>CAMTZB010000001.1:7507500-8757500 GCA_947086495.1 Morpho achilles
AATTAGGCGGGAAACTCCAGTCCCTAAACTCAGACCACCTAGATCAAATTCCTGACAAGATAGACTCCGTGGATAGTGCCAAGTTCGCTGTTACCCACCTTACGAAACATATAACAGACTCACTCGAGCGTTGCTCCAAGGAAGTCCCCGACGACCGCGGTCGTGGGAGACTACCGGACGACCTGCGCGACCTACTTAGACGTAAACGTGCCGCCACTAGGGCCCATGACGCATACCCGACAGACGATAACCGGAGAACACTCCGGCGACTTCAAAGAGAGGTTAGAGAAAAACTCAGCCTCAACCGTCAGTCCGCCTGGGACAACAAACTCTCAGAGATCTCGCCGAGTCACCTGGCTTTCTGGAAACTGGCGAAATCCCTGAGAGGAGACCAGTGTGCAGCTACACCTCCATTGTTACGTTTAAACCGTCCGGTCGCTTTTGACGACATCGATAAGGCCGAATGCTTGGCTGACAGTCTTGAGGGACAATGTTCAAATAACCCCAGTCATCCCGAACACGCCAAATTCCACTCAGAAGTGGAAATGGCGGCGGCTAGGATATCCGCGAAGGCTCCCGAAAGCGGGCCGCTCACTCCCACTACCGGAGAGGAAGTCCGTTCCATTATCCAAAACCTGAAGACCCGCAAGTCCCCAGGCCCCGACTCCATATCCAACAAAGCACTCAAGTGCCTCCCCGACCAACTCATAAACCTATTAGTATTGATTTTCAATGCCCTCCTGTTAGGTTGCTCCTTCCCCGACGAATGGAAGGAAGCAATAGTAATAGGTATTCGTAAACCGGGAAAACCCAGTAATCTCCCGAGCAGCTATCGACCCATCAGTCTGCTCAACAGCTTAGGGAAAGTCTACGAGCGAGTAATCCTCGCTAGACTCATAACGTTCATGGAGTCGATGAAGCTCATACCGGATGAGCAATTCGGCTTCCGCGCCAAACACACCGCGGTACAACAAGTACACCGACTTACCGAAGCCGTCCTCAATGGCTTCGGCAAAAAACGGTACACCGGTACTGTCTTCTTCGATGTCGCCAAAGCCTTCGATAAGGTATGGCATGCGGGTTTAATATACAAACTCGCGAACCTAGGAATCCCCGATAGACTCGTTCTTATCATTCGCGATTATCTTACAAATCGCTCATTTAGATATCGTATTGATGGTGCGCTCTCCTCAAGACGCACCTTAAGCGCTGGAGTCCCCCAAGGTTCGGTACTCGCACCGTTCCTCTACTCGCTCTATACGAGTGACATCCCACGATTCTCCACTAAAACTAGTGCAGTCACCCACTTAGCTATGTTCGCGGACGATACCGCAATCTATACCACCTGTAGAGATCCCATAACTATTAATGATAGGCTCCAAAGAGCAACCAACCAGCTCGGAAGCTGGTTCCGCCGGTGGAGAATCGAAATTAATCCCGATAAAAGCGCAGCAATGTTCTTTGCGAGATCTAGGAGAGCCATGGACTTCATCCGGACGCCCCCTAGAGTCTCCATATACAACAAATACATAGATTGGCAAAAGGAAGTCAAATACTTAGGTGTCATCCTCCAACCGACCCTATCCTTTATCCGACACATCCGCGTTGTCCGTAACCGGGCAGCGTTCGCCATGGGACGCCTCTATCCGATACTGTGCAAGACAAGTAAACTGTCACTTCGCAACAAAGTGACACTTTACAAAACTTGCATCAGACCCATCATGACATATGCGAGCGTCACGTTCGCGCACGTCCCGAAATCACGACTGTGTCCGTTGCAGACACTTCAAAATCGATTCATGCGTACAGCCACTGGCTGTCCGTGGTTCGTGCGCAACGTGAACCTCCATAGAGATCTCGACCTACCCACGATAGCCGATCTTTTCAGACGATTCTCGACGACTTACTTCGAGAAAGCGTCCATCCACCCAAACCCCCTTATAGTGGCCGCGTCCAACTATAAGGCGTTCAGGCACCCCAACAAGATTCACAGGCGCCCGAAGAGCGTCCTTAACGACCCCGACGATGCTATCACAGCATCCAACAAGATACACACATTACATTTACACAAACAGCGTCTTCGCCGGCGAAGACGAGGTCCCCGCTTGCTTGTGTCAAGCGGCCGCAGACCTCTGCCGCGGCCGCCGTGACGCAGACTTCTTCCAAGTCATTTATTAGATGCAGCCCTCCAAAAACGCGCCGCCTTAAGCCGAGGTTCGGTCTCGCAGGAGACACCCTTAAGGCGACGCCCCCTGTAGCGCGGGTGCTTGTAATGCACCCGCATGTATCATCCATTTCTTCTCGGCGATGCTTCAGCGCTCGCCCGTCTTATCGGTGACGCTGTCAAAGCCATTAGGGCTAACAGCATTAGTCATATTCGAAAAAAAAAAAAAAGCCGCCGCATTCAGTTTTGCATTCGTCTACCAGCGCGAACAACGCGCGCCCCCCGGCATTTATAGTTTTAAGAGCATTAGTTTATAGTAGCATAGTTTAAGTAATCATATTATATCATTAGTTTTATTATATGTTTGGGTAGAAAACAATTCTTCCCCTTACACATACACTCGTATTTATAACACTCATCATTCTCCTGCCCTTATCCCATTCTAAGTGGGGTCGACATGTTGTTCCATGATTTAGTTAGATATTTTACGACCGGCCGCTTATCAGGTGTCAACTTACTTTAGTCTTCTTTTACGTAAAATGAGGATGGTCTATTCTACTCAGGATACCACACGGTGTGTCAACTGACCGTAGTCACCTTTGACGACAACTTAGTAGGAAATGAGGGTGATCTATTCTACCACACGGCCATATTATAACCTTTTTTCTTTTTCTTCTATATATCTCCTAATAGTATTCGAAACTGATGTTCATGTTCTATGAATATTGATCGGAGAACATATTAAAGTCAACACGCCGTGTGGTATGCGGCTGAATAGAATAGTACCACCCTCATTTCTTACCGAGGTGTCGTAAAAGGCGACTAAGGTAAGTCGACCCGCCGTGTGGTATCCGGCTCAGTAGAATAGACCAACCTCATTTCTTACCGAGGTGTCGTAAAATACGACAGAGGTAAGTTAACGTTGACGGCGGCCGGTCGTAAAAACGCAGCCAAATCACGTGACAGCATGTTTATAACATGTTGTGCCAACCCCACTTAGAGTGGGATAAGGGCAGGAAGATGATGATGAACATATTAAAGTCAGCAACCGAGAACAAACCTTTACTTTACTTTAGCCTTGATAGTGATGATACCGTATAAAATTATGTAAGACATACCGCGCAAAACATTATTGAAGTAATGAAAAACATCTATTATATTATCCACACAACACACGGAAAACGCCTGCAAAGCTATTACCAGTATTCAAAGGGATGTGTGTCATCACACCTCGATGTCCTAGTTTGAGCGGTCGATAATTTTTATAAACATGTATCGCTATGTATCGCGTTATCAATATTAGCAACTGATTACGATTACGTGTTTATATGACCAAACAACAATTCCTTACTAAAATTATCGTTTTTCAATACACTTTTAATACCTACTTTCATTTTCTTTATAAATTATTCCTCCTTGCTATTCTGAAATAAATGTTGTTTATTCCGTGTTTTAGGCACTGAAAAGAACTATTATTTTATGAGAAAGTAAAGGATAATTAAGCTGTCAATTGTAAAGTCATGCTAGCTTATACCGCAGATATTATATGAGGCATTTGACGCAGATATCATAAATTTGAGGCCGGGTAACGGCTGGTCTCAATTTTTTTACACCAGGATCGATTTCAGATAAAATATATCCTTTTTATAAATTTTTATTGCATTTTATTATATTTAAAAAATATCATATATATTTTTTGTTGTCAAAAAACAGACGTTTCGAGAAAACACATTCTTAAACGGAGCAAGTCTTTAGTTAGTAGTCTATGGCAACAGGTACGAAATTAATGACTAATAATTACGACGTACGACGTTACGTAATAATAAACTTAAAGAAATATCCTCATGGTAAATCAAACTCCTGACAATTATCTTTTCTTAGGGTATCAAAAAGCAATCGGAAGCCTTATTTAAAGTGTCTATATAAAATGGAGTATTTTCATTATCTGTTCGTCGATGTCATTAATCTAAAATTTCATAGTATTGAATTTATGTTCAATTAAATCTAGATATGATTATAAAATTGTAATTGCTCATTCGCTCATAAGGTATTACACAATGTGTAAAATTTATGTAAGCATTGAATTAATGTAGTCATTAATGTTGAATTTTAAATTGCAATTACCGGGTAACGGCTGAGCTGGGTAGCTAAGGCATGAAATCGTCACACTTTCGGTATTTGGTTTATTTTTAGATTTTTTTACACGAATTCTACCTTTAATAGCTTTTCACTTTTAATTCTTATCAAAATTGTCATAGTGTCTACCAAAAGCATCATCATCTTCCTGCCCTTATCCCACTCTAAGTGGGGTCGGCACAACATGTTATAAACATGCTGTCACATGATTTGGCTGCGTTTTTACGACCGGCCGCCTGCCTGACGTCAACTTACCTCTGTCGTATTTGACGACACCTCGGTAAGAAGAGGGTGGTCTATTCTACTAAACCGGATACCACACGGTGGGTCAACTTACCTTAGTCGCCTTTTACGACACCTCGTTAAGAAATGAGGTTGGTCTATTCTACTCAGCCGGATACCACACGGCGGGTCGACTTACCCTAGTCGCCTTTTACGACACCTCGGTAAGAAATGAGGGTGGTACTATTCTATTCAGCCGGATACCACACGGCGTTGTCTACCAAAAGCATATTAGTTCTATATTTATCAGACACAAAAAAAATCTCTTAAGTCTTAACTATATAATTATAACTAAACATATTATATAAGAAAGTCCCCAAAAGCTCTTTTTCTGTATGTGATCGATTATCTCAAAATCTACTGAACGGATTTTTGTACGGTTTTTACTAAAAGATAGTGCCATTCTTAAGGAAGGTTTAAGTTAATAGTACACGACGGTGTAATTACCCGCGGGGCCGAATTTTGCATTGGAAAATTTAGTGACACAAATTTCCACGCGGACAAGGCTGAGCACAATTAGTCAAAAATAATTATACCTATCAGAAAAGCCCATGACTTTAATAGGTACAAGCTGGCAATGACACCTTAATATAATAAATAAAAATGTTTTGTTATAAAAAAAATAATGGTAAATAAAACAATTAAGTTAAATTGTTTAAATTTGTTCTTTTGTTCTTTTCATCGTTCAATTCATTATTTCAGAACATCAATTAATTGAATTCTATACCGTTATACATTAACGACTAAATCAAAGGTGCTAAGTAATAAAATATAATAAAAAATGTTTCTTTATGAACATGTCATTGCAATTCAATGTCCTAGATTTGCCGATCGATACTTTTACAGATAGAAAGGAATAATTTAGGTCACGTATAGTAAATGTTTGCCTAGTTTTAGTCACATGTACAATAAAGAAAAGAACGAGCATTTTATAAATCTGGTACTAGACAAGTTTGGTTTATACTCAACCGTTAAACGCAAGATATAAAAATACCTAATACTAAAACTTAAAAGCCGCACTTAAGATTAGTAGTATTATTTGTCACAGGTGATTTCTAATGCTCCTCAATTAATTCGATAGGGTATCGTATATAGCAATCGAGCTAATAAAGGCTTTAGCAAATCTTCTTCACGTACTCTAAAGAAATCAAAACGAATCAATCGCTATCCACACATCGGAATAAAAACGAGAATTGCCCTGAGAGAAAAAGATGTTACAAAAAACGTATTAAATATTTACGAACCGATGTATTGATTAATTGAAATAATATTTACTTATCGAATATATGTCTTTAATGGGTAGCAAAAGATTTCATTTAATTGTTTTGTTGGCATTAGAAGACTCGTCCTCGTCCATTATAAGCTTCTCTTTTTATATTTACATTTCATCATTTTTAATTGTATTACCTATACTGCGTCCATCATATTATCAGTCTTTTGACAGCTCACGCTCATTAAGTTTTGTATTGCTTACGTGCAAATATCATACAAATAATATTTGTACTTTATGGATGGGTACCGCCCACTTAGTGATGTCACACATAATGGTTACTACGATTATGCCACAGATTAAAAATAATCGGTAGAAATCGATGTTACGAGTATTAAAAGACATTTAATAACATTATATAAAGTTTTACTTTCTTCTTAGTTAATACATGAATACAAATAAAACAATCAGGATATTTTAATTTATTTTATTAGCACGAGTCGTCGGAATGATAATCAACACTAGACTCCTCCGATGAGGAGTCTTCAGTAGCAGTTATTATTAGCTCTTGTGTAGATAATATATTATCAAACGCAATATCACGTTCCCAATCAGAGAATATTACTCTTTTAGTTCTTTCCACCACACTTGCCCAGTTCTCGGCCGTTACGTGGGTGCAAGCATTTTTTAGCAATTGCAACATTTTATTCGCTGTGAATGGGGGGCTTGTATTGCATCTCGCAGCATGCCCTTTTACTTGTGCCCATATAAGTTCTATTGCGTTGTACTGGCAGTGGTATGGAGGAATCCGAAGAACAGTATGGCCATATTCTGCTGCCATTTCATTGATTACATAGCGTTTTGCTCTCTTTTTGGTTTTTAATATTTTTATTAATTCAACTTTTAACATTGAGTCGTCCACATTTTCTCCATTGTCCCGAAGCCAATTAATTATTTCATGCTTTTTATTAGCCTGTGTTGGCATTTTGTCAATTTGACGGGAGTGGTAGGGCGCATTATCAATAAAAATTATTGATGGTTCTTCCAATGAAATGAGCATTTTTTTGAACCACTCTTCATACACATTTGCATTCATCTCTTCGTGGTAGTCATTTGATTTCTTCGATTTAAATGCCAACAGTGCGTCTTGTACAAATCCTTTTGCTGTACCTGCATGGCAAATGATTAGGCGCTCACCTTTTCCCATTGGTACTGAGGAAGTGGAATCAGCAGTATCATCAGTCCAGAAACGAGATAGTGTGTGGTTAGCGTTGAGCCATGTTTCATCCGTGAAAACAATATTTGCCCAATCTTGTATTTTCTTTGCCTCTCTTAAAAAATCACAACGTGCTATAGCTATATCTGTGCGTTCCATTAATAATTTTCTTTTATTTAACTTTTTATATGAAAAGCCAATTGTGTTCAAAACTTTGACCAAAGAAGATTTTTCACCATGAAATAGACCACTTCTTTTCAAAGAAACAATAAGTTTTCTCAAAGTTGGAATTTCTTTTCTCAAGTAGTAATCATATACATGACGACGAATAGCGTCAGCGTCAAAGTCATCAACAGCTGTCACCTTATGAGCCCGGCGCTTTCTTTTTGGTGTAGATGGTTTGTTTTGCTCCAAGCCGCTCCTGCCGTAGGCATCAGTAGTGATTTTAGTCACAGTTGATAGACTGATCCCCAACGCGGCTGCAACACGGTTTCGGACTTGCGTGATAGGTATAAGAGGTCCGCCATTTTGATTTTCTTGCTCAAAATACTCATGAAGTTTTAACACTAACTGTCTCGATTGTGCTTTCAACACACGTCCTTTCGGCATTTTCACGATCAATTAATATAAGTTTCACAAAAGTTTTTCCGAGGAATAAAGCTACTTAACTCAAGGTGTAACAGATGCGAGAGAACACTCAGCGAACGTAAATGCGTGTGACTATCACGGGCGTTTCGTTGAGAGTGACAGATCACGTCAAAATGGCGGCCGAGCGGAAGGTCTGTTGATGTTGCCAGTTGATGTATAATATATTTTTTATGATTATAATAAATACACACGGATTAACATTTATTTTCAAATAACTAAGGCAATATTAAATCAAAATGTTGATTTCTATATCTGTTATTAGTTTACGTAGGTTATCATTAATCGAATTACTTAGGTACGTAATTCGATTAATGATAGTAGGTACTATAATCGGAATGGTATCGCATACGAGAATCTTTAGGACATCACTAAATATGTAAATCGTCAATCTGTCAAAAGATGGTTAATATAATGGACAGTGTATAGGTATCTGAACTGTGGTGTTTTCTTTTATTAGTTTCTTTTATATTAATTTACATACTTATAAATGATGTAAATACAAGAGATCACTTAATTAAATGTAAATAAATTCACCATGTGACTAGTTCATTCCTATCATTTAAAGAGGGTTGGATGACAGTCGGTTCTTGTAAAGATATGATAACTTATCAAACATTTACGACAATCGAAGCCACACGTGGGCTAAATAAAAGAATATCGCCGCGCGATTTGAAATCTGATATATCGCGACATACCACTTGATTCGCCTCGTGTACAAAAGCATTATAATTACTACATTATAGCATATAATATATTATACACTATATTATATTATAGGCAGTGTCTGATAGCTTCAGGTTTAACATGTGTCTATTTAATCCACAGTGCCTTATAAGGCATCTCGCTAGTTTGCATAGATTCGTTTTATTTAGCTTTAAAATTTTCTCCTCCTCTTCCTTTTCTTACGGTGGCGGAATGTCGGAAACAGCTCCAACGATTTTCCTGAAATTCGGCATGTAGGTTTTTGAGAGAGAAATATTGATCTAGATTTTTTTTTTATTAAAAAAAATCGTTTTATCCCTGTTTTTGGGCATTAAAAAAATACTAAAATTTACATAGCATAATATATAGCACTATTTTTGCCGTAAATTATCAAATCAGCGTGGCTTATTCGGGAAACGGATGGTCTCGAGAAATGTAAATGTCTAGGATCGAGTCCCAACTTCCTCAAAATTTTTTTTCTTTTTTTTTTTAATTTTCTTTTTTTATTATGTTAAAATATTACCGAGCATGGCTCGGTCAACCAGGTACTTCAATTTTAACAGTAATATTGAGGCATGATGTGATAAAACATAAAGATACGAAGTAAACCCACGCAGCAACCTTTAGGGTGAAAGCATCGTGGTAACCTGTTGATATTAAGTTATTAAGTAAACGTAACCTCATTGCAATTATGACACTTTCAAAATATTGCTCGATAAGGATTTTTATCGCAGTACTTTATGATTTTAGTAATATTGATACTTTGGCCAATATTGTTTAAGAGATAGTTAGGCAATACTATACTGTGTAGGAAGTGTAGTAATATTTAAATACAAAAGTAATATTTATGTTAAAAAACTTCACATTTTGTTTTTGGATTACTGGCAAAGCGTTACCAATAATTTAATGGTTTTTTTTGTTATAGATCACTGCTAAAATGGAAATTTTGAATCTAAAATTTTCAACTGCATTAATATATGATAAAAATAGAAATAATTTTCAAAGAGGAACAGTTACTTAAAAAATTTGTTCAGTATAACAACATCGTGTCAATTACTCTTTTGATTTATAGATTAGCATATAAGTACAATCTCTTTATGATTCAACTAACGTAAATTCCTATTTTGATGTTATTAGTTAGATTATTATTATTATGATATGCATGTTAAAGGAGTGGTACCAGAGTTGACGAATGATAGAGGAGAATGGAAGAAGAAGACATATTGTGCCGATAAGGGTAAGAGAATGATGATGATCTTATTAGTTAGAAATATCTTTTGCATCACAGTGCACCAAAAGCATTAACTAATCGAGATGTAGCATACTTAGATAATTATGCATTACACAGAACAGATTTTATTTTATAATGATTGAAGTAATTAAGCGAAAGTGACGAGCAAATATTATAGATAGTGGACTGCAAAAATTAGAGCACAATAATTTCATTTCCGCGTGACGTGTCACGATCGTTATCGGTGTGATAAGATTAGTACTACGGTCACTGACCCTCTCGCAAAAGTCATAATTAACAAATTGTAAGTAAAGTAAAGTAACGGCCTGTTACAATCCCACTGCTGGGCATAGGCCTCCTCTCTCCATTCCTGGAGAGAAGGGTCGGAGCTAAGACCTACCACGCGGCACAAATGCGGATTAGTAGGTTACACATATCCCTAGATTTCTCTAGAGATATGCAGGTTTCCTCGCGATGTTTCCTTAACTGAAAAGCGTGGGATTAATTGCAATTATCAATTAGACGCATAAGTTTTAATAGAAAATCTCATTGGTGCCTGGCGGGGTTTGAACTCGTGACCCTCTTGAAAGAGTAGCACAGTCAAACCTATGACAGCTTAAATTGGTTACCCCCAAATTGCTGAATTGAATTAGGTACATACTGTAGATTTTATGATAAATATATGAGCATAGATTGTAATGATAAGCCTGTTGATATTTTAAAACTGATATAGATCTTAAAATAATTACGAACTTTAAAAACCAGTTTGTTATATTTGGGTGTGATATCATGTTTCGAATGTGGTATCCGGCTGAGTAGAATAGTACCACCCTCTTTTCTTACCGAGGTGTTGTAAAAGGCGACTAAGGTAAGTCGACCTGCCGTGTGGTATCCGGTTGAGTAGAATAGACCAACCTCATTTCTTACCGAGGTGTCGTAAAAGGCGACTAAGGTCAGATGACCCACCGTGTGGTATCCGGTTAAGTAGAATAGACCACCCTCTTTCTTACTGAGGTGACGTGAAATACGACAGAGGTAAGTTGACGTCAGGCAGGCGGCCAGTCGTAAAAACGCAGCCAAATCATGTTACAGCATGTTTATAACATGTTGTGCCGACCCCACTTAGAGTGGGATAAGGGCAGGAAGATTATGATGATGATATCATGTTTCGAATGTATTTGCATATTTTCATGCACTTTTGTATATAAGTATAAAATAAAAAAATTTAAAAGGCTTTATTAATGAGGCTTTTTTTAACATGAATTTGAAATTTTACTCTTTTTAAATTTAATTGAACATAACATTATCACAAAAATATCTAAAATCAAAGAGATTTTTGTGGTATGTCAGTGACTAAGTGCAACTGTAACATAGAAACTAGCTTCTACTCGTAACTTTGTTGCCATGGATTTCAATATATATATAGCCATATGTTACTGTCCAGTCCATAAATTATCGTTGCTAGTTTCGGACGTATAAGAAAGACAAAAAAACACACTATCGCATTCATTATGTCTATAAGAAAATAGAAAAAATTATGATTAATATTTCCCTTTCACACACGAAGGTAGAAACTTCATCTAATTGGAAACAGATAAGAGTTAATATACAAAATAAATACGTAAAACGACTAGTATACCTAAGTGCTGGTGATATCTGAGACCCAACCCCGGGTATATTCTTTAGTCAGCCCGTTCCCAACTGAGCTATTACAACTTCATAAATGACAACAAAATTAACCTTTGTATTCCATTTATATTTTAGTTCTTCAGTGCTGTAGAAAATGGATAAAACATCATTTTTTTTAATAAAACCAAGATTGATTAGCAAGATTTAGCAAAATCGTTTAATCAGCCCCCGAAACTCCCTGCACACTAAGTTTTATGAAAATCGAAGCCATTTCCGAAAATCAGATTTTATATATATACATGATTAACTCATTTAAATATAAAAGATAAAATCAAGATACATAAAAAAGGGTTCATAATATCATAAAGATTCGTTGGACACCCCATAAAACATTTTCTAACGATAGAAATTCAAGTGTATAATAGACAATCAAAACAATTATCCATGTAGCTCTTCATCATCTTGAAAATAAAACCCATCAAAGCGTAATCAAGCTCTTCAGTTGCCGCACTAACAGAACGCTTCGAGCAAACGAGGAATCCACTAATGGACTCTTGAATCAATATTGACTGTAGAGCGAAGTGTTTTATGCTTCCAGATACGCTAAAAAAAGATTTATTTTCTACTACCTTTTACTAACAGAATTCCCTTATACAAAAAGGTGAAAAGTAACATATTGCTCTCTAATTAATCTTATAGGTACTTTTAAACGAGCAGTTCTTGTATCCCATATACAATACCATATTTTATATTTATAATCTGAATGTCGGAAACGGTTCCAACGATTTTAATGAAATTGAAACGATTAACGAAACTCCCGACTTAAATGAAATTTAAGTCCGGAGTTTCAAAGGCGATAAACTAATCTAGCTTTGTTTCAGTTTTAAACAGTATCGTTTTATCCGCGTTCTCAGTTCAGTTACTTTCGCTGTCATTTGCAAACTCTTAATGGCTCGGGTGGGTAAGGGGACGGTCTCTTAATCAGAATATTTCTATTGGAGTCTGATCACCAATCCCATAATATTTTGCTTTTTTATTTCCAAACTCCTGAACCCTTTATCAAGAATTTCATTTATGGTTTTAGCGTTCTCACGTAGAAAATGTTACCAAATAAAAGCTCAGATTTTTATATACAAATCTCACTTAAAAACGAGCCCCTTCTTTGTTGTTGGTCACGTGATTACAGTGTTGCCAATATACAAAAACTAAAGAAAGGACATTTGACTTATTCCATTCCTAACAATATATTAAAAGGGTAAAAAATAAAAAAGAATTATGAATTTAGGGCAAACCAACACATACGTAAAAATATGAAAATGCACCGTTTTTGTAGGACGCTGCACAAACCGTGTAGGTTTAACTGTTGCAAATCTAAATACGGCTATCGGCAAGCCGATCTCATCCTCCCACCATGTTCGACATATTTAGCACCAGGGTCATTTTAGCGAAGCTTTTTTAGCCTTACATAAAAATGTCTTTAAAGCTGTCTCAGATATGGCATATTTGTTAAAACTATTGTGATTTACGATCTTAGTGATTAGGAGGTTTGAAATTAATTTAAAAACGTTTGTAGGAAGATAACTAATTTTAACCGAGTTATTGCTGCAATTTCAGTCTAATGTAGAGAAGAGTTATTTAGCAGAATATTTCTTCTCTAGATGTTGTTATTTAAGTAGGCAAGTACGCATAAAAAATCTGCTATAAACTTATTAACTTTATTACCGTTGTTATTTAACGCTGTTTGAGTCATGTAGTAACAACTTTTTTACTGCAATGGGGAAGCAAAAGGCCGTTGTTTTTTTTTTTAATTTACAATCCCATTATTCCTATTAAGACAACTTATCGTAATAAGAACCAGCTGAAGAAATATTTACGCGTTGGACAAAGTTGAAGAAATAATTCCCGTTATACTCTTTATGTAAATTTAAATATTGTGAATATCTTAATATTTAAATGAGTTAATCTTGTATATATATATATATATTATCGTTGGCCGGTAGCCGTTTTCGAGATTCGAAAACGGCTCCAACGATTTTCCTGAAATTCAGCATGTAGGAGGTTTTGGGGGCGAAAAATTGATCTATCTAGGTTTTATGTAAAAAAAATATTGCTTTATCCCTGTTTTTGGGCATTAAAAAACACTAATATTTATATTGAATTGAATTTTTCCCGTTAGCTGTCAAGTCGACGTTGCTTATTCGGCTAACGGGCAGCCTCGAGAAATGTGAATGCTAGGGATTGATCCACAACTAAATAACTGTTATTTCTTTTTTTTTAAATTTTTTTTTGCAAAAAATTAACGAGCGAAGCTCGGTCACCCAGATATTATTTTTTATATAATATTGTATCTGTATTTAGAGATGGAATAATTTCCATGTCATATTAAGATATTTTTATTGATTGGAATCTTAAATCATTTTGATGAAGACAGTGCATTTATTTCATTCATTTTATGACCATTGGACGATCACTAGTTATAATAAACAAAACATTTTATACCGCAATTGAAAATTCACTATTGTTTGAGGATACCATCATTTCCCTTTGTTGCAAGTATAATCGCAGATGTCGTCACTGCGTATGTAATAGCAATTTGTATGTCCGTACAGCGTATCCAAATTAAATGAACCCACAAAATACAATTATGTTATTCAAGTAAATATGAATTTAGAAATTTTACTTTGGCTTTTATTCCATTAAATTATATGTGATTACAAAGGTAGGTATGTGATTTAGTTTATCAGATTCTTACACTTCCGTGATTGTTACTTTGTGGATCCATTGTTTTCATTCAAAGTAAAAGTCGTATCTACATATTATAATAAGCTGTGATGGCCCAGCGGTGCGACCGTGTGAATCTCTAGAGACGATCACGGGTTCGAACCTGGGCAGACACCAATGAGTTTTTCTCTTAAAACTTATGTATCTAATTGATAATTGCAATTTATCACACGCTTTTCGGTGAAGGAAAACATCGTGAGGAAACCTGCATATCTCTAGAGAATTCAGGAGATATGTATAACCTACCAATCCGCATTGGAGCAGCGTGGTAGGTCTTAGCTCCAATCTATCTCTTCCAAAACGGAGAGAAGAGGCCTATTCTCAGCAGTGGGATAGTAACAGGCCGTTAATTACTTTACTTACTTACATATTATAAAAAAAAGTCTCCAAAAGCTGTCTGTCTGCATGTGATCGATTTACTTAAATCTATTAAACAAATTTTTTTACGGTTTTTACAAATAGGTAGTACAATTCTCACGGAAGGTTTAAGTGAATGTGTGAGTGCATTACGGTTTTATGTAAATTGTGTTGAAGAGGTTGTAAAAAAGTTGTAAAAAAACTACCTTGCTGGGACCTTTAGTCGCGTAAGCCGCGTAAACCAACCGAGATACACTAATGTAATGTAGTAAAGAATAATAGATCCACAAAAATACTACAAAAAAGTCTCAAAAGCGACAGCATGTCTCTATCTCTTATAGTTAACTCACAATAACTACTTTTTAGTTCAAAATTTCAATTAAATACACTGATTAATACGCGGGCAATGGCGCAGGCTCTAGTAACTATTAATTTTAATTTACGAATAGTCTCTTCAAATTCGCTTACCGTTGTTTTAAATAGTCTTTAAGATGTCTTAATAAGTCTAGTACAAGTTTTAAGATATGAAAATTTAAGATTCTATTATAACTTTATATTTGGAAAAACGATTCTCTTCCATGTTTTCCTGACAACAAGCGCTATAAACTTATTTTAATTGATCGTGAAAATGCCGAAAGGACGTGTGTTGAAAGCACAATCGAGACAGTTAGTGTTAAAACTTCATGAGTATTTTGAGCAAGAAAATCAAAATGGCGGACCTCTTATACCTATCACGCAAGTCCGAAACCGTGTTGCAGCCGCGTTGGGGATCAGTCTATCAACTGTGACTAAAATCACTACTGATGCCTACGGCAGGAGCGGCTTGGAGCAAAACAAACCATCTACACCAAAAAGAAAGCGCCGGGCTCATAAGGTGACAGCTGTTGATGACTTTGACGCTGACGGTATTCGTCGTCATGTATATGATTACTACTTGAGAAAAGAAATTCCAACTTTGAGAAAACTTATTGTTTCTTTGAAAAGAAGTGGTCTATTTCATGGTGAAAAATCTTCTTTGGTCAAAGTTTTGAACACAATTGGCTTTTCATATAAAAAGTTAAATAAAAGAAAATTATTAATGGAACGCACAGATATAGCTATAGCACGTTGTGATTTTTTAAGAGAGGCAAAGAAAATACAAGATTGGGCAAATATTGTTTTCACGGATGAAACATGGCTCAACGCTAACCACACACTATCTCGTTTCTGGACTGATGATACTGCTGATTCCACTTCCTCAGTACCAATGGGAAAAGGTGAGCGCCTAATCATTTGCCATGCAGGTACAGCAAAAGGATTTGTACAAGACGCACTGTTGGCATTTAAATCGAAGAAATCAAATGACTACCACGAAGAGATGAATGCAAATGTGTATGAAGAGTGGTTCAAAAAAATGCTCATTTCATTGGAAGAACCATCAATAATTTTTATTGTTAATGCGCCCTACCACTCCCGTCAAATTGACAAAATGCCAACACAGGCTAATAAAAAGCATGAAATAATTAATTGGCTTCGGGACAATGGAGAAAATGTGGACGACTCAATGTTAAAAGTTGAATTAATAAAAATATTAAAAACCAAAAAGAGAGCAAAACGCTATGTAATCAATGAAATGGCAGCAGAATATGGCCATACTGTTCTTCGGATTCCTCCATACCACTGCCAGTACAACGCAATAGAACTTATATGGGCACAAGTAAAAGGGCATGCTGCGAGATGCAATACAAGCCCCCCATTCACAGCGAATAAAATGTTGCAATTGCTAAAAAATGCTTGCACCCACGTAACGGCCGAGAACTGGGCAAGTGTGGTGGAAAGAACTAAAAGAGTAATATTCTCTGATTGGGAACGTGATATTGCGTTTGATAATATATTATCTACACAAGAGCTAATAATAACTGCTACTGAAGACTCCTCATCGGAGGAGTCTAGTGTTGATTATCATTCCGACGACTCGTGCTAATAAAATAAATTAAAATATCCTGATTGTTTTATTTGTATTCATGTATTAACTAAAAAGAAAGTAAAACTTTATATAATGTTATTAAATGTCTTTTAATACTCGTAACATCGATTTCTACCGATTATTTTTAATCTGTGGCATAATCGTAGTAACCATTATGTGTGACATCACTAAGTGGGCGGTACCCATCCATAAAATACAAATATTATTTGTATGATATTTGTACGTAAGCAATACAAAACTTAATGAGAGTGAGCTGTCAAAAGACTGATAATATGATGGACGCAGTATAGCAAAATAAAAAATGTTGCCAATCTACAAATTGTATTCGTGATAAACACTCCCTATTTTGTTCCTGGTTTAGTTAATTAATTGCTTACAGCGCGAAATGCTTACTGGGTTGGGCCCATGTCATTACTCTTGGTATTGTTTGTAAATTTGGCCTATTTATTTGTATGTCTGGCTATAGCCTTAATATTTAAACAAAACTAAACATATAAAAAAAGGTCCCGAGCTGGATCTGATAATTATAAAGTATATTGGTAAATGATTATAGAGATGAATGACATGAATGATATTGGGGTATTTAAGAAGGTTGTCATTATGTTGATATAATTCGCAACAAAATAGATTTCGGCAAAAAATATTTTCAGAACTTATGTTACTTGCTTATACTTATGTTCTGAGAACAAATATTCATTTACACAATATTTAACACTAAAAATAGTTTTAAATATTTAGTGTGAACACGAGATCTAACTCAGATCTTTAGTTACCCTAAGTTCACATACTTAACTAGTCAAGGGATTTTTAGGACAATTGCTTTTGAATCGTCAAATCTAATGGTGGTTCGAAAAACTGCTCCTTACGAGAAGATGTATATGTAAAAAGTCGGCGGATTCTAGATTTGTCAAAAAAAAAATTATAATTATTTCATTCATTATTTCATGTCATCACTAACATATACAGGGTCGATGATCTACGTATTGTTATCATTTAAGTTATCCTCAAAAGTATAAAAGTATAGTAGCAGTAGGCTTTCTATATAGGCCTTTTTATAATAGATCTTAAACTGCTGTAATGCAATGCGTTGTTAAAATGCTGTTAGCAATATGTTACTCCTAGCTTTTACCCGCAACTTCGTTTGCGTTGACTGTTGTCGCGTGATAGGTTGATAATAGATGGCACTTTTCAATGTCATCCTATTCCTGTAGTATTAATTAGATTTCTATATACATATGTTACCCCGGTGTATAAGGAATAATTGTGCCTAATTTCATCGATAATGGTTCAGCAGATTGGCCGTGAAAGACTAACAAACATACACCCCTACTCACAAACTTGCGCATTTATAATATTAGTAGGATTAACAAGGTATTTTATTTATCTCTTAATATTGTTTCCGTTCTTCCACAAAAAAAAATAATCGAATGGTAAGATTGCGAGAAGAAGTGAACTATCATAGATAAGTAATTTTTCTCTTTTCGCGTTTTTTAAAGGTCAAATAGAATCTCGTTTTACCATTTATGAAATTTAAATCGCTGATTAGGTATTAGGTGTTATTAAATAGTAGACTTGTTTACCTACGTATAAAGATACGGAATCCAACATATGAGTATTTTAAAAAAGTTGTGTTTGGTCATTGGCTACAGCTGCTTTTTATTTAAGAGCATATCCGGACCACTAACCTTAAAAACAAAATGCAAGCAAATTGTCCCTAGGTTTTATCTGCACTCTTACTCGTACCGAATATAAGTTATTTTATTTTGGCATTGGGATAAAGAAAAGCTTTTTCTAGTGTTTGGAAATGCTTGGATTTTTTTCTAGTATTGTATTGCTCCCAGAAAAACCTTTGACATAGTTGAGATACCTATGAGATTGTTACAAATGGTTTTAGAGAGATTTTTTATTAGCAATACTTATAGGTAAAGAATTTTTTAAGTAAAATGAAGCATTACAAAAAAACAGTACGATGGTATAATGATACCACGACATACGATTTATTCATTTCGTAACCTTGCTCGTATGTCAAATTGCTCGTATTTCAATTTGAAATTCCTTGAAATGCCATTAACCTGTTCCAGCTTCCACATATACACCTCAGTTGTCTTCAGCGAATCACATGTGCCTTTTCACATATGATGCTTTGTGTTAAGGTTTCTTCTTGAAGCTACTTCTCTATCACCACCATCAGTAATTTCTCCTTCTTTTCATGGAAAACCTCTAGCTTCATACTCTCTATAAATCCCTTGTGTTTAAACACAGTACATATCTTCTTCTACATTCTTATGATTTTTATGTACACAAAATTTAAACTGTGGTTTAAGCTGTGGTAGCCCAGCGGTAACGCAATTTATCACACCCTTTTCGGTGAAGGAAAACATCGTGAGGAAACCTGCATATCTCTAGAGAATTCCGGAGCTATGTGTAACTTGCCAATCCGCATTGGAGCAGCGTGGTAGGTCCTGGCTCCAGTCGTTTTTTCCAAAAGCGGAGAAAAGGGACCTATTCTCAGCAGTGGGGTAGTAACAGGCCGCTACTTACTTGCTTTTAATAATTTAAACTGTATAAGTATATATCTATACTTTCACTCATGTAATCGTGATAACTAGCACACTGGAGTAAAAAGACGCATTGAACAGCCTATTAATAATTCAGTGAGGAAATAATTGCCATAATACATTTATGGCCTATCAATACTTGAAGCAGTAGTTGAAACTATAAAAATTACTTCATATTTTATTACCTTACACTATTTAATACGTACAATATTATGCCGTGATGGCCCAGTTCTTAGAACACGTGATGCAAGAATATGGCAATTCAAGACCCAGGCATGAAATACAGCATTTTTTTAAATTATAAAGCTAATGCGTCACATTGATTTTAACGTTTACTGCTTTTACATTTTAACTTTAGTTGGGAAATTGATAGACAAAAGTTAGGATAGAAATGTAAAGCCCTTGCGATTTTATCGTTGGGTTTTTTTTTGATGATGCTTCGGTTGCGGGGCAAAACGATAGATTGTCATAGCCTCTCCTTGTACTGAAATAAAGCTTGAAATTAAAGCTTTGACGTTTTTTTATGCATGTCGGCATTTGCAACGAGGAACGAAGGGACTAACAATGATACTACTGTGCCTTATTGTCTTGATGCCTCAAAATAAAACGAAAAATTATGTGTAGTCCCTTTGCAAATTTTTTTTTACATATGGGACAATTGCAAACACGGTCATTCGTCCCCAAAGTGAATAACCTAATACTCTTGTGTGTAGAAAATTGATAAATATATACATATATAATTTTAAACACATACTTAAATACAGTATAAAAAATCCAGAATCGAAAAACCAACAAGCTGTATAAAGAAAAAGTTGGCCCTCGACTAAAGTCGAGTCCACGACCTGTGGAACTAAAAGCAAGTCACTGACACATGCACCAACGAGCCAGTCATAACCATAATAGCCTAAAAGTCCGTGAATCCTAGACCGTCGTCATTTTATAAAAGCTAAAAGTTTGTCAGCGCATGCTCCCAACACAGGTAAAAACGATGGTACATTATAAAGTTTGGATCATCGTGGCTTTAAGAGATAAACGGTACGCAAGGTGTGTAAAATATCAATCTAATTTCGTCAAATTATAAAGTGTAACATTAATGATATAATAATACAAAAGAATAAAAATTCCCACACAAATACTTGTTTATTTTAAAATTAGCATGAACGATACCGTAACGAATGGCCTTCAAAAAACTTGTCTCTTAAATCCCACTTACCTATATTTGTCAAAAAAAAACAATGTCATAATGGATCTTACTGCAAAGTTATAATACAACGTGGGATGATGGTAGGACGGGCGTAGGTAGAACGTGAAGCCTGAGATTTGATTTGAATGCATAATTTAACGAATTAGATTGGTGCAGAAACGGCACAAAATGGTTTTTAAAAGCTTTTATTGAACTTGCCTTGTATGTATGTACTTGCCTTGTATGTGGTGTCCCGCCGTTTGGTATCCGGCTGAGTAGAATAGACCACCTTCATTTTTATCGAGGCGTCGTAAAAGGGGACTATGGTAGGTCGACCCGCCGTGTGGTATCCGGCTGAATAGAATAGTCGTACCTTATTTCTTACCTTGTTGTTGTAAAAGGCGACTAAGGTATGTTTACCCACCGTGTGGTATCCGGTTGAGTAGAATAAACCACCGTCATTCTTACCGTGGTCTCGTAAAATACGACTAAGATAAGTTGACGTCAGGCAGACGGTCGGTCGTAAAATACCTAGCCAAATCATGTGACAACATGTTGCCGACCCCACTTAGAGTGGGATAAGGGCAGGAGGATATTTATGTATGTGAAGGTGAAAAGTTAAATTTAATTCACTACCCGGTGTCCGATTGAGCTAAAATTTTACATACTGCTCCAGTACCGTTGACAATGACAGATAAGCATGACCTGATGGTGCTCCCAGAATTGACTCCAGACGAGGGAACTCCTCAACAGTTAACAGTAGGGACATGAAATTCTGATAAAATCTTATTTAAGTTTATTTGTTTAAGAATACTGTATATGAAACATAGTTTGCTGAAGTTGAATAATATGTTGCTATATTTAGATATGTTAATTAAATAGTAGGTATTGCTGTCATCGTAAATATTTGTCATAACGCCATGGTACTAAAAAAATGTAAATACAATGTACTGAATTTAATTGTATATTAAGACTACATACATAATTATTTATATTGGGACAATATTGCTTTGTCTTTAAAGCATATTATGTTGTGTATTGTGTTTATAAAGTCATAAATTAAATTTCATGCCAACAATTATTATCTTGTTTATATACGAGTATATCTGATAAGTAATACATAATTCGTATGTAATACTCAAAATTCAAAAGTCATTGTCTTTTATATGTATTCACGTCAAAATAGCTGAATTAATCTTAATTCATTTTAAACCAGATATAAATAAGAGCCTGAAGTAGAACATAAGCTAATCGGCATAATTATTCAAGGCTAACAAAGTCGCAAATTTCAAATATTATGAAGTAGTTATGTGGAATATTGATATATTCTAGAACCTATGTAGACGATTCTATTGTTAGACTTAAAAAATAGGTAAGTCCCCAAATCTTCTATCTATTGACAAAAAAAAATATCGATGCTAGATAGTTGACCATGTAAAGCTGCGAAGTAATATAATATGCAAGAGTATCGTATTTAATAAATTATTGCAACCTTAATGGTTGGAATTCAAATGAAATAAAATTAGAAATGAAAGTGATAACGTCATCTGTTCCGCCGTACAAGAAACAGATTCTTATGAATCAGCCGAGCCTGTTCATTTATGGTACGAACCAGGTGCGTGGGTAATTATTAGCCTTGAATGTACCTTATTTCATTGTCATAAAGCCTATCAGTCACCGCTGATCTAAGACTTTGTTGCTTGCCGTGATCTGGCAGATCAGTACTTACCTGGAAGTCATATGAAACTTAGATACTTGGGATATAAAAGTGATTTTATCTGGTATAAATATATAATGAGTTACGTTAGAATTTATTAGATTTTCTTTAAATTAAACATTCTGAAATTTTATCCGACAAATCTTATATATGTGATACTAAAATTGCAAAAGCATCTCGTTCTTATCATTACGGTAAATTATCCGCCTTGTGAAAAAGAACAGTCGGTAACATGTTCCACGTAATTGAGTATTCCACAGAAATCTTTAAGAATTCGTCTTAAAATCGGTTTGTGCGTCGTACTGCTATTTTTTTTTAATCGTTCACTAATTAATTTAAGGTATTTTCTACACTTTACCTGGCCTTACTTATTCTATACTATAATTTAAAAGGCTCCACGAACAAAATCGTAATGCAATTTCTGCGAATGCCATTACGATTTTGTTCCGATTTTGGAGTCGATGATGCTTCGGTTTCGGGGTGAAACGATCGTAGAGGTTGTGGTGGTGAGTGTGTGTGTCGTGCTTGTGTAGAGTGTTGGTGTTGGCGGCGTTTTGTGATACGTGTGGTGACTTGTCCTACATGTATGGGATATGTGATCGTTGCCTGCTTCATACACTTACCATTAGATATATTCTCTTAACAAGCGCGGATTACAGCAAAATAATTTCATTGTAACTTCTATACTGCGGAGTAACCTATAATTTATAGTAATATAAAGTGTAATACCACATAATTGACCTTAAAACTAATACATTTTGATGATATGAAGAGCACTATTAATAACTCAATTAATCGAACGTCCTCTGGAAAATTGTCCAAACAAGGAAAACAGAATACGACACAAACATGCCCTTTTTAGGTATAATAATTTGCCTATTCTGCTAATGAGGTCAGACCGGTTTTAAGAACTTAAATTAAACCAAGATAGTCAACCTAAATAACGTATGACGAGGTATAATTTTTCTGTCTCAACGATTTCGGCATATACCCGAAGACGTAAGGATTCTTTACTATCAAATCCACGAATATTTCATCCACGGCAAACATCCTTAAAATAAAAAACAGTCTGTCACTAAGAACAGTTGCACAAATTATACGTGTCTATTATCGCGCGGCATACTTAGCTTACCCATTCCTTTCGATGACATTGTAAAAGAAATAAGACCTACCATATCAAAATAATTCTGAATACAATTCTGTAATGTCTATTAATGAGTGAACTGTTGATGCGGTTTGGAGTTTTTTCATTAATTTGTGAGCTAAAATAACGATTTTAATTTTATTTGTTAAAATCCTATATAGATGTTACCAAGATACATTACTACTTTTGTAACTAAGTGAAAATTTACCAGATTTTTGAACGTTTGAGTTTCACAAATTTATGAATTTTGAAAATATTTTATCCTATAATTTGTAAATTAACTGGCACTTACTTATACATATTTTGTTTTACTAGATACTATAGTATGTATTTGCAACGCAGTATTTGTAAATGTTAATAAAAAAACATATAATGAAATCTAACTAAACCAATCCATTGACAAAACCGCAAGTAATTCTATAACTGCTGTGTTTATTTCCTACCATTGATTACATCTGATAACAGATTTATATAAAATCAAATATAATTGCAATTAACAACCTTGTAAAGCATTTTCGAAGATCTTACTAACACCCTCGTTTCTAGCTGGTTGTGTTATACAGGCCTTGATACGTAAGCAATAAGCTCAACTTTAACAGGGTCAAGTTAGCGGTAATTCACGAGGTCGTGAGTTATTCACACCGTGACATTGGAAACACCACGTGTATTGTTGCTAGACAACTAAATAACAAACAAATACCCTACCTGCAAGTATGACTTCATTCAGCTTTCTAAGGTTTTGGGCTTAGACGGTTTATTTTCCTTCGCGGTTCACGTGTATACAAACTCTTTGTTTTCTTCATTGAGGCTTAAAGCTGATTTATCTTCTTCTACAACGACTATACATTAAATAATACGACGAAAATAATATTAAAACCATTTTTCTTTTGCTTTACATAGGCCAGATTTTTAATTATATGAATGGCTACTAGGAAAAGGAACTATGTTTTTCTTTAAGCAATTTATATAAAATCAATCAGTGTTAAAACAGGATTAGGATTAAGATTTGTGGTTTTACCGTTTTTAAAACTCCAAGAGTGTTATTGATTTCTTGATGGAGTCCAGTGATTTAACGCGATCTTTAAATCATGTTGTTTGGTCTAATCCTGATAATTGGAAGATGCGAACGCGTGTCTCATCAGCGTCTCTTAAAGGCGTCGATCCAACAGAAATAAGAAATGGCTGGCTTACGTTATTAGATTCTAAGGTAAGTTTACGTAAAAGTTGAACATACTACATTTTAAGCTAGTGTACAAAAATTAAAAGTACAATACAAATGATATCCTTAGAAATTAATCCAATAGAATTATGAATTAATAATAAGTTCAATAAAACTGCAAAAGCTCGAATATTCTGCTTATATATATGCTTAAATATATGCTCGAATATATGCTTAAATATAAAAATTATGTTAATGTAAACCTGCTTTTCTATGAATTGTTTCACTTCGTAGGTTATCGCAGATTTCTCTGTCAAAGGGCAAGTTGACCTTTGTACACTTATTTAATAATGTTTTTCTAAATTTTTTTCTGCGTTTTTGTGATATCCGGCTTAGTAGAATGACCACCCTCAAACGAGCGACTGAGGTAAGTTTGACGTCAGGCGGCCTGTCGTAAAATAACTAGCCAAAACATGTTTAAAATATATTATGCCGACCCCACTAAGAGTGGGATAAGGGAAGGTCATAATTGTAGATAAACAACAATAAATAAATAACGGTTTTAACAACTATTTAAAGAAATACCTGACGTCCTTTACCCCGTGACCTCTGCATTAATCAATATTCAGTAAAACATTTGAGTGTCCAAAGCGCGGTTATTGAGTGTTTTAATTTATTGAACTGTTAACAACTTAAAATCTATTCTTTGAAAAATTTGGCTAATTTAAAAAATTTGAACTTGAAAACATAACGACTATATAAAACTCTTCGTGCAGTACATTTGATTTTTAATAGTTTCAATAATTCTACACATCAATAAGATAGCAATACACATCTATTCACCTAATATAAACAGACATTTGCATAGACATTTAAAGCTAACATAATAAAGACTCAACAGTTAGTCAGCGCAGTTACATCACACGCCATACCTCGTGACTCAGCACCGTATATGGAGAATGCGAAACGAGATTGAAAAACACCTTTTGTTTTTTTTTAGATAGCTCTGTTTTTGGAATGCTTCTTAATTTTATGATATCAAATTGCATCCAAGATGTTGCAGTCGGCATCCAACACCGAAAAATACAGGTTTAATTGATTTTACATGACAAATTAACACAATTTATAAATAACATCACTTAAAGCTTAGGTAATTTTTGTTCCACATTTATAGTTTCATTTTTAAACATGTTTATTTTATATAAGGAATTTTCAACTCGTAAGTTAGGATACCAAAAATAATAATTAAAATCGTCTAACTTAAACATCAATGTATTCATCATACGATAGTAGAGGAGTAATTTTGGGGACACTTATAGAAGTGTGAACGCATAGGCATTGCATATAAGACTTGCTAATTGAATTTTTAACCAAGTTAATTCTAAAGTAATTATAAAATTATTTTGCTATAATCCGCGAAAATGTAAAATAGAAAATATATATAATGCTAAATGTAAGTGGACAATCGGTTATCATACCTGATACATGCAGGATTCGTAAAAACACATGCACAAACCTCCACCACCGCCACCACAATACACTTAATTAGTATTAGTATTAGTAACTTACTTTATTCTATTAAATACATAATATTTGTTGCTTAAAATATTTCCCTGTTTAAATTAATAATTTTGTTCATTAAAACATTCGAAATAAAAATTGTATATATTGAGTACTAAGTAATCATAAGCGGAATTTGAAGTTGCAGATGTCGAATCTTCGCAAATATATTGCATGTTTTAAAAGTGGTTGTTAAATAATTTGAGAAAAAGTTTACAGGAGACATTTTAAATATGTTTAAATTTTATTGTAAGTAGTACATAATTAAAGAAGCTTGAAGTATAGTGCCATACATATTGTACGACTGCATAACGATTTGAGTTATTTCTAATTGAAACAAATTAATAATTAGTATTAAATGTAGGTAAACTGAAATTTGCATTGCCAACAGATATCACAAAATCTGGTTTTCGTTGTTTTACAAGACCAGTAAATTGTAGTAGAAAGTGCGATAATTGTTTAAAAATATTTTAGACAATGCACTATTTAAAAATAACTATACAAGTAATGTTATTAAAATAGTATAAATTTATTTAAGAGCGATTAATATTATAATTAATTACTCTAGTCTTGTAATAAAAAGAGCATCGAAGCTTTCCTATACTTATAAAGTAATGAAGTAATCCTCTCTATGCTTATAAAGATGTGATTTTAAGAAAATTACTCGGTTGCTACAATTTCTTACTTTTATTTCGTCCAGGAAATTTTATTGTTTTTAAATTTGGGACTGTTTGTTTTGTTTTTGACTTATTATTAACGAGTCAAAATAGCTACATCAATCAAATAATCAAACTCGGACAGTACAGCAAAGCGTGATCTTCCCTATCACGAACTAAGGTCGATGACTGCCAGTGAGTCATAATCTCTATATGTATGTGCCATGTATGGTCATTGTTCGTGAGAGCCCCAGAGAATACACGTTTGCCTTGGACTAGGACTATATTGAAATTATCACTAATATCTTAAGCAATAATACTTAAGATAATATATTACTGACATAAGATAATTAATTAATATTTACTTTTCTTAAATTTGTAGCACAGTATTTATTAAGATACAATTGCGTAACACGAATACAAGATGACTGATATTGTTCGAACTAAAGCTCGATTAATTAAGTGCAGTATTGAAAATTTACTTTTACCTTCCCAATATATTTATATGGTTCCAGCCTCGCGAGAAGTACCCTAAGGACAAAGTTCCTTCGCATTTCGCATTAGATTTGCGGAATATGAGTATAAAGTTCTTAAGAATTTAAAGAATATCGTGTCTTACATATTCTGCCTTGCAGGCGTGCAAACAGTAAATTATTATCGCATTTTTTGTCACTCGTCTGACTCGCTGCGCTTTAATACCTGTTTAGTGCGGATTTATTGTAGATCTACAACTCTCTAGTAAATAACTTCAGTGTATCTGTATATGTGTACTAGTATATGCAGCGCACGCGACTTAAGCTCCCAGCAGGCGAAATTTACAACCGCGTGACCTTATCAACATAATTTACATAAAACCGTAATGTTCTATAAACTAAACCTTACGAATAAGTATTACGTCTTTTAGCAATAATTGTACAAAAATCAGTAGATTTAGAGAAAGTTCATCACATACGAACTCAGCTTTCGGAGACTTTTATTTTAAATCACGTATAAATTATTTTCATATTATCAAAATATAAGAAGAAGAAGATTCTTAAGGGTAAGATTCCATTAACAATTATTATTATGCAAAGACATAACGCCGTGTGGTATCCGGCTGAATAGAATAGTGCCACCCTCTTTTCTTACCGAGGTGACGTAAAAGGCGACTAAGGTAAGTCGACCCGCCGTTTGGTATCCGGCTGAGTAGAATAGACCAACGTCATTTCTTACCGAGGTGTCGTAAAAGGCAACTAAGGTAAGTCGACCCGCCGTTTGGTATCCGGCTGAGTAGAATAGACCAACGTCATTTCTTACCGAGGTGTCGTAAAAGGCGACTAAGGTAAGTTGACCCACCGTGTGGTATCCGGTTTAGTAGAATAGACCACCCTCATTCTTACCGAGGTGTCGTAAAATACGACAGAGGTAAGTTGACGTCAGGCAGGCGCCCGGTCGTAAAAACGCAGCCAAATCATGTAACAGCGTGTTTATAACATGTTGTGCCGACCCCACTTGGAGTGGGATAAGGGCAGGAGGATGAGGATGATGATTATGCAAAGACATAAATATTAACCAGCGAAATATGTATGTCAATGTAACAAATATACCAAAACGGAAACCAGTGAAAGCAAATCGATGAACAAAATTGCAATATTGACTTCCGAGAAAGGGGTTTGCAATAGAGGCGAAAGGTAAATATTCAAAGCTGAGATCTTTCCACTTTACGCTAAATGCGAGGGTCATGCTAAATAGAAATCCGATCAATATTTCTATACTTTACTGTTATAGAATAAGTAAAATAAGATTGTATAGTACAATGCATGATCAAACAAGCATACACCGATCCCTTACTAACGTGAATTGAAGCGAGTTGCGTTTATTTGAGAGAACGAGCTAATTAATTCTGATGGCCACATCGATCGATAACAACCTGACAATATACAGCTAACTAGTTGTAAATTGCAATTTATGTATCGAATTAGTATTTAATTTGAAAATAATACATAATTCTATACAATGAATCCTCTGCAGAGATTTCGATTACCTACAAAAATATTGAAAAGAGCGATGGTTTTGAAAAATCAATTTCTACACGACCCTTATAACAAAAACTAATGTGACATATTTCTCCAATGATAGCTTAAGTGGCGTGTATGCGATAAGTATTAATAGAGTCAAAAAATACCGTAAAATAAATACAATGCAAGTAATTTAGATAAGAAACGCCTTGTAGGGTAATGACGTTCGAAGGGTTATTGATTTAAAATGTTAATTCGAACCTTTCCTCTAAGAAAATTTAATTTTAACAGAAACTCGCATATAATTGTTAAACAATAATAGTTAACCACAACCCATTTAGGCTATAAGCATAACTAGCTACTGATAGCGACTTCAATGCACAGATAAGGCTTATGGCACCCTCTAGTCCTTAAATATCTTCATACCATAAATCACATTGATTAGTTGCTCAGTGGTTACCTTAAAGAAAGACTATCCAACCAACACATTATTAGTACATATATCGTCACCTTGAATTCCAATCCTGTGCTAAAGTAGGGCAATGCTGTAGAGAATAAAGAAAATTTTCTCAAATACCGGGAAGTACTACGAATCTCATTCGCCTCAATATTGTCTAAAAAGGCTTTAAAAGGTTTTACGTATTCTCCTTGGCTTAAACTAGCTAACCGTTTAATCTCTGCGATCAGTGAGATGGCAGGGGTATATATCAGTAAACTGGAAGCTTAGATTATATAGAACTTTTTTTTTTTTTAATACAGGAAAAAACCCCTTATGGGTACCGCCCGACGGGGATAGGCGGCGGTTATGTCGGACTCGCACCGACTCAAACGACCTATGTGCTCCACCACGCTGCCGATGGCAAGGACAGGGTATCATTGTACATATTGCCCCCATCCCGCCGACAGATCTGATCCCAGAGAACAAACACCTCCGGGTAGGGGCCCCTCGGAAGAGAAGCCCCCCTCCGCTAACCTGTGCATCGGGAGCACCAGATGCACCGACCGCCTCGGAGACCTGTAAGCCAGACGTCCGATATACCCCGTTCGGAACGTCCGAAGGTCCCCTAACAGGGCAGCAGTCGATGGACTCAGGCAAGTCGCTACCACTTGGACTCACCAGCAGCAGATTGGATCCAGAACAAGAGTTCCCGGAACCGCTCCGCCGCCTCCCTCCGCAGAGCAGAAGGAGGCCATCGCTGCCCGCGATTGCTCCCTGCCCACCGATGATTCATGATACGGTGGACAAGGAGAGACCGCGCCCCAAGTAGGGACCCCAGCGCCTTGGTGGGCGTTTCCGCCCCCACCGGGTAATTTTTTATAGAGGTTTTCTTCCTCGCAACCCGAAGGTCCCCGTTCCCATTGCTTGGCTTATGGGTTTTGCCGACGGTGGCCTAAGACCATGTCCAGCCAGACTTAAAGTAAGCCCAACTGAACCCGTCGCTCATTAGAGACTCCACCCTTAACCTCCCTGGAGTCCCCGGCCCGTCCAGATTGCCCTCTGCTAATCAGAGGGACAACTGGATTGGCCACCCCACAGTGGTCCGTTCGCCAAGACTAAGCTTGCCCAGGGTGCGCCACGAAGAGGCCGACCACTTTGGCACCCCAGATTATATAGAACTAGCTTTAACACGCGACTTCATGTGATTTTTTGTTGCGTGATATGTTGATAATAGATGGCGCTTTCAATGTCAATTATTCCTGTAACAGGATTTCTATAGCTTTTTCCTTATACTCCAGAGTATAAAGAATAATTATGCAAAATTTCATTGATATTGGTTCAGCGGATATGCCGTGAAAGACTAACAAACATACCTATACTCAAAAACTTTCGCATTATAATATTAGTAAGATCTACCTAGTGTTGGGTCTATCAGTGTACAATTCAATCTAAACTTTTGCTTGAAGCTTTAAGGTAGACATATTATGTATGAGCGCTACAAAAAATTATATAAAAAATGCTGGTAACTTTTCTCTTATTTTAATTTCTATAAATATTTGTAATTTGTAATACCTTTTCTTTATTACAAAATACAATGAATTCGTTTACGAGCTACCACAACATGTGTCAACATTGAACGAATGAATAATGATTTCCTCATTTTTTAATAAATCTATAGACACATTTCAGAATTAATTATACTGAACTACTTTTCTTTACAAAAGCTATAATCAATTTTGAATTTAAATAAAGTCGTTCCTTTTCTAAAGACTGACCTTCGTCAACGCAATCTTACGGAAGCGGCAACCGGCTAGCCAGTGCTGAATAGAACAATAAAGTCGCCAATCGACAGGTCGTGCGCAACGATGCGTAGGCGTCGGCTCCCACCCTCTTGTTTTCTACAATTTATATTCATTGCAAACATTTTAAGGTCGTCAATTACTGTACGATACAAATTTCTAACTAACAATATTGACAACTATATTCTTCTTTCTTTTCTTTTTCTCTTTATATAAATTCAATTTAACCACTCTTATTTGTTCCTTTGGCGTTAAAGTAAATTTTATGTATTTATTTATGTATTTAGATAAGTAATAAAGACTTCACAAAGTCATAAGTAATTTTTTTGTAATTTTGTATATGTTAATGTGTAAGTGCAATAAAGTTTTAAATAAATAAATAAATAAGGTTACAGGCGGGGCGGCGCTGGACGTATCCAATAGCGGAAGCCGCCACCCCTGACCTGTAGCGAGTTTGGCCACAAGTTCAGCGTTTCTCACCAGTGGAACAAGATACCCTACCCACCGGGACCCACTCAAAATAGAAAAAAATATATATATATTGTCAACTATTTATTTGCTATCTAAGCTCTGGGACTTCAATTGCGTCGCAATGATTATGTACTCGTATGTTTCTTATAGACTCCGAAACGGCTGGGGCGTTATTATTGAAATGTTGAAACAATCTTAAGATTTCCCAGCGGATAATCCTGTAAAGTATCGGAGAATTTTTTTTAACTGTAATTAATAATGGTAGATATTATAATATCTGGTTGATCGAGCCTTGTTAAGTATTTTTTTAAGAGATGTAAAAAATCAATTAAAAAAAATAAAAGAAAGGGTTGGTAATATTTGGGACTTGATCCCGATTTTCTCTTCTTTAGTCGGCCCGTTTTCAACTGAGCTAATACAACTTTACAGATGACAGCAAAATTTTGTATTCTATTCTATTTATATTAAAAATTATTTATAAAACAGGAATAAAACGACTTAAAAAAAACTGCACAAATCGATTTATCGTCCCCGAAACTCTTTACATACCGATTTCGTGAAAATCGTTGGAGCAATTTCCGAAATATAAATTTATGCAAGATTAGCCCATTTAAAGATTAAAGATTAACAGTAGTATTTTTTAACAGGCACGCTTTCAACAAAAGCAACTTCAGGAGCGCGAATTAAAAATCGCTTCACTCTACGAAGCACAACAGGCGAGAGCGCTAGATCGCGTGAGACACTCGCCTAGCAATGGCGTTGGACCCACCCCACCACCTGTCACACACCAACCGGGAAAGGTAATATATACCTCATTTTACGTATATATTAAAAACAGGTACTTTTTTACTGTTAACAATATGACTTGACTATGTACTATATGTATATCCGGTTCTTGAATAAAAGCGGTATTTTTTATTTTATTACATATAGGATATTCGCTTCAATTGTATCAAATTTCATGAAAAGTAAGCTGAAAACACGCAATGTCGTAACATACACACAGATGGACAGATTTTCAATATTAGTTTGTACAATAATAAAATAAAGTAATGATATATTTATTTTATAATCCACGATAAAAGAAAATATATGTAAAGCTAATTATAAAGCGAACTATCCGTTTTCATATCTGATATATGGCAGGATTCGTAAAAATACATGCACCTTAAACCAACACTAACTAACAAATGCCACAAGCAACGGTAACATCATCAGAAAATTAAGAATCGCAATAAAAAATGTACATAAGGCATAAGGTATGGTTATGGTAAGGTATAAGGTTCTTACAAACAAATATTACAAAGTAAAAAGGAGAAGAAATTCTAATACGTAATAATAATAATTAAAAACAATTACGCACATATGGTATATTTATTTGAAAAACGGCATGGTAGGAAGTTCAATTCCATCCAAAATCATCCATATTGAAGGTCTCCTCATAGTTTACGTACAACGTGGTTGTGATCTTTCATGTTCTATGATCCTATTTATAACCATATAACCTGCAGCACAGGACTATGCTACTAAAACATTTCATAATTCGGCTTTTTGTATATTGCTGCACAGGATGATACCGAAACACCTAACAATTAAAATTAAGGATGAATATTTCGATACAGTTTTGGTTCGCCTATTTATCCTCATGCGTAAACTGTTTACCCCTATTCTCAGGTACGACAAATGTTCGAAGAAAGGCGTACAAAAGCGGGTATCGACAAAAGCTATCCGCTCCAACCAATACAAAATACAGAGCGTACACCTCCAAGAAAAACCTTGCCTAATGGTTACACCAAAGTGTCAAAGACCAAGACAACGGTGGACAAAAAGACTGTCAAAACACATACGAATTTTACCTCGCACAGTGTCAAGAAACAAAATATTATAACTCAAGTAAATTGGCATATATTACTTTTTAAATTTTATTTCATCTATTTTATTCAATTCTTGAATTTTTACTTTCTTCTTTCAGGTCGAGAAAATAGACAATATTGTTAACGGATCCGGTGATGTTAACCAAAATCATGAAATGTACTTAAGTTCCGAAAAAATAATGGTAAATGTAGATGCAATACATTTAATAAAGCGATAAATTAATTCAGTTTTCATATAGACAACTTTGAGCCGGCAGTAGATAAAACCTTCAAATAACTTAAAATGTACTTCATTGTCACTCCTTAATGTTATTTTTAATATTTTTTGATAAATTAAGAATTCTTTATATTCGTACTTGTCTATGGTATTTTTCACATGCCAATCCGGATTGGGGTGGCGTCTAAATCTCTTTTCGAAGAGATAGGAAGCCGTTTATTTAGGAATACTGTAAAGGCGATGCTAGATTGTAATTACCCTAAATTATCTCTCATCAACCTTGAAAGGCAGACTATGGTTTCTAAGTTTAAAACGATAACCGAAATAATTTTTTCAGCCACACAGTAATGGCGAGTTAGTACCAACAATAGACAAAAGTGATCAGGTAGACAGTGAAAACAATGAGATGATAGAAAACGAAACATTCCCTGAAGCGCTTGCGCCTACCCCCACGCCGCGATCTCCTGAACCAAACATTGAAGTAAAAAGGCCACAAAGACGGTGAGAGAAATATAAATATTCCATTTGCTGCAAAGATTCGCTACGTAAGCTATATCCGGGTGCATCGGCGCCACTCCAACTAGGAGTCAAAGTGTCTGCCATGACCGAAATCGATCGGAACATTCCACATATATATTTATCTATTAATTTTAGTATTTTTCTATGCCATGTGGTATACGGCTGAGTAGAATAGACCACACTCATTTTTACCGAAGTGTCGTAAAAGGAGACTAAGGTAAGTTGACCCGCCGTGTGGTATCCGACTGAGTATTCTACTATATTGAATATCTTCATTCCTTACCAAGGTTTCGTAAAAGACGACTAAGGTAAGTAGACCCACCGTGTGGTATCCGGTTGAGTAAAAAAGACCATCCTCTTTCTTATCGAGGTGTCACAAAAGGCGATTGATGTAAGTTGACATCAGGCAGGCAGTCGGTCGTAAAATATTTAGGTAAATCATGTGACGACGTATTTGAAGAATTTTTAATGAAAGAATTCCCAACTTATTATGTTATAAGTGTGTTATGTTATTATATAAGTTGTATTTATAAATTGTAGTCGATTATACTCTGATTTTCTTTGTAGGAGTCCAGCTGTTGCAACAAGGCCGAAGAGTCCATTGAAAAACAAGCCTAATCCTTCTGCCGCTACGCCGCCACGACGGGTAGTCAGTGAGAACAAGGTATGATGTATATCCAATGTCTTTTTTATACCTGTAGGTCTTCAATCCATCGGACGCCTGCAAAGGAGTCCCAGTGATTCCGCATTTGGGCTTTATATGTTTGCTAGTACTACTAAGGCTGTACGCTTAAAAACGTTCAGTTTCATACAGGATTTCTTCATTCTATCTTGCAATGACACTTTTGTCTTTATTGTTATAAAGAAATTAAAACTCGGAAGAACGTAACAAAAGTGCTTGCAAAGTTCATTTGCACAAATGGCTTCTTTAGGGTAAAATACTTTACCTTCGCATTTTATATGTATCGAGATCATGTATTTACTATGTCTCTTTTTAGTTACATTATTAATGATTATGATAGTATACATTTGAATGTTTAGTTGTATTTAAAAAATATGTAAAATGTTGGTAAAAATAGGTGGTTGGACTAGGATAATAGGATTCTTAAAATGCTAAAGACTCTGGATGTAAGCTACCCAAAATCATATAGATCCTTTAAAAAGGATAAAATACTATATCTCACCTTAGCGATATCTTAAATATTATCTCCTTTGTATATACTGTTAATTTACAAACTTATACATACTTCTTTATTCGTGTCAGAACATAAAAGAACAAATTTTAAAAAGTGAAAATAAATACTCAAATTTAACGTCAAAATGTCACCTCTGGCGATATAGTTAGTCAAAAGACAAAAAGATAATTCCTTAATTTGTAAATTGTTAGTGTCCAATTTGAATAAACGAAATTCAAATGACGTGTTTATATTTATAAGGTACCATCACGGGAGAACTCTAAGCCTAAGGGGGTCATGCAGCGAGGAGCGAATACTGTGAGTATTTGCCTTACCAATTATCTTATGAATATGTTACACAACTCATCATTCTCCTGCCCTTATCCCACGGGGTCGGCAAAACATGTTTAAATATTAATAAATATATGGGAGTAGCCTGAGTCGCCTTTTACGACTTCTCGGTTAGAAATGAGGGTGTCTATTCTACTCAGCGGGATACCGCACGGCACATATTACACAACTCATAATAGTTAAACTCATAAAATAATAGATACCGGCGCCTTAGTGATACCAAAAGGAAATTGAAAAATGTTAAAGAGGTACGTAAATCTATAATTGTAAATCTATAAAATATTACGTTTCAAACAATTAATGTCGTTAGTGATCATCAGGTATGAACGATGAAACTTTTAACCCTGCAAGCTAGTCAGTTCTAAGTTATTTTGTATCTGGTTGTTAGATGACTTAGTATTTCTTGATGACTACTTGACCAATGGTTTTTTCATTCTGTTACGTTTATTTTTAAGTTTGTAAATGTTATGTTATTTCAGGTACTTAAAAAAAATCCAGCCACGGTAATTTCTAATTTTCTGTACTTTTGTCACGAGTCAAACATAGTCTTAACATAAATATCATTTCAAGTCGCCTCTTCATTCGATAATATTAAAAGCCCTAAAATAACGTTTTCATTGCTTAGAGACGCAACTTTTGTGTAATAACATGTAACTACACCGCTCATCCTAACTCCTAATTTACAACAATCCTCATATTATACAAGGCACGAAACGAATTTGTTTGAAGACCTCCACTTTTTTAACGGATTTGCCAAATACTTTTTGGACGCCGGTAGATCGACGTGCTAGAAAACCTATTGGCGAATTAATACTAACCTCCGCTAAATTGTACAGTTTCGACCTGTGCGCGAAGTTTCCTATCTATGTTTTTTTACTGGATATATTTCGAAGAATGTGCCAAATTAAGATTACTTCAAAAGCTCCATTTAGTCCTCCATTGCCATTTTTAGACTCCGAACGAAATTCCATCTATACGTAATAAACATTCACTAATGCTTACGAACCGCTTGGACTCGTCATTTATCTCACACGACAGCACAAGTATGACAATTCTCCTAACATTTGTCTTACCCCGTAATTATAGTAGGCATCTTTAAACCAAAAATAAATAGGTATTATCTAGGCATGTGCTCTCCATCTAAGGCGGCATCATTGTTTAAGTATGATTGCAATCAAGATAAATCAAAATCTGTTTTAGAGCCAACAGAATTCAGCTGGTTCCACTAAAAGCCGATCGGCTCCGTCCCCAAAGAGCAGCGCCGTACCAAGCGAAGGTGGTTGTACGGTGTGCGGGAGGCACTTCGCACCTGACCGCCTGCCCAAGCATTTGGAGATCTGCCGCAAGACCCACACCAAGAAACGGAAACCCTACGACGTTCTCAAACATCGCCTAGCTGTGAGTTAACATTTCCTTATTTCTCAATCTGTTAACGTCCCTTACGTAGTCCCTTGGTAGAGCTCTTCAAGGAATCTTTACGTCATATTGTCTTGTGCCGCTTGATCCTTAACCCTGTAACCATTTGCGATCGATTGACTACCTATGGCCCTGTATATATGAATTGTATTAAAACTGAAACATTTTTAAATCCATTTTTTATGCATTAGACATTGAACGTCCTAAATAATACTACTGGTGATGATTGCGTCTTCGAATAAAAGCTCCGGTCGCTGGTTTGCGTATACGTATAATTGCGAAATTTAACGATTTACATAAAACGAATAAGTGGCGCGCGTACAATGGTTAGTTGACGTATATTCGAATTTGTAACGATTGATTGATGGATGTCTTTGACGTTTACGATTGACGGATGTGAAGATGACGTTTATGTCTGGAATCTTGCGTTAACATGCCCCCGGCCTTGGGAGCACCAGCTTCCAACGAAGTGAAGATCTTCTATGATGGTGAAGATGGACTCGCTGACGCCTCCTCTGAGCGGAATGCTATAATATCATAAATGGCTCAGCTGATGACATATTTGAACGGAGTGTCTGATCTTGGTTGAAGTGTTAAGGAGGTTGCCTCATTGGGATAGACGAGAGTATTTGGCTGAATAATTTCCTTCCTTGTCGTTTTCTCTTTCGTATACGCGTCTGGAGTTTTTTAGAGTAGCTTCGTGATCATCTTTGCTGAAAGTGTTGACGCATCTGAACAAATCTGACGAAAGATGAAGAGATGTGTCGTTGTCTTGAGTGGCAGTGCGGTGAACGGTCTGCCAATCAAAAAGAGATGAAAAAGACGGAGAAAGGTGTTTAGGTATGTGGACATTTGGACATGGAACGAGATTTTAGGAAGGTTTTGAGTTGTGCTGATACCGTAGGAAAATACTACTTGCTAAAATTAGCATAACAAAACGAATATTAGTATTTCACTTTCGCTTATATCATGAACTCAGCCGAAGTTCCGAATTACAAGTTGGGCATTCAACAAATTTGTAAACGATTTAAAATTTGTTTAACGCTTAGCCATGTTAAACCCCTTAGAAGTCCGTTAAGAAATTAATCTTTAATGCGAATATTCTATATACATTCGTATTTGAACCTGTATCAGAGTCCAAGTGTATATTAAGGTACATAAACCCACGAATAAATATATTACATAGCACCTCTTCCCTTGCAATTCGAATTAACATTGGCTCTGAATAATGTACACCCATGTATAAAACGACTTACGCATAGACGATAATTATAAATTTGCACATAGAAGAGACGAATTACGAATTACGATTTAAACGATTTGTGAACCTATGACGGGTTACATACAAGACGACTCATTAGAATTTTATGTTTTCTGAGATAATTATCGAATTATATTTTATTATTGAGAAAGGTAACGATTTTAAAAACGAATTTTAATTATAAATTGATAAAGATTAGGGGCCGTTTAGTTTGTTAATAATATAAGTAATACGAAGTTACGATTGATGACGAAATGAAACGAATAATTTTACGTATTATTATGGTTAAAATAAACATCGCACCACGATATAAGCGACGCAAGAATGAGCGAGCTGTCGTGTAATGCGTTCGTACATAAGTATAAGTAGCTTCGGTAACGATTTTAACTGTTGTACGTATAAACATTTAAAACCGAAACAAACCGAAGCAAACTACGATTTCACTATGTATATATATATTTTTATTATTAATTTAAAAGACGTATATTTGACGATTAGAAATATTTACCTATACCGTTAGAAATAAAATAGAATAAACGAAATATGCAGCAAGTTGTATGCACCGAATAATGTGTTGTCGCACGTCACAGTATTAAGGCGCTCGGTTCAAGCAACGAAATGCGTATGGGAAAACGACCTTTATGATCGTGTTCCGTCCTTTACTTTCAAACGATTTTCGAACGATTCTCCGGTGAGCAATTATTTGTTTTCGAAATTATTTTCTTTAACTCACAGGGGTTCTTTAACTGTGTCTTTAACGTTTTGGTGGAATTAGAACGAATACGATTCGTAGTGAATTTATTATTACGTACTGTCCCGGAAACGATCCACCCGAGCTTAGTACTTTGTAAACAAGGGCCACTCGCAAGTCGAATTAACCCATCGCTTAAAAGTTCCCAAAATTTGTCAGCGCCGATTAATAAGTCGATTTCGTTAGATAAGTAAAAATTGGGATCCGCGAGTGGTATGTTTTGTGGAATGTTAAAGTCATCGATAGTTTTCGAGACGGAGGGTAAATTGCTTGTAATACACGGCAGAACTAAGCAGTGTAAACGCGTATTATAGTTGCTTAGCTTCGATCGTATTTGTATATTGCACGATTGTGTAGTACGACTTAACGAATTACCTACACCTGTTACGTTAGCAGTGGACTGTATTAAACGAAGTTCTAATTTGTCGCATAACGATTTCGAAATGAATGAATTCTGGCTCCCGTTATCGAGAAGGGCACGAGCTGTATGAAACTTATTGTTTACATCGGCGACTTCTACGAGCGCGGTAGATAACAGAACCGGTTCTAGTGACGAGTGCTCATCGCGGTGCGCGTGTAATGAGGCAGTGTAAGCGACTCCTGCCGCTGCACTCGACTGCTGGTGTTCTAAGGATGCATTTTGTGTATGTGAATCCTGTAATGATGTTGATAAGTCGATGTCGCGGTTGTGATAAGATTCACTGTGAATTAACGTGTTGTGTTTTTCGCCGCATCGTTTGCACGGGCCGAACCAACACTCGGACGATGTGTGACCGGCTCGCATACAATTTACGCATAAGTGTTTACTGTTTACGAATTGTAATCTATCGTTTATAGGAAGATTATTAAAGTTCGGACACGAATAAAGTGAGTGATTAGCGTTACACATAAAACAAGGTGGGTAACGTTTCGAATTGTTATTGAACGAATTAAAGTTTGTTTTTTTATGAGAATTACGAGTAGTAAGGTGGCAATGCGAGTTATTATCAAATGATTGTTTCTTAACGGGTTGAATGTCTAGCGGGTGTTTACCTGTATTGTGCGTAAGTTTAATTGTTTCTAACATGTCAGCTCGGTCGGTGAGAAATTTAATAAGGTCATTTAATGTTATTTTGTCCGACTGACCTTGTGAATTAGAAATAATGCCCTTATACTGTTCCCACTCCCGTTCCGTAGCCGGGTCTAGTTTTGAGACGATTATATAAATAATTAACGTATCCCAGTAAACAGTAGGCTCCCCTAACGTATTGAGTGCGCGAATATTTTTCAATATCGAATCTATTAGCTTTCGAATTTGAAATGGCGATTCTTTGTTTAAAGACTGAGTGGAAAACAAAGCCTTCACGTGATTATGTACGAGTAATCTGTTGTTATTGAACCTATTCTCGAGTAACTCCCATGCAGTAGCGTAATTATCGGCGGAGAACTGTAACGATTTTATAATTTGAACTGCGTTACCTGTGAGAGCAGAACGTAAATAATGAAATTTCTGTATATCGTCTATAGTGTCTGAGTGATGAATTAACGACAAATAGGTATCTCTAAATTCCAACCATTGTTCAAATGAACCGTCAAAGGAAGGTAACGAAATAGTGGGAAGCTTAATACTAGTAGACTTATTACTGGACGAATTCTCCTTAGTTTCCTTTAGCATACACTTAGCTCGTGATACGAATTCATAATACTGATTTTCAAACGTTTCTCTCTCTAGTAATTCTTTTTCTAAATCTTGGTTATTCACCTTTAGATCAATATCATCTTGAATATTTGAAAATTGATTAAATAAAGTTTCAACTTTAGAACAACGCTCTTGTAAACTTATTTTGTGAATATCAGATAGTTCTACATCCGTTAACGATTGAACATATTTGACGAATAAAGTAAATTTGCCTTTAATAATTCCCCTTTTCCTGATCCAATCTTTAACACTTTCTTCAGCCATTTAGGAAATTAGTGAAAACGAGCGGGAAATAAAATTTAACGATAAATTCGAAGTACGATTTAAATTTTCCGTTACACAAAAATATATGTTATTCGAATTTAAATTTATATAATAACACACGACTACGATATTAGCACAAATAAACACTGTGGAATAGGAAGTAGATAGGGAAATGATTAGCCTGACCTGGTGATTCCTGGATTCTATGATGATCTTGGGCGATTATCGTCTTGATACGATTTTCGAATTTTAATCCTTCTATTTGGCGTCGAATGGACCAAACTATGGTGATGATTGCGTCTTCGATTAAAACTCAGGTCGCTGGTTTGCGTATACGTATAATTGCGAAATTTAACGATTTACATAAAACGAATAAGTGGCGCGCGTACAATGGTTAGTTGACGTATATTCGAATTTGTAACGATTGATTGATGGATGTCTTTGACGTTTACGATTGACGGATGTGAAGATGACGTTTATGTCTGGAATCTTGCGTTAACAACTACTATAAGCTTTGAAGGGTTTAAGGTTTACTTACTTTTAAGGTTAACTCACTTTAACCATTTTTATGGTTATCGAAATACTATAATACGGTTTTAATCTGTCCACGCGGGTGGAGCAGCGGGCAGTTGCTAGTAATAGATAAGAAAGCATAAGATCAGAAGTTCAACAAAGACAACGAAGTATAATATAATTTATCGAGCTACTAATTTAAAGAAATCCTAATAGCAAGACGTTTTCTTATTTTTTATGCTGCATTTATTGGAGTAGGGTACGGATGCGGCAAATTACAAGGCAAGAAATTTATATTTGATGTCATAAATTCACTTCATTTTATATTTAAGAATTACAATTACCCATCTTTTAATCACTAACAAATATGCACAGAGGTGTCTTGCCTTGATTATATGTTTTAAACGCATTCAGATTAAGTTTTTGTGTATCTCGCCCAAATACGAAGAATTAAGTCATGTTTCCTATTTTATATTATATACATTTCTATTGCATGGTGTCACATGGGACATGTAACTTTATTCTTGGGACAGGGCGACTTGTTCGACACTTTAAAAATAAATTTACCTGTAATTACAACGCGGCTGCCCCGATCGCAGAAGGTTTATTTTGTTTCATAATTGAACCGATTTATAAATGTAGATGTAAAAAAAGTTAAATGGAAAAGCCACATATAAAATGCACTTTCTCATATTATATAACAGACTAGTGCTACCCGCGACTTCATTCGCGCCAATTCTAGCGTTTAAGTTATCATTATGACTGAAATACGTTTTAAATATAAATAATATATAATATGTGTTTTTCTGGTTACCAAAAAAAACGGGACTTTTTTAGCCTAATAATTATCCCAGTGCATAGAATGATTGTAATATGTCGTTAACTTTCGAGGACAGAGAAAAAACATGTATTACATTACTGAGGGTATCTTAGAAAGTTTAAGTTTGCGCAAACTAAGTTGCGGATTCAAATAGTGTAGTGTTATGTACAAGATGTCCATGATCCTATCTTCTCAGGGCACTGAAGCGGAGCCCTTCATCGGCAAGCTGCGCAAGGGGACGCCCTCCACTACAAAGGTACAACAGAAGCCTATCAACAGCAACTGGAGGCAGAAGCACGAGGAGTTCATCCAAGCTATACGAGCGGCGAAGCAGGTGCAGGCGCATCTTAACGCAGGAGGTATCTATACTAATATATTATAAAGCTGAAGAGTTTGTTTGTTTGTTTGAACGCGCTAATCTCAGGAACTACTGGACTGATTTGAAAAATTCTTTCAGTGTAAGATAGTCCATTTATCTAGTAAGGCTATATAACATTACGGTTAGATAATTAGGAGAGGAGCAGCAATTAAAAATATTACGAAAAAAGCATAATTTAAAGCAAGGAAAGCTTTAAATTGTGTGCGCTGAGTAAACGGAGATAGTTATACCAAAATCATGTATTAAAAAATTTAAATACTCTTAAAGTTCTAGATAAAAGTCCGCAACAGCATATGTCTAAGGTTAACCCACTTTAACCGTTTTTATGGTTATCAAAATATTGCCGGCAGAGCCTTTGGCGATTGCTAGTATCATAATTATATTATTATACTATGGTAATTAAGGTACATATGCCATGTGGTATCTGGCTGAGTAGAATAGACCACCCCTGTTTTTTACCAAGTTGGCGTAAAAGACGACTAAGGTAAGTTGACCCACCGTGTGGTATCCGGTCGGGTAGAATAGAACATCCTCGTTTCTTACCAAGGCGTCGTAAAATACGAGTAAAGTAAAGTTGACGTCATGCAGGCGGCTGGTTATAAAATACGTAGCTAAATCATGCGACATGTTTATAACATGTTGTCCCGACCCCACTTAGAGTGAGATGAGGGCAGGAGGATGATGGTAATTAAGGTACTTATTTAGCTTGTTTATTTATTGACTGAAACCTACCCCAATATAAAAACCAAATAATCTCATACACAAATGTTCTTTTTTCGAGTACCTTTTATTTGTGTTCTATCTATTTAATTATTAAAAAAAAAATGTATTTAAGAATTTAGAAGTAATATATTCTGTGAGTTTAGGCAGCTGAATTAACAAATTTAGAATAATTCATGACCGCTTATTTGCTAACGTAAGTCGAAAAACAATCTATCTACAGGAAAACTCAGTGACCTACCACCTCCACCGCCTTCGGAGAACCCCGACTACGTGCAGTGCCCGCACTGCAAGCGTCGCTTCAACCAGGGCGCGGCCGAGAGACATATCCCCAAGTGTGCCAGCTTTCAGTTCAACAAGCCCAAGCCAGCGCCAAAGAGGAGATAACGCGGCCAACATAACGAAAACATAACCATAGACTACAAAGTATAACAGGCTAGTGATTAAATAATTCGTTTTCCTCAAATTTATTTTGGTAAGAAGTCTCACTAATATTTTTTATTACTTCGAAATATATGGCCCTAATACTGTATTAATAGAAAAAGTTCTTCGTACATAAAAAATAAATTATTAACGCCTTAGTATATTTCTAAACCACAGATAAGTAACGTTCAATCATAAACAATTCAAATGGATAGATCAGCAAAATCTACACAGATAATCACATCGACGACAAACTTTTATTTAGATACTTTAGTGCAAATTATATTTACATGCGCCCTGTTCTACTTGGTCAAATGCTTCTACGACATAATCAGTCCGAATGTACCCAATTAAAAATGAGGGCAACATCAAATGAAACTGCAAATATTTTAGCCAAGTTCAAAGTACTTCAGTTGTAATAACTAAAATTCTTGCTAGATGTATACGTACGGAAATATTTTTCTTCAAATGTGCTTAACTTTACTATTCTCGTATACTCTGTGGACGCTACTCCGTTTTGTTCGTGACTTTACACATATTTGTCAAGGATTAGCCGACCTGAGGCTGCCTACTCCAGACAACTGTGATGAATTTTATCCGGTCCCATATGAGTTTGACTAACTTTTGTACCTTGATTATGGAACTTAAAAATACATTAGATCTACAAGAACTCGTTATCTGTGAGATATTTCTTGCCGTTAATATAATAAATATTCCATCTCCAGCAATACGGTTTAGTTCTTTCTTTTAAATACTTATTAAAATACGTTTTTATCACTTATCGACGTTGCGAATAGTAACATCACAAAATATTTAGGATATATGTTAATTCAAGAACATAAGCTTAAAGAGTAAATAACAATAATATTTTTTTTCCTTTTTTATGAAGATATTTTTTCTCAAAATACTATTTTAATACTGTGTATAATTGTGATAACTCTGGGCAATACGTTAAAGTTTCTTTATAATCGATATTTTAATGTTAACTGTGCGAAAAAATTGTATTTGACATCAAAGTATTTTTTTAAAAACAGTAACTTCTAAATACAGACAATGTAGCGCTTTGAACTTATAATTACTTTTAGCGCTGTCGTTAAAAAATGTTATCTTAAATATGTAAATAATAATTGTCGACATATACGAATATGCTTTTAAAATGTTAACCGTGCAGAATGTAAAAGATTTTTTTAATATACTTATTATTTTAAAATAAAAACTGTTTTATTTCGTTTTTACTTGAATTATCACTATATAACTAGTAATGGATGACAACAAAAATAATCGGGATAAAATGTAACGCACGAAAAATTTTGTGTCTACGGTGCAAGCTATTTTGGCTCTGCAAGGTCAAGACCTTACTTTACCTTAATACGGCATCTCTATACCACACAATATCCCAGCACACGACAGTAGCTAATGGTCGCTCGGATCTCTGCAAGAGATACTGAAAAGCATAAGTGTAGAAAGACAAGGAAGGGTACAAGTGAATAAAAAAAGGTCAGATGAAGCAACCGCGCATTAGTTAGCCCAGAATAATCGAAAACACGCACAAATGTCACATTGAAAACGACAATTTTTGTCGCTTTCAATGTGTTTTGTGTGTGCTTTTTTAATTTCATTGGCCTAATTAGCAATTATAACACCGGTACCCAACCACCTTAATAATTAATATTCAATTATAAATTTGCTCTCAGGTGCGAGGTGCTATATGAGAAATTTTTCAGAACACTTTTTTTTAATAAAATAACGAGATATTTGTGCATGCGTTTATTCGATAATCATGGAAATAAAATTAAATGCATAAAAGGAATATGCTAGCATAACCATAGATTCGAATCTACTGTTTTGATTCTACTCTTCAACCGCAGTCTTCGGCACGTAGGTGAACACCATCGACGACTTCGGTGGCACGAGCACACTCTTGGTGAACACCACTTCATTAATGGTGTAACTGGAAGAAAAAATTATTAAGCTTACTCTATATACACTTCACTTCAGTTTAAACTACGACCCAACTTTTTATAGATGTCTTATGATAAAACAATTTTATACATTTTAACATGAATAAAATTGATGAGTTGTGTAAAAGCTTAGCAATCAGAGCACATAATCTTTAAGAATTTATTTATTAGAAAACATTTCTCAAAGTAATCTAACAAAAGCACTAAAGAGTAAAAAAATGCCAAAAGTATGAAATCAAGCTACGAATTATTTAAAAAAAAACTAGTTTTATTGCTTCTCCGACTTATGGGTCTCTGTAACGCTCACTAGTTTCGTAGGCGCTACGTTTTTTTATTGGAATTTCCCACACTTTTTGTATTGGGTCACTTCAATACTAAACATGCGATATGAGTGTCAAATCTTAGTCTTTTAGTTTTAGTAGTCTTTGTAAAGTTTTATTTAATTAAATATTAGCATTCTATACTCTTTCTCAATATAAATATTTGGTATAACTTTGTCAAATGTTAGACTCATCGTAATGTTCATTAATTAAAAGGGGTACAAAAGTATTGATTCACATATTTATAGATACTAGTATATAGTACATATACACAATAATATATACATATATGAACTAACTTTGTAAGGAGCCGAGGTGCTCGACGCAAGGACAGCTCCGCAGGAAGTTCGCGCAACCTACTGAGGTCTGCGCGCGCCTCTTGAGATTCTGGATTATACACAGACAAGTAGCCTGTATGACCGGTCTTCCACCTAAAAAAATAAAAAAAAACTTATATGCCTAATAGACATTTACAATTCATTAATTTATCACGTGCTTTTCTACGGAAAATAACGTGAGGAAACCTGCATATCTCAAGCGGATTCTATGTGCATGTCTAATCTACTAATCCACATTGTAGCAGCGTGGTGGATCTACGCTCTAACTTAGAGAGAAAACTTTAAAAAGGGAGTCCTATCAAATCAAATCAAATCTAATCCAAATAATCTTTATTCAAATAAGCTCTTTCAAGCACTTTTGAATCGTCAAGGATCAATATGATTAATGAAGCTACAACTGGTTCGGAATGTTGCTCTTACCGAGAAGAACCAGAAAGAAACTCGGCGGTCAATCTTTTAAACATTTTCAATTTTAAAACATTAGTTCACATTTATAAATATGGATAAATTATTGTTTGAAATGAGACATAGCCGAGTTGCTTGCTGGTTCTCGGCAATAGCACCTTTTGAAACCAGTGGTATCTTTATTAAATTGATGATGAAAACCTCAATTTCTCTCCAAAAAGTTAGGGACAAGGGCTACATGCCACAATTTAGTTTTTTGCATTTTCGTAAGCCACTTTTAAAGCCTTAAAAGGCCATAGAAGTGGGTGAACACCTGAGACTCCTAACTAAGATTCCTTATATTTAGGATTGTCTTCAGAATTATATTTGGCTTACTTTGGCAAACAGTGCACTGGATAACAATGTTTAGATATGAATGTCTATGCACTTAATGTGTGAAAAGAAACAGTGGGTAAAGAAACAGGCTGTAACTTTTGAGATTCACGTCCTTTAAGGGTAACTTCTAAGGGTCGGGTCAAGATTAAGGAGGAGCACGTCCTGGATGTTGATTTATAGTAATATAACGCTCACCTCGCGCAGACAATCACATTCTGCGTGGTGTTCACCGCGGGCACTGCTGTTATCAAGGAGTGCCCGTGCTGCAGACTGTCGTCCTCACGCAGCGCCAGCAAGTGCGATAGATTGTCGACCTGGAACAATTATATTATTATTTTTCTAGCGATTATATCATCTATACTAATATATAAAGCTGACGAGTTTGTTTTTTTGTTGTTTTAACGCGCTTATCTTTTAACTACTAGGCCGATTTGAAAAATTATTTTTGAATAACATTATTCATTCATTCATTTATCGTAGGAGAGGAGCAGCAATTAAAAATATTACGAAAAGGACAAAATTCAAAGCTTTCCTTACGTGCGCTAAGTTAACGTTAAAGTTATTAAAATCATGTATTACAAAATTGTTCCCCTCTAAAAGTTCTAAATAAAAGTCCGCGACAGAAAATATCTAGCTTTTAAGGTTTATCCACTTTAACCATTTTTATGATTATCAAAAGACTATATTACGGTTTTAATAATTACACACGGGCAGAGCCGCTAGCGATTGCTAGTAATAAATAAACACAAATACAATTACAATTATTATTACATATTTCACAATCGTTAAAAAGCAAACTCATCACGCATTAAGATTTCATTACAATCAAGCACAGATTTATAAAATAATACAGTTTAAAATTATATTCAATTTTTTAATTACAATAAAAGATCATTACTTTAAATAATTTAGAAGACCAAGAAATTAATTAAGAATTAAATTTAGAAAAAAAAATACAAGTAAAGGTTAAAATTAAGTTGATTATTCGACTATATATGGTATTGCTGAATAAAAAAAAATAATCTTCCCTAGACCCATAATCTTTGTACAAGAAATAAACATCCATCCACTTTTCTACATATAATGTTCATTTAACACTAAATAAATTCCTGTTGTGACACTTGACACAACTTAAAGGAAACAGGGACTGTTGAGCCCAATTGTAACGGTTGAGAAATTGTTAATAGTAAAATAAATCTATGTTGAGAAATGGTTAGAAAAAAGCAGTACATTTTTGTTTCAAAATATAAAAAAAAACTATGTTGTCGCCATTGACTTCCGCTTTGTATTTTATAGCAACACAGTCATGAAACAAGAGTATCGCGCCCTTTTTGATCAAAATGGTAACAACACTGTGACGTGTTGTTACCGGTTTAGTATTCTTATTGATAAAACGTTTCAGTGACAGTCAGTCTTAGTTCGTCATTCAAGAGAAGTGCATCTCGAAACAGGAATTGTGGTATTCCTATTATATCGTATTCTTGTATATAGTGTGCGTTAACAACTATTAAAATAAAATTTTGAATGTGGAAAAATCTTAAAATCTAAAAATCTGTTTGGCACAGTTAAAAAAAAATAATCGATTACAATAGTCGAATAAAGTAAACAAATAGTTAATGATATAAGAAAGGCGTTGATTACATGGGTATTTCAATAAATATAATTCATCATCCTCCTACCCTTATCCCACGCTAAGTGGGGTCGGCACAACATGTTATAAACATGTTGTCACATGCTGCGTATTTTGCAACCAGCCGCCGGCCTGACGTCAATTATGTAATTATCATCATCTTCCTGCCCTTATCCCGCTCTAAGTGGGGTCGGCATAACACGTTATAAACATGTTAAAAAAAAAATAATAATTGTAAAATATATATATATATATATATATATAGGTATATATATCTCATTGTTTCGGACTTAAGGCTATAAATTCAATTGTCTTAGAATATATTATCAAAACGTCAGGGGCTTAAGGTCAAAAACTGAAGATTTCTTTAATAACCTTTTGTGTAGTGATTTCGATGTAATAATTCTCACAGAAACATGGTTAAACAGCAGCATCTATGACTCAGAATTATTTGATCAACGTTATGTTATTTATAGAAGGGACCGAGAAACGTCTGGTTTTCATCCTAATAAGGATGGGGGGGGTGTACTTATCGCTGTCTCGACAAACTTTAACTCTAAACGTTTGTTTTCTTACGAATCTAAATGTGAAGATATATGGGTATCAATTGAGTCACAAATGAGGCCAATAATGTTGAGGCTTTATTGGTTTGCGCTGTTTACCTACCGCCTCCTATAAAGAAAAATGTCCTGGAAGAGTTTATAGACAGTTGTAATCATTTATTCGAAGCGTGTCCCTCTAATACTGTCTTGATTACTGGTGATTTTAATTTAGGAAATATTTCTTGGTCTTTCGACTCTGATAATCACGTTTTTAACATTACTAGCATATTTAACACCATATTAATAGACTTCATATCTTTAAACTCGCTTAAGCAATACAATACAGTCCTTAATAACAATAACAAATGTTTGGATTTGGTTTTGTGTAATAGCATTGTTGCGAAACTAGAATCATGTGTCACACCACTCTCAAAAGTTGATCCTTATCATCCGCCTCTTTATATTTCCCTATGTTTCACTTCGACCAATAAGTTACCTTTGGCAGACGATGCCCGATTCTGTTTTCATAAAGCAGATTTTAATAATATTGTCAATGAACTCAATAAAATTTTCTGGGATGACATTTTAGGTGTGTGCAGCTCGGTTGACGAGATGCTTACTGTTTTTTACGAAGTTCTACATGGAATTATTACAAAATTTGTCCCTAAATATAAACCTAACAAGAATAAATATCCAATATGGTACTCTTACAATTTAAAAAATTCTCTAAAGGAAAAGCACAAATTCTTTTTGAAATTACGCTGTTATAACAAAAATCCACTAGACATTTTAACTTTTCAACTATTGAGGAAACGTTGTCTTAAGTTGCAGTCATCTTGCTACATTGCTTACATAAATCGTCTTGAATCTCTGTTGCGTTCCAATCCGAAATTTTTCTGGTCATTTTATAAATTAAAGAAATAAAATAAAAGCTCATACCCCGCAGAAATGACTTTGGGTAATAAAACTGCTTCTAGCGGTCCGGACATATGCAATCTTTTTGCTTCTCATTTGGCTTCGGTTTATGATATACAAAAGACTAATAAAACTTGCTCAAGTTCTACCTTAAAAAATACCAACTTTATTTTAAGTAACATACATATAACATCCACAATGGTGTTTAAAGTTTTAAAAAGAATGGACCCATATAAAGGCGCTGGATCGGATGGAATACCATCAGTTTTTGTTGTCAATTGTGCAACTGCGTTAGCTTATCCTCTTTCTATTATTTACAACAAGTCTTTGTCTACAGGAATTTTCCCCACAGCTTGGAAAAAAGGCTTCATAGTCCCTTTATATAAAAGTGGTAATGCTAATTCAGTTTGTAACTATAGACCAATCTCTATTCTTGTAACTTTTGGTAAAATATTTGAAAAAATTTTATGTCCAATAATAGAATGGCACTTTAAACAAATCATATCGCCATATCAACATGGTTTTTACAAAGGTAGATCAACAACTACAAATTTAGTATCTTTTATTGACGCTGTATCCAGTGCAGTTGATGCACGTCAGTCTGTCGATGTCATTTACACTGATTTCAGTAAGGCGTTTGACAAAGTTCCCCATAGCACCCTTATTCAAAAACTTTCTGATTATGGTATCGTGGGCAGTATGCTCGAATGGTTCAGATCCTATCTTATTGACAGAGAATCAGTTGTGGTCGTAAATGGATATAGGTCTTCTCCTTTTAAGGCACTCTCCGGAGTCCCTCAAGGCTCACATTTGGGTCCTATTCTATTCAATATTTTCATAAACGATATATGTGAGTGCTTCTTAAATTCTGAATTCTTTCTTTTTGCTGATGACTTAAAATTCTTTCGTATTAGTAACACACCAAATGATATAGTTTTACTTCAACGCGATTTAGACAGATTGAATGCTTGGTGTGATATTAATGGCATGAGTCTCAATGCTGACAAGTGTCGTTTTATGTCTTTCAGTAAGCATATTAAAGTAAGTCAGAGTACATATACATTAAAAAGCCGTGGTTTGAATAGTGCAACGGAGATTCGAGACTTAGGCGTTATTCTTGATCGCAAACTACGCTCTCATTCTCACATTGATTCTATATGCAGAAAAGGCTTTCAAAACTTAGGTTTTGTGTTACGAAATTGCAGGGATTTGCGGAATCCATCAACTATTATAGCATTATATAATGCCTTTGTACGCAGTGGGCTCGAATATTGCAGCATTGCATGGAATCCTTTCTATAACATATATATAAAAAGAATAGAGAGCATCCAAAAGCGATTTATGTGGCATCTTACTTTCAAATTTGGTTTAGCTAAAAAATTTCCTCACTATAATGATAGATTAGCTAAATTTAAAATGGTAGCGCTTGCTGACCGAAGATGTATGCTGGATAATATGTTTCTGTATAAATTGGTAAATGGGATCATTGATTGCCCACAGTTGCTATCTCGTATACGTCTTACTGCACCATCTAAAGCTATACGCATTAAGAACCGTATGATTTTTGCTACTCATCCATCAAAATCGAATTTGGGCCAAAATTCACCTCTTAATCGTATTATGCGAATACATAGCACCATTTGCAAATACCAAATGGTGGATATTTTCAATGACAGTTTAAGCGTATTCAAGAGGGCTACTTTACTTTGGGCTATCAGTGATAAGTGCTAATCTCAAGTCTCAGTTGTTTTTATTTTATTTTTTTTACAGTTTATATTACTTTTCTTTTTTATTCATTCTTTCTTTTTTTTTAAACTTAACGAATATATTACTTATTATAAATTACTACAGTTAAATTATATCTCTCAGTTGTCGTAACTTAGTTTGAAAGTTGTTATTACCTTTAATTAAAATACCACTTATTTTAAGTTGTTCAATGTATTAGAGTAATGTGAAGTGTGTATTTTGTTGGTGATCTATAAATAAATAAATAAATGTTGTCACATGATTTGGCTACGTATTTTACGACCGGGCGCCCTTGTCTTAGTCGTATTTTACGATACCTTGATAAGAAAGAGGGTGGTCTATTCTACTTAACCGGATACCACACGGTGAGTCAACTTAACTTAGTCGCCTTTTACGACACCTCGGTAAGAAATGAGGGTGGTCTATTCTACTCAGCCGTATACCACACGGCGGGTCGACTTACCTCAGTCGCCTTTTACGACACGTCGGTAAGAAAAGAGGGTGGTACTATTCTATTCAGCCGGATACCACACGGCGGATCAATTATGTAATTATATATTCAATAAATATAATTATTAAATAATAACATAAAATAATATTTAACAGTGTAGTAAATGTTTTATTTTTGTATCCTGATGTCAATTGTATTTAGGTAATAGTTGTTATAGGAGTAGTCGGTCGCCACAACCTCGTCGGTTATGTCCACCTTACAAGTAACTTACGTTGCTGGTCTCGTTTTGTACGACGCTCTCCAGCGGTAATACAGGCACAGCCGGTAGAAGCGTAGCAAACGCTGCAATTTCTACTTCCTCACCGCTTGGAACATTTATCTGTAATAGATAATGAGCATTTATTAACAAAACACTGCGAAAAAGACAATGGTTGTCAAAAACGTTCAAAAGATTATACTCAATGCTATCAATTATTAGAACTTGAACAAAGTTTATTTGCAAAATTTGCTATTTTAAAGTTATAATACTAAAATTATAATTTAGCGTCCATCGTTCGTTATCCTGATTCAAGAGCTATTTCATGCCCAAACAAATCTGATATAACAATAGTAAAAAAAAGTAAAAAAAAAGTTAACCTTCGATGGGACCGAATCCTGAAGGCAGGGTAACTGTCAACTGCACCAACACAATTCCATAATAAAATGCAACATACCGGCATCGCGGGCCAACGTTTGACTCGCTTAGAGATAAAAGACGCGGCCAGAGGCAAGTCCTGCAGAGCTATCGGCGCGGTGGAGGGCGGCCGCAGCGATGACGTGTTGCGTGCGAGGACGAACAGCTCCGGAGTACTCGTCTCTGCTATTGTGAACACCGTCTCTTCTGCCGGAGGAGAGAGTTGCTGGTTTATTCAAATTCAAAATATTTAAGTTGGTTTTGAGCATTTTCAATTACTAAAATTATAATGAAACCACAAAAAGGACACCAGAAAAGTTCTCTTACCAAGAGGAACCAGCAAGAAACTCGGCGGTATAAGTCCCAAGATAATACAATAGTTTCGGATAGTTTGGCAAGATTAGAATAGTTTATAGATTCTACAAGATGGTAGATGGGACCCAAGACAATAATTTACCATCGGGTGCGTCAGTGGCAATGATTTGTTATACATGTCCCAAGACAATAGTTTACTGTCGGGCGCGTAAGATTCAACAAGGTTGTAGATATGTCCGAAGAGAATAGTTTACCCTTGGGTGCGTAAGATTCTACGAGACGGTAGATGGGTTCCAAGAAAATAGTTTACCATTAGGTGCGTAAGATTGTACGAGATGGTAAATGGTACCCACGACTATAGCTTATTGTCAAGTACGCAAGACAACATGGTAGATGGAACCCAAGATAATATTTTACTGTCGGGTGCATAAGTGGCAACAAGATTATATTTTCGGCTCAAGACAATAGAGTTCCCGATAGTTCCCGACGAATGTGTAAAATTCAATGACATGGTACCTATGTCCCAAAACAATAGTTTACCATCGGATGCGTAAGATTTAAAGAGATGGTAGATAGGACTCAAGACAATATTTTACCGTCGGATGCGTAAGTGGGAACAAGATATTGGGCTCAAGACAATAGTTCCCGACGAATGTGCAAGATTCAATGACATGGTATACCTACGTTCCAAAACAATAGTTTATCATCGGATGCGTAAGATTCAAAGAGATGGTAGATGGGATCCAAGACAATAATTTACCTTCGGGTGCGTAACTGGCGACGAGATGTGACCAGTGTGCCAGCAGTCCGTCCAATGCGGGCATGTCGCGGGTGCTGCGGTGCAGCCAGTACGCGTACTGCGTGTGGTCCGCGCCGGGGACGCTCCCGCTGCCCGTACGGGGGACGTCCGCCGGGAAACTCATATTGACCAAAAGCTCGCGGGCGTTGTGTAACCTAAAGAGAACCTACCTATTAATAACATGGCAAACTGGATGTTGGCGATAAATACATAGAATAATAATAATAATTAGTATTGTTGTATCGGTAAACGGTCTACTAGCGAAGAGCCTCGACCAACCGGCCCTCACTTAGTTGCTTGAGACGGCACGCATTGTGAGGAGGTTCCTCACTCTGTATTCCTAACCGCCGGGAGCTCGGGTCCTTCCTCCGCTTTACTAAATACATTTTCATTATCAAGTTTTGTTAGCAACTATAACTGTTATTCTGGTTGCTGTTAAAAACCGATTGGCGGTATTCCCGCCTTTTATATAGTAGAAAACCCAACACTGAGATATTTTATCCATATTTATGTATTTAGAAGACATTACATCTATTTTATTTACTTATTCCTTGAACAACTATAGCAAGTAAATTACGCCCCTATAATAGAGAAAAAAGCACTAGGCTAGCTTCATTTATCGGTGTATACCAATAAGCAGGCCAAATAGACCTAGGCATGTGCTATGGCTAACGAGCGTCAACAAGTTGCCTATTTTGCTTAATTTCAGGTAACAACTAATATGAACAAATATATATAAAAAAGAAAGACAAACAGAAAGACAATTTCTGTATTCCATAAACAACTAAAAGAACCACCACCAAGAATTTAATTTTTTGTGTTTTCTCTCTAACTCATTCTCTCTGTGTTTTGGACCGGATATTGGACCAAATCAGATCAGAGTATAGCAGGGTATACAGCAAAGTATAGCAGTAGTAATATTGGCAATAAAAGTGAATTTGGCTTATTAGCATATAGGTGAGGGTGGTAGCAATGAATTTATGTTGTTAGAAAGAAAGTTATATTGTTCAGTAGGGCAGGCTGCTTCTATATAACAATGGGCGTTGTATAGAAGCAGTTTGAGCTGCAGCATCTCATCGTTGTAGGCATCCTAAATATCCTACCGTTCATAAACAATATTTTTTGTAATTTATAGTACCTACTACACTAATAGTTCTTGTCGATTTTTTTAATAGAAATTCAGGCTATTATTATTAGCCATATTATTATTTTAGGCCTTAAAAATAATAAAGCCTCGGCGAAGGCTGATAGTGTAAGAATAAGCCTTATCAATATATGCTAGATCGAAGACTTAAAGAAAACTCACCTAATTCCAGCAGCTCCAGCTTGCATCCAGGCCTTGATGACAGCATCGAAGCGTTTCACCACTTGAGGATTGTCGAAGTTCAGATCGGGCTGGTCTTCACCGAACTGGTGCAAGTAGAACTCTTGACGCTTCTCGCTCCAGGTCCAAGCAGGGGTGTCCAGGGTTGACACCTGTAAAGTAAAGATAATGTACATCTGATCTACCTTAAAAACTCACGTCATTAGATGCTCTTCTAAGCTGGATTAGAGGCTCTTCTAAGCTGGATTACTTGCTTATTACTAGAAGCTAGTTTTCAGTTTATCCATACTTATATTATAAACGCGAAAGTTTGTACATCTACCTGTTTGTCAGTTTTCAAGGCTAATCTACTAGATAAGTAAAATTGGGTATGGTTGCAACTTACATAATAAAGGAACAAAAGTTCTCGTTTTTCTTCACGACTAAGTCGACGCAAAAGATATAGTAATAACCTCTAGTATTTAATTTAATAAAATCATGAATGTATCATTTTTATTTGAAAGATTATATTATCACTGATGAACTGTGAACTAATATTTTTTTTAGGTTTGGTATGTTACTTAAGGAAAGAAATATAAAAATAATCTATTATGAGTATATTTCGTCTAGAAACTATTGAGTTAACTCTCAAAGATTTTTATGAGTTAGTCATAATTGATATTCCATAAAATTTTAACTGAACAAAACAGATATGTCTTGTACATATTCGAAGCGTAAAGTCATACCCAATTATTTGGTCGCTTGAGCGTCCCATTGACGTCGTGCTCCTTACTGGAGGCCCAAATAAAGTAGTCACTGTAGTTTGCAGTCCGGTTCTCGCTAAGCTGGAACCAGTTGTGAACCTTGGGGACGAAGTTGGCCGTCATGTCCAGGATTATTCTGAAACAAATATAAGTAAAATTTACGGAACAGCAGATCAATATTCAAAATATTCTTTATTCAAGTGGACTGTTTACGGTACTTTGGAATCGTTAAATGTTTTAAAGAAGCTACTACTGATTCGGTATATCTTTGATCCCATAATGACGTAGCTTATATAAGAGAGTTTTATGCTTAAAACAATCGAACGCCTTAGACAAATTACAGAAAATACCAATAGCGTTCTGTGAATTCTCTCAGACATCGATAATATTATGTTTCAACAGCCTAGCGCCCGTATCTATTGTTGATCGACCCTTATTAAAACCGTACTGCTCAGTAGATAGTAATTTAAAAAGTAAGTAAAGTAAGTAGCGGCCTGTTACTATCCCACTGCTGAGAATAAGCCTCTTCTCTCCGTTTTTTACAGAAAAGGTTTGGAGCTAAGACCTACCACGCTACTTCAGTGCGGATTGGTAGGTTTCACATGTCTCCAGAATTCTCTAGAAATATGCAGGTTTTCTCACGATGTTTTCCTTCACCGAAAAGCGTGTGATAAATTGCAATTATCAATTAGACACATAAGTTTTGACAGAAAAACTCATTGGTGTCTGCCCGGATTTGAACCCGTGACCTCCTCGAAAGAGTCACACGGTGTAATTGCTGGGCTACCACAGCTCTTCGTAGTGTAGTAATTTATTCAAATCGAAATGTCAGAGCAGTTCATTGAACATAATTAAAAAAAAAAAATTACTAAGAGTTGGTAATACTGAAATGGATCTGTAATTATTGGGATCATTTTTATTACCTGATTTAAACAAAGGGGCTAATTTGCTGTATTTATCTACTATATATCAATATCTCAGAGCTAGTCACAGACAAGTAAGGATTATAGAGCCTAGAACTCTACTTCTTCTCTTCCGCTTCAATGTGAATAAGCAAGTTGGAGGTTAGAGCAGGTACACTATAAAATTCTCCAGGTACGAGTTTCAGATTCACACTCAGTATTTTCTTTCACGGTTACCGAAGATTCGGCAGTCAATCATCAAAGATTAAAGAATAGCTGTAAATTTATCATTAATAGCTTTTACCCGCAACTTTATCGTGGATTTTTGTGGCGTGATAGATTGATAATAGATGGCGCTTTTTAATGTCATCGTGTTCCTGTAGAATTCCCAGAATTTCTTTAGTCTATATTCCGGTTTGTAAGGAATAATTATGCCAAATTTTATTGATATTGGTCAGCAGATCGCCGTGAAAGAGTAATAAAAATACATCCATACTCAAAAATCGCACTAGCAGCATCACTCTATTATAATTATCAAATTTCTCTCTATTATAATAAAAAAAAACTTTTTACAGCACAAAACTAACAACATATTCAACTTTAATAAAAATTTATAAGCCCCTATCAAGAGGCAAGTAGGAATTTAGCAGTTTACGCATTATTGGTTCTAATGAAAAAAACCATTGATTAGGTATAAGATTGGAGAAGATCATTTGTTTATACCTACATTTATACTTTTCTATTTTCAAAGCAAGACTTTATAATATTAACAGTTTTTTACAGTACTCACTTAATGCCCAAAGTTTTCGCTTTGGCCGCAAATTCCTTAAACTGTTTGAGGCAAGTTGATGATTCTTCTAGCACTTCATACGTATCCTGGCAGGCGAACGCGAAAATGCCGGGTACCTTCGAGGTCTTCAACTGCTGTAAGTCTTGGCTTACTACGTTGTAATCTTTTTCCGAGGACATGTCCACTAAGGGCCCCTTTTCATACCTAATTAATAGTAACGAGAAAAACTAAATAAAATAAGCATAAAACAATGAACTTTTTGGAAAAATAATATCTATATTTTTTTCGGAAAATGTCGAGTAACTAAATAAAAATACTTTACTCAAGATTAGAATTCGGGTCTTTGCAAAGCGCCTAGAAATGGAGTTTTCCGTAAGCTGGCGGCTTTATCAGTTCTTATTTCTTTGAAGCAAGTGCTATCGAGCCATGCTGTTTGCTCCTAATAATTAATCAGCTAAAAATCGACGACATTTTTTCCCAACAAGACTGCGCAATATGCCATACAACGCGTCTTACAATCGATTAATTGCAACTTCAATTTGGTGCTTTTTTCGCTGAAATGCCTGTTGGCCCCTCGTTAGTGCTTAACGCCTAACCAGATTTATTGGAAAACATAGTACAAAAGTAATAATAAAATTATTTTGCTATAATCCGCGAAGAAATTCTATATAATTCTTCGCGGATTATAGCAAAATAATTTTACTATATTACTTTTGTATTATGGATCTCCGCAAAGTAACGCCTAATTCTATAAATTATGGAAAACATAGTAAAAAATTAGACTGGTCGAATGGACTATATAACTCGAAGCTGCAGCAGAAACATTCAGAAAATCACATTTAATACTAAAAGCCATGCAATTATATACCAGATTACATAACAAAAATCTATATGAAAAATATTTCTCTTGGGTTACAGTTTAAAGTTATGAAGCCCTTACAACACCGTGTACATACATTGTCGATACTTGGTACACAATGAGTTATCTTACCAAGTGCGAGGCGGTGGGCGCGGGCACTTGGGCGCGTGCACTATTATGACGACTGCACCCGCCAGCATGGTCAGCCAGACCGCCCAGAACAGGAGGAACAGGAACCAACGCAAACGAACCCAAAATGGATCCTCCGCATAGCGCAGCACCTCTTCTCTGGACAGACCGTTGTATTGCTGGAAACAACATAAATACTAATCACATTGTCTACACGTATTTTGTCGAGAAGCTGTGATAGGCCAATGGCGAGACCGTGCGCCTCTTTCTAGGAGTCACGAGTTCAAACCCCGGACAGGCACCAATGAGTTTTTCTGTTAAAACTTATGTGTCTTATAGATAATTGCAATTTATCACAAGCTTTTCGGTGAAGGACAACATCGTGAGGAATCCCGCATATCTCGTAGAGAATTCTACGGAAATGTGCAACCTACCAATCCGCATTGGAGCAGCAGGTCTCAGCTGCAAACTCTGTCCAAACAAAAGGAGGGAGGAACTTTAGAGCGTTGTATCTTTCTTTTGTTAAGAATTTGCCTACTAATATACTTATGTAACTAACTTTGTAAACTTTCTAATTTTAATATTACTTTACGAGTTCAAAATTTAGATAATGCCTCATATTTGTTTTGTAGGTATAATACCCTACGATTTAACGACATTTTATTTGTTAAAATCGTTCAAGATATTCGATTCGATTTTATTCTTCTTTATTCATTTATTCTTCTGTAACCACCATTAAGCATGGTCGGCACAATATATTTTTCTCTTCCATTCTCTCCTATCATTCGTCAATTCTGGCGCTACTTCTTTTATATGCATGTCATATCTTACACAATCTAACTGATGACCACGCACTTCCGAGCACCGTCTTCCATTTGAACAAACGCATAGTAGTTTGTTTTCCGTAACAAAAGAAAACAAAAACAAAACTTTACTTTTGGAGGTTGTAGCCGGCTTTTTGAAATTCTGTCCCACTGTGAGACTGTCTGAGTAAGTGGTAATCCACGAAGTAACGACTTTTTATATATAATCTAACTGTGCCAGCAGCTTCGACCGCATGGATATCAGTATGCCCAATTTTTTCACCAAATCGAAATTTTAAACATAAAAGTAGTTATAGTAAGTTAATTATAAGAGATTTGTGAATAACTTTCACCATATACTTAGCGCACGCAAGGAAAGCTTTAAATTTTGCTGTTTTCGCAATATATTTTTTTGCTGCTCCTCTCTTATTCATCTTAGCGTGATGTTATATAGCCTATAGCCTTCCTGTACTATCTTACACTTAAAGAATTGTTCAAATAGGTCCAGTAGTTCCTAGGTTTAGCGCGTTCAAACAAACAAACTCTTCAGCTTTATATATTAGTATAGATAAATACTTACCCGCTTATTGCCATCAAGTTCGAGCTTAGCATCCCCATTCCGTATGTCGCCCACTTCATACTTGGCGTCCACCATGTCGACGCGGGTAGCGATCTTCCCTTCGTCTTCGTTTTTCAACAGTTTCTCTTCCGCGCCGTCATGTGACAATTTCTCCTTCGACTTATGGAGACTTGTTTTTGACGTCCGATAACCTAATATCACAATATTTTATTAATTATCACAAATTACTACTGCTTAAATAGAATTAATATGTAGCATAAACAAATCAAATTACATAATTAGACAAATCCCACAAATCTTATACAAATACTAATGTTTTTTCTTTATGTCTTTTATAGACTCCGAAACGGCTGGACTGATTTTAATAAAAGTTACAGAAAATCTTTAGAAGCCAGTAGATGATCCTTAAAGGTTTAGTGGCGATCAGATATATTTTTTTAAACAGTAGGACGTTCTGTATCGAGGGATTTTTGAAACCAGACTGGACCACACGTGGCCGGACAACTAGTTCTGTATATAAATGCCCTTTTTTCGTATTGACATGTAGTGTAAGTCGTTTTTTTAATTTAATTTTTAATTCAAGTGATTCTTATTTTCTATTCCATGGCATTTATAGTTGACCAAAAAATCGGAAAATAAATTCGCAGCGAAAAACTGTAACTTTTTGCGGTCACAGAATACAATAAAAAATAATTGAAAAATATAGTTTTCCTTATAAATAGCATATTTAAAATTGTTCTATAATTGTCGTCAAAGTACCTTAATATTACAACCTACAGTACAATTATTATTAATACAACTTTTTTAAAAAGAGTTTGAGACAACAATTTCCTACACCATATAAACCACTATATACGTATACAAATAACAATTGTATCTCAATTACCTAATTGAATCGTTAGCCTCAATACTTTAAATGTCTTTACTGCTTCACTAAACTGTATCTACGTCCTTAGCCTTTTAACTATACATGTATAACATAACTAATATTTTAATTTTCGAAACTTTCTTCACTTTTTAAACTTAAGCACAATTTTCATAAATAAAACTCTAGCATACAGTTACATAGACAAAGATAAAATATATTGAAACAGCAGATTATTGTACTTTGTTGTTCGTATGAAGATGGTTTTCAATAGGGTATAGTGTAAAGTGTGCACTCAAGAACTGAACCTATCACTACAGAACCATTAAGTTTGCATCTATACAATTTTTTTCTCCGCTATTCACATTAAGCTCTTGTTTCCTCATTTCTAATGTGCACAATTTAATGTAAAGCTTTCCTTAATCTTCCTGTCATGTAAATCAATACATACATACAAACATAATAGGCCAATAACATTTACACCAAACCGTGTCCTATGTTTAGAATTTACCTATATAATTACATTCCTTTTGTGGGATTACGCTATTATATTATCTAGAATATTCCCCTGAATCATGCGGTTTTTCATATTATTTGCCTTCCCTTTTAGAGTGGTACAATTATGCAAATGAATGTGTGCAAAATCTGTTATTTAAACTCTAATAACAATAGTTATTATCAGTTACCTTTTGTCAGGAATATTTTACTGAGTACCTATACCATATATATTTAAAAAACATTTTTATACTAATATATTAAGCTGAAGAGTTTGTTTGTTTGATCGCACTAATCGCGAGAACTCCTGGACCGATTTGAAAAATTCTTTGACTATAAGATAGTATATTTAACGAGGAATTTAAGGATTATATATCTCAGTATATAACATCACGCTAAGATGAATAGGAGAGGGAGAGCAATAAAAAATAATACGAAAACGGCAAACATTAAAGCTTTAATTGCGTGCGCTAAGTAAACGGTGCAAGTTATAAAAAAAATCATGCATTACAAAATTTTTCACCTCTAAAAAGTCCTAAATAGAAGTACGCGACAACAAAAGTCGCTTTTTTTTTGTATTTTTGAAAGTTTTATTTGTATTTTTTTCTACATATTTTTTACAATTAGATATAAGATTTATATTGTTTTTTAGTTTTTTTCGCTTTTAACTTTTTTTTTATTTATATGTAAGCTTCTTTTATGATAATGCGGTGTTTACTTTTAATTAACTATTACATTTATAAAGAAATTATAGTAAATAAGAAATTTTAAATGCTTCAATGTATGTAGTTGTAAGTAAACCTTTTTAAATAAATAAATAAATAAATAAACATAACTGAGCTTGTAGGTTTAATCATTTTTTTTCATCAGTTTATTAATTTCAATATTAGAAGTACTATTTGCATAGTACTAATTATAGCTTTCTAAAAATGCTATTTATTTTGTACTATTTTAAACAAGAAAATTATGAACAGCCTCACTTAAGTCGCTAACTGTTATAAGCTACTGCAAGTGAAACGTACTGTTGCGTGAGATTTACAAGCTGCAGGTAAACTCTTTTTGCTCCGTAACGCGCGCTACGTTTTTCGTTTTAAATCTTACAAGCTTTCAAACTCTAAAAGTTCTATATATTTTACATTTTTTGGACTCCAAATTAACATGCCGTTTATAGATATTTTTGGTGACTATATTATGCTTTTGTAAAATTTTAAAATTATCTTTTTATTCAATTATTAATGTGATCGAATTGACAAATAAATAAAAGAGAGATATTTGTGATGTGTATCTATTGAAAAAAAACTTTTTTTCTCCATCCATACTTCATAATATTGAATAAAAAAAAATAATTTTTCGACTATAAACTATGCTTAACAATATGAAAGCACTAATTATATAGCTATAATTTAAATACTCACTTTAAAGTACTTTAAAATAGCTAAAAGCGTATAACCACGACGAACTTTCAAAGACTACTGAATTATTGGCCGTGGAACTCGAGTTTAACAAAAAGATGCACCATTATCACTTTCTGTCATGCATGAGCCGACGGGATACATTTAGGTTCAGTAGCTTAGCTTATTATTATCTGTCGAATATTTCGTTATAAATAACTTTTAAATAAAGAAAAGGATTTTATTATTCACTAAAGTGACTGTTAACTGCTCAACTTGTACTTGAGAGAAGTTTAAGGAAATAGGTATTCTTACACGCTTCACAGTACATTTTAAGTAATTTAATTTTCGTACATAAAAATATGCAGAGTTATAGAACGATAGGTGATGTATATAATAGACAAAGTAGGAGATAAGCTTGCGGCTACTGCTTTGCGCCTTCCAAAGGTACGAAGTCGTTTGTGGGTTTGGGTATAAGATTGTATAATAAAATTCCGCAATCAATTTTAGCTTTGCCATTACAGCAGTTTAAAAACACTATTAAAGAGAGGCTGATACAAAAAGCCTACTATACTGTTGTGGATTATTTAGACGCTAAGAATGCGTGGATATAACTACTGTCCGACCCTGTACAAGATAGTAACGACTTAATGTAACTAGTTATAAGTATTATATTGGAAAGAGCAACCGCCGAGTTTCTTGCTGGCTCTTCTCGGTAGAAACAGCTTTCCGAACCAGCAGTAGAATTGACGATTTAAAAGCACTTTTTTAAAAGTTTATTAAAATAAATAAAATTTTGAGTTTTTGAGTTTGTACTATACTATAAAAGTAAATATCTACATATACTAAAACTATAAAATTTAGTATAATTCTGTTTCTGTCACTACATCTGATAATTGATAGTCCATAGTAGTTTTGTGATAAATGTACTGTTAGTACTTTTCGACAACCACACGATATTTTAATTTTAATTTTTTTTATATATATTGTAAGGAACAAAAGGCCTTCTTGGCCATTATTTGGCCTTTTTTTCCTTAAAAAAGCACAAATAATTTTTTAAAAAAGTACACGTATTTTTGTTAGATAGTCGTGTGTTCTTAATGTTATATTATTATGATTATTCATATTACAAAATCAAAATATTAAGGGAAAATTAAAATGGTATTTTTTACATATATACATATAAGTTTCCAACAAAATTATGTACGGCTGAAGTAAACTCAAAACCAAATTTCGGTATCTAACCTATTTAATCGACTTGGATGACCTTTTCTTAATTACACAATTATTAAAATACGCTACTACTAATTAACAGTAGCACTCCGACATCTGATATCATTAAATTTAGCAGTATAATTTCTTCTAAGGCATACCTTAACAATGTCAATATAATATAATATAATAATAATACAATAAAAACCCATGCCAATGCATGACGTATTATTTCATCCATTTTATATCATGATGAAATGGATGAAATATCCTACTTCCTACTGTTAACCGTTGAGGAGTTTCCTCGTCTGGAGCCAATACTTGCAGCAGCATCAGATCATACTTATATAAACATGTATTGCCATCAATACTAGACCAGTATGTAAAATTTGAGCTCAATCTTGCTAAATGATATCTTCACATACAAACACAAAGAAGTAAAGTTAAACGAAAAAGGTTTTTAAAAACAAGGTACGATATTACGCAAAAGGGAGAATAATTTGAGTTTTTTACGACAAAGTGAATGAGATTTTTGGGAAAAGAATTTGTGGGTGGATAGAATATCAGTCAGTCAAGAGTCGCTTCTAAGCCTAAAATAACAGTTTAAAACAAATAATGTTTATGCTTTTGTGTTCCTATACTCCTACTATTTTGATCGTGCCGAATTTCAAATATCTTTTTTTGCACTTTTAAGAAATACTATTGTAAATTTTTTAAACGATAGTCCATTTATGACAGAAACTTAATTACAGGTAGTCCAAGAATTCGACAAAATAAATCATATTAGAAAAATATACTGAATAACTGAAAACGTCGTCCTTTGAAATTAGTTAGTTTTCGTTGGAATGATTATTCCAGATTATGAGTTGATCTCTAAAAACGAGCTCTCCTAACGGGAACAAGAAGCGTTTCCAGGAAGCCAGACAGCAATGGCGACTGATGCCCGCTTAACCGTGTACTGCATTCCATTGTCCAGAACAATCTTAAGTTTTTCTTCTTGTGGTTATGTTATAACAATCTTCACTTTATGTAATAACTAGATTTTACCCGCAGCTTCGTTTGCGTGGACGGTTGTCGCGTGATAGGCTGAAAATAGGCGCATTTCAATGTCATCCTAATCCAGTAGAATTAACGGAATTTCTATAGCCTACATGTTATCTTAGTGTATAAGGAATAATTGTGCCAAATTTCATCGATATTGGTTCAGCGGATTCGCCGTGAAAGATTAAAAAACCTACATCCATACTCACAAACTTTCACATTTATAATATTTATTTATTTATAAATATAGATTAAGAAAAGAGAAAGCAAAAGGAAAAAAGCACATTTATAAAAACGGACTTATCCTTAAAAGGGATCTCTTCCTGTAAACCTTTAGAGTAATAGAAGGAAAAGGACAAGAATTGAACAACAAAGAGAGTACAGGTCATATAGAGAAAAAGAAAAAATTTATATAAATTTAACTAATTAACTAACTTTAATCTATTAATTCATTTTGGTAAAATAAATAGATGAAAAGATGCTACTAATATATAATTACTTAAGATAAATATATTCTAGTCTGTAACTTAAATACCGAAAGGGAAAGAGATTTGCGGATTAATACTGGTAAATCATTCCACAGCTTAACACCTTGAAAGCTACATGATCTCGAGTAAGTCAGTGAGGGGCATTTAGGAAAGATCCAAGGTATTTATAGTCTTAGCCGGCCGCATCCTACATCCGACAAGAAATTGAATCGATGTATGGATAGCTTAAGTTTGCGACTTAGTGCTTGGACCTCAGTTCTGAGAAAAAAAAAATTAAATATATGGGACACTTACACACACGGTCGTCCGTCCCCAAAGTAAGTAACTTTATACTTGTGTAGACAGACAACTGGTGAATATATACTTATATATTTTTAAATACATACTTAAATACAAATATACACCCAGGCTCAAAGACCAACAAATTCATTTTATAAAATATGTTAGCCCTCGGCGGGAATCGAACCCGCGACCCGCGACCCGCAGAGCTGAAGGCAGGGTCAATACCAACTGCGCCAACGGGCCAGTCAAAAAAAAGAAGGCTGTTCGTAACCATTTAACTAACAATCCGTTTCTTTGGTCGGACGTAAAAGAACAAATAAAAACACCATCGTATTTATTTGTATTATGTTAGTATAAGAGGAGTCTGTAAATTTTTAGCCACTAGTCATTATTTGAGCCGGGTCAGCCCCGCGCGTCTTACTTTCAATGTGGACGGGTTTGAGAATAGGGAAGGCCCTTTGATAAATAGTGGTAGAATAATTGTTAGTCATCTACTCGAGAACTAACAGTGACGTAATATATCGTTTATGACTGTGTAGTGGCTAGAAACCGAGTATAACATTGCCGATTTTATTTATACATATTGTAAGTAGAATATATCGCACGCTTAGTATTAAAGTGACCTAATTCAAAATTACGCTTAATTTAGTTAGATTCTACTACGCTATGAAACATTTGACGATTAAAAAATAATGTAAACAGTCCACTTGAATAAAGAATATTTTCAATTTGAATTTATGCTTTATTGCAATTTGCCTTAAAACAACTTTTAAATTAGGTCACTTTAATACTGTGTGATATGTAGTAGTAAAATACACTCTACATATTTTAATGCTGGCATATCAGCATATCATAGGCATTTTTGTAGCCGTTGCGTTTGTTCTTTAATTTTTATATTGAAAGTTTTACATACACATTTATTCAAATTACGAATAATTGTGTAAAAATTCCAGATAAGCGTTGCGAAGTTAAAATATTTTTTTTGCATTTTTGCGTTTGATTGAAATGGATAAGTTTTAATCAAACTATATAAGTACAAGATTAATGAAAATGTTAATATCATAAATCTATATACTTAATTGTAAACATTACCAACCTTAAATTTACTTATAAATAAGGAATTTTCTTAAGTCAGTTTGGTAATGTGTTTACAATTAGCTAGTCATTAGGATATCTAACATCTGAAACATTTGTTTACTTATTTTAACTGTACTTGTGGAAATGATGTCTTCGCAGTTAAACTTTATCACCTGGTTGACCCAGCTTTGCTCGGTAATTTTTAAAATCGACAAAAGAAACTTAAAAAAAAAGGAAAAAATTATTGTTTAAGTGGGGCTATATCCTAGGTATTTACATTTCTCGAGACTGCCCGTTCCCCGAATAAGCTACGCTGACTTGACAATTTACGGTAAAAATAGCGTTTTATATACAAATGTTAGTATTTTTTAAAGCCCAAAAACAATTTTTTTTTTTAAATGAAACCTAGCTAGATCGATTTTTCCTCCACAACCCTACATGGTGAATTTCAGGAAAATCGTTAGAGCCGTTTTTGAGATTCCGAAAATATATGTACATACAAGATTAACTCATTTAAATATTAAAGATTGTTATAAATTCACATATTGCTTCAATTGCCGAATGTTTCGTCTACAAAACTATGTTACAATGTTATATATTTTTTATAGGAATACCAGATTGAGTCAAGGTAAATATAACTGACTTGTGTTTTACTAGTAAACCTACGATTTTGTCGTGGACCCCATCCTGATGATGCTTCAGTTTCAGGGCAAAACAATCCTAGAGATTGTGGTAGCGAGTGTGTGTAGTGCTTATGTGGAGTGTTGGTGATTTGTCCTGCATGTATAAGGTATGTTAATGTTGCCTGCTCCATACACTCAGCATTACATAGATTCAATTAACTAACGCCGCTTACAACAAAATAATTGTATTGTAACTTCTGTGCTATGGAATTCCGCAAAGTAACGCCTGCTTCTATAAATCAGAGTAATTAAATATTAATAAAAGTATTTTTTTACAGAATTAGGCGTTAATTTGCAGAGGTCTATAATACAAAACTAATGAGAATATTATCTTGCTATAATCCGCGATAAAAGAAAATATATGTAAAACTAAATGTAGAATGAACTATTCGTTCTCATACCTGATACATGCAGAATTTGTTAGAACTCGACACCGATAACACAATTTTACCTGAATTATTGCAATTATATTTTTTTCCACTGTAAACTAACCAACCATCAATATGAATGCTCCATAGTTCAATAATTTTAAAATTAATTAAAGGATAATAAGTGTGACATATAAAGTACAGAGTTTATTAGATCATTCAGAAACAGTATACAATTGTTTTCAGATTAACGTGAAAAGCCAATAATGTCTCAATCTGTTCACAATATTGTGCGGGTATGTTTGTACTGTGGCTAAAAAATCATTAAAAAAATTAACACACATTAAGATTAATTAGTTCAAAAATAAATACTATCTTACAAAATATTTATTGGTATAATATAAATCTTGCTTTAACAGAAGTTGTTTTTTACCTTTACTTTTTATCTCTTTTTAAATATGGCTTTTGATATAATTATTTCTAAAATTAAGGTTTATAAATAAAAATGCTATTTGGAATTCAAACAATATTTTAATATCTTTCCAATTTCCTTATATGTACATAGAAAAATATTAATACTCAGATATTATCTCACTAAATAAAAATTTAAGATTTATTGAACAAATTAAATGGTATGAACCAAATATGAATCAGTCAATATAAAACAAAACTTATGGTCAAAAATATAATTGTCCTTGTCAAGTAAGACTTCATTCGCATAAAATAAATTTTAAATGTTTGGTTTGCTGATGCTAAACAAGTCCTCTTTAATTAAATATATTTTTCCTTTTAGCAATCAGTGATAAAGTTTCATAGTTTACAAAAATAAATATTTGTACAAGATTGTAATGTGTGCCTAAAACCTCACATGCTCATTATATTAGATAACGCTGAGAGTATTATCTTATTTTCCTTATTCATGACATAAAAAATAATATTTTTTCCTCTGCTTATGTACCCTCCTCTCACCAGTTAATACATATCAAAATAATATAGAACATTCTTAAATATTAATAAATCATTGGTTTGGCCTCAGACTTTCAAGGAATTGTTGAAACAATCTATTCCTTTCTCTTTGAATGTTATTTGATTCTTCAACAGTATTTATGAGCCTATCTAATTTTTCTTCCACAATTCTTTGTCTATCTCTCATTTCTAATGTAACCTTTCTAAATTCAGCATTTCTTTTTCTTAACAACCTTCTTCGAACTTCTTCTGTCTGTCCATTTGAAGGTTCCCCATTTTCTTGAATATCTTCAAGTTTTGTTGCTGTGTCCATATTTATTAAGGCCTTAATTCTATTGCTTGTTTCCTCTCTTATCTTCTGCTGAATCTCTAATTGATATTCCCCGCCTACACTGTAAATTTCTTCAAATATGTCAAAGTATGGCCATTTAAATGTAGTTACACCACTTTTATTTTTTTTCCTTAACAATCTTATGTAAGTTTGCTTAAGGTTTCTAAATTTCTTATCACAACTATCGGGCCCTTTGCCCACAGCATTCCCTATATCCACCCATACATTCTTTTTCGTAATTTTTGGATTTCTGAACTTATCAATGTGTTGTAAATATAAAGCAAGCATGCCAGCCGTGCTATCATGATCCCAATGATCATCTGAATCATCAGGTGTCTCCATAATTTCTTGCTGATTAAGCTGCATGTATTCTGAGTCAGCCTCAATATATTCTATTTCATGTGCTGAAACCAAAACCTACAGTCATGATTATCTCTTAAATGTTCCACAGTGACTGCATTCCAGATCTTTAATAATTGAATCAGTTTACAAAGCAATAGTATTCGGCCCCTAGTTCTCAATTGGCGTTTAAAGGAGCTTCCTGCACTCACTTTAGCTTCATTGATGTAAATATCACAAACACTTTGAGAAAAAATATGGTACACCAATAATTCAAAACATCATTGTGACACACTGTCATATTTGCCTTATACAAATAAATTCCTATTTGAATAAAACTTTATTTATCAGCAAAATCAAACAAGTAAATAATTCAATCATTGCATCAGTCAGCGATCCAACAACAAAATGGCGCTGAAACACTGAACGATTCATCCAATGAAAGCGCTTTATAACCTGACCATATTATATACACTGAAGGACACCGTGATTTGTAGAAATTAATAAAATATTTTCCGAAATTCGAGGAGTTCCACAAAATAGTAATTTTTAAAAGTTAATTCAATCAAAAATGAAGGAATTCTTTTCGAAAAAATACCCCCTGTAGAACTAATGATAAGGTTCTCAAGACGTACATCTTAAATTGGTCGGTTAATACTTGAATATTACGTTTCAAGCATCTGTTAAATGTCAAGGATCAGCTGATAAGTGAGATAAATTTCAAATTAAAACAAAGAACTGAAAGCGTAAATTATGACTTGTAAAATAATTAAAGGAAAATGACAAAACTTAAATAAAAATCATCTGTACCTCTATTACTTCAAATTTGGTAACTCGTAAAATTCAATTAATACATCCTGTTAATTATTAAATCATTTCATTCAATAAAGATGTATTATGAGATCAATTTACCTGTATCAGATTCTTGAAGGGGTTTATAAGAAGCCACATGATCGTCTTCCTTAACCTGCCCTCCATCTATGGTGAGATGGTTTTTTCGAGTCTCCGACATGGTTTTTGCTTCCCTTAAACTGGTTTCGCAAGTAGAAAGCCCTTTCTCGGCCTACAGTCAACGTACTTTTTATCAGTTATCTATATACTTTGCAGACAACGTTACAGCTCGACGAAAATTCCACGAATGAGTGGAATTGAATTTGCTCAATAGTGAATAGTGTTGCCAACAGTTCAATAAGCTTCCCACTAGATTCAACTTTCAAAACCACCAGAAAACCACTAAAAAACAGAAATTTTACACTCTTAATGACCGCTAACCGCTAAATTTTCCACTAAAACTAAATTTTTTGTTTTATGAAAGAAAATAAATATACTAATAATTAGTTTCCTTTATCATTACTTATTAAAAAATTAACAAATTAATATCACAAAATTTACTACTCGCTACTCGACCCGTAGTATTTCAGATACCTACGAGCCAAGAATCCCGTTGCATATATTGTGATTTTTGCATAGTTACGCGTTAATAAATTCGCTCAGTTACTACAAACCAAAATTAATAATTGTGAGCCCATGAGCGTTACTGAACGATGAACCCTTCTAACTTCTAAGTATAAGTATTCAGAAAAAATATGAAGTGAGAATCCCCGTGTATAAAGTATAAGTTTAGAAAAATATTAGGTGGAAAATCCTCGCGTGTAGAGAAACGTAGACGACTAATTCTTACCGATCAGTTATGCCTATTCAAGCAAAGTAAATATCTACCAGGTATACAAGCTAAAATCCGCTTTTTATTCTAAAAAAAAAACATTTTTTCATAAGAAGGAAAAAAGATAATTTCATTCAAAATATACATTTTTGTCATCTCTCAGGTAATATATGGATAACATACATAACATACCAAAAAAAATTGTTCGTTTTTCGAGGCTAACCACTTTTCGAGCCAATTCAGATGATAGTCGAATGGGGCCAGTTCTGGTGAATAAACGGTATGGAGTAGCATCTAACAGTTGAGCGTCTCTAAGTAATTTTGAACCTTTTTTGATGTGTGTGACAGAGCATTATCATGGAAAATTAGCTTATATTCTGGCCTTATTTCCTTCATTTGCACCTCACAATTTTATTATCTATATGTGGTAACGGTGCACTTTGATAGTTTCAACAGATTTCAGCACTTTATAATAAATAATTATGCCCCGCTGATGGCACCATACGCGCAGCATTGTCCTCCGCCCGAAGTGATTCCGTCTTGGAGTGGATGTTGAAGGTCGACCGGGATGATACCACGGTTTTTTTGTTTAGGATTCTCATGAATTAGGATTTAGTATGAAATGACAAAATAATGTTGACTCAATATTGTTAACCGAGGTCGTACTTTTAAAAATAAAAATATGGCATGGTCATATCGGATTCATATGTTCATTAAAATTTAACACCAACCATGAGCAAACAGTGGATTTAAGCTTGTAAACCAATGTATATATGCATATTCAAAAAGGAAAACGAACAGATATATAAAAATCATCGTAAAATGGAAGTAAATCTAACTTTTTCATTGCTAATATATTTTACCAAGACCACCAAAAAAAACCACTAGCCACTAAAAGCAATATTTGGCCACTAAGTGGGTAGTTAAAACCACCAGTTTTAGTGGAAAATCCACTAAGATGGCAACACTGATAGTGAATAGTGAATACTGAATAGAGATAGCAAACTGCAAAGTTGCAAACCTATACATATTACCACACCCGAAAAATCAATGCAAAAAAAATGCGTTCACTATTGTAAATTTGTGAACACTTAAGAAATAGCAGAATCAATCAATTTAAATTTACACGTTTATTTTTTTTAATATAATAATATACAAGGAAGTAATTATATTTTATTAATTTAAATAAAATGATACTATAGAATGTTAATATTTTTGTGAGCGTTTCTTTTATTGAAACATATGTGTAATTTTAGTACCATGTTATTGATATTTACTCCCATGTAGAGCTTATTATCATCACTCAAAACGTTATATCACCGGAAGTGCCAAAGAAGCATTCAATAAACTCTAATACTGGTTCCAATAATATAGAGCTGTGAATCACAATTGAAAAACTAGCTATGCAACATAATGAAACGTTTTCGATGTTCCCATTGTAATCCAAACTTGTACGCAACTCTCTGTTGCATGCAGTAGAGATTAAATAACCTAGATATAATCTTCAAAACCAAAAAATGTTCATAAACGGATTGACCACACTATTGTATTATAGTATGTGGGATGAAGAGCCTTTTTTTCAAAACTAATAAGTAATTGAGCAACATAACGACCTCTGTAGAATATCGGACTCCTCACAATAAACATATTTTTAAGTACGCATAATAATACTTCTGAATCTACTATTTACGCTGCCTTCCATCTATCACACGTTGTTTCTTCTACATCCTATCTTATAATTGCTAAAGTTTGTGAGTATGCTTGTGTGTTTTTTACTCTTTCACGGCGAAACCGCTGAACCAATATCGATGGAATTTGGCACAAATATTCCTTATAAACCGGGGTAACATAAGAGCTATAGAAATCCTGTAAATTCTACAGAAATAGGATGACATTAAAAAGCGCTATATATTATCTAGTATTACTCGTTGAAGAATGACAAAGACTACTGATTTATTCTAAGACTACAGCCACGCGAACGAAGTTGCGAGTAAAAGCTAGTGTATCTATAAGTCCTATTGACCATAGTGGTCCAAATATAGCAGCCTCCGTTACATAGATATACCAGTATATTTAACGGGTTTCACAAATTATAACTATCCACCACACCTTTTTACTATGTAGGTATATGCTGCATAAAAATTGTATCCAACTATTTGTTCTATATAAATTTTCGCCAACAAAAATTAAGAATACATAGAAAAACCGATAAGGGTATATCGTACTAAGTATACAAGATTAGTATGGTCCACAAACAATCTATACACAACACGGTGCCTGTTGTTGACGAAATTATAGTACTAGAAATCATAGAACTTCTAAAGGTGTATTTAAAAGTAATATTCAAAGTCCAACTGTACAACTGTTCATTCGATTGTTAACGAAAACTACTGAAAACCTGCCAAGCTACGTACCCTAGGAGAGTAGCGGTTATTTTATTCAAAACAGATAACAATTTCTCATTTAAGAATTACAGACCCATCACGCTTCCGAGTCTTGGTCGCAGGATCGACGCTTACGATATATATTATTAGTTCGGTTGATTCGATTGCTAAAATATAACTAATTTGTTCGTGTGGACTGTCAATTGACTCCCCCTTCGGCCATGCTATTAAATAGTAATTAAAAATTACAGTATACATTAGTAATCTATCGGTGTTCATATGGAAAGTAGCTATTCAACCTCCGTAGTTGCAGCAAACTGTCTGCTAAAATAGTAATGAACATTGCTTTACAGTTCCCTATTATTTTATCTAAAATTATTTCATTTTGTTTAACCAGACTAAAAGGGATACTGAGAAACATGTTCACATATTGCTGACAAGGAAATGGCCTTGAACAAAACGGTTTATGGTACAATCAATGGTCAGTACAGAGTTATTATAATATAACTCAATGGGTTAAATATGGTCATATTGCGGCTAGAAACCACCGCACGAGTCGTTTCGGCATAACCATAATAGTTATTGGTATATTTACGCTTTAACTAGTACCTATGTTATTAAATCTACATTACCTGCCAGATGTAGGAAGTAGTCTGTAGATATTGTAAATTCTATTGAGTAGTCTGTACTGTATGTTGTCTGTGGTTTGTTATTATTATTAATGTCAATTGTCATTTGTCACTCGAACAAAAATAGTCAATGAGTACAAAATGAGAGAAAAAAAGAGGTGCTAAATAACATATATTCCAAAATGTGTACAATTCCACCGTCACCTCCACCACCGCCTCCTCCTTGTCCGTCCAACACACATTCTCCAAAATATTGTGATAGTTCGCCAACGTTTAGTTATTCTGATGTTTGCGAATGGGCATCCCATATTCCTTCGCTCTGGGAAGTTTGTGCTAAAAATAATCTGTGCCTAAATGAAGATCCATTTCAATATAAATACAAAGATTTCGAGTCGATTATGCAAATTGGGCCGACATGTGGATTAGTAGCTTTGTCAATGCTTTTGAATGGAGAAGTTAACCCCGACGAACTGCTAAATATTACTAAAATGGAGGGTTATAGTAATAATGGAGAAATGTTTAGTTGTAAAAATATGGCTCGATTAGCTGAAAAAGCTTTAAGTCTTGCAGAATTTGACAATGTTCACGTTTGTGTTAAGACTGGTGGTCTATTTAGCAAAGAAATTATCCTAGATCTATTAAATGGTGCTATTCTTCTTGTTCCGTATCCTTTATAAATTTACCAAAGTTCGACAAATATTAACATATTTATACTAATGATTGAAGGGAGAATTTAGTACACATACAGTTAACATATTTACAATTTACAGTTGAAGGAAAATTTGTATGTTTAACTTTTTCAAATGTATGAATTTATTTATTATCATTTGCTAATCAATTCTGTCTAAAGAGACTTAAAAGTTTATTTCATCTCATTAGTGTTTTATTATTTTGCTTTCTATGTAAATATATTCAAATCTAGAGACACTAAGGGGGGTAAAACAGGTGAATATCATATTGGGTGTTGTTTTATGCATGTGCACCATGCACATGCATAAAACACTTTTTCATAAAAGTAAAAAAAATATTAAGTAAATACTCATATAGATATTTATAAATTAAAATAATAAATGGCAAATTTTTGAACTGAAAACCGAATAAAAATAAAATTCAATTCTGAATTCTATTTTGAAAAAATTAATGTAGGATACTCCTCCAATTTGTTCCTAGAATAAAGGCTGACAACTAACACTGTAGTAATTCTTGATCCCTTTGGTCAACTCACAAACATGTGTTAATTATGTTATTTTCACATCTTGTAAACTTGTCTATGATGTGTTGATAGACTATAATTATGTTAAATAAAAGTAAAATATTTGATAAATTGATCTCAGATTTAGATATAAGATGAAATTCATGGATGTTATACATGTATATATGATAATCAATATATTTATAGACAAATAAATTTATAAATACATTTAGAATATGAATGCCATTTTTATAAAAAGACTTGGTAGCCCTTTAAGAATCTCTCCACCCTTCATTATTTTTTTATATTGCATATGAATTCAATTTTTAAAGTAAGCTTGACTTTTTCTAAAATTTTCAACAATCATCTTAATTTTTCAATTAAAATACACATATATTACACTTTTTTGAACACTATAATATAACAATGACATTTCTAAAATAATGTAAAAAATAATTGTGATCTTAACATAGAATCAGTTATGATGCAGATTTCAATCATGCACCATGCTTGAGGCATGGCCACACTGCACACTGGGCGTTGGTGTGTGGTATAGTTGTAGTTGCAGATCCTGGCGAAAGTTACATATCAAATCCAAACAATGTGCATATATTATGTAGACATGGAAAATCAAGATTTTTAGCTTCCTGGACTTTGGAAGAATTAGATAAAAGTAATAAAAATTTATGGGAATTTTCCCCAAAGAAGCAAGAGGATGGAATGTTATATGTTCTGCCAGAAGGGGGCGTGGGTGGTGAAAATGGGTTAAGAGATCAATATTTAATTTTTTATGGTTTATAATAATAGTTTAAGAGTAATTATAAATAGGTATATAGGTATATATATATTAAATGTACTGATAATGCATATACTTCAGTTATTTTTTTCTAATATATGGAATTAAAATTGATTTTTAAACAAGATTCTATTGGTATATGAGTATATGGGTATATTTACATTAACAAAATTAGTACACCTTCCATCAAGAACAAAGGAGGGTATTTACATAGGTTTTTTTCATAATTAGTATTTTGTTCTTATAGCCAATGTTATAATGTAAAATAATAAAATATATACAATGTTTTTCAAGGCATTTATTTACAATACCAACCAGAATCCTATTTTTTAATGACCATCATTCTGGTGTGATGCAGAACCTATTTCTGTCTATCGGTCTTCTACAGGATATATTTCGGAGAGCGTGCTGAGGTATTTCATAACCTTGTTTTTTCATCGCCTTTTTACTATCGCTCCGTTAAGCACCGGGAGAAGTTCTACTCTTACGGCCCTCCCACGAAGGCGCACGGAGCGCTTCACGTTTTCTTTTTTGTTGCGCACAGCAAGAGAATGGAATTCTCTCCCGGCAATTATCTTTTTCAATCTTTTTCAATTTATTTACTACTAGCAAACGCCAGCGACTGCGTTCGCGAAAGAAAGATTAAAACCGTAATATAGTATTTTGATAACCATAAAAATGGATAAAGTGGGTTAATCTTAAAAGCTAGACATATGCTGTCGTGGACTTTTATTTACAACTTTTAGAGGGCAATTTTGTAATACATGATTTTTTAATAACTTTTACCGTTTACTTAGCGCACGCAAGGAAAGCTTAAAATTTGCCGTTTTCATAATATTTTTTATTGCTTCTCCTCTCCTATTTATCTTAGTGTGATGTTATACACTCAAATAATTTTTCAAATTGGTCCAGTAGTTCCTGAGATTAGCGCGTTCAAACAAACAAACTCTTCAGCTTTATATATTAGTATAGATAGGTATCTTCAAAGCTGGAGTGAATAGGCATCTAGGCAAGCTTGCTCCACCTAAGATTGCATCATCGCTTTCAATCAGGCATGGTTGCAGTCAAGCGCTCGCCTATTGATGCAAAAAAAACCCTTGTGGTATTAGTTTGAATTAGATATGTCCACTGGGATAAGTTGGATCACAGCTGTAGGGAGCCAGAGGAAACGAGCGGCATAACAATATGTGAAAATGCCTATAGACTTAACTCTAGTGAACATCTATCGATTGACAGCTTAGATATGGTATGAAAGTATCGATAATAAGACAATTTGTTCTAGCACTTTTCCCAAAATAATTTTCGCCAAATCAATATTTAAAGTCTTCTTCCTGCACTTATCCCACTCATAGTTGGGTCGGCACATGTTATAAACATGCCACATGATTTGGCTACGTATTTTACGACCGGCCGCCTGCCAAACATTAACTTACCTTAGTCGTATTTTACCATACCTCGGTAAGAAAGAGGGTGGTTTATTCTACTTAAACGGATATCACACGGTGGGTCGACCTACCTTAGTCGCCTTTTACGACACCTCGGTAAGAAATGAGGGTGGTACTATTCAGCCGAGTACCACACGGCGTTATTCAATGTTTAAGTATTTATGAAAAATATGTAGAGATATTCCGACCATCAGCTCTATTTAAGTTACACCCTTAAAGTCATTAAAAGTCACTTTGAAAGAAATAATGTATAAAAATATCGCAGATGCGATTGTTGGTAATGTAAGTTAAACTAGTATCAAATCAGAATCTTATTTTAACATAAATTATTTAATTAAAAAACAAATATGAACTAATGTGACTCTACTCCTTAAGTCTGACAAACTGTTTAAGAAAAAACTTACTGAAAACTACCTAACGTTGATTGTTGAAAAATGTTCCCGCTATCGATACGATAACCTCCGTGGCACAGTGGTTAATGTGCTGCCTTATTAGTGGATGTCCTTAGTTGGACTACCCTTATAAGCTCCCCAAGAGAGACCCTTGTTAATTGTTGAATAACAATGTTTTGGAAGTACATGGAAACTAAAAATTCTCTGTTACAATCAATTGAATTTTAATTATTATCTCAAAGCTAAAAGATAATACTAACGAGTGTATGTATTTAAAAAAACTGTTTTGTACCGTTTCTAATGCATATATTTGCTTGACCGTGAAAAGCCTCAGAAAAGAAAGAGTGAAAAGGTATGAAAGAGGGTAATCTATTTTACCCCACCGAATACAACACGGTCTGTCCACTTACCTTAGTCGCCTTTTACGACACCTCGGTAGGAAATGAGGGTGGTCTATTCTTCTCAGCCAGATACCATATGGCGGGGCGGTCTTATGTAATATACAAGTGAATATTTTTTTTAAATTACCAAACAGTTATTATAATACATGGAGTAGGGAAGCCAGCCTAAAATGTCACACATTACAATAAAAGAGAAAGCAAATGTGGAAAGAGGGTGATATCTATCTGTATTTCTTTTTTGAGTATTACACTTACAAAACAAATTTTATTGTCAATCAAAACTAACATTTGAAAAGAAAACAAATTATTTTAATGCAAAATTTTATTTGTACAATAAATACAAATCATACTTGAGAATGATGATAAAATAATAAATCTCATGACTTATGCATTTAGAAATAAAATTGTTGTAGTTAGACCCAGAGACAATTCTCTATAATGCAAAAGACTATTGCACCTTCACAAATATTTTATAGGATGTACAAATCTTATAAAATCAAATATATAAAGTAACGTAAATATACTTTTGTACTAATTACTTAAACTTAAAAAGAACTCTCCGTTAATTACACTAAAAGATATTTATGCGCCGTTTATTGGCGAAATATATTTGTGATGATTACATAATATATATGATAATAAGTTGTATTAAATAGTTTCTAACATCAATTAATCATCCTTTTTCATTAAGCCAAATAATTAGAAAATTTAAATCGTCAAGTCAGTCGGGAGTTATGAGATCATATAAAACTAGACGATATATCTGATATTTTTAACAGATAATATATTCTATGATATTGAAGATAACATATTAATTACCCATTGGTGGTACGTTTGGCTACGCCTTTTATATTGACTAAATTGATGCTTTTTTAATGTGGTAATTAATGTCATTATAATGACTTATAATTAAAAACCAAAAGAAATTTCAAACACACTCGAAAATCATCGTATCAATCGGATTTAAAATTTACACTCTGCAAAGGGTAGTTAAAAATATATCCATGAACAAATGAAATCAATGGTTCCAGTACAAATTAACTGGTTTATGAATCGATTGACTTATCAAATACAAGTTGTGCAATATCCATAGCAGTTATATTTAAAAAAGGAGTACTGAATTTTCAGGACTAAATAAAGAGAATTTCTGTTCATAAATTTGAATGTAATAACATATGTATGTTTATTATATTGATGAATATTGCCATCAAAAGAAACAACAACAAAAAAATTATCCCAGCGATATATGCACGCATTGAACAAGACTAGACACATTTAATATCATTTACCATTAAATTAAGCACGGACGCTGATGAAGCAATATAGAATATATAGTTCATCATAGTCGCGAAATTGATGATATACAATGTATTTTAAAAGTTATTATATAACAGGGAATATATCGTCAAAACGCTTTAAATGTAAACTTAAAACATTTGAATCCATTTCCTTTTGTCTCTAAACAATGTACATCAATATGATCACTAAGTGATGTTACTTTCTAATACATTAATTTCAAAACCTATCAAGAATGACGTCACAAGATATGTACCAAATCCCCTAAGATATTGATACAAACCCCCGAAACGTGTGAGTGAACTGTGCTGAGCTAGGCTTCGTCTATAATCTAATTATGTTCGTCGGGCTTACAATATACATATATATTTAATAAGTTAAATCTGATGTATTAAAATACATACGCCAGAAAAACTTCATGTGGTAAAATATGGCACTAAGCACATTGAATAATGCGTAAACAGTTTCATTTTTCATTAAACCCTTACACATCTAATGAGCATGTGCACAAATTCAATTTTCAAAAATCATAATGTTTTCGTCACCAACAAATGTACGTTATTTTTATAAAATGATTTATTGTATTCAATGGGGAATTTTATAACCAAAAAAATAGTATAGAACGCGCTAATGTAGCCCCGGCGTTACAAAATAAATTTTATTGTCATTCAAAACTAACAATTTAAAAGAAAACTTTGCTGTGCTTAAACAAAGATGGCGGCCCTTATGCTTGAATTAACGCTTAGCCCAAAAGTAAATTTCACACGTTTTGCCATTTCAACGTTACATAAGGTCTAGCTTTTCGCTCGGCGGTATACAAGGATATACATATTTTATCAATTGAAAAAAGTAGTTATTTAGCTAAATCAAGTATGGTAGGACGGACTTTTGGAACGTAGATGTGGAACCATAGCCCAACACAGTTTTTTATTTAATCTGGGATACAGGTCCGAACGAACGAGTGTTTGTAGGACTGAAACTCAATATCGACTATAACAATCCGATTACCGCTAAGTTAAAAAGAGCCTATCAGTCTATGGTACCGAAATATTATGCTGATTCGTGGACTGAGTTCATCAAGACCTTATTTTTGATAATTTTATAGCCGCGTAATTAAACTCCAAAAAGCGCACAAAACGTTAGAATCTCAATCATTGATATATTATCAATTTTACTAATCCTACTTCATACTAATACTAATCCTATCCTACTAATATTATAAATGCTATAGTTTGTGAGATAGATGTATGTTTATTACTCTTTGACAGCAAATCCGCTAAACCAATATCGATGAATCTTGGCGTAATTATTCCTTATACACCGAAATAACATATAGGCTATAGAAATCCTATTAATTCTATAGGATGAAATTAAAAAGCGCCATCTATTAACAACCTATCTAGCCCCAACAGCGGACGCAACTAATTTACGGGTAAAAGCTAGTCATACATAAATATAAATCGTATATTCACGGAATTGCAATTGTCTAAATATGGAATATGATGATTCCATAAAATATATTTATTACCAAACTAGATCGAAGAAATCACACATTCTTAAACTACATATATAATTTCCAAATTTATGACTTGCGCGAATTTTGCAACGAATTTTTAAAATTCAGCTTGTGGTAGAAATAGTCACGTTTTGCGCGGTTGGTGTCTCATCTGTAATAAGTATGTCAGAATATAAAATTTGATTACCATTTATCTAATAGTATAATGCAATGTTAATAGCGCGAATATACAATGTATATTTAATTGAACATGAAAAAAAATATCAACAATTGATTATTGTTGATATTTTTTTTCATGTATATGAGTTCACCAAACGATTTGGGCGCTTTTGGGATCTTAATAACGTGGATATAAAAATATCAAAAATGAGGTCTTAGTGACCTCTGTTCAATACTCATGATTTAATTTCGGTTCCCCCATACTAATAGGCTTGAGTTAGTTGATGTTATCATTTGCAAGCTATGTTTTATGTACCAAACAAAAGGAATAAATTTTTATCCAACTTAATGTTTATTGAATTTAACTAAACTGGAATATTAATTTAACAAAAATTTGGCACTTACAAATTTAGAACATTAATTTTAATGACAAAATAGATATCGCGCCTCTGACGATTTTAAAATATTGTTTGCATTTACATGGGGTAAACTTAGCTTAGAATTTTTGTTATTTAATCGTCACCAAAAATGTTTTAATGTATGGAAGATTTAAAAAATTTGTGGCTTTGTTTATTTGGCGTAGGTAGCGCACATGTTGTTACCATCACCTTTCTGGCGCTGTTATTTAAAGGAAACAACACGAATTCAGTTAATCTTGGGTAAATGAAAAAGGGTTTTCTTGTGAAAATCTGACTCTACCCACAGCAATTAGATTCTATCAATGTTGATACAATAAAGTTATATTTCCAGTCAGTCTGTTCGAAACTGTATCCCAAATTTTTACGTAATTACCCTAAAGTCCACAGATTATGAATACTTATAAATTCTAACACATATATGATTACATTACTAGTCTAACAATATATCGCAAAACAGTCGTTGGCTCGACAACTAATAAAGCCAATTTATACCCTACTATTAAATCGTAGCAGTAGAAAATTAGCTTCGTAAGCTGGCTCGGAATACATAAAATTTTCGCTGAGAAGAATAGTTTCGAGAATAAGCTAAGTTAATACTGCTCGATGCTAAATTCGCACGTACTCACGACTGCAAACATTTCGGAATTAGGTATTTTCGTCGATACATACCTACTATATATAGTAACTAGGAATAGGGATAATATCTTAAACAATCTAAAATATGTCGGGACATAATTCATGACTCTACGAAAGCTATTGCTTCCTACAAAGGATTACCTTTGCGCATATAAAAAATACAAAATAATTAATACTAATCGACTATGTTAATTAAAAAAAAACAACTGCATTCACAAATCACAGATAAAAATAAAGTCGCGCCAATCTCCGAGCACGAAACTATCTGATATGTGCCGAAAATACCTCACGAAATTCGGGTTTATTCATTTACTCTGATACACCTAACCTTAAGTTACATGGAAATGTCACGAACCATAAATTTCTTGATACATTGAGTACATTGAATATCTATACGTTTAACGCTAAAAACTATGAAATGACTATAATGCACATTTTAACATGATTATTGAGCCTTCATTATACAACTCGAACTTCGACTTAACACAAAGCTGAATAACAACTATACTACGACGGAATTTGGACTCTAAATAGAACCAAAAATATTCACAATTACACAAAAGCTTACGCTAAAAACCATGGCAGCGTAATACTTTAAGTAGCAAATTAATGGGGATAGTTTAATATGAACTTTACAAGAATTACAGCCTCAATACTTAGCTTTGCCGGGACATTCGAGACATGAGCGTGCCTTTAAACAATTTATCCTTTTCCATTCACTCTACTCTATCATTATCAATCCTTTATTCAACACCACGAGGCAATAAATCTTAAGATACAACAATAATAAGGATATAAGATTATTTGTTTTGAATTTATTTAAAGAGTTATGTATAAACTTATAAACGACTTACAGCCCAAATCAAGACAAATAAGAAGTAAATAATATATTTACTTAATTCTTTCAAGTCTGTAACACGTCTGAAAATTCCATATTTACCAGAACACGCCTACAACTTTTTGTATAACTTTTTATATAGTCTACCTGCTGATACTATTCGTATAATATAAGACTATAGCGAGAGCCTATTTGAAACTTTTTAAAGGCTTTATTTAAGCCAAAATAAATATTGCCGCGATTACAAAAAGCGTTACCGCTGAATTAAGTTTCTGGCGGCGCGAGCGGCGCACCGCACGTTGCTACGGGGAAGGTCTTAACGTGCGTTTGCCATTGCGTAGATAGCTGGAAGAACTTCACGCCATTCCACTCCGTACCGTCGATGTATACTGCCACAAAACGGTAAAGTAAAATAAGTAAGTAGCGGCCTGTTACTCTCCCACTGCTGAGAATAGGCCTCTTCTCTCCCTTTTTGGAGAGAAGGATTGGAGCTAAGACCTACCACGCTGCTCCAATGCGGATTGATAGGTTACACATATCTCCAGAATTCTCCAGAGATATGCAGGTTTTCTCACGATGTTTTCCTTCAGCGAAAAGCGTGTGATAAATTGCAATTATCAATTAGACACATAAGTTTTCACAGGTTCAAACCCGGACACTGCCCGGGTTTGAACCTGACCTTCTCGAAAGAGTCCCACGGTGTTACCGCTGGGCTACCACAGCTATATATAACGTAACGATCATTATATTTCTTTGAATAATTTATAGAATAAGGCGTTACTTTGCGAAGATCCATAAATAAAAGTAGTAATAAAATTATTTAGCTATAATTCGCGCTTAAGTAAATAGAAAATATATATAATGCCAAATGTATGATGATGAGTGGACTATCCGTTTTCATACCTCATACATGTACTACAAATGCCCACCGTCGCCACCGTAGTGCTTGTGTGGAGTGTTGGTGTTGGCGGCGTTTTTGTAATACATGTGGCGACTTGTCCTGCATGTATGTTTTATTGTAACTTCTGTATCGGAAATACATTAATAGACGTGTACCTATGTACATGAAATACATATTACCTTTAAGCGGCGCGTTGTGCGATCCCTTGACAGAGCATATGAGACGAGCGACCCCTTCAACAGTTTGTGCGCGACCCGGTTCCGCTTCCCCACTCTTTTCCTTCTTTTTACCCAGCCTCATTACTGAAATATATTTTATTGTATTAATGTGAAAACAAAGGGAAAAAACTTAATGAAATCTAAATATCCCCAAAGATTTACAGGGCCCTGTCTCATTCGCCAAGAGACAAATCTAAAATATATATATCCAGTTGGAACAGCGTCGGTTACGAAACAATTCTTCCCAGATATTTACGCTGCATACAGCACGATGAGAAGTATTTCCATAGAACCGCACCTCACTCTAATTCTTTCAGGGCACGGTGGGCTCTCTAAGTATAGATTCATTTCATATTCATTCATAGTTCATAGTTGTACAGTTCATAGATTCAAGTGCAAAGGGGACCCATCGTGCTTCTGCGAACTGGGTGTCGAAGAAACAGTTAACCACTTGATTATCGAGTATCCGATCTTCGGACCCGCACGAATAAACTTCGAAATTGGACACTCAATAAAAATAAGCAAAAATAACTTGCCATTACTTATACGAGACAATAGATATAGTAAAAAGATTATAGAATATTGCGTAAATGTCATAAAAAATGTAAATAAAAGAAATAGAAGTTAAATAAATAGACCAGCACGATACCTACCCTACCTACCTACCTACCCTAAATTGTAAATATTTTTAAGGCACCAGTGTAGAAATAAGCAATAGATATAAGTAGATACTACTAATTGTAATAATGTTTTTATAATAAAATTCCGCAATCAATTTCTTCTTCTTCTTGTGCCTCTCCGACTAGCGAAGGTTAAAAAGCTGGGCAGCACTCGCGACTCCAGTCCATTCTCGTATGTTGCGCAATCATGACTTTCTCTTGCGGCCGATACGTCTCTTACAACTTTGCCCATCATAATAAGTTGCAGAAGCCCATACTGTTCGTGTCTAAGCACGTGTCCCAGGTATGCAACTTTCTTCTTTTTGATGATGGTCCAAAGTTCGCGCTTACAACACATACGCCGCAAGACCTCTTCAATTCAAGCTTTATTTAATTTTTTATCTCGGAAAGAAAGAGGCTGGTCTGTTCTAATCGGATACCACACGGCGGGTCGACTTACGTTAGTCGCCTCTTACAACACCTCGGTAATAAATGAGGTTGGTCTATTCACACAGATAACACACTACTAGAAAATAATACTATTTACAGAGTATATACATACATAAGAAATTTCACAATGTCGTTAATTTTATGTCAACCAAATCAAGTTACTTACTCTTTTGCTTCTTTTCCTTCGTGAGGTAAGTGATGCAGAGATGGTGATTGTGTCTGGTAACGAGGAGGGCGCGGAAGGAACCTTTCAGAGTCACTTTACCACCGCCCTCGGCTCCGCCGCCGCCTCCGTCCGCGCATCGAGCTCCCACCTTCAAAAGAAGAGAAATTCATAACATTTTACAGTAATCTTTAATCTGTCTGTGTATATATATATATATATATATATATATATATATATATATATATATATATATATATATATATATATATATATCCTCCTGCCCTTATTCCACTCTAAGTGGGGTCAGCACAACATGTTATAAACATGCTGTAACATGATTTGGCTGCGTTTTTACGACCGGCCGCCACCTTTTTACCACACCTCGGTAAGAAGGAGGCTGGTCTATTCTACTAAACCGGATACCACACGGTGGGTCAACTTACCTTTGTCGCCTTTTACGACACCTCGGTAAGAAATGAGGGTGGCACTATTCTATTCAGCCGTATACCACACGGCGTTTGTATTGAATGAATATCAAATTTTAAAAATTAGCTGCATTCCGCAGTTAACTTGAAAATTGAATTTGAAATTGAATTGAAATTGAAAATGTTTAAAAGTTTGACCGACGAGTTTCTTTCTGGTTCTTCTCGGTAAGAGCAACATTCCGAACCAGTTTTAGCTTTATTAATCATATTGATCCTTGACGATTCAAAAGTGCTTGTAAGAGCTTATTTGAATAAAGATATTTTGAATTGATTTAACTTATCTTACCAGCCAATAATCCAACTGGAGTTCTAGTGGTTCGGTACGCGACAGTGCGAGTGGTGGCGCCAGCTCTGGGACTGGTGGTGGTGCGGGAGTGGCCGGGGGTGACGGCCGGGCTGGTGGCGATCCACCGTCCTCCAACTCCAGAGACGAAGGCCCGCCCTCACCACATCCAACCCGCACCTCCTTAATTCGTAACAGGCTATCATTTATTTATTTCCATTTAAATATACAGTACCAGGGTAACCGAGCCTTGTTCGGTAATTTTTTTAAATATATATAAAAAAATTAAAAGTAGATCGGCAGATGGCGTTCGAACTTAGGTATTTTTTCTCCTCTCTAGACCGCCTGTTCCCCAAGTGAGCTACCATGACAGCGCAAATTGTCTTTTAAATTCAACGTAAAATTTAGTAATTTCCCGAAAACAGGGATAAAAATATATTTTGCATGCCGAATTTCATGAAAATAGTTGGAGCCGTTTCCAAGATTCTGTAAATATTATTTATTTATTTATTATACATATCTACATACATAAGATTAACTCGTTTAAATATTAAAGATTTAAATTTCCTAGTCTCAAGATTCAGAAGGAATCGCTAATCAGCGCCTTTTGTACTGAATAAAATGAATGTTGCAGTGTATTTTTGTAAAAAAATACGTAGAAAATATAGGAAGTACTCACAGCAACGAAAGGTACGAACGTCTGACTGGAATCTTCATCTCCCGACTTCTCTCGATAAGCCACCATTGCTTCACCGATCGGTATGTTGTTTACTGGACCGATACTATTCAAGTACCTGGCAAGAAGTCGCAAATTTAAATCCAAAATATTTTAATTCAAGTTAAGTTGTAAACAAGAACTTTTAAATTGTAAAATGAATTGTCCCCTGTTTGTGGCTACAACTGCTCTTACTGAGAAAAGCCAGCATGAAATTGGCAATTGCTCTATTCAAAGTATAATTCTTATAACTAGATACATTATGTAATTGCTTCTTATGCAAGGTATATTGGGTAGCTGTATTCTCGGATTCTTATCATTTATGCAATCCTCAATAGCTTAGTAAGCTTTCTACATCAGCTACTAACTCAGATTACGGTTTTCGTTCGCCATTCAAGCACCTTAGGATCCCAACGCCCATCGTTTATACCCACTATTTGCCCCACCCACTGACATTTACATTGCGAAAGGCTGAAATATGTCGGTAATTTTAGTTCTATTACGGATCTCCTCATTCCTCAAAGCATAGGTCACTCAATCGCCTGGTGACAGACTCTGAACTTAGGAAAACCCAAATTTTTAAAATTGGACCAAATTTGGGATCCTTAAGTCATGAGTAACGATTTCCTCATGTTTAATGCCACAATATCTAATTTATAGAATTAGACGTTACTTTGCGGAGATCCATAATACAAAAGTAATAATGAAATTATTTTGCTATAATCCGCGATGAAATAATATAGAAAATATATATAAAGCTAAATGTGGAGTGGGCAATCCGTTTTCATACCTGATACATGAAGGATTCGTAAAAACACATGCACAAAACTCCACCAACGCCACCACAATACACAAGAACGACAAAATCGCAAAATCTTTGCGATTTTTGAGTCTATCTCTTAATGATGCTTCCGTGGCAGGGCGAAACAATTGTTGAGTTTGTGATAGTCCAAATGTGTAGTGCATGTGTTTTTACGAATCTTGCATGTATCAGGTATGAAAACGGATTGTCTGCTCTACATTTAGCATAACATATATTTTCTATTTTACTTCATCGCGGATTATAGCAAAATAACTTCATTTTTGCTTTTATTAGTGCATTTTGCCAAAATACCTTCAAAACTTTAGTACCTGGCGATTCGTGAGGACATCTCCGCTATGTCCGGCATGACAGGGTCCGCGGCCCGTTCGCATAGCGACGCCCACGCTTCCCCACAGAATAGGCCTGCATACGCGTTATCTGATACGCCTAACCAACGGGACACCGTGTTCGGCCCTGCACCACAAAATATACTCACACTTAATAGGACATTGCTACGAAATTAACTTAAGTACGTTATTGAAAAGAAAAGCTACCAAGTTTATACCGTTTTTTGAACTGACGCTTCGCTAACGTTCGTATGCGCTCAAAGCGAATGCGCTTTTAATGGCATATAGAGTCTAAACGACTTGGAATTGGATTTTTTTATAGAATAAAATGTTCTCTCATTTCCTCATACTATATGTTTCTCAAAGCTTGACCCCTTCATTTCAAATAAACAAACAAAGCTAGAGGTATCTAAGCGCATATAGACTTATTGTAATCAAAATTCGTATGTTCGTAATAAGAAAAGTAGCATTGTATAAGTTTTTCGATCAAACCGGCAAAATTGTAATATTAATTGTAATTTCAACTGTATTATAATATGTAAATAAATGTAATTATTATATTAACTAGAAATGTTAGGCATTTTTAGTATTAGATATTTGCACACTGTTAGTGACAGTAGATTGTGATAAGGAATTTAGTAATATGTTATATCTGTATAAAGTTTGCAAATAAATTTATTTACACAATTTTTGCAAAAAGGGAACTTTTCAAAATGTATACATTTTAACATCCGCATAATGTTAAACCCACCGGTTGGTATAATATAAAAGCGCAGTGCGGGCGCGTCGTGCCGCCTCGCAGAGAGTTCGGCGTGCGCGCGTAACGCCGCCGCGGCCGCAGCCTCGCCACCGCACACGCAAACGCGTACACTGCGCCGTACACCCCTGCACAACAGAATGGAAAAAATATATAGTAAGTAGCGGCTTGTTACCATCCCACTGCTGAGAATAGGCCTCTTCTCTCCGTTTTTGGAGCGAAGGTTTGGAGCTAAGACCTACCACGCTGCTCCAGTGCGGATTGGTAGGTTACACATATCTCCAGAATTCTCTAGGGATATTCAGATTTTCACCGAAAAGCGTGTGATAAATTGCAATTATCAATCAATTAGACACATAAGTTTTAACAGAAAAACTCATTGGTGTCTGCCCGGGTTTGAACCCGTGACCTCCTCGAAAGAGTCGCAAACAACAAATTCAAATTCAATTCAAATTCAAAATATTCTTTATTCAAGTGGACTGTTTACAGTACTTTTGAATCGTCAAATGTTTTAAAGAAGCTACCACTGATTCGAAAGTTCGCTCCTACCGAGAAGAATCAGCAAGAAACTCGGCGGCTAATCTTTTAAAAAATTATTACAATTTGATGGTTACAAGATAATCGTTGCAGCTGGATGCGTAGCTGACTGCAGTTAAGATATGCTATCACTCAAATAATCCTCAATAGTATAGTAAGCTTTTTACACGCTTTTTATATAAGACATTTAACTAAAAAGTGAATAATAATTAATATACGACTAGGTGGGATAAATATAATGAACGAAAAATATTAGTGTTATTGAAACAGTAGCACGTTTTGTTATAACTTGACTAATTGACACCTCCATGTTAATACTAATATAAATTGACACCAGCAAACCAAAATAATACATTTCTCGACACATTAATTATTTGTATGTATCGGTTATAACCATATAACCACAACACTATATAACAACATACCCATATTATGTATAATTGATGTCAATTATTCTTTCTATATTTTCAATAAACAAATATCGTTTATTTTCATTCAGCTTTTATATATGATTTTGTGCACAAAACAATATATAGCTAAACATCATACAGAAGACTGCAACTAGTATCTGCTTAATATTTATGTATAAAACAATTTGATAGAAAGCCCCGATCAGTCGATCGGATCACTGATTGTGAGGTCCAAAAATGTTTGCATTGTGCTGTATTAAATAATTGATAGTGTTAATCACTAATCACTACATAGTATAAAACAAAGTGCTTACTGTACCTGTCCCCATGTCCCTAAATGATAAATTTCGAAGATATTACAAGTTTAAAATGCCGCGAGGAGGTCGCGCTTCGTCCAATAGCACTTCAACTTTAGCAGCGATCAGACGCATTTGTTTTTCACATGGCCTACTATATGTCGCTCCTTCAAGAGTAACCTCTAAAGAAAACATGTTTGTATTGTCTAATGACAAGAATGGTGTGATTGTTGTATACAAAGACATACTGAAATTAATTGTAAAAATATAATACATAGGGGAAAATGTTAAAAGTAAATAAGTAAAAAATGTAGTATATGAATTTAGATATTCCAAAGATAGCAGGAAATCTTCATGGTATAGGGAAGAGGGAATTGTTTTACTCCAAATTTAACAAATTTATGAATGAGTCAAAACTAGGAGTACTGGATCGATTTTAATCATTTTCTTCACTGACTGACATGGGCTCTATATTTTATACCCATGCGAAGCCGGAGCGGACCGCTAGTGTATGTATAATCAATAAGTCTCATAATAATATAAGAATATGAATAAGTCTTACTGTTTAGTAGCTCGGGCCATTAGCGCGTGCAGTAGCGGCCGTACATCGGCCGTCACTCCCGGAGGAGCTAGCACGACGGGCACTGCGAGTGCCTGGAACACCCGCGCCATACTGCTGGGAGCAACCGCCACACATTCAGGCACGGGCCCCTCCTCACCCAGAATACGGCTTACTTGTTCCAACATTGTGCGTCGAGGCTGAAAACAACGATTAGATGAAATCTGACCATATTGGGGTCCACATTATATTCTCAACTATTATAAATTATTAATCGGGTGTTGCGTGCTAGTGGTAGTGTTTGTCTACTACATGACATATACTATAATACTTAGTTTAAGAGCTGTGATAGCCCAACGATAGCACCGTGCGACTCTTTCGAGAAGGTAACGAGTTGAAACCCGGGCACACAACCAATGAGTTGTTCTGTTATTTCTCGAATTGATAATTGCAATTTATCACACGCTTTTCGGTGAAGGAAAACATCGTGAGGAAACCTGCATATCTCTAGAGAATTCTGGAGTTATGTGTAACCTACCAATCCGCATTGGAGCAGCGTGGTAGGTCTTAGCTCCAATCCTTTTCTCCAAAAAAGGAGAGAAGAGGCTTATTCCCAGCAGTGGGAGGGTTTAAGTAATAAAGCGACATAAGCTGCTAAACATAAAACCGTAACATAACGATACCTCAAGCGTTGTAGGACTCTGCGCTGGCAAATCGTGCGCAGAAAGCGGCCTTTCAGTGCCAATGACAAGCGAATTCTTCTTACGGGCTGCAGCTGCCGGTGTAAGGTTACCGCCGCTAGTCGCACTACGAAATAACCTCGACCTCTTATCTTCCTAAAAATTTAAGCAATATGCCACTTAATTGCTTGAGGAGTAGTACAATACGCATAAAAGTTCTGTCTGGTCGTGATGGTAAAAACCGCAACCTCACTTATTGACTTATATATAATTCAAACTAAATAAATGGAATTAAAATTGAAAGGAAGAAACGAAAGGAATATTGTATACATGGAATTTTTTACATTTTTATGGAAATTCTGCGATACCAAAATGCCCAGTCGGGTCATACATAGAGAAAAAAATCCTGTTTATTGGTTAGCTTGGTTATCCTTTCGTGAGCAGATAATTATTGCATGAGAAAATGCATGCGACTGCATTGCATGAGAAGATGAAATAAAAAGAAACTTAAGTCAGTTATCTTTTAAGTGACTAATTTAATATAAAATAAGAATAACTATAATGTATTTTGGTACTCAGATCTATGGTATAAATTCTACCCATAGTACTATTACAAATGATAAATACTTTGTCTTTTACGCTTTTGCGAATAATTCGAAGGACCAATGTTGATGAAATTTGGTGACCTTAAAACTTATACGACGGGTAGAATAAACGACAAAAATTAAATATTATATTATTAAGGTACTTAAACTTTTAAGTCGGCACAAACGACGTGGCAGGTTTAGCTAGTATTCACCATCCTCCTGCCCTTATCCCACTCTAAGCGAGGTCAGCACACCATGTTATAAACATGTTGACACATGATTTGGCTACGTATTTTACGATAGGCCGTCTGCCTGACGTCAACATAAGTTACTCCTATTTTACGACAGCTCGGTAAGAAATCAGGGTTATCTATTCTACTCAGTCGGATACCACACGACGGATATATAGGGCAAAAATATAGGATAAAAAAAGTTTATGAAACAGGTATAACTAGAACTACAAATAAATTAACTAATAATATAAATCGAAAGTTTGTGAGTATGGATGTTTGTATGTTAATTTCTCACGGCGAATTTGATGAAATTTGGCACAATTATTCCTTACACGCCGGGGTAACATATAGGCTATAGGAATCCTGTTAATTCTAGAGGAATAGGATGACATTGAATAGCGCCATCTATTATCAATATTAACGTATCACGCAACAGTCCACGCGAACGAAGTTGCGGGTAAAAGCTAGTGTAAATATAAAAAGTTAGTAACAAAACATATATACCTTTGAGTTTACCTTGATTTCATTGGGAGGGGAACTTGACACTGAAGCACCTGATACAGGAGCATCTAATGTGACGTCGCCATCACTGTTGCCTTCACTTCCGCGTTCATCACCCGCCGAGCTACGTATTGCTTCTGATTCTGTTCATTTGAATAAAGTGAATTTGGAACTTTAAAATTACCTCATAGTTAAGACAATACAGTTTTTCTGAAAGATTTCTTCGTCAGTTATAGATTTCTTTGTTATAATCGGAGCTCTCTCGGACATCGGAAGAACAACCGTTGAACAAGCAGATCTTTTGAATGCCGCCAAAGTTATGTAATATTTTATATTCTTACGTGTGGCCATTGGCTTTTTTAACTTACTTTTTTAACCTTAATCTTTCCAATTTTAATATCTTAAATACTTCAGATGCGTAAACACGCAATGCTGCACGGTATTAGCCTTCGCACTTAATTGAGTTAATTTGTTTTATTTTTGATATTACTAATCAATTCCAAAGCCCAAATTTAGTTTTAAAATCTTTGGGATGATTTTTAAATATTCTTTACATTTGATAGCTATTAAATAGCTTGTTTAAAAAAATCATTTCATTGATTTCGGGACAGAAAAATTGAGTAAAATATAAATCGGAAAGTATACAGGGTGTCCCAAAATCAAGGATAGGCCGGCAACAGAAAGTGGATCTCCTTGTGACTTTAGACCATCTCTCTAATACATTCCAGTATGTTTTGCAACACAGGCAAAATTTAAAAACTTTCTGCTTTCAGTAGTTCGGATATTGTAATAATTAAAAAAAATAATCATATAAATAAAGATAGTGACAGAATAGATAACGAAGATATAAAAGTAAAGATACAAGTAATTGATATACAGTTTAGGTTTAACTAAAATAGTTTAATAGTTTTTGCAAAGCTGATAAACAAACGAAAGAAAAAAATAAGCATAAACAAATAATAATAATGATAGGCCGCAGACAGAAGCTTGCTAATGTTAATGCCATTAGTTATAAGTAACATATTTTAAAATATATCACAAACTATTTCATCACGCATTAACCTTATGCAATTGTAAGTGAAATGAGGAAAATCACGCTATAACTTTATAGTCGTAACTTCTCATAACTTTTTATATTTTCAACAGATAATGCAAGAATTCAATGAATTGAAAGTAGTGAGGGAGACATTTATAAATATAGTTTCTAATAATAATATGATATTTAGTGTAATGAATTGTATATTTCAATTGCATAAGGGCCATCCTATCATTGAAGACTGACTTTTAGTAGATTATTTTTAAATTTATCTTTATTTATTTTTAATTTATTAATTTTTTAATTTATTTTTAAACTATCTTAAATTTCCAGTTTTTGTTTATACTACGAGCTATGGTTAATTTAATTATACAGATTGAGGAATAGGGAATATATGGTTAGAAGAATTGAAACCGTTAAAAGACCAAATAAATCAAAACGACATAAAATAAAAGAGGATCAACAACCCTAGGAATAATAAGTTAATGTAATATAACTAAATAGATATTACTTCAAAAATTGTCTATTTACGTTTATAGGAAACGTAGTTAGATACGTTGTTTTTAAGTAATTTCGATGGGATAAATAATGTGTTAGTTGTTCAAGCATTGCTCATGTTTGTACTAGATTTTTTTAACAGTTTCATAGTTCACCTTAAATTGCGTTTTTTAATATAAAAATAAAGCTAAGCTAAGTCAGTCGACAATAGATGTATCGATTGTTATACCTGTGAGCGGCGCGGAGGGGCGGTCGCGCGGGCGCAGCTCCGACGCCGACGCAAGGCTCGCGTGCCGCGTCACTGCGCATGCGGGGGCCGTTACTGAGCGGGCCGGGGGGAACGTATGCAGGGGTAGGTGTGTAGGGTTGACAATTTTTTTTTATAAGAAAAAACGCATATGATGATGAGCAAGTAGTTATATGTAGTTACTAGCTTTTACCCACAACTCCGCGTGGACTGTTGTCGTGTGATAGGTCGATAATAGATGGTGTTTTTCAATGCCATCCTGTAGAATTAACAGGATTCCTATAGCCTATATGTTATTCCGATGTATAAGGACTAAAATATAATGCCTGGATAATACGACTCTGTACAAAAACTTTTGACAAAAACTATTATACTATTTTATAGTTATTCCAAAATTTAAGATATTGTCCAGCTATTTGTATAACCATAATACAAAATTTACTATTTTCGTTAAAATTACTCAGTAACAGTAGAATTCCTATATTTGTTAATATAAAAGAACCTTCCGTTAACCTATTATGTAAAGGGGTATTTCACGCTCCGCCCGGCCCGCACATGCACTACACTATAGTACACTAATCACACAGCATTACGACACAAAACATAAACACACTACCTCCTCACAATACATTTCACACAATAACATCGAGTTTCGTGTTTGTGTAAGTAAATAACAGCTTATGGAAACTGGAACAAGCAGTTGTATATCTTATGAGGAATTACACAAACCCAAATCTCATGTATTTCAATTGTATAACGCTAGGCAAAACAAAAGAAGCCACACAATACATTTTACATTTGCTTAATGCTGAGGCTATTAATTTGACAATTAATTACGTTTTATTAGTCCATAACATCAAGGTTTTTTTAATACTCATCATCTTCCTGCCCTTATCCCACTCTAAGTAGGGTCAGCACAACATGTTATAAAAATGTTGTCACATGATTTGGCTATGTATTTTACGACATTAACTTACCTTACTCGTATATTTTACGACACCTCGGTAAGAATGAGGGTGGTCTATTCTACTGAACCGGATACCACACGGTGGGTCAACTTACCTTAGTCGCCTTTTACGACGCCTCGGTAATAAATGAGGTTGGTCTATTCTACTCAGGCGGATACCGCACGGCGGGTCGACTTACTATAAAATTATTTTTTGTATAAACCGAAGATTACGCTGAAAAATTAAATTAAATACAGTAATATTATTGCAATATCAGTTTAGCGATAAACGTCGTAGGTTTAGAAATTTTTTTAAATTAGAGTCAATAAATAACGTGTTAAGCTAAAACGTAGATTAAATTCAAAATTTAATAACCATCTCTTTAGATTTTTTAATCTTTATCAGTGATAAGTGAATTCCTTTTTTGTGTCTAAATAGAGGAAATGCATAGGCGATGAGCAACTCAAACAAAGTGATATAGATTTTTTTGCTGTATATTTAACAACGTTATGGTTTTTCCGAGGATAAAGAAATTTCATTATATTTATATTGCTGTCATCTATTAATGTAGTAGACGTACTTTTATCGTGCATATAAAATTAGCGAACTTCAGCGAAAATTAACGAAATTACCGATCTACTATATTCTATAACTTTATGTATTGGTGCTTAAACGGTTTTGGGTTGAGAGTTAAATTAATAAATAGTTCAACTATTTTTGACAACGCTCTACCACCAACATTTTTTTTTAATCAAAATGTAAAAAAATGTACATTTCATTCCTACGAATTTCTGTTAATATGTAAATATAAAACAAAAGTTCAAAGATTAAACACTACTTCAAAGTAATATTTAAAATAGTTATGTATTGTTTCATTTCCGAGGTTAATTAAACATATACAATCAATCAAATTAATATTACTTTTAAAACAAGCTCGATTTGTTGTATCAATTACAATGTTAAATAAGTATATAAAATTATTGGTTGATGCGAAAAAATTGCATGTTAATTATTAACTTAATTAATTACTACATTTTATATGCATTTATATGATATCTATGATAGAAATAAGATAAAGAAATATCACTCTTTTAATGTTTTAAATATTAAAATTTGCTGCAAGTATATCGTTCTTGGCCTGCAATAGTGGCCTAACTCAAAAAACACGTGTTTTATACTAGGAATAGGTGTGAATAAAATACACATTCTTTTCAGCAGCAATACCGAAGAACTACGGAACTTATAATTCAATATTAGGTGGATCATGTAAGCCAAAAACAAAGCATTTTTTATGGATTTGAATGAAAACTTTAAACCCAATTATTTCAAAACATGATTTTTTGAGTGGTGCCACTATTGCAGCTCATGAGCGATATCTACGAAATTTGATTGACCTCTGTAAACTATTCTACATAAATCAGAAACACGCAAATTGAATAATGCAACAAATAAAACTATTATGGTCTGAAAATCTCTCAATAAAGTTATATATTTGTGATTCGGTTACTATATTCACTTCAGTCATTAAAATAACCTTACTAAAAAAGTTATAAATAAGCTTTAATATCCTGATCTTATACTATTTTATTATTGGGTTAGCAGAACTGATAAAGTGTTGCACTTATACTTAGTCTTACACTTGATATAAATAAAAGAGCCATATATAGGGATAGACTAATATTTCTACTAGACTGGCGTTTCGCCTTTATTTTAGCGCACCACTTACTTGCGACAATATTTTCTTAGTTCGGTAACTCTTTGACTAGTATTGTAACGAGTATTGTTCAGCATGTAGGGGGTTTTGGGGGAGAAAAATCGATCTAGCTAGGGTTTATTTAAAAAAATCATTTTATCCCTGTTCCCTGAAATGAAAATACCTAGGATCGAGCTCCACCTACCCTATTACTTTTTCTTTTTTTTTTAAGTTTCTTTTTTTATTTTGTAAAAAATTACCGATCAAGGCTCGGTCGCACATATATTTTTTTTAAAATTGCAAACTTACATAAAACTCATTAGATTCAGTATGTTTCTTAGAATTTTTCGTTTTTTCTTTTGTATACGTTTTTAAAACCATATATTATGTAATATTAAACATTATTTAAACTGTTATTTTAGAAACACCGAATTACTTACTGTTTCCTCACGGTAAGACCACCTTTCCGAACCTTAAAGTAACTTTACTACAATAACTTAATAGGTACTTGAATAATTAGTATTTATAATTTGAATTGGACTTAAATATTTACAAATATTTGTTTCAGAAGTTTATTGCAATTAAAATCACCAATAAATACCGTTGGAATGTCTATGGTGCTCCTGGTTTGCGAGACTGCGTGAGCTGCTAAAGAATGGCCGTAGTGAGGGTTTTGGGGTGGAGCCGATGCTGATCGTATCCATCTGATCGGGCCCAGAGTCTTCACCTTCCCCGCATGAAAGTGACTCCAGTTCCTAAGAATTAGTTTTAAAATAAATAAATATATGGGACACTTACACACACGGTCATCCGTCCCCAAAGTAAGTAACTTAATACTTGTGTCATGGTAGGCAGACAACTGGTGAATATATACTTATATGTTTTTAAATACATACTTAAATACAAATATACACCCAAAGACCAACAAATAATTTATAGAATATGTTGGCCCTCGGCGGGAATCGAACCCGCGACCCGCGGAGCTAAAGGCAGGGTAACTACCCACTGCGCCAACGGGCCAGTCAAATTTTTATATTACTTTACACCCAATGTATTATATCAAGTTTTATATTACTTTACACCCAGTGTATTATAAAATTTATTTATTAAGTTAACATTACACAATTAGCTATGTGGTATCCGGCTGAGTAGAATAGACTAAATTTATTTCTTACCGAGGTATCGTAAAAGGCAACTAAGGTAAGTCAACCTGAAGTGTGGTATCTGGCTGAGTAAAGTGCTTGTTGTTGTTGTTGTTGTTGTTGTGCTTTAAGTGCTGAGTTGAGTGTCTATGTATGTCTATGTAATAGTATGGAACAATAATTATGATAAATATTTGGTCATTTTATGACCACTGGTATATGGTGATTGCTGGCAATAATAATAATACCTGAAAAAGTTCATCGATGTCCCGCTGCGCATGGTGCGTGTCCCGCGCCGCACCGCGCTCGCCCATCTCCTCGGGCATGCGGAACCGCCGCAGAAGCGCGGCGAACTTCTGCTTCAGGTTGCGTTGCTGTAACGTGCGTCACGTCACTTACGAAATTGTAACATAACTATGTGGTATTTGTGTATATCCAAACTAACATAAGTTAACATAAAATAAAAAAAACACGTAATTCACATAAATGGGAAAGTCTGTATTTCTTTGGCTGAAACTTTAATAGATGAAATTTGCTATAATTATTTTTTATAAGCAGGGCTTAAGTACAGGACCATACTTATGTTACAAATGCGAACGGCTGTCTTTTAGTCAGTCTCTCTTTGTCTGTTACACTTTCACAGCTAACTCGCTGTAGCAATGTAGCTGTGGCATAGTTCAGACATACACACCGGGGAAATATTTAGGATAAAAAGATTCCCATTTTCTTTCGGAACAGGGAAAAAACCCATATTGAATTATTGAGGGAACTTAAAACGAAACGAAGACGCAGGTAGCAATAGGTGTGTACATGTAAAATATTTTTTTAAACTATTATAACAGAGCTTTAATTGGTTCTTTTTGGTGTTTTTTAATCTATGTCATCTTTGTTTACTGTATTTTTGAATTATATATTATATAATTATAAAATACATAATTGTAATTGTAAAATTTTAATATAAAATATCACATATTCAATTCTATTAGTAGATTGTTACAATATTCATATACTACTTTCGTGTATATCACGAATAAAGGACGTAATAAGTCCTTCCAATAAGTAACAATTTTGCAAAAATGCTAATGACAGACTGTTACTGCAACAAACGCCACAGATTTGCATTAAATTAATTTCATACCTTTTGTTATGTAAAGTTTTTCTCTCATATCTATAATTTTCAAATTTCTTAACAAATAAATCAGTGTTCTTTTGTGGGGCAAATTTCAATGGAATTTCATAGATATTTTCAAATGATAATTGGATTTTTCAGAATCGAATGGACAACACTACAGTAATTAAAATATAATTCCATAACAACTTGTTGAACACAGAAAAAAAATGGTCGTCACTTTAAACAAAAATGACCAACATTAAATAAATATTTTCTACAATTTAATAAAACAAGTATTTCAATTCAATAACTTACACAATTCATACGTTCGCGAGTCTATACCGATCTAATCACAATCAAGAGATAGAGGCTTGCGATAAAAAACATTATGAATCCAGTAGAAGGAATTTCGTATATATTTAATTTTACATCCATAGTCTACAAACAGTAGTGATATAATACGTCTGGGGTTGCCAACTATAATATAAAAAAGTACCTATTCCATTGTTTTTTTTTTTACATTAATCTTGTTACTGTTAAACAAATGTTAAAGTACACAAAATAATATTTTCGGTATCAAAATGATTAAACCTATAAAATATAGTATATTTAAATAATATTATTAAAATTGTCTCATATCCTACAACTCAGCATTAACTGACAGAGTTTTAGCATTAATTAATTCAAATAGAAATAGAGCAAATATTAATTTAATAAAAAATAAATTGTGGTGAGTCTTATAAAGTTAAAATATACATAAATTAATAAGTTAAATAAATAAAATAGTGTTAATTTTCCTTATATACTGTTTAATATTCTTCTCATAACTAATTTCCTTTATTTATAGTTAAGAAAAAACTGGCAACACAGTGTACGTCACGCAACGCAACGCTCAATGTATACAAGGGTAATCTAATCTTAACCGTGAAACAAAATTGGGAGGAGTGATATCGTTTTTATAGCGAATGTTATAAGAATAATATTATTTATTCTTTTATATTATACTTTAGAGCTTAAATTAGGGTGTCGGTGAGTGGAAGGTGCTGATTCATTCAAAATATTGAGTAAAATATCTGTAATATATCGTTGTCACTTGCCTAATCTCATTTCTTTGTTTCAAATTTTACGTATACTTATGAATCATGAAATCGTATTTTTGTTTTTAATATGATTATCGATTATTGTCATTATTGACTGTATAACCTGGAGTAAATCATGCCAAAATTTCATTTGGGACTGACTTTTAAGTTTTTAGCGACGTTTCGTCTAGGATGGGCTTTGCAAAAAAATTAAGTATTTCAATCGGTCTTTCGATTTTGTAAAGTACATCTTGGTTACAAGTATATCGTTCATGGATTTAAAAATTAATTCGTTATATAGCTGATAATTTACCATGGATTTTATTCAAAATAATATATTTTACAAAATATATATTATATTATATATTCTGTTAAATAATTGAATTCTAATTAATTATTTAAAGGAATTAATGAAAAAATATATGATTCCTAAATTAAATTTGTTTTCTGTTCTTTTTGTTTTCATTAATTATTAAAAATAAATATGTTAAGTTAGTTAAAGGAATAAATCTCTAAATTGATTGTAAAAGTGTATGAAACTTCCGCAATATGTTAAGATTTTTTTTTAATATGTGAAGTGTCACGCGTTTTTACCATTTTTTAAATAATTATATAGATACAAAAATATATTATATATTTTTTATCATTTAAATTTTACAAAATACATCTGTAAACTTAATTACAAGTGCATTTGTGTTTGTGTGTGTTGCAAACGCGGTAACCTCTGTATTTACATTTACCGTTGACTCTAAATTAAAGAATGTTAATACCGCAATTCTCAACACCAAACAAATATTAATAATACCAGGGCAAAGTAAACATATTTCCACATTATTCTTTTCAAATGAAAGGCATGCAATCATGCAAATAAACAATATTTAAATAGTTTAAATTTTCATTAAGGCTTAAAATTAATATTTTATTCAAACATTTAATTGGCATGATATTTTGTTAAAAACTTTTTAAAAGCGTTTTTAACTTGACTCGTTTCAAAATAGCGACGTGATATTTATTGAACCGAGTTAATTAAGTAGAATTATTTAAATTTAACCACTCATTTGTTGTGTTTGACACAATATAAAAGATCTGTCTAATATGATAGTTATTTGTTTTGGTGATAGGTTACTAGTATAAAAAGACGCAGAGATCACATTTTGTATAGACTATATGAGAACTGCCTGTTACTATCCCACTGCTGGGCATAGGCCTCCTCCCTCCGTTTTTGGAGAGAATTATTGGAGGTAAGACTTACCACGCTACTCCAATGCGGATTGGTAGGTTACACATATCCCTAGAATTCTCTAGAAACATGCAGGTTTCCTCACGATGTTTTTCTTCACCGAAGATTATCAATTAGACGCAATTATCAATTAGACACATAAGTTTTAACAGGAAAACTCATTGGGGCCTGCCCGGGTTTGAAATCGTGACGCCTCGGAAGAGGGACACGGTTTCACCGATGGGCTATCACAGCTCAACTTACTTATATGACAACACTGTACATCTATCTACAGAACTACAAGCATATGTACAAACAAACAACTGGAAGAAACTACACAAGCGAACACTGAAAGGCAAAATATCAGACTATGAGAATAGAGACGAGCTTCTCAATGTTCAACTGAGACTCAAATGTAAATTTCCTATAATATTGAATTAAGTAAGTATATTTATATTATTATTCAAATGTTATTGATCTGTAACTTAACACCTGTTTTTTCACGAATAATATCTAGAAAAAGCTATATTTTTAAGATTTAGACAAGATTATTTTATGGAAAACCATATTGCTTTATTATAGATACTCAAACACTAAGTTGGCGTGAACGAAGTGGCGAGTATCAGTTGTAACTCAATATAATTATTTTTTTTATGGAACAGGTACAAAACTTATTGCGTTATTGTAGGTACGTTAAGTTAGCGGAAATGAAGGCGCGAGCACTCCTAAGTTCGAACTCAATAGAAGTAAATATTAAAATCATAAATGGCTCGTTGGCGCAGTGGGTAGTGACCCTGCCTTCGGCACCACGAGTCGCGGGTTCCATTCCCGCCGAGGGCCAACATTTTCAATAGATGAATTTTTTGGTCTTTGAGCCTGGGTGTATATTTGTATTTAAGTATGTATTTAAAAATATATAAGTATATATATTCACCAGTTGTCTGTCACCCATAACACAAGTATTAAGTTACTTACTTTGGGGACGGACGACCGTGTGTGTAAGTGTCCCATATATTTATTTATTTATTTTATAAATAAGTGCCCTGGATGGGTTTGAAACTAGCCGGGATATAAGTATTCTACCTACCTATTGTATGTAAATTAAGGTGTTTTTTATGCCGATTTTTTTGTAAAATAGTATATTTTATTGTAAGAGTATTAATTGATACATAATATATGATTGATTGAATCATAGAATGCTGGTCTCTATTCTCATATTCCCAAGGCCGTGCCGGCTCACCGCCAGCTTGCCGCGGCTGCCCTTGCGCTTGGCCGCGTGCTCCAGCTCGCTATCGCTGTCCCTGTCGTGCGCCTTCGATCGTATATATTTCTGTATCTTTCTCTCTCGCTCCATGAAGCTTAATTCTCGCGAGCGTGATAGCTGTATTTCAAGCAATTGTTAAAGCAAAGCATCTTAGCCTAAATAATTCGTTCGTTCAGACTAAACGCTGTTAACGAAACTTATTTTTTTATCTATGCATACAATAGCTCAAATTGTAATTGTACTAATATTGCTGGTATGGACTAATAAATGATATATTTAAAATTAGAGAGCATTATTGTCTTTGGCTGAGATTTATAACGCCTTATCAATGACTATAATCTATGTGATTCTATATACTCATTCACTCATTGTACTGCACTCACTTCTATATACTCATTGAACTAAACCGAATTGCATTAAAATATGATATATTACAGTGCCTTCAGATTAATTTCGAATATTATTAGAAAGTATAATTATTAAAGGAAAGCTCGATACTAGGTTTCATAGCATTACTTTTTGTAATTTTCACCTTACAATTAAAAATGAAAGTAGTTTATTCATTTTTGCTTATCAAGTTACGAAGAAATAATATATAACTACGATTTCTTAAAACTCATAATAAATGCCAGCCTATAGATATTTTAGATTCTACCAAAAAAAATATCTACGGAAAAAAAATACCGTAAATAATAAATATTTAAATGAAGAATTTGCATGGCAACTTCAGTTACGCAATCATGCGTTGTGAAAAAATAATGCAAGCAATAAATTATAACATTTATAAATGACGTCACTTATGACCCTATAAATTTAAATAAAACAATCCTCTACAGTTAACAAAAAAATAGCTATTATTTGGACAAAGTACCTAGGTATATGCCTATTCTGCAAAAGAATCGTTACTGTATGTTTTAAAGATTCTAATCACATACTGACCGCGTACTTCCGGATTCATCTAACCAGAAATAGTATTTTGATTTACTTATTATAAGTTTGCTTACTGTCTAATTAGGACTAACATTTAAACACTTCAAGAAAGCAAATGGATGGTTGGATAGGCGTTGAGATCTAAAAGTAGTGACACTGTACTAAGTCACACAACATATTATGACGAGATCTACGTCTAGAAGTGGATGTAAAGAGATTGAAGAAGAAGAAGAACAGGTATTAAGGCAAACCAGATATTGTTTTTATCATGTTAAATAAAGTACAATTGATAACTGATATTTTTTTTTGATATTCGCATTCTAATCTTTACATCTAATGTAATCTAATACTATAATCTATACATATTATAATAAGCTTTCTATCTGTATGTGATAGATTTTCTCAAAATCTACTGAACGGATTTTTGTGCGCCTTTTATTAAAATATAGTATAATTCTTGGAGAAGGTTCAGGTAAATAGTATATTACGGTAAAATTGCCAAAGAGTCTGGATTTAAGCGGGAAAAATTTTGTGTCACACTGATTTCTGTCCAGGCGAAACCGCGGACACAGGTAGTATTTTATATGCGAAAGTCTGTCTTTCTGTATGTTAAGACTAATCCACTCCGAATCAAATCCGTTTAAGACTAATCCACTGGACCAATATTAAAACTTGGTACAGTTAAAGTTAATACAGTAAAGAATTTATAAACAGATAAGAAAAAAACATTTTTTCTTTCAGGAACAAGGCAAAGAATACATATTGCATTATTGAGGATAATTTAAAGCATATGTTGTCGTAAACGAAGTTTACCATTAGGTAAACAAATATAAAACTCGAGTAGTTTACATTACAAATGACATAAATAGAAATAAATAATACTGTAAACTACGCTAGCCCTTTTTAGTTTTAGTTTTGTTTACATTACCCGAATCGTATAACGGCGGTAAATAGAACTTTAATGGAAGCGTAAACATCCTGAGAAACCCAACAGGCATCTATTGCGTAAACTGAAATTGCCACGTAGATTACTGGAATAAGTATGGAAAAAATTTTTACTGTAGCATACTGTATAAGAAAATGGTTACTAATGTCATGTAATACCTTTACGACGCAGTAAACCACATATTACACGCTCAAGAACAAATCCGATTAACAGTAAAGCGTATATTCTAATAGTTTATTCGTTATACTTTCATATCATGCATAAAGCGTATTTTGTGTCACATTTTTTTTTTGACAAACTTTTGAGTAAAATTCTTTAATGTAGTGTTTGAAAATCTTTTTTGTGCCATACCCCAACTTAATCTTTATACAATTCTAATGCTTTTAATATTTACTCGTACCATTGCATTAGAATGACGACCCTCCCTCCCCCCATAAAGATCAAATTGGCCTTAATTAGGAAACACTACTCTAATGGTTACTTAATTTTTTTGAAATGCAAAAATTGACATAACTATCAAACAGAATCACATATCAAATAGGCACATTTTAACAACTACCTACGAAAAAATGTTTATGACTAGTAGCATAACCATATTATTCTACTAGAGTGCACAGATATGTAAATTAAGCTAACCTTAGTGTAAGAGAGATCTCCTTTGTTGAAAGCGAGTTGCCGATGCGCGCGCCGTCTGGCCGCAGCGCCATAAGTCATCTCATCCGCTTCTTCTACTGAGCTGAACTCTCCTTCTTCCTCTTCATCCGAGTACCCACGTTCTAAAAGAAATGGAAATATATATGGAATCTTTACTAGTAGAACAAATTCAATAGAAGCTATATCCTTTGAAGGTATCATTGCTTCAACTTGATGTATCTACTATTAGGACCACATTCTCTATTCCTCTTCAATTGAATTCATCCTTGACAAAACCTCGCTGTAACATATTGCAATACCATTCGTCCTTTGCTGCGGCCAAGTTTAGCGACTCTCCATGCTTTCTACTTTTTTAAAGTCTTACTTAAGACTTTCAACAAAACCATATCATCTAACGTGAGTTCGCTACCCAAACATTATAGGACTTGGAAATATATAAGAAAGGGAATACACAGTTTTACAACAACGGTTGCTACGGTTGTAACATAATCGTTTAAGAAACCCTTTATTACGCCTGTATAATAATAAAGTTGCAACAAATGTACAATTTTGTTATTGAAGTCGTCATTGCACCTTGTTGGGGGTTTGCTGAAGCTGCGATTTCCGGTGCGTGCTCAGCATTCTAGCACCTAAGGACCTGACCTTATAGCCCGTTTATTCTTTTTACTATGTGCCCCACTCGTCGCGACTTCAACTTCGCAACTAGCTGACCTATATCAATAACTTAAATTCTTCTACGGATTTTCTAGTTCCTGATTCAACCGCATAGAGACACTCCAAACGTATCTCGATTGCTAGCCCGCAAAGAAAGACTGTGGTTTCTATAATTCTTTACCGGTTATAAGCAGTGTATTGTTGTTCTTCGTGTCGTGATCGACGGGCGTGGACGCGAGGCCGGTGATGGTGAGCCTGGCGACAGGCTGCCCTGCCCCAGCACCCACCTTACCGCCAACACTGGTGAGCTCCAATTCCATGTCCATTGAACGCTGGAGAACCTGTTGTAACAAACAAAAATATCTATCGTAATAAAGAAATTTATACAAGCAGGCGTTACATTGTGCAATTCCATAGTACATAAGTTGCATTACGATTTTGTCGATTAATACGATTTTGACAATCGTAGAGTTTACAGTAGTGAATGTCGTGATGGCGACGTTTTGTGATACGTGTTGTGATTTGTCCTGCGTGTATAAGGTATGTGAATGTTGCCTGCTTCATACAATTAGCATTACATATATTCTCATAACAAACGCGGATTACAGCAAAATAATTCTATTCCGCAATAAAATTATTCAAAACTTTTGATAGAATGATTATGCTAAAGTAATGATAATATAAAAATTATAAATATCCTAATCGCGATACTTTTCGCGGATTATAGCAAGTAGAATTATCATTAATTTTCTATAATAAACCGCCAAAGTAACGCCTACTCCTATAAATTAAAATAATTGTTATTTACGAGTATATTATGAACTGATTGATTATGACTGATGCTTCTGAATTCATATTATATGAAGAATATTATCCGAAAATGCAAGAAGTCGAAAGTACATAATTTCGACTTTTTACATTTGCATATGCTGTTTGCATAAGTTCGCCAAAGATCGCATTACTGAAATAAACATGACCCAAAAATTATGAATATTCACAGTTATAATTTGTTGAATACAAACCCCGGGGATTCGTTAAAATATTTCGTCGCGATGCCACTCCAATTAGAGGGAACATAATTTTTTCCATAGCGTCATTTTTTCTATTGCGTAATCCAATGCCGCGCACAGTAATTACTTTGAACTTGAACGCTAACCAAAACTTATGAATGTGTCTAATTGCAAACATAAGAGGATTAAATTCTCTCAGCTGTGTAGTTAATAACAGATAATTTTCTCAATTTCGTGATATCAAAACATACAAACTAATTATTTTGATATCATTATTATAATGGAAAAAATTAAATATACTAAAATACATACACAGAGTGACTTTAAAAAAGATTGATATTTGGTTACATTGGTTAATCTAATTACTATTGCCTGAATTAAAAATTTAAATGGTTGTATTATTATTTATCTGTAGCTAATGGATCTTTTTATAAAATAAAATGTTTATGCTTTTGTTATTCATTTAATTTTGTAAATAAATATTTAATTAAAATTATTTGAGAAATACAGTTTTATTTAGTTTCTTTATTTAATTTTTTTTTTTAATTTTGCCACACCTGATTCATAAGGTTTTGTTTGTTTACATTTAGTTAAGTACATAAAACTATATGAAGAAAACTATGAAGTATAATTGCAACATTATTTTTTCGAATTGATTGTATGCTGTTAGCCCTAACGGCTTTTACAGCGTTCCTGGGCGGGACGGGCGAGCGCAGAAGCAACGCCGAGGTTGCGAAATGCAATTACAACATGCATCAGTAGCTATGCTAGCATACTATGTATGGCTGCTCTTGCAATGAATATCTTCCCAAGTCATTAAATAAACTTAAATATAATTATAGTTAAATGTCCAAACATTTTTATTGTGTAAAAATAAAATATATACAACTTTCTTAATAATAATGTATGCAGCTGCTTTTCATTAAGCTCCGGCCCAAGACATCTATGAAACAAGAAATTACCCATTCACTTATATCACACGTGGGACGTTTAAAGTATTTTACTAGTGTAATTTTCCACTTGTTCGTAACAAGTTAAGATTTATATTGGTTGGGTTAGTATGATATGACAAAATTGAGACACTGTTACCAACTTCAATGCATAATCTTCTATACTTATTATAAAACAAAGTCCTAAAACGCTGTCTGTCTGTACGTGATCGATTTTTTAAAATCTACTAAACCGATTTTTGTAACTTTTTTACTATAAGATATTGCAATTTTTTAAGAAATATTCAAGTTAATAGTACATAGCGGTTTTAAGTAAAATTGTGATTGAGAGATCGAGTTACTATAATTTTTAGTGAGGGTAGAGACAAACGCTGTTGTTGCTTGTAATCAAATAAAAACAGATTAAGGTAAGTGCACTAGTAATTGACCGTTTTGTATGAAATTTTAAATAATACGCGTTTTGTTTGTTGTAGTTAATAAAAAATATTAATATATATAAGGTTGCATATAATTTACAAATTGAAATTACATGAAAGATTAAAATTACGTGCCCTTTAGATACCATTTCCAGCACTAATCTACTGCAGTAGCTTTTAAACTTTACCTATTCATACTTGTTATAAATTGCAGTGCATTACATTAATGATAAAACTTTATCACAACATTTCTGTAAATTTAAACCTGGTTTGTTAACGAAATAATGCCTCTTAAAGGCAATTAATTAATCCGAATTCAACGGAATATTAAGTTCCGAATAATTATTTACATAAGTTAGTTATGTGATGAAGTTATTACGATTTTTTGAAAATGTTTTCTATTTTTGAGAAGCGCCAATCATTGTCTTACGTAAGCACCACGATTTTGTCGATGATGCTTCGGTTTCGGGGCGAAGCGAATGTGGAACGTGGTGGTGAATTTGTGGAGTGTTGATGTTGGCGGCGTTTTGTGATACGTGTAGTTTCTTGTCCTGCATATAAGGTATGTGAATGTTACCTGCTTCATACACTTAGCATTACATAGATTCTCTTAACAAGCGCGAATTAAAAGGCGACTAAAGTAAGCTAAGCTAAGCTTAAGGTAGAAACATAAGTCAGGAGAATGAATGATGATTAAGATTGCTGCATAATATCTTCAAAAAAACTATAGATACCTGATCCATTCTGATGACTCCTTCAGCTAACGTTTTATACCCAAGTATGGTGCGATTTTTATACTTCTTGCGTCTCTGCAACATGATCTGTAACCTGTAATGAGAATGAAAGTTATAAAGCACATTATATTAAGATCATTTATTGTTTAAGGATAAACGGAGCTTGATCAGCATATTATTAACTTCATGATGCGATAGAAAATATATGATTCTAACCAGCTTTTACCCGCGACCCCATTTGTGCGGACTGTTGTCGCGTTATAGGTCGATAATAGATGGCGCTTTTCAATCTCATCCTATTCCTGTAGAATTAACAGGATTCCTATTAGCCTATATGTTATTCCGGTGTATAAGGACTCCAATAATAGTGCCAAATTTCATCGATATTGGTTCAACGGAATCGCCGGGAAAGAATAACGATACAAACATCCATACTCACAAACTTATGCATTTATAATGTTAGTAGGATAGGATAGGCAATATTGGCTACATCGTGTTTAGTATTACAATTGATGAAAAGTATTAAAAAATGTAATGTAATGGTTTTACAGTATCAAATCGAATGGTTACTAACTTACTGACAAAATACGCTTTAATATCAAGTATACGACGAAGGATAGGACGCGTGGTCTGAATTTTTAATGTAAAAAAGAGGAAGTAACAAATTTAAACAAAGGTAGAGTGTAACAAAATTCGTTAACGATTTTCCTATTTTCAGTATGATATATTATATATATCTGACAAAAATAAAATTAATGATTTACTACGTATTCTGGAATGAAATCGTCAGAACAATAACAATTCTGTAGCGGACAAACGTCGGTCACGGCAAAATAGCAGAGATTTTAGATAGTGCCATGAGATGTCCCAAACCCGCATTCCTTGCAATAAAACAACGATAAAATGAAACGAAGGAAATATTTGCGACACTCAGAATGCGATAAAATTTATAGTTCAGTTAAAATAGAAACGTTCATCCTTAATGTTTAAGGCCGATCCTAATGGAGCATTTATTGCAATTCAACCCCTCAAAACTGTATTAGAAATAAAGCGCATGTAACTAATATTAAGAATTATATTTTGAGAATAGCAACCGCAAGGTTTCTTGCTGGCTCTTCTCGATGGGAAAAGCTTTCCGAACCATCAGTACAGCTCACGATTCAAAAGCACTTACAAGCTTACTTGAATAAATAAAGCTGTAAGATATAAGATAAAAAGATGTCAATGAGGTAACGGGGTTTTTGTCGTGACTAGTAACTAGCTTGACCTTAACCCAAAGTTTTAAAGGTGATGATGAAGACTTAATGCACAAGACGAATGGCACAATTTACATAATAATCATAGGTAAGTGTAAGTACCGCACTAATGTAGTTTGGTTAAGGAAAATTTAAGGTATAACAGATTCTCTATCTCTATGAGGTGGAGATTTATAGCAGCAAGCAGACCTGCTTTAAAAATATCATGAAAGGGCCATTCGTCAGGTACAAATGACAGAAAAGCAAAGAGCATTTGAATATTAAGTATTAAAATACTTTACATTACTTATTCAATTCTTCTAGTGTTCTGGACTAACTTTTAATATTAAATGTTGTCAGTTTGTTAATATTGTCATCTTTCTTATAAGAAAATATTTTTAAAATTTTGCAATATTAAGTTTCAACTTAAGCTAAATGCTGAATTGAGCCTTAAGTGTCAAAGAATACATTTAATATGGATTAAAATTAAAATATATAATCCAAGGCCAGATGTATCATTATATGTCCATTATTATACAGACCAGTCTTTACTGGTCTGTAGAATAATGGTATAACATGGTAATAATGGTATTTTTAAAGAAAGTTTTTTCATGATATCTAAGGAGCTAATGTTTTCTCCGAAACACAAAGTATTACTTTTAATACAAAACATTAGCTCCTAAACGCTTATCTTAATGGAAAATTCGGTCTTTGTAATATCATTGTATATAAATGTGTGTAGAGGTCAGACAGCTAAGATTCATAAATCATCTTAGCTAAAAGTTTTTATATAACTTACTTCATCAAAGACAGATATAAACTAAGAATCTTTTGAAATATTATACAAGCAACTATGAAAAGTTCGGTAAATACGTCAGTATATGACGAAAGTTTTCACGTCAATGTTAATAACATGTATTAAGTAATTGGTTTATAGCTTTATTATTAATCTAGGTTATTTGGAATGACGTCTGGTATTTGGGATTAGGGTCGTGCTCCATTTAAAAGGCATTAACGCAAAATATAACATTTTATGGATAATAGAAAATATATATGGCAAATCTTTATAAGACAAAGCTATTTCATTTTAGTAGCAACAATTGAGATACTACAGCGTAGAAGGAGATATAGAGTAGTAAGGAGGACTTAACGAAGTTAAATAAGGAGAGTAAAGTGCAATTGCGTATCAAAAAGCTTGTTTATTTAGAATAACTATAACCAGACATCACACAGTGAAATTACGCGGATGAAATCGGAGTAATTATAACGTAGGTAATAATTTTTAACCTTTGTAAAAGATTCGGTTTGATGTACACTAAAATTTTCGCGTATCATATTTATCAAAGAGAAGCCATAAAGTTTAAAGACTGTAATTTTTTATGGTCTGCAACCCCATTATTCCCGACCTCGACCATGGAAATAGCATCACGCCGTTAACATTAGTATCAAACCGCTCTCCATAGTCATAAAACTCAGCAAATGGTCGAAATGAATTCGCAACAGTTCATTATATTATATTCTTTCTAATTTATGGCTTTAATTTTTAAACAAAGTTTTTTCATGATATTTTAATCATTCATGAAAAAATTGAGAATTTATTCGGGCGGTGATACAATGCTGATGAAGGACCAAGGACATAAAATACCTGAGAATACTTTTGCGAAATATATCCTGTAGAAAACCGTTAGATACGTAAAGCTGCACGGATGTTCTAAACTACCAAAGATTATCAGATCAGATCAATGAGTTTTCTACCACGTTGATTCACTTTGAGTTTAAAGCAGGGTATTTGGCAGATGCATCCTACAAAATGCAGCAGAACACCATACGCGATTGTACCAGGGCCTGGTACGGTGTTTCACAGTTGACTTAGTTAAGGACAACAAGTTTATTGGCAGCTCCGAGCTCAGTACTATCGGAAGCTAGGCATACGCCTCCTCTCAATGTTTTTGGAGAGAAGGGCTTAGACCCGCCACGCTGTTGTGGATTGCGGATTGTGGATTGGTAGGACTTCTCTAGAGATATGCAGATTTCTTACGATGTTTTCTTTCACCGAAAAGCGTGTGATAAACTGCAATTATCAATTAGTATAAATACTAACAGAAGAACTCATTGGTGCCTTACCCAGGATTTTAATCCTGACCCTCTAGAGAGAGCACTGTCTCAATGCTGTGCTATCATAGCCTTCAGATACATATAGGATTTATTTTTCTTTGGCTCATGCTTTTACATAAAACTAAATTATTTTTTGGGACTAATTATTAGTATTAACTTTGTTACCTATTGCCATCGCGTTTAACGAAATGTGGGTACTGAAGCGAGAAGCAGAGATCCAGCTCTACATCCATTGGTGGCACGGTAATATCGTTTGAGCGCAGTGTTCGCTTGCTGCTATGCATTCGAGCTGCAAGTGTTACTGCTCCGGCGCCAGCGCCGCCCGCAGCGCCACCTCCTGCCTCGCCGAGCGCACCGCACACTCGCAATCTCGTCACGCGCAGAGTGCACAATCTGAAAAAAATTCAAAAATTAATCATCATCATTCTCCTGTCCTTATCCCACTCTAATTGGGGTCGGCACAACATTCGTCAATTCTAGCGCAACTCCTTTTACATGTCATACTTCACAAATCCACCATCTCTTTTTATACCTCTACACAATTTCCTTGCCTTTTACAAATCCATCCACATTCATATTTAAAGTTTAGTATAAATTTTATTATTATACTATTATTATTTGTAAAAATACCTAAGTTACATAAGTCAACAAAAAAACTACTTCAGTTACTTCAAAGACATAGAAAAAAACCCATGTGTTTTTGCTAACATAACAGAGTTATTGAATTTTTATACGTGAGCGGAATCGCGTAGTCCAAATTTCCACAGATACGCTCCTTGATATAACATCTTTTTATGTGCGTTTGAAGAATATTAATTTTTTGTGCAAAACACAGCGTATGGCTACGATCTCTCGTGATGGAAAGCGAATTATGCAGCATATAGTGGACCATCCTTGCCAATGTAGTGTCTAATCACTTTATTTTTATTTTTAAGTTGTAGGGGTTAGAAAAAGGGCAGGAGGGGAAATCCACAATTTGACCGTATGTACGCGTAAGAAAAGATATATGTAGTACGTTTGGTTGTGGTTAGTTGTTTTTTGATATTTAGGTGCGGAATTATCTATGTATTATATATTCTTACACCGATACTGATACCTGTATCAGTATTAACAAATCATTACTTATCATTATTCAGGACGGCATCCGCGTAAACTTAGCACATTACCCCTCTTAGATATTTCTTGTTTCTCCCTTTCCCTATTGTCCTCAATTGACTACTTCAAACAACTACCTAGAAATTTGATTATACCTTTCATAATTGAGACACAATAATGTTCTTGCTTGGGATAGGCTGTTCCCATAAGATTGATAAGCTTCCTAGCTAGGACGCCACATGCGCATAATATATATTCCAGTCAGTCTGTATTCTTATCATGAACACCACAAGGATCATCATCATGGATTGTGGTAATGCCCATTATGCTCACCATCCAATGCTGCATTGGCCCGTGATGACTGCTGTAATATATTTCAATGGTTTCCTTTTTGATCTGCGTTCATTAAAAAGAAAGCTTATCTCTAACGACTCTAACAACTTTATTAAATCGAATGAAATAAATATAACTATTATACGAATGAGTTTTTTGCTATAAAAACCTTTCCTTTCTCAAGAGATCAATTAATGTGATCAAACCATTCAAGTTTTGAGCATGTCAGACATAATTTACAATAACTCAATAACAATAAACAATAACTCTATATTTGCATGGAAGTAAGAAATTCATATTTCGTTATATTTGACGTTCAACATTCAAAGAAAACCAATTAAACTGTTCCGACATTAATTTCATTAGAGCAACAAAGAAACCCAAAGGCAGGTGGAATTTATAAGGATTTATCGTATTTTGTATAGCTCTGTTATTTTCCTTTAACACGTCTCGGGAAATATTCCGACCGTTCGCGGCAGCTGTTTATTGTATTGAAACGAATTCATTCCTTTGTTGACTGTAACCAATATATTTAGATTTTATAACTTCTGTCATTGTCTGTTTTTTGAAAGGCAATGCGAATAAGACTTGCCGTGTATGTATGTGAAGGTGGAATCTTGCAAGATAAACTTTGACCTACTTCACGGGGTCCGATTGAGGTGAAATTTTATATACTGGTCTAGTCCCGATGACAATGCATATTTATGATAAGCGTGACTAGATTCTCCTGCCATGATTGGCCCCAGATGAGGGAACTCCTTAAAGGTTTGTTGAAAGCTTTTTTTAAATTGACTTGTTAATTATTGTTGTCAGCAGATTCACCGGGCGGGACGGGCGAAAGCAGAAGCATCGTCAAGGTTGCGAAAGGTGGAAGGTAGAGCATATTTACTTTGCTTTGGCTTTGTGAGCAAAGTAAGAATATTGACTTTGCTCACAAAGCCTTCATGATACGACATATTCCTCTTTCTTAATGTCATATTTGGCTTACGGGTACGCAATATTGATGAAATTTAGTAGAGCTGAATCTTACAGAAACAATAAAAAAGAATTTTTAAAATACGGGATATCTAAGATGTTTTAAATTGCTTGAATTTTACTTCGTTTTCGTCAAACATAATTGTGGTAGGTCAACGTTAATGGACACTCTAGTTTTAATGAGTCTGGCGTCAAAGGAAAAACCTGGATGAGGGCTCGGGCGACAAAATGCATTTTCACTTTAGCGAACAGACAAATAATCACGAACCTTTGTGCTTAAAGCGATTCCTAAAAGTTTGGCGAGACATATTTGTTATTTATATACAACATCACAAATAGATATAAAGTAAATAGATAATTATTGTCTGAGAAATCATTAAGCAAAATGACACGAAATTAAGTATCTAGTACTTGGATGACCGAACCTTGCCCTGTAAGTTTTTTTAAAATATTAAAATGCAATTTAAAAAATTAAAAAGAAGGAAAGCTCTGGGTGACAAATGGGAGAATCGATCCCAGGTTTTGAACGTTTTTGGTCCATCCGTTATCATTAGTCTATCACAGCTTTGCGTTTGACAGCTCAAATATCATATGCATTCAATTCTACATTTTAGCATTTTTGAATTCCCTAAAACAAGTATTAAGCGACATGTTTTTTTAAATGAAACACGCCGTGTGGTATCCGGCTGAATAGAATAGTACCACCCTCATTTCTTACCGAGGTGTCGTAAAAGGCGACTAAGGTAAGTCGACCCGCCGTGTGGTATCCGGCTGAGTAGAATAGACCACCCTCATTTCTTACCGAGGTGTCGTAAAAGGCGACTAAGGTAAGTTGACCCACCGTGTGGTATCCGGTTGAGTAAAATAGACCACCCTCTTTCTTACCGAGGAGTCGTAAAATACGACTAAGGTATGTTGACGTCAGGCAGGCGGCCGGTCGTAAAATACGTAGCCAAATCATATGACAACATGTTTGTAACATGTTGTGCCGACCCCACTTAGAGTGGGATAAGGGCAGGAGGATGATGAGGATGATGTTTTTTAAATGAAACCTAGCTAAGCCTAACTCATTTAAATATTAAAGATACATATATTAAAACAAAGCCCCCAAAAGCTGTCTATCTGTATGTATTATCTCAAATTCTAGAGACGAAAATAATAATCAAAGCTAATTTTGGTACATTTCGATAAAGAAATAAAATATTATTGTTCAAATTAGTGTTTTTTCAACTACTTTGAAATCAGCAAAATTAAAACCAAAGCTCGCCAAAGTATTAGGAGAGGGAAAGTTGTAAGACACAACGAGTGGGAGGCTCTACTAATATTGTATAAATAAAACCACTTAGACGACAGCAAAAATGATTTTAAAAAACTTGAATACAACATAAAGGCACAATGAAAAATGAACAATATATTCTCATTTCAAATGGCTTTTTTTAACAATAGACGAGACGAATATAAAAGGATTTTTATTAAAAAATTGCTGTTAAGCACGGCATTATTATTGTTAATAATAGTAAATGGAAAAACCAAACGTAATATGCAAAGACCTTTTTTGTAAGAATGATAATTAAAATACATTTACAATAGCTAATGTTTTGAATATAATTATTGTTTACATTAGTTTTATTAAAAACAATGAATTTTTAATTATCACAAAAAAAAGGAATTGAATTAAATATTCAATTTGTTATGATATTTTCCTTCTCATTTGCGTTTTTTATTGTCCCATATTCTTCATTATTATTGATTATTCATTAATCAATTCAAATAAATTACTTCTCTTTTGGTATTAATGTGTTTGAAAATATCTGTATGTTTATTCTTAATTTTCCTTCTGTATTAGTAATATATGTTATATTCTATTTTGTTATAAAAGATTTTTATACATTTTGTACAATGGAATCGATCAACAAAGGCTTGGAATACAAAAGGAATTTCATTCGAGCATTCTTTGAAAGAAACTGAAAACATTTCGTGTTCCGTAAAGTAATGGGCGATTCTATGCACGTGGGCGAAGTAATGAGTATGTTTATGAATTCTAATGGTCAAATTAAATTGTATTTACGATAGAGTGTTTCCTTCCAGCGTATTTATTTTATTAATTCCTCCTCGCATCGTTCTTCTAATTGCTGAGGGTCGTGATCCCTAGTGTCAAGTGATGATAATCTTTTGGACAGTTGCACGCCATTTGTTCCTCACCCTAGCCGAATGAAGATTTTAATTATTTACATTATTTTGAAATTACTTAAAATTTTGATAAGAATGACGTTTAGCAATACTAACAATAAATAAATATATGGGACACTTGTACACACGGTCGTCCGTCCCCAAAGTAAGTAACCTAATACTTGTGTTATGGTAAACAGACAACTGGTGAATATATACTTATATATTTTTTAAATACATACTTAAATACAAATATACACTCAGGCGCAACGACCGACAAATTCATTTATAGAAATATAATTATACATTTATAGAATAGAATTTTTTGTCGGCGGGACGATTCCCGCGACCGGCGGAGCCGTAGGCAGGATCACTACCCACTGCGCCAACGGGCCAGTCAAAACAATACCTTCAATCTATGTTAAAGTTTTTGCTTAAATCACAAGTACACTACCACGTCTTAATAATAGACATATCAACAGAAAGTTCGAAGAAAAATCGCAGTTTTAACTGTTGATAGATTTTCATTATATTTCTGGTTTTAATAACGATGGGGCAAGGTATTCTACTCTTGGAGCGATCGAGGCAATCTGACAAAGTTTTTAGGGAATTTTCAATGCAAGGTATCTATCACCTTTCGCCGACAGCAATCAGCATTCTTTAACGGCTATTTTGTAAATAATTTATAGAAGCAGACGTTATTTTGCGTGCTTGCGCATTACGATTTTGTTGTGGAGCCCATCCTTCTGATTATGCTTTGGCAGGGCGAAACGATCGTAGAGATTGACGTAGTGCTGTAATGCTTATGTGGTGTGTTGTTTGTGAAGGTTTTTATGATACGTGTATTATACTGTATGTGTATGTGTAGTATACTTTTCCTATATTTACAAGGTATGTAAACGTTGTCTGCTTTCTACACTTAGCATTACATAGATTCTCTAAACAAACGCGCAGATTGTAGGAAAATAATTCTATCATAACTTCTCTTCTATAGAAACTTAACCCCACATTCACAAAACGTTCACATACCTTGTGAACGTTGCCTACTTCCTACATTTAGCATTACATAGATTCTCTTAACAAACGCGCAGATTATAGCAAAATAATACTATCATAGCTTCTGGGCTATATTGTACCGTGTGCAGCGATGATGTAACATGTAAAATAGTAGAGGCACCAAAAAAGTTGTCAATGTATTCTGACGTCCCACTCATCTCATTGATTCGGTCGAAGGTCACCACATGCCTGTGATTTCTAAAAAAAGCTGCCGTTTCAGACGAACTGCGCTTGCTAATTTCAATATACCTCAATTATTAAGTTAAAATGAGTACATTAGCCAACGTCAGATAACTGAAACTTAATAATTTATAGAATTAGGCGTTACTTTGCGGAGATCCATAATACAAAAGTAATAATAAAAATTTTTTTTCTTCGCGGATTATAGCAAAATATATAACTTTTGAAACTTATTTGTTTAAGCTTACATGTTCATAATACGCCGCATTATAAAGCTATGATGGCTAAACGGTATGAGCACGTTCCCTCTAACCCCTCCAACGTCTAAGTGAGCACCGTGTGCACAAATTCAATTTTGAAAAATTCAAATGTTTTCGTCATCAACTCATAGGTATAATTATTATATAGTAAATAACATGATCTAAAATTGAATATAAAAATTCGTTCAACCTCTCACGTTGACGTTTAAAGGTTTAAGGCGACTCCTAAGTATTGCGAATTCAAACATCAGGTATATACATACATACATGTTACGATAAAGAAAATTATCGTATTGTAATATGCAGAACATGCAGAATTTCTGGGGCATCTGTCTCCTGTCAAAAAGTTCTAAAACATCGCGGTTTGGTCTAAGCTTGAGCATAAAAAAATTAAAGAGTTTGCCCAATCGTGGAATTAACAGAACAGCTATTATATTTTTCCAAATTTACCAAATCCAATGATAATTTACCTATAAAAAGAGGTCGAACCACTAATAAATTATAAATCGAAGAAATAAACATGTTTCAATTTGTAACGTCAACGTCAATTGTGTAACTGTCAAAATAGTTTTACTTGAACGTACGTTTGGGCTCCCTAAACAAAACTAATAAAAGAATATATAGTTAAACATGATGCGAATAACAGTTACTGCTATAAAAAAAGTTACAAACAGGTAAGATATTCATATAGACTAGAATTTGCACCTGGAGACCTGTGTCTGAGTCCGTTCTTTAGGGGATCATGAATAGATTCAGGATAGATTAAAAAGGAGAAGAAAACACTAGGAGTGTACTACTCCTGACTTTGGTTATCTGGATATTAAAAATATAATAATGGCGTGTGTATATCGCACGCTTAGTATTAAAGTGACAGAATTCAAAATTATGTTTAATTGAGTTAGACACATTGTAATCCTTATTTCAAGGCAATCCATGACATCATACTACAAACTATTTAAAAAAAACCTAGTGTTTTTTGCTCTGGGTCTCTTTAACACTCAATTTGTGAAGGCGCTAAGTAAGCTTTATTGCAGTTTGCCACAAAATAACTTTGTTTGAATACTATCTTTAGAAGTGGTTGATTGACAAAAGAAAATAAGCTCGAAAGAGCATTTCTCCTTCTACTAAATTAATTACAATGTTTATTATAAATACAGATACTAGTTTTATCGCCTATCTATTATATAAAAGAAATAATGACAAATGATTATAGCTTATAGACATTTCACTTGTCTTCTTATCTGTTAGCCATTTTCGTATTGAATGAATATTTCATTTTCCGTATTAAAATACAAATATTACATTTTAAATAAACAAAATAATAAAATCGGTGAAATTTAAAGCAGACTTGAGGATGCTTCTGAATTCGCCCATCTAGGGTGTTACGCTTAAAAATAATGGATTTTTTTTATATCTAAGTATCCAGTTGCAGTCATACAAGAAATTCAATATTGATAAAAACTGTTCGACTAAAGATTGCGCATTATTGAAAATTGTATCTGTTTGTGAAGAAAATAAAAGGTATTACAGCAGTAAAGGGAAGAAACATCCACCGGTCAAACTGCATGGATGGAAAACTTCAGAAGTCGGGGAAAATAGACGATATTCCCCATTCCATTATCCTGGACAGGTAATATATAATAAACCTATGGAACTAATTTTTATTTACGATGTGTCAAAATCAAGTCAAATCTGTATTTACGAAGTATTCAGATTCCAAGTTTTTCGGCTTACGTCAAAAGAGTTATCTTTAAAGAGTATTTATATTTTATTTTATTTTATTCGTTTACTGGACAAATTTAACTGAGAAAATTTAACATTATAATAACAATGGATTATTAATATAAGTAATACGGGTTACTTAGTAAAATAAATAAACTAATAATATTATAAATGCAAAAGTCTGTTTGTAACGTTTTCATGGTCAATTCGCTGAACCAATATAGATGAAATTTGGCAAAATTAATGTTTATATACCGGGGTAACGTATAAAAATCTTAAAAAAAGTTATTATTATTTCGTTATGTTATATTTCGGTTTTTGTTTAGTTCATAAACCGGAGAAAATATTTAATAAAAAAGAGACCGCCAGAATGATGTATGTGATATCTTTTGACCCAGACCACAGTAATAATTTTATTGTTGTTAAATAGAAAAATATTTATTATCTTAGTATCAATTATTATTTTATTTAATATTTATTTATTAAGTTTGAGGTTATGTACATGTACAATTCCTAGCTGAATACCTTAATAACACATTAAAAAGATAGGATTTGTGGTGAAAATATAACAATAAGCTATAATCAGTTCAAAGTTCAAGTATAATTTAATCATATATAATTTTTATTGTCAAAAAAACAGACATTTCAAGAAAACGCATTCTTAAACGGTCTTTAGTTAGTAGTCTATGGCAACAAGTACGAAATAAATGACTATTACTTGACATGTATTGGGAAGTTTTATTTAATTTAATCCCATAGAAATTAAGCCATACGGCTAATGAAAAAATATTTTATTTCTAAAAACAATAAAGTTAAGTTTAATATATTTTCCGATACCTATTTTAAAATATTATGTTAACAAAAACATAATTTAAATTTAATTTTTCGTATTTATACTAAAAACGTTGGAAGCCAGCGCCATACGTATAGGTAATTTAAAAAAAACAATTTGACAGTTGATTCGTTACGTCTAACACGTTTCCAAAGCTTATAATATTTATAGAGATATTTAATTCCAGAAAACATTATGAATTTTTCATGTATATAAAGTTTTTGTACTCCTTTTATTGCGCTATTTTAAAATATATTTCATGTAAGTACGGGTTATTAACTAAAATTATCATATTAAGCTCTTGATCAAACAATAAATCCCTCTGATTCATCCCGGATCGATCTAATTTTTGTGATTGAGATATTTGAAGGTTTGGATGGTGACAGAAGCCACTCCTAATTTCAAGACTACAGTCCACGCGAACGTAGTTTCGCGGGTAAAAGCTAGTATCCTATAAATATTAAAAATGCGAAAGTTTTTGAGATGTATGTTTGTTACTCTTTCACGGCGAATCCGCTGAACCAATATCGAAAAAATTTAGCACAATTATTCCTTATACACCTGAATTACACATAGGCTATAAAAATCCTGTAAATTCTACAGGAATAGGATGACATTGAAAAGCGCCATCTATTATCGACCTATCACACGACAAAAGTCCACGCAAACGAAGTCGCAAGTAAAATTTATTAATATATAGTTTACAAGCTTTTCTCGTTACATCCGCTTCAATCTAAGTATTAATATCCTAAAATATGTTCTTTTTATTCTTGTTTATAATGGAAAAACGTAAATTTCATTATCTTATATAGAAACTACTTTGAAAAATTGGCCAAAAAAAATTGTCCTTGATGAGTATGATTATCTGCTAATTTATATGTATAAAGAACGAGGCAAGTAATGCCATAATTATCGAATTAAATTACGTTTCCATCACTTTGAAATAATTCACCAAACATTTTTATACATATAAGTAAAGTATATAAATTTTTGCTAGTATGGTATGGTATCTGGCTGAGTAGAATAGACCGCTCTCATTTCTTACCGAGGTGTCGTAAAAGGCAACTAAGGTAAGTTAACCCGTCGTGTTGTATCCTGCTCAGTAGAATAGACTACCCTCATTTCTTACAGAGGTGTCGTAAAATGCAACTAAATAATTTTTTGAAATAGGCGTTACTTTGCGGAGGTCCATAATACAAAACGAATGAAAATATTATTTTGCAATAATCTGCGAATTATATTTTCATTAGTTTTGAAATACAACTAAGGTAAGTTGACGTTAAGCAGGCGGCCGTTTCGAAAATACGTAACCAAATCATGTGACAAAGTGTTTATAACATGTTGTGCCAAGCCTAGTAGGATAAGGGCAAAAGGATACTGTTGATGCTTGTATGGAAACAAAATTTAACATAATAAGAATTAGAGTACTAATACTGATAAATGCGTATTGAAACTTGAAGAAATAGGAAGTTATGTTACTACATGTGTGCTGCCTTTACATTATCTTTTGTATCCAAACTTATATTAAAAATGCGAAAGTGTTAGTTTATTTATCCTTTCGCATCAGAAAGGAAGCAACGGACTAATATATTCATAGTATGGAGATCGTTTTGAGGGTAGCAGAAGAATAAAAGCACTTTTGTCGCATACTGAAAATTCGTATATACGAAGATCTGGCCAAAAGTTACTAGTAAAGTATAAAAATGAACAAATTTATATATAACCACATCCTTATAGCAGGGAGGCGCTTATACTGGATTTGTTCGGAACATTTATTGGGATCCAAATAATCTCTGCAGCGAATGTCAGGGGTAGTGAGATAACAAGACGAATGGAATCCTTAAATCCTTCCTAGAGCGAGAGTATTAACTAGGGTTGATACAATATAGTTCGGGTTTTAATCATTTATTTATTTATTTATACGAATCACCTGTTGGAGATATATGCTGTTGCATAGCATATTATTTAACCCAAAAAAAAATCCAAAAGTCTTAAATTAGTTATGTAGTACCAATTACAGGAAATCACATCATTCTTAGTAATAATTTTAAAATTATAAACTTAAAATAAACAGAAAAACAAAAAAAACAAAGAGAATAATGGAAACATAAAAAAATTCAACATTAGGGATCAAACTCTGAACTTAACAAATATTTATGAAATATGGCGTTACTTTGCGGAGGTCCATAATACAAATCCATAATAATTAAAGTAATAACATATTATTTTGATATAACTCACGATAAAAGAAAATATATGTAATGCTAAATCTAAAATCCGTTCTCATACCTGATAAATGCAGAATTCGTAAAAACTTCTGCACCCGACACCAATAACACGATAATACACAAGCACTGCACACATTCACTAACACAATCTCAACAATCGTTTATTTTTGCGATTCTATCGTCGTGGAATTTATCTCCTGACGATGATTCGGTTACAGGGAGAAATGAAACGAAACATTTATGAATATTTTTTTGGAATTAAATGATAACGTATTAATGTTTATTTACGTATCATTTATTAATAATAAAATGTCTGTTGGTGGTACGTAGTATAAAATATATGTATATCTGAATAGTCATGTATTAATCACCACATTGTCTGCTGATGTGGTCTATCAAATGACACCCGTATAATCATTGAGGCGTAAAAAGTAATAAAATCCGCAATATACACCTACTGTCAAAGTCATACACTTATGACACTCGATAACTACCTAATCTAACATTACTATAAGTGCCCCGAATGAAAATGTTGGTTTAGGGCATTGATCGACAACTTGGGCTCGCGAGCCACATGCGGCTTTTAGGATGAGCTGCACGGGCTCTTTAGTTCCATATGCAAATATTTTTTTTATTTATTAAAAAAAACATTTAAAAATCGTTCTGAATCGATTAATGAGGATCAAGCACCTTTTATCTCTAGTCACTTTTACTTGCTTTTTACAGCACCACTGCCCTGTGACTGGAATCGTAGGTTAGAATTCGCTTCGGGAAAAATTTCTGTTTTTTAAATCATGAAATTCGTAAAGCCAAAAATTGCGTAAATCCTAATTTTTGGTTTTTCTTATTCAAACTAGTGTAGAGGTGATGCATTAATTTTTTTACTGTAAATACATACATTGGTATAGGTGTCGTAACATACGACTAAGGTAAGTTGACGTCAGACAGGCGGCCGATCGTAAAAATGCAGACAAATCATGTGACAGTGGAATAAGGGTTGGATGAATGAGAGACAGCCCTACGATAACTGCCCTCACTTATTTACTCCCCTAACATATGCGAAACTTATACACAAGCACTGCACACATTCACACATAGAAATTCGAGGCTAATGCATGTAGGAATTTAAAATGGAAAAGTTTGCATTGACTCCAAAGATATGTACAAATTTTTTGTGAACGGATTTATAAATTGATGTATAGTAAAAAATATGTTTAGTATAGATTTTGTTATACACTAGTATTTTCTATTTAAACATATATCACCAATAACACAATGAAAACAAATCTAACAGCAAGTACGTATTTAAGGGTAAACTAGGATGAAGGTATAAAGTGTACATAAAAGCAAATAGCCATTCGTGTCCGACGGACCGTGTGATCTGGAACTGCGGGAAGCAATCCCAACTACAAAGATTATTCTTAGCAACAGACTATGAATATGAATAATAAAATTATAAGTATTCCTTTATTCGCCGTGTGGTATCCGATTGAATAGAATAGTACCACTCTCATTTCTTACCGAGGTGTTGTAAAAGGCGACTAAGGTAAGTCGACCCGCCGTGTGGTATCCGGCTGAGTAGAATAAACTACCCTCATTTCTCACCGAGGTGTCGTAAAAGGCGACTAAGATAAGTTGACCCACCGTGTGGTATGCAGTTAAGGAGAATAGACCACCCTCTTTCTTACCAAGGTGTCGTATAATACGACTATGGTAAGTTGATGCCAGGCAGGCGGCCGGCCGTAAAATACGTAGCCAAATCATGTGACAACATGTTTATAACATGTTGTGCCGACCCTGCTTAGAGTAGGATAAGGGCAGGAAGATGATGATGTAAGTATTCCTTTCTTTAAAAAGTATTTTACTTCAATGTCAAACCGTAGTTATATATTTTTATCAGTAACCTTGTGACTCAACTAAGACCCTCAAAAGCAGTTACACATCGTTTAACACTCCTAAACTTATGTCACCTTGAACCGACCCTGTTTCAATCCAATTACGTAAGAAATTGGACTCTACCCGCCTATCTCGCTAATGGAAGGCGGGACGGGACCTCGGGTTGAGCCTTGCTACCTATTGGTCACAGTAAATCTGCTCTCGCAATTAAATTCAGCGAAAAGTAAAGTTAGATCATCTGAAATTTTGAAACTTTAAGATTAGAATTCTCGATTTGAGTTAATATAGTTATGGACTTACAAAATAAGAAAATTAATTCAGCGAGTCTCGAAACCAAAGTGGTGAAGGACAGAACATATAGCTTAAGAATCTATAGATTTTGGAACTTCGACCACGCTCAAAAAAACAGGGTGTTTATAGAGCACTACACGGTAAACAGACTGGAAGATTCTAGAAGAACAAAACAGAATGAAATTATAAGCTACTAGCGCACGGGTATAAAATATATATCCCATGTCAATCAGTGTAAAAAAAAATGATTAAAATTGATCCAGTTGTTTTGATTTATTCATTACTGCCCGTGGCCGTAGCGTTAAATTTGGAAAAAAACAATTTCCTTTCCCTATACCAAGAAGATTTCCTGCTATCTTTGGAATATCTAAATTCATATAGTACATTATTACTTATTTACTTTTATATTTTCCCTCTGTATTTTATTTTTACAATTAATTACAGAATGTCTTTAAACAAACTCTTGAACGAGCACGCATTTTAAATCTGTAATATCTCCGAAAATGTTCACTTAAATTACATGCTGTAAACGGCCATATTGATCTATATTAAATCAACTATTTATTTAAGGTACTTAATTGGATAAGGATTAATGCTGTATTGTATAAGAATTGCTTCAAAAATAAGGCATTATTTTTCGTAAAAAGTAAACGACAAAAAATGCTTTAGTGGGTTATCCATAAGCGATAGACATATACCATCGCGGACTTTTCTGTAGACCTTTTCAATGTGTACAAATACTTAGTACATCATTTTGATAAATCTCGTAGGGTTTAGCCTGCGTATGCAATGTAAGCGGAAAAAATGTAATTATTTACGACATCACATTAGAAACCTCAAAAATTACAGTATTTCTCTACTCCATATTGAATATTATTAGACATGTAAACCTTCCTCTAAAATCACTATCTATTAAAAAAAAAACCGCATCAAAATCTGTTGCATAGTTTTAAAGATTGAAGCATACATAGGGATATACGGACATAGGGACAGACAGAGAATGCGACTTTGTTTTATACTATGTAGTGATAGTATTTATTTTTACAATTGATTAGACAATGTCTTTACATACAACATTCATAGCTTTCTTATCATTAGACAATATAAACTTGAAAGAAGGACATTTAGTTGCGCCTCCGGTCGCTGCTAAATTCGAAGCGCTTATAGGTCTAAGCGCGACCTCCTCGCGGGATTTTAAATCTGTAATATCTCCGAAAATGTTCACTTAAATTACATGCTGTAAACGGCAATATTGATCTATATTAAATCAACAATTTATTTAAGGTACTCAATTGGATAAGGATTAATGCTTTATTGTATAAAAATTGCTTTGAACATAAGGCATCATTTTTCGTAAAAAGTAAATGAAAAAAACTGCTATTGTGGGTTATCCATAAGAGATAGAAATATACCATCGCGGACTTTTCTGTAGACCTTTTTAAGGTGTACAAATACTTAGTACATCATTTTGATAAATCTCGTAGGGTTTAGCCTGCGTTTGCAATGTAAGCGGAAAGAAATGTAATTATTTACAGAAACCTCAAAAATTACATTATTTCTCTACTTCGTATTGAATGTTATTATACGTACAAACCTTCCTCTGGAATCAATCTATCTATTAAAAAAAACCGCATCAAAATTCGTTGCGTAGTTTTAAAGTTTTATGCGTACATACGGAAACATGGACTTTGTTTTATAATATGTAGTGATGATTAAAGAAACAGCGTTCCAAAAAACATTCGGTTAATATTTATTAAATTGACGAGAAATAGCTAATTAAAGAAACATTTCCTTCAGAACAATTTATTTGAGCATTCTTTCATTATATTTTTTTAACGCTGATGTTCAATTTGATTATGTATAAACTAAAATGATTTTAAAAAGTAATAATAATTATTACTAAATTATTTTGCTATAATCCGCGAAGAAGTAAAATAGAAAATATATATAATAATGCTAAATGTAAGTGGACAATCGGTTATCATACCTGATACATGCAGGATTCGTAAAAACACATGCACAAACCTCCACCACCGCCACCACAATACACAAGCACTATATACGTTCACTATCACAAACTCAACTAAAATGATTTTACTATTTAAAACCGTTATCATTAATTTGATTAACTAAATATCCAAAAACATAGTCATAATTTCTCGTTAGCGAAAAAAGATTGTAGTGATTTATTTTTTGTGGTAAAGATTGTAGGCATTTTAGTACTAAAATACGAACATATTTTAAGTGTTATACTGGTTTTCTTCAAACTGCTCCCAACCGGAACATAAATCCTTTTTCACCTCACCATTATAAAATCAATAGCAATCGGAATAGCCAATTCTCTTTACTCAACACTTTTAATTTAGCGAAAAATCTTAAAGTAACAATTTATATATCTGTAACTGATATAATTATAGCATTATTTGTGAATTTATTCTATCTTCAATAAAAGCTTTTCATTGCTCTTAAATAAAATGTTTGTGCTAACTCTTATACAAATCTTTTCAATTTGTATAAGTAGAAATCTGTTAGCTTCAAACACGTCAAGACACAGTTTTCATTTCACACTTCGGTAAAATGAACGTGTTATTTATTATCTTTTGAACGCTTAGCACCTGATGCGTTTTCAATGAAAAATGTATTTTAGATTTCGCCACTGAAAATCTGGTCTCGATCGTTTTGTTTGACTATTGTGGGCTTTAAATAATGAATGTAATGGACGACTAGACATTCTTTATTTTGTTTTTTTACTATTATAAACAGTACTTAACATATAACTTACTTGAACACCTTTAGACGTTATAGATACCAAAGATTCGAAGGAGTCAATCTCAGGTCAACTTTATAGGTGGATAAAGCTTGTACTTAATTTGGAATTTACAAATATTCATGTGCTATATTGTGAAGAGAAACACATGATGATTTCTGTTTATACAAACATTATATATTTCCGCTATTTTTAATTTCACCCAGACTTGAAGGACCTAAGAAGGAATTCTAAGCGAACAATAATATTTTCAGCCAACTGTCGAGTGGGTAGTTGCCAGACTTGATGACATTCTCAACTGGGGTAGGAAGAACTCTCTCTGGCCACTAACATTTGGTCTTGCTTGCTGCGCATTGGAAATGATGCACTATGCTGGATCAAGGTAAATAGAAAAGAAAAGTGTTATGAAAAAATAGCAAATAAAGCCATAATAGATATTGAAAATAAAAAGCGAGGATAACGTAAAGCGGACACCTTTCACCGGTATTTTATAATATAAGAATTTATTAAGTTTTGTTAAACGATGTTAACTTCGTTTGATATGGTATTATTAATATTTATATTTTTCCTTAGGTATGACATGGACCGTTATGGAATGGTTTTTCGCGGAACACCACGCCAGACTGATGTGATCATCGTCGCTGGTACAGTGACAAACAAGATGGCGCCCGTTCTGCGTAAGACCTATGACTTGATGCCCGATCCCAAATGGGTGGTTTCAATGGGCAGCTGCGCCAACGGTGGGGGCTACTATCACTACACTTACTCGACAGTGCGTGGTGCTGACAGAATCATACCGGTGAAAAATATTCCCATATTAACTACTTAAATGTGCTGCATAGTTATTTTCCGGTATAGAATTACGCACAATCTAATTCGATTTGTTATAGTAATACGAGTTTACTTCGTTAGTATCGACTTATATGTTAATATACTCTCATTTATTCCTGTAAGAAAAACGGGATTCTTCCTATAACAGGATTCTTTAATTTCACCGTTATTAATAGAGTCGATTAGTCGTGGAAGCTTGACAGACAAATCGAAACAAAGAAATATAAGAGAAGAACAAAGAAATATTACTATAGATGACTGAAACTTCTTTGATTTCATGGATGGCGCAGACAGATAAACATACTGATTCGTATTAATTTGAAAACAACCATATTATGATATATGATGGAATTATATTAATATGCTTTGACAAATATATTGTAATTTACAGGTTGACATCTATGTGCCCGGGTGTCCGCCATCAGCCGAGGCGCTATTGTATGCAATGCTGCAGCTTCAAAAGAAAGTAAAACGTATGAGGGCATGCCAGACCTGGTACCGTCACTGATACTTACCTGTAACGTCCTGGATTCATCTGATAGGAATTGTAATGTTGCTTGTTGTTTGTTGTTTAAAAGTAATAATAAAATTATTTTGCTATAATCCGCAATGAAGTACTGTCTTACCCTTGTCCTGTCTTATCGAGGTGTCGTAAAATACGACTAAGGTAAGTTAACGTCAGGCAGGCGGCCGGTCATAAAAACGCAGCCAAATCATGTTACAACATGTTTATGACATGTTGTGCCGACCCCACTTTGAATGGGATAAGGGCAGGAGGATATACAATCCGCGATGAAGTAAAATAGAAAATATATATATAATACTTAATGGAGAGTGGACAATCCGTTTTTATACCTGATACATGAAGAATTCGTAAAAACACATGCATAAACCTCCACCACCGTCACCACAATACACAAACACTACACACTTTCACTACCAGAAACTCAAAAATCGTTTCGCTCCGCAACCGAAGCATCATCAGGATATACTTTTATATTATACTAGCGGCCTGCCCCTGCTTCGCACGGGTATAAAATATATATCCCATGTCAGTCAGTGTAAAAAAAATGATTAAAATCGATCGAGTAGTTTTGATTTATTCATTACTGCCCGTGGCCCGCACGCGTTAAATTTGGAGAAAAACAATTTCCTTTCCCTATACCAAGAAGATTTCCTGCTATCTTTGGAATATCTAAATTCATATAGTACTTATTTACTTACTTACTTTTACATTTTCCCTATGTATTTTATTTTTACAATTAATTACAGAATGTCTTTAAACAAACTCTTGAAAGAGGGACATAGCTGCTAAAGTCGAAGTGTTGTATGGCGAAGCGCGGCGTCCTCACGGCATTTTAAATCTGTAATATCTCCGAAAATGTTCACTTAAATTACATGCTATAAACGGCCATATTGATCTATATAAAATCAACTATTTATTTAAGGTACTTAATTGGATAAGGATTAATGCTGTATTGTATAAAAATTGCTTCAAAAATATGGCATTATTTTTCGTAAAAAGTAAATGACAAAAAATGCTATTGTAGGTTATCCATAAGAGATAGACATATACCGTCGCGGACTTTTATGTAGACCTTTTCAAGATGTACAAATACTTAGTACATTATTTTGATAAATCTCGTAGGGTTTAGCCTGCGTTTGCAATGTAAGCGGAAAAAATGTAATTATTTACAGAAACCTCAAATATTACAGTATTCCTCTACTCCGTATTGAATGTTTTTATACGTACAAACCTTTCTCTGGAATCACTCTATCTATTAAAAAAAACTGCATCAAAATCTGTTGCGTAGTTTTAAAGTTTTATGCGTACATAGGGATATAGGGACTTTGTTTTATAATATGTAGTGATAGTGATATATTTTCTATTGTACTTCATCGCGGATTATAGCAAAATAATTTTATTATTACTTTTGTATTATGGATCTCCGCAAAGTAACACCAAATTCTATAAATTATTTGCTTCTTGTTGTTAATAATTCTATTATTCAAATTCACAATATTTTTTATTCGAGTAAACTTGAAGTGCTTTTGACTCGTCAACTCTACTGGTTCTTAAAGCTGTTCCTACCGAGAAAACATTGTTACATTTAGTTAGTAATGTATTAAATTGGTTTTTTTTTTAAATAAAATGTTGAAAAATTTAACCGAAAAATCACGAACAGGTCTTTTAAAGCTTTAAATATATCATATAAACAGTCAAAACATATTTATTATTTTGTCCGAATCGAAAATCGAATCATTTTCTTGAACTTAAACTTGAAGTGCTTTTGACTCGTCAACTCTACTGCTGGTTCGGAAAGCTGTTCCTACCGAGAAGACATTGTTACATTTAGTTATTACTGTATTAAATTGTTTTTTTTTTTATTAAAATGTTGAAAAAGTTAACCGAAAAATCACGAACAGTCCTTTCAAAGCTTTAAATATGTCATATAAACAGTCAAAACATATTTATTCTTTTATTTGAATCGAAAATCGAATCATCTTCACCGTTCCCCGGCAAGTTCTAATTTTAAATCTAATTTTAAATGTTACACTATAAAAGGGCTACCAAACAGTTATTTCCTATGTATGTAGGTTATCTTTAGGGTATTTTCGCGGCCTTTGACCTATTTAACCATCGCGCCTTTCGTTTTGTGGCAATCGGAAGCAATCTATTTTCCGGCACAAGTTACAATTTGCGCCAAAGTCGTCGCATTATTAATCAATACAAGGACAATCTCGACTAGAGCTTTTCTCAAAGTAACATTACTAGTTTCTACGTTACTTACGTACGTAAGTTATCTCAGAAATAATGTCAATTCTCCATCCGGGCGAAAAAAAAATCAGTTTCACATCTATAATGTTATTTTTGAGATCTTTTATTATCCCAGTGCTGGGTAAAGGTCAGCTCTCTCTTTTCGGACAGAAGCATGATAGAGATATGGATTGAGATTATCTCAATAGTTCATCAATTTTAAATATATTTGTGAACAAAGGCAAGTATATACACTTAAATAACTTATAGAAGCAGACTTTAAGATTTCACCTTCAGCTTCGGCTACGGGGCGAAACAATCGTAGAGATTGTCGTAGTGAATGCGTGTGGTACTTGTGTGGTGTGTTTTTTGGTGGCGACGTTTTGTGATTCATGTAGTAACATGTCCTGCGTGTATAAGGTATGTGAACGTTGTATGCTTCCTACACTTAGCATTACATAGATTTTCCTTAACAAACTCGGATTAAAGGTAAAATAACTCCATCATAACTTCTCTTCTATATAAACTTAGCCCTATATACACAAAGCACAAGACGCGTAGGCGTGTTTCATTACGGAGCGGCACGTACAAACGAGCAGATTGATCTACTTTCTATCTACGAGGAAAGCTTTATCTCTTAGATATACGCCTACGTAGCTAAGAGTTTCTAAATGGATCGATAATTGAATCATCTAAAAGCAAAATGCTTTAACTTTACAAGGGCTACATAAAATAGGTGAGCATTATTTTTTAGTAGGTAAATAGCTTAGTTTCTCTGAAGCCATTTTACAGGTTTAGCCCAGCAGCTCAAATAATTTAAACTCAAATCAAAGTAATTAGTGAAGCTACAACTGGTTCGGAATTTTGCTGTTACCGAAAAGAACCAGAAAGAAACTCGGCGGTCAATCTTCAACATTTTCAATTTTACCTTATTATATCGCAGTCTTGTATGAAGCTGAAAGTATTTTCCAATCGAGACAGACTTTACTTAAGACCTAAGCGTCTGATTGTTATTTATCGGGAGCTGGTTTTTAACAGAAAACACTGACGGAAGAATCTACATATATCTCGAGTATTCCTGGCACATGTGAATTCTACCAATTTGCGTTAAAAAAAAGTGGTCAATATAAGCTTTAACTCTAACAACTTCGTGTGCGTGGATTTCTGTACCAAAGTTAAAACCAATGTTACTTTCCAAATCTTGGGTTATTTGCATAAAAAAACCACATCGCTTCCTTCTTTCAGACATCAAAGAAGTATTATAAAACACAGTTTTAGATTTATAATATAAGCAAAGATTAAGCGATAAGCTCTTCGCATAAAATACAGTATATAAAATAGGAATCGCAATAATCAAATTTAACATTTCTGTATTCAATTTATAAACTAACCACATTACTGCAAACTAAATCAAATAATAAATGGTAATAGATAAATGGAAATAATAATAGATGTAGTTCAGAAATAATTTACTGAACTACATCAAGAACTGAAAAGACGATTTTACCTTACATGCATTCCTAAATTACATTTTTCATAGAAAATAAATAATAATAATATATTTACTTAGCATAAGTCGATTTAAAACAGTTTTTTTATTTAGTCTACGGAACAGTCCTAATTTAATAATCACATACTCTAAGGTTTCAGAATTTCATCATCATATTTATTGTACCTCTCAAACAAAAATATACAAATATTCAAAAAAGGTCATAAGAACTAGGGCTTCTTAAGAATATTTCATTATGCGACGGCACGTTAAAGCGATTGCTTTTAAATTGCTATTCTTTTTTATATTCAAGATTGCATCTTAAAATTATTCGCCAGATGAAAGTATATTTTATATTCATTAAAATATAAAATTTGTAAAATCCTTACATAAAAATTGGCTCTTGACACTTTAGCCATAAAGCACATAATTTAAATAGTTTATACAATTAGACTATTCGAAGGACCTAATGAATATATTATTTTACTAGTACTATTACGTATAGTAAAATAGTATTTCATTTACTTTTGTTCTTTTGCATAGAATTAACTCATGAAACCATTGTGTAAAAGTGCTTAAATGTAAAAAAAAAATATTTTTATACTTTACCAAAACGTTTTGACGTTTCTAAAGGAAAGCGTATTATTATTTAACTAGCTGTGCATACGGCTTCGCCCTCGTGGAAGTGAGTATTTAATTGAAATTTTGAACGTAAAATAGTTTCTGTGAGTTAACCTTAAAAGATAGAGACATGCTGTCCCGAACTTATTTGTAGTATTTTTGTAGATTTACAATTCTCTCATACATGACTTTAGTGTATCTTTGTTAGTTTTCGCGGTGCACACAAATAAAGCTCCCAACAGGCGAGTTTTATTTTACTACTGCGCGACCTCTTTAACACAATTTACATAAAACCGTAATGCATTATTAACCTTCAACTTCTGGAATAATGGCACCACTTTTTAATAAAAACCGGACAAACATCCGTTTAATACATTTAGAGAAAAATATATCATAGACAGACAGCTTTTGGGGACTTTGTTTTATAATAAGTATACATGTATGTAATGTGTTTTATAACCCCTGGATATACTATTATATTGGACATAAATGAATCTAAGCAATTGTACCTCTTGAGAGTTTATCAAACATTCAGAATAACGCTGAACCAATATATCGTTTCCAAAATTGAATTTAGTACAGAGCACTGAACTTTTGCTTGCGGCGCTAGATTTATGTACGACGTATAAAGCGCTCCCCGAGTATGATAAATGTAATGTAGTGACATTGTTGAAGTTGGAAATGGCCGGGATACGATAGGTATTAACTGTCAGAGAACAGTAATTACTCAAACTATGATAGCTCCGATAACTTCAAACTGTCTACCATTAAAAAGTACTTATGCTATATATATATATAAAGTTATAAATGGCCTTTGTAAATTTTGGTATTTTTATATATTTATACTGTAACATACAAGTTTAAAAAGGCGATTATTGACTCACTTACCGTATGTTAGAAATTTTCCGCAATTAGCATTAACAATGTTTATATGCTTACAGTTAATCTCTACCAATTTACTTTTCCTTTATAAATTCAAAAGTTTTCTTTGATTTAAAACTATTAACAATTAAACACGACTTAACTTATTTTGATTTTGAGATCCTTTGTATTAAAAAATAGTATAAAATAAGTAAATAATACAAAAATCTGTGTTGGTTCTGTACTTAGTTGATATTAAAAGTTCATCATGCACTTTACGGTGAAGGAAAACATCGTGATAAAACCTGTATATGTATTGAGAGAGCTTTTGTCTATGTGTGGACAGCTACAGGCCCGTACGTTTCTCTTTATTATTTCAAACTAGTGATTCCTGCGACTTCTATCACGTCAATTTGTATGTAATTACCCCTATTGTGTAAAAAAATCAGTTACTTTTTTATACGATAAAAAAGTGGCTAGTTTTGATATATGATTATAAGCCTGATTATAAGCTTTCATTGGGCTAAATTTTATCAATATTTTTCTAGCGGATTAGACGTGAAAGTATAACAGACAGACAGATTTTCATATTTATAATATTAGTGCAGATTTAATATATACACTTAAATTGCGAAGATAAATTATTACACTATCGAAATATATAACATACACAACAATATCCACATTTTCATTACCTATGTGCAAGAAATGTGCATACGGTCCGTTTGGTTCCCAAGTCCCGTCCTAGTTTCGGAAGTAGGACAATAACAATGGATATTAAAGCTGCTCATTCTGGAAACGTTGGTTGCATTTATAGCGTATCACTTGTGTCTCACTGTATGTATTTACGTGTGTACAATGTGTACTTAAATGTACTTTTATACTCGCGTGAGCATACTCTGTGTATATAGATAAGTGTCTCCCAACTTTGTTATTGCCCACCTTAGCCTTTTGCCTTTGCCTTGCACAAATTTTAATGCCCCATATGTAACATACATAAGTTTTAATAGTAACAAATCGAATTTTTCAGTAAAGAAACCAGCATAATAGGTATTAGAAAAAATAATTTGCTTTTTTTTGTTAAATTTGGCAGTAAAATCGGCCATGCCATTCAAATGGATTTTGCCGAAGTGTTATATACAATATATTCTTCATATATACTCGTGTTGGGTCCATTTTTGAATTGGACATTAACATTAACTCGAAAGACTTTTTGGGATTATATAAATTACACTGATAGGTATTGTCTCCGATTTTCGCAATAAGCACCGATAACTATAGTTCCTTATTTATCACGTTCACTGTAAAGTAAATTTATAACATTTCATACACACAGTGTCCAATTTCCCGTTGCCACGTTAAACTCACAATTTTTTTTCGAACAACCGTCGATGCGTCGAACGTGCAATATATTGTTAAATGAAATTAAAAGTTAAAAATTTCGTCAAATACATACAGTTCCCATTCCCGTGTGATAAACTCATTAGATAAACAATTATTCAAGGTTCGTAGTGCGTTACAAAAAGCTTCCGGCATTTTGTAAGTACGAATTATAATATCAGAATTCAGATGGCACGAATTGGTTATACATATATTATATCAAATAACTCTTCCGGTATAATACATATATAGCACACGTGATGCACACGACTTTATTCGCGCCGATTTTGGTGTTATAATTATGGTGAATTGTGTAGTTTATTGATTTATTTTTCCTATATGGTTAGCGTGTAATATAAACATTAATTGGAGCAAAATTTATTCAACATCGCATCAGCGCATTAGCTATGAAAGCATAACATCCAGACATATAATATTGTTATAAATATAGATAAGGCTACATTTTGTGAATATGATAACGAATGTTAAAATATACTGGTTCAGTATTATCACAAAGTATAAGAAAATTAATATATCGGTTTTTTATCAACGGTCTAGATTATCGTACCGCTACTTAGACATCGTAGGAACAGATAATATAGTCTCAGGGCCAGCAAAAAGATTACATAAATTTTATATACTTGGAAATAATAGTATCTCAGACTTAAGCACTAAATGTAGTAATACTATAACAAAAAACTACTTATATACTTTTTTTAAATATAACAATAAAAAATAAGGGTCAGTACAATATTAAAACATTATTTAATTCACTATATAAAAGTTACAACAAATCAAAAATAATCTTACGTCATACGTAATACCGCCTGATGGTTTAAACAATATATAATAGAAAAATACTTACGTATTTTACGTAACTTACGAACAGAGATCGTTTATAAGGGTTGCTCATTTACCTGAAAAAATGCATAACATTGGTATTTAGTAATATTTAAACTAGCATTCGTATAAAATTATAATGCCGTTTTGCAAAATACTGTTACGTCACCAACCTGTCTGACCTAAACTAAAACTAATGTGCAACAAAATAACATGACCAAAAGAAGACTGAGAACCAAAGTCCAAAGAAGACTGAGAACTTGACTACAAAAAAGCGTTGCCGGGTCTGCTATGGTACATATTACAAAATATATGGAACAATTTCATACGCAGCTTTTTTTTATTGTTTGATAGGTGAGCGCTTGACTGCAATCATGCCTGATGATAAGCAATGACACAGTCTAAGGTGGAACACGCATGCCTATAAGATGCCTATTCACCCTTGCTTTAAAGGTACCCATATCATAATCGGGAAAGATATGATGCCGGAAAAGAATTCCATTCCCGTGCTGTGCGCATCAAAAATGACGAAGCGAATCGCTATGCGCGCCTTCGTTATATGTCGATAACGTAAGGGTGGAACTTCTCCCGGCGCCTAAAAAAAGGCGATGGTGGAATAAGGTCATGAAGTACCTGAGCACACTCTCCGAAATATATCCTGTAGAATACCGGCTGTCTCTTCCTAAAGTAACTTTTTAAGAACCTACAAATTGTTTATAAAAAATGTTGGCTATTGACGGGAATCGAATCCGCGACAAACGTAGGTGAAGGCAGGATCACTGCTGCCAACAGGCCAGTTTATTTTTGTATTATAAAAAAAATTTCGACAATATCGAAGTTAAATTTAAACTTCGATATTATCGAACTCACAGCATATGTTCTTGCAACACGATAGTTGCGAACGACATAATGAACACTACTTCCATGATAATTATCTTAATAACCGATTGTATACAGGTTGCTATGTAGAAAAGATACATTGTTACAGTACGATGACATAACGCCACAATTACAGTAATCTATTGTCTGTATTATGTTCTCTGATTACCGGAAGTCATGAAATTGCATTCTAAACAACAAAAAGTTCGAGTAATGAAAGCTTATTTAAAAATCGGTTTCTTTATTTACCTCTTCCTTGTCTAATTTAACAATTTCGAACTCATTAGTAACAAAAACATAACGATATTTATTAATACTAAATAACTTAAAATATTTAATTAATTATTTATTTATTATTTATTTGGTTATTAAACTCCTACTTTCTCTAAAATGAACGGTGTCATATGATTCTGATCATTAAACGCCATCTAATCGTTAAACTAAACCGAAATTTTGCGACCAACCTAATTCAATTAGATTGCAAATCTCACCTTTATAAACTCACCTTCGAGGGCAGAAGCTAGACATAAATGTCAACCAAGGCAGTGTTAATAAAATACTTCTGTTCTTTAGTCAAAAAAGGAATTATTTTATTTAATTAATTATAATGTTTTCATATAATGTCTTTTTCTTAAGATTAAGGGGCTTTTATACTTCTATTTTGGTAAATTATTACTAATTTTGTGGTGATGAAAGAATGAAAAATGACCATTTTCTAATGTAGAAAAATGTTTCGTTTATTCGCTGGAAAGTGACCATCCCTTTCGAAAATTGAAATTAATATTTATTATTTATTTATTTATTATTGCAGACTTGCATTTAAGTAAGCTAACCTTTGATTTGATTAAGTTGTACATATTTCCGAAGCTTCTTCACGAGTCTCATGGTATTCTTTTTGTATTATTAATATTCTTAGTTGTTTATCAGAATAGTAAGAGTCATCATCTTCCTGCCCTTATCCCACTCTAAGTGGGGTCGGCACAACATGTTATAAACATGCTGTCACATGATTTGGCTGCGTTTTTACGACCGGCCGCCTGCCTGACGTCAACTTGCCTGTGTCGTATTTTACGACACCCCGGTAAGAAATGAGGTTGGTCTATTCTACTCAGCCGGATACCACACGACGGGTCGACTTACCTTAGTCGCCTTTTACGACACCTCGGTAAGATATGAGGGTGGTACTATTCTATTCAGCCGGATACCACACGGCGTTATCAGAATAGTAAGAGCAGGGGTCCGAAAAAGCTAGATGGATTGTGTAAACTATTATATGCATATAAAAGGAGTAACGAGTTGAAATGAGTTCAGAAAGGAAGATGAGAAAATATTGTGCCGAACTCTCCTGTTCTAATCTATATTCAAAGTAACTACGATGCCGATGTGAAATTGTTGAATTAAAATTACTCATCGGCAGTAATAAGATAGATACCTATCTATATACAGAGAAATATAAGCCTAGGAATTCTAACTCAGAAAAGATATAACTTCAAGTGTTTGAAAACAATTTTAAAAGGTACCTTCTCAACTTGTAACTATAAATAAATAAGTATATGTGACACTTACACACACGGTCGTCCGTCCCCAAAGTCAGTAACTATATACTTGTATTATGGTAGGCAAACAACTGGTGAATATATACTTATATATTTTTTAAATACATACTTAAATACAAACAATACACCCAGGCTCAAAGACCAACAAATACATTTATAGAAAACGTTGGCCCTCGGGAATCGAACCCGCGACCCGCGGAGCTGAAGGCAGGGACACTGCGCCAACGGGCCAGTCAAATGGAGTTATTATAATGCATGCTAATTTATTGCCAATATATCTACATGTAATATCTATTAGCAAAAAATGCATTTAAAAATTGTAAAATAGAGGGTAATAGCAACCCAGTCAATGACAGTCAGGCTATGACTGATTACAACTAGTCAATAAAAAGTTAAGAAGTCAATGAGAACGAAGAGGAAATAAAATATCATTCAGCTTTCGATTCTAAAATTAAATTTGTTATATCATTATTAAACTGTTACTTATTGGCGCGGTGTAATTGATTGTCTGCAGAGGTCAATACGGGGGCGACTCGATCGGCTTGTTAGACGAACAGGCGTCACGCGATGACTCACGCGAACAGGTTAGTGTCTTAGTGTTACCAAAAGTTGAACATTTCTAAGATATAAGCATCTAACTTTTACCCGCAACCTCGTTTGCGTGGACTGTCGTCGCGTTATAGGTTGATAATAGAAGGCGCTTTTCAAAGTCATCCTTTTCCAGTAGAATTAACAAGATTTCTATAGTCTATATGTTATTCCGGTGTATAAGGAATAATTGAGACAAATTTTATCAACATTGGTTCAGCGGATTTGCTCAAACTTTCGCATTTATAAAATTAGTAGGATAGGATGATACCGGCGACTTTGTTAGGAACAATGTAAAGAGGTAAAACCTCAAAGAAAACTTACTCTTTTATGTTGCCCGGTGTAAAAAGCCTTAATTGTACTAAATTAAATCAATATTGGTCCAACGGATGAAAGCGTAACAAACAGACAGACAGACTTTCACATTTATAATGTTCGAATGTGTAGACGTGTGTATTGGTAGCTTCATTAAAATCCGACTCTTGTGATGGAATTTTTCTGAAATGGAAAAGCTTATACGAATAGAGACAATTTTGATAAATAAATGGAATGCAGTGGTTAAGACGATATTTAGTTAATTAATTATTCCGACCTTAACTAGCAGACCTCTGGACAATAGAAATAACTAAAACGATTAAAATAACACAGACTTTTTATAATTATTATACTTAAGTTTAAATAATTTAACTTAAGGAAAAACTTATAAAATTATTATTTCACTGGAGTATAAATCATTATGATCGTTATTCTTGTACTACAAGATTTGTGGTCACCCTAATCAGGCCGCGGTAGATTTCAGAAATATAACAGACAAACAGATTAGCAATTCATAAATGTTCTATTTTGGTATGATGAAGGTAATTCATTTTCATAAATTAAAGCATGAATTCTCATTCATACAAGATCCACACAGGTCACCGCATCTGATGAAATAATTTCGAAATCCGATTAACAAGCAACCACATGGACTGGCGTGAATGGCAGAACATATAACGTGGAATAGTTTCTATTAAAATTTGAAGCAGACATAACGGAACACGATTGTTTGTAAACTATCTATTCCCGTAAAACTGTAATGGTTTTGGGTATGTGCGGTACAAAGAATGTTTGTTTTAAATTGTAAACTAACATCCAGGCAGCGGTTTCACCATGTTATTGAAAGATACTGAACCATACAATCTAAACATATCATATAAATAGTCGGGTTGGTCTAACGTTTCCTGCGGAACAAATCCATCTACTGCGACTATTTAACGTACAAGCGAGACAAATAACCGTAATATATTATTTAAACTCTCTCGTAAAACAATTCTTTGTTATAACAAAAGGTTTTCATAATATATAGTTCTAAAAACGCTCTATAGAAAAACATCCTTTTTAGAAATCTGCTCATCCATGATGCTAAACAAATTATGTAATGCTTAATTTGTGTTAAGGGATCTATTTTTTATTCAAAATAATGTTTATAAATATTAATTTAGGTATTAACCATAATATTACGCAAATAATGTAATGCTTAATCTGTTTTAAGAATTCAATTTCTGTTTAGTGATGATGCAAATACATAAAAATAATGGATAAATCGAAACAAACAATTTTACATCTAACAATTTGATGTTGGAACTTGGAAAATCCTTTTGAAAATTTAAAATTATGATGCAGGAGTTGACCGCGGAATGCCAGCTTAACTTAACAATAATATTGTATTACGTTATTGAAAATAATTTAAAAGAAGCTATTATGATATTGTATCATCTAATTACAGACGATTTTATTACGTTCACATTAAACGTTTTCAAATAAACTATTTTATTTCCTAATTTAATTACATCCTTTGCTTTACTTTCATTTTTGTATCCTACCATACATAACAGTCGATGCGGCCTAGGTGATGTAGGAAAAAGGTTAGTGATAGTCAAAATAAATATTTTAATTCAATATAAATTTAAATCGTAGAAACAGGCGTCTAGACGTTGCTAGGTCTTTGTTACAGCGTAATCCTACAATTTTATATACCAGTAGTTATAAAGAGGCACAAATCACAAAATTTCCGCTTCTAGCGTTGATGGCATAGATCGTTAAAAAAATATCCATAACACAATCAATCACATTATTATTTCATTTCCATCAAAGGCCTATTGATTTGATAAAATTTCTTCACTTGAATGTTCATTTCCTATTTTAATAACATTTAAGGTGCGTAGTTTTCATTTGATTGACAGTTTGATTTGATTGCTTGATATATTTCCGAACCAGCAGTAGAGTTGACGATTCAAAAGCACTTGTTTACAAGTTTATTTGAATAAAGAATATTTTGAATTTGAATTTGATTCATATATCATTTGATAGTTGGTTAGCTGGATATTAAAACTAATAATTCGCTCGATTGAATTTCCGGTATTGATCGAATTTATTAGCAGGCGTGTGGTTAATTTTTATTAAAAGTGTTCTTAAAGCATTCATTTCATTTTAAACGTAAGCAATATTCTGTATCAGAGACAGCTTAATAGGAGCGTTCTAAAAGTATTATAAACACAGCTTGAGATATCAGAGATTTTTTTTATCGTCATAGACTATATAAACTAAAGGTCTGTTACTATTTCACTATCTCTCCGTTTTTGGAGAGAAGGGTTGGTGCTAAGGTCCATCAATCACTATGGACTATATAATAAGAAATAAATAGTCTGCGTAAGTGATTTAATTTTTCCGATCTATTATTAGACGATTAAAAAATTCTTCGTGTGAAAGAGAGAGTTATTAGAGATACAAATGAGAGAGACGAATAATATTTCCTTTTACACTTATTTCGCGTTTAAGTTTTAAGTCGAGAAGCCGTGGCAACCGTTACCGCAGAGTAATTCAATTCCCTAGAAAATAATTTCCCCGCCGCAAAATTTAATTACGCTTTCCAACTGGCGGATATTTTTCCTTTTGTGTCTGGAATGTATACGGGCGAAAAAGCCAAGCGCGCATTTTTAGTGCGTAATTTTTTTTTGAAATACAGGGTCGTGTGAATACGACGCGAAACACTAATTGCTTGAGCTCTATCACGTTAACGTGACTAAAGATAGTAAAGGTAGAAATAGAGTAGTACCCTTTGTCAAACGCCTCAATTACAGTACATACATTAATATAAAATCAAAAAAGTATGGTTAGGTGTCACTGATGACTTGAGCTTGCTGTTTTGTAAAAAAAATGGAAACACCTACGTATAACAAGTTATTTTAAAAGTTTGCACCACCGTGACTTGTAGATACGAGTATGTTTCCATCTAATAGTTGTGTAAGAGTTTTAACACAGGCTCAAACACGCACTAATAGCACGTCCATTCTCGCCCGCGGCTTCGGTGCTACTGACGTGGTGCGCTTGAAACATTGTATGGATATTGATGTATGTATGATATGTTTGTGTCGTTATGTAAATATACAAAGTAATAATAACACATCTCAACCCACACACAACAGACTAGCATTAAGTTACTTTCTTTGGGGACGGACAAGCGGGTATTTAAGTGTCGTATCAAATAAATAAATAGTTTATGTATGGAAACCGGTTATGCTCATTTCTTATTCTGTCGGGTTAGCCCGACTGGTCCTGAACCCATCTGGTACCCTTATTCATGATCGCTTTAAAATAATAGTAGGGCTAATCCGATAGAATAAGACGTGAGTATAAATTTAGAAGTTGTTTGTCCGATAACACAGATATGATGTTACTTACTTTTTACTTACAGCCGTGTGTGTAAATGTCATATATTTATTTATTTAAACTATTTAATATTATGGTATCATATATCGTATTTACTTATAATATAAATGCGAAGTTCTCCTTCCTTTTGTCCTCCGGAAACAGAAAAAAATATACAGTGAGACCTCACCAAAAACAAGACTAAAATAAGTAAACCCAAATCTCGCAAATGATACTGCGGAATATAACGAAGCAAATTTATGATATATTAAATCTAAGAATAAATATTCAGAATAACGTTCGGATCATAAATCATCCGAATGTTCCGAATTATGTTACCGAAGGTATTTTGTTTTTCCTAAAATGTAATCTATTATTCTTAACGAATACATTTTATTCGGTGAATAAATATTAGATTACGCTTTAAACCTTGGGTTTTCTTTCGAAAATTTATTCTTTGTACTTTGTCAACAAAACGCAACAAAATTAGTGTTTATGGTTACAGAGTTTTGAAATAATTTTAGAATTTTTGAGTTACAATTCTCTCTTACAGTTGTCTTTAGTGGCCAACTCCATTTTCAAAACAAATAATTTGTAAATAAAAAACAGATAAGTGCGGGAAAGTTCGAAATTCAAATTTATGTTTTTATTAATGTATATAAACAGTCAGTTACAGAATTTATGGCTAGACTAATTAGTTATGTTACGCGGTCGATTTTTTTTCTAGTTAAGCTAATAGTTAAGTTTTTTTTATCATCTTCCTGCCTTTATCCCACTCTAAGTGGGGTCGGCACAGCACGTTATAAACATGCTGTCACATGCTTTGGCTGCGTTTTTACGACCGGCCACCTGCCTGACGTCAACTTACCTCTGTCGTATTTTACGACACCTCGCTAAGAAAGAGGGTGGTCTATTCTACTAAACCGGACACCACACGTTGAGTCAACGTACCTTAGTCGCCTTTTACGACACCTCGGTAAGAAATGAGCTTGGTCTATTCTACTCAGCCGGATACCACACGGCGCGTCGACTTACCTTAGTCGCCTTTTACGACACCTCGGTAAGAAGAGGGTGGTCTATTATACTAAACTGGATACCACACGGTTAGTCAACTTACCTTAGTCGCTTCAGCTAGTTTTTTTTTTATAAAAATGATTAATACGTTATTAGATCATAATCGACCGCTCGTTACACGTCGTGTCTAAAACTGATGTTCTTCATAACACTGCTCTGAACGTATGGGAGAAAATAAGTGGTGTACATCTGGATAATATCCAATTAATTCTTAAAATATTTTACATCGAACTAGCTGCTTAGTATCTACGCTGTTATTCACTCCACAGATCGTTACACTGCGAATTTCAATACGTGAAAATATTATTTGACATTTCACGATAAGAATAAACTACCTCTTTTTATTTTAGAATAGGAAGACTTTCATAACAATACTTTAATAAAAGCATATATAATGCCGTGTGGTATCCAGCTGAATAGAATAGATCACACTCTTTCTTACTGATGTGTCTTAAAGGCGACTAAGGTAAGTTGACCCGTCGTGTTGTACTGAGTAGAATAGACCATCCTCTTTCTTACTGAGATGTTGCAAAAGGCGACTAAGGTAAGTTGACGTCAGGCAGCCGGCCGGTCGTAAAAACCTAGCCGAATCATGTGACAACAAGTTAGTTGTGTCGACCCCACCTAGAGTGGGATAGGGGCAGGAAGATGACCTTAATAAAAGCATATATACCACATTTATGAAAAGGTCTTTCTTCGTAAGAGACGCTAAAAGAAAGAACACTCAATCTCTCCTCCAATTCTTATTGGCATATGCCAATAACGATATATAACAATATAATGTTATATAACAAGTAATTCAGGAATTAACTATTGATGTATAATTTTCATCATCATGAATTGTAGATATCAATCAATCAAATTTTTGTTAAATACTTTAAGGTTTCTTTAAGGACCAGATTTAAAGCACTTGAACTCTTGGTTAGGTTCAAGTATTCTAATAACTTGATTGTAACGGCTTCATTCATCATCAATTTCTAAAACATTAAATCATTGAACTCTTTTATATAGCAAACAAAAAACAAGAATATATTTAGAGAAATTAACGAACAATCCATAAAAAAAATGTACCCGGTAATAAATATCAATGTCGGATCTGTATAAAAATCACGTCTCCGAACATGCGATTAACATAGGAATTCGGTTACAAAAAACGCGCCATCACGCAAACGTTTGGCTCAAGTCCAACTGCTATTGCTAAGTACGATTTGATACAATTTGGCACCATCCAAAGCACATAGCCGCCAACTATCCCTTCACTTATATGGAATATATGTTAGTAAAGCTAAACAAATGTCAATATTGAACTGTCATTCATTGTCGTTGTCATAGCAATGTAAACCCTTTTTTCCGCTTCTGACCGGCTACTTTGACACATGTATATTATAAAGTCTGAGTGTAATAAATGTAATCTTGTTGCATCTTTGAAGTACTTGTGTTTTCTTAATAACCCATCAATATCTATATCTATATATATATAAAAGAAAGTTGGTCTTAGTTACACTATTTATAACTCAAGAACGGATGAACCAATTTTTCTGAAAATTGGTGGAGAGGTTGATTAGTACTAGGAAACGGACATAGGATACTTTTTATCCCGTTCGACCGGATTTCCGTCAAGTCAATATAAAACGTGGTATAACAAAAACGACTATGACATGGAATAACAAAACGCAAATAACCGTGAATAACGAAACATAAATGACAGCTACACGTAATTTTGTCTTTGGTTAAGTATATTTTTTGAATTTAGATATTCCAAAGATAGCAGGGAATCTTCTTGGTATAGGGAAAGGGGTATTGTTTTACTCCAAATTTAACGCGTGCGGGCCACGGGCAGTATTGAAAACAAAACTACGGGATAGATTTTAATAATTTTTTTCACTGAGTGACATAGGCTATATATTTTATACCCGTGCGAAGCCGGAGCGGGCCACTAGTATAATATAATATTTAGGGCCTGTTTCACAAGTTACTGATAAAGTGTCGGATAGTTAATCGACATATTAACTTAGTAGCAGATAAATGTATCTAAAAATAGACTAAAACGTGAAAATTTATTAAAATATATAATCGCGGCCATTTTGAAATAGGTATTTGCTATCCAGCAGTAGTTCCGAATAGGCTAACTGACAATTGTTAACTTGTGAAACAGGCCCTTATGGTACTAAATTATTAATTACTAAATTTAAATGTTTACTTTCTGATGTAATGTAAATGCCGTGTGGTGTCCGGCTGAGTAGAATAAACCAATCTCGTTTCTTACCGAGGTGTCATAAAAGGCGACTGAGGTAATTTGACCCACTGTGTGGTATCCGGTTCAGTAGAATAGACCACGATCTTTCTTACGGAAGTGTCGTAAAATACGACTAATGTAAGTTGACGTCGTGCTGGCGGCCAGTTGTAAAAACGCAGCCAAATCATGTCACAACTTGTTTATAAAGTGTTATGACGACTCCACTTAGAGTAGGATAAGGGCAGGAGAATGATGACATTCCAATGTAATCTAAATAAACATTCCGGAAGTATCTTTTACTTTACATTATCTTCTAATTCATGTAGGAAGCGCGAAAAGTAGGCTATAAAAAGAGAATCACTAAATTATAGTTTAAATTTAAATGTAATGATTGTTGGTTATTTTAATTAAATTTTAGCTTCTCCTTTGTGTAATTTGGCCATTAAAGTTTATGAGTTTATTAGTGCTTTTCTCAAAAATGAACCATAATAATTAGTTATTTTATTATATGTTCTAAATATAAAATTTAAGTTAAATGTAATTAGGTTATGATGGCGCTGACATGTATCTGCAGATACTAAAGTCTCTAAAAAATAAAGATTGAAAAAAAAAGAAGGTACACAATAAACGTGAGTTAGTTTTGTTTCTGAGGTGACACTGTACAGGTTTTTTGTTTTGTGCTCGCGACCTCCTTTTACATATGTGATCTCATGGCTGAGAGATAACTAAACGCACCGATTAAAGATGAGATCATAACATTTAAATCTTTCCCTGAAGTAATCACTAAACATGTTACATAGTTAATTTTAAAGCGGCCAGCACGCACTAATAATAACAAACACTAAGATGCGAGGCTATAGACTATATAGGCAATTATATAATTTAAAACAACAGTGAGTCAGACGTAAAGCAGAATCTGCAATGACGTCAATACTCTCGATGTAATAAAAGCAAAAGCCACATTCTTAGTTCATTTACTACATAACACATTACAAGTGCACATTTAAGTAATAAAAGTAAGTAAAATAGTCTGTGATCATCTTGGGTTTTAATTTCTTAACTCCTTTTAGGGCTCTCCTAACACTGTAAGGTTAGGAGTAACTGCTCACCCACCATTCGAATACTGGTTACCATGTTTTAACTTAATCTCTGGAGCAATGGTCACAGATTAAAACACTCGATTGAGCTAATGAAAATCTTAAACAAAACAGTAACTCAAAAAATCTTAGCGCTAAATAGATTAAATCTTTTTGAACTTAAACTATCGTGAATGGTATTCATAATTAATGTATAGAAACCGGCTATACTCACGTGTTATTTAATCGGATGAGCCCGACTAGTTTCAAGCCCATACGGGGCTCTTATTCATAAGCTCTTTACACGGCGTTATCGCAGCGGGAATTGAGCTTGAAACTAGTCGGGCTCATCCGATAAAATAACGCGTGAGATTAAACCTTAGCAATCTCGCGAGGGCGCTTACAGGGCACTGTCGACTAAATGGACAAATGTTAAACATGAAGCTGTCAAACGCTGGATCGTGCTGATTCTGCCTTGAGGTGGAGGAAACACCTATGCATATACTATATGACTTTTCAGAACTGATTCACATTCAATACTCTCTACTACGGTCCCACATTTTACGCCCAAAGAAAGTGAAAGACCTCACTGCCAAGAAGATGCTGGATTTCTTAAAGGATACAGCGAAATATTAATCTAGATGTATAGTTTTTCGTTATTTCCCTTCTAGATTACCCGTATTTAACGTCTTGTCCTTTTCCTTCTGTTACTCAAACGTTGACTGGAAGAGATCCCGAAGTCCGCCTTAGTACATGTGCTATTTTTTTCTCTTTTCTCACAATATGTATATAAAATAAAGAAATTAATAAAGTTATATTAAAAAATCTAGGTGTTTGCATTGTAATCGACGGACATCCGATCACACACAGATTCAATATGCGTGCTACACGGCAAACCTACATGTATAGAATGGAATCAACTCGTGTGCATATCCATTGAGGCATGTAGGAGTCAGCACATTGCTATTGCGCACAAGAGAAAGTGAATTGATCGGTGCGTCAGGAAACACGGAAAAAAGTGCGACGTCACGTCCAAGTAACAAGTCAATATTTACATAATACTTTTTGTAACTTTATAACTAGCAAAAACTATTTTTAATTAATACAGGTTCGCGCTGTTATCTCGTAACTAAAGATTCAATCGAAGATAAAAGCGCGCGCACCTTGAAACTGTAGACCCCTTTACGTTCCTAATCAACGTCGTACAAGAACTCTTATATAGTTTTAATGCTAGCGATAAATACCAGGGATCCCACTAGCTTCTATCAGACCAGACTACAGTTTTGAAAATATAAATTGCAATATCAGAATGAAAACCGGGACCAAAATAAGGCGTTTCATTATCCAATGCGGTAATAATCATACATACTAAGCACTCAAAACTCAATACTAAAAAACTTTATTTTCCAAGAGAAAATGTATCATGCTAAACGTTTTGTATTGTCATCGATATGATTGGAATTATAACGATAAGCAGATAATATATTATGTTATCAGCATAATTTGTATTTAAGTATATTTTTAATGGATGAAAAAAGAGTTTTTAACACTAAAACCAATGCGATTTTAGTACAAACAGAGTATATATAAAATGTAAAAATTGCTTGAAATTGTATATAGCCAGTACACGGTTCGTAATATAGTTAATTATTTTAAATATACAAAAAAAGCATTAAAAAAATAATAATAATTGGGTAGGCTCTTAGGTATTTTCACTTCTCTAGACCGCCCATTCCCCAAAAGCTACCGTGACTTTACATTTAACAACAAAGATAGTCTTTTGTAGTCAATGTTAATTTTAGCTTTTTTTTTTTCAGTGTCCGAAAACGGATAAAACAACACTTTTTTTTAATTAAACCTAGCTAGACAGATTAAACAGATACCCATTAAGGAAAACATACAATTGTGTAGTAAGTAGAATAGATTAATTTCCGTCATCGTATTCCGTCTATTTTGGCGGGGAACCAAACAATGGCACAGTATGAGACTCGTGCCAGGACAAGTTGAATACGCGTGTCATTAACATTAGAGAGAAAATAGTTGTCTATGTTGTAACATAGACAATTTTCTTATTGTAATAAGATTAATGTTTTTGACTAGTTACTAACGATTCAAAAGTAATAAGAATATTATATAATAATAATATTCTTATTACTTTTGTATTACGGACCTCCGTAAAGTAACGCATAATTCTATAAATTACTAACGATTCTTTAACTTATCAGTACTTTAAATATATACCAGTAATATATAAAGCTGAATTTTGTTTGTTTATTTGATTGTTTGAACGCGCTAATCTCAGGAACTACAAGAGCGATTTCAAAAAAATTTTGAGTGTAAGATAATCAGTCCATTTATCAAGGAAGGCTATAGACTATATCACAACACGTTAAGATGAATAGGAAAGGAGCAGCAATAAATGATATGGTGAAAACGGCAAAATTTAAAGCTTCCTTGCGTGTGCTAAGTAAACGATGAAAGTTATACAAGAACCTCTTATAATTGTTAGAAAATTTCAATTCTGGAAAAATTTATAACACACTGATTTCAATGCGGGTGAAGCTGCTGGTACAATAATAATATAACATTATTTATTATATTAAGTAATACAACAATAGGACCATATTAAACATAGGATAAACGTTTCGGATGTTTATTCGAAATCCTGAACATTGTAAACTTTGGAATGTACAACGCAATTTTATGAGCTCTACATAACTACTAACTGTTGCTTAGTTATTTCAAAGTAAACTTCCGTTTCAGTTGTTTTACCATTACATTTTATTTGGCCACAACGAATGTGGCCAAATTTCTATTAGTCAGTCACATGACAAATTTTAAGTTACCTAATGATAGTTAATGTATAGAAACCGGCTACACTCACGTCTTTTTCTATCGGGTGGGCCCGAATAATTTCGAACCGGGAATAAAACTTGAGTACTGCCGGTTTCTATACATTAACTAGTCACATGACTGCTTTAATTTCTGTATGTACTGGTGCGGTAATTTTATGCGATATCTTTATTACTATAAAAAAATTACATCACGATTTTCCTTCCCTTATATCACTCTATGTGGGGTCGGCGCAACATGTTTTAACCATTTGCTGATATGATTTCGCTAGATATTTTACAACCGGTCGCCCGCCTGACGACAACTTACCTTAGTCGCCTTTTACGAAACCTCGGTAAGAAATGAGGGTGGTCTATTCAACTCAGCCGGATAACACACGGCACCTTCTTTAGCTGCTTTTACGACGACTCGGTAAGAATTGAGTGGTCTATCCTACTCAGCCGGATACCACACGGCATTTCCTATTATTCTCAAGTATCTGTTAATAATATTAACAACCAAAGTTAAGAGATGAAATTTAAACCAAGACGTGATATGTCACTTAATATGTCATTGTGAAGGCGTAAAACGCCAAGCCAAAAATAACTGAAGCCCTCGCGTATCACGAAATTTAACACAATGAGAATATATTATATTTCAATACAACAATTCATTAAAACTTTTGGGTATTGGTGCTTTAGAATTTCGCCTACTCATCTTAAAGAGCCCTTGAGAACTGAATAATTAATTTATAGAATTAGGCGTTACTTTGCGGAGATCAATAATACAAGGTAATAATAAAATTACTTTGCTTTAATCCGCGTTGAAGTAAAATAGAAAACATATAATGCTAAATGTAGATTGGACAATCCGTTTTCATACCTGATACATGCAGGATTCGTGAAAACACATGCACAAACCTACACCATCTCCTGATGATGCTTCGGTTGCGGGGCGAAACGATTTTTGAGTTTGTGATAGTGAAGGTATGTAGTGCTTGTGTATTATGGTGGCGGTGGTGGAGGTTTGTGCATTTGTTTTTACAAATCCTGCATGGACCAGGTATGAAAACGGATTGTTTACTCTACATTTAGCATTTTATGTATTTTCTATTTTACTTCATCGCGGTTATAGACAAAATAATTTCTTAATTATTGTGCCGTATTAAAGATTATTGTTAATCTAGTTCGAAACGGCGTGATGCCAATTTTTTATTGCTTTTTAACCATTGTTGTCAATTTTACTCACAATAATAAAAATATTGCACGAAGAAAACTCGCATTTAATATCCAATTCAATTGAATTAGACTAATAATTTAGATTAGCGTTAACTTCATCATTATTATTAGCTAAAATCTTAATTGTCATGGTATCATGGATAAAATTTATTTGTAATAAAATAAACTATTTTAAAACTATCGGCTGTACACTCTCGCCCGAGAGCACTTGCTATGTCTCGCCCGTGACACCGGTCGCGACGTGTAAGTTCGGAGTGAATATGTACATGGTTCATGGTAGTTCATTCAGGGAACGGGCGGTCTAGAGAGGTGAAAATACCTAGGATCGAGCCCCACCTGCCCTATTATTTAATGCAACCTCGGCGATGCTTTTGCGCTCGCCCGTCCCACCCGGTGACGCTGTAAAAGCAGTTAGGGCTAACAGCATACAGTCAATTCGAAAAAAAAATATGTACACTCGAGAGTGAACAGCGACGAGCTTGCCGAATATGCAAGGCGCTAGACTCACTGACTCGTGTACAAAAATCGACACGAAAGCGAGAGCGGCGGAGGCTTGCACTCGTACACTCTCGCAGTTGGCCAGGGTGTCTCGCAGAGACTACAGCCGTCATTACATAACGGTCTTGAACTCCTTTATACAAAGATAACAACACGGATTCAAATATTACGATTATTCTTATGGAATAATTGGTATCATTTTAAAATATATATCCTACAAAAATAACAAGTTTAGGAATGCAACCATTATTTATCGGATTCCCACGTTTTCCGAGTACGTTACGGCGGCGCGTGTGCAAATATCGTTGATCACTCGAAATACAGTCACGAAATACCTTATGTCTCGAGACAAGTGATGACTGTTGTCAACACAGTATTTTTAGTGCTTATTCAATGCATAAATTTTTGAATCAAGCAATGATGAATAAAACTTAAATACATGACAAAATTTTAATTATTGAAGATTAATTTAATTGTATTGGTATTGCTTGAATGAATTGAATTTACGAGCTACAATTTCAATTATAGTAGAATTGTGGAAAGCAATAATTTGTGTATACCTTACTTTCTTATCGAAGCGGGTAGGTACAATTACAACCTTCCTACAATTAGAAAACATACGAATGACGTTTTTATTGATCAGTAGAAGTGCTTTGTCAGTGTAGAATGTGTAGAAAAATTATTTATTTCTAGATATTTTATTACATTGATAAAAAATTAATAAAAGCACTTTGTTCTTCAATGATTATACTAGAATGATTCTCATATACATATATACCATCTTATGTACTTACTGTATCCTATGACTGACATGTTACGTGTCAGTCATAGGATACTTTATTTTTTAGGAATTGTATTAGTCCTAAAAAATAAAGATAAAAAAACTATTTTTTATATTTATATTTAGATAACTCAAATACTTATTTATCATCTTATAATGTTTTAACTAATTTATAATTGAGATCACATTTTCGTCACAAATAATGACATACATTCCGTAAAAATATTCCTCTAATTAATTTACTATTAATAACATGTTTACTTATGCACTTCAGTAGTAGAGTTAACTTGAAAACCTAGTTATTTACTGATATTAGGGTAAGAACTATAATGAAGCTTAATAAAATCTCGTTGTGAAAAAATATTATAATTTCGCCTCACTATAACAAAAATTTAATTTCTAATCCATTAACAATTAGTACCAGAGTGACCGAGTCTTGATCGGTATTTTTTTTACAAATAAAAAATGCAGTTAAAAAAATAAAAATAGTAATTTAATCTGGAATCGATCCTGATTCTTCTCCGATTGAGCTATAAGGACTTTACAATCGACAGCGAAATTATCTTTTGCTTTCTTATATAGCAGTTTTTTTAGTGCCCAAAAACAGGGATAAAATGATTTTTTTTAATAAATCTAGATAGATCGATTTATTCCCCAAAACCCTTTACATGCTGAATTTCATGAAAATCGTCGGAGCCGTTTCAAAGTTCCGGAAAATATACATATACACAAGATTAACTCATTTAAATATTAAAGATAACCGCTATTAATATCGGTCACCAAATATTGATACTCATAACCCCTAATCGTAAAAACTCATCCAATCATAAAAAGTCTGAATGTAAACAGTAATAAACGAAATTAATTACTTCACGTTGAACCACAAGTACGCGAAGTAGGCGGTGTATACATAATTAAATTAACTTTAATATTACGCAACGTATAACTAAATAGTTCTTATAACAATACTTATTTCAATCACTGTAAAACAGATTTAATTATTAAAAAGAAATTATTTGGTTATGTGGGCGTAATATTTTCAATGTAAATTCGCCCGAAAGAGTATCTCTATATGTCAACCGCCTGAATAGAATAGACCAACCTCATTTCTTACGTAGATGTTATGACATCTTTATGAAAGGTGACTAAGGTAAGTTGACGTCAGGCAAGCGGCCGGTCGTAAACTAGCTAAAACATGTTGTGCTGGTGCTACTTAGAGTGGGATAAGGGCAGGCGAATTATTATATCGTTTTATAAAAGCTATATATATAAAAAAAAAAATACTGAAATTTATATTAAATTCTAGTTATTATTTCTTTTTTTTTAAGTTTCATTTTTTTATTTTGTAAAAAATTACTGAGCTAGTTTCGGCCAATCAGGTACTGTCTATAATGTCATTAAAGTAAAAAAATAAAGATCATCATTCTCCTGCTGCTATCCTTAAGTGTGGTTCTTTTTATTTTCCTGTTATTCGTCAACTCTGGCGCTACTCATATGCATGTAATACTTCACACAATCCATCCATCACTTTTTCGATCTCTATTAAGCCACATTCATATTTTAAGCTGGTTTGTTTCTTCACAAAAAAATATTGAGAAAAAAAGACAAACCTATGTTTACAATTAACAAAATCAGTGTCCATTAGTGCCAAGCTATATACGAACGGGAATGTTTTCCGGACAGCCGTCGTTTTGGGAAGCTTGCCAGTTTGCACTTGACCGCTGTGATAATATTAAGAATCTCGGTTGTCGACAATATTAATATATTTGTTATTTAATAACATTTCATAACGCCTTTTCCGACACCTCGGTAAGAAATGAGAGTGGTCTGCTCTACTTAGCCGGATATCACAAGGTGGTTTATAATTCGATAATATGTGGTTATAATTTTTTGTAATTTTTTTAAGTTTCATCTTAAATAAATCTACTAATTAAAACCAATCTACGTACTACCTATCTAGAATAATAATTAGCACTTACAGGGAAGTATCATAATTCAATTTCCTGTTTTCTAAAATGCAGAGAATGGTAACTTCTAAAATATGCAACAACATACGTTTATTTACGTTACCACTAGGTTATATAGGGATTATACCTTATAAAATAGTTATCCAGCATATCGGCAGGTTACACCACGAGCAAGTGACGTTGGCACTTAACTGTATTATACGAGTCTCCTCCTTACACCGTGGAATGGCGACCTCGCAACGGAAAACGCAGCGTCGGTAGACCTCCTACGAGGTGGACTGACGATTTCAAAAAGGTCCAGGGGAACCTCTGGATCTCAGCGGTACATGATCGTGAAGTGTGGAGATCCCTTAAAGACCTAAATATGTTCCAGCAGAGAACATCCTTAAGTTAAAAAGGAGGAGGAGAAGAAGTATGAGTATGAAATATTCTGTATCTCTGGTATCCCGAAACAAAAGTCATATAAGCATTGCTTTAAAAAAATTAACTTTACGATTTCATTTTCCGTTATCACGTCTGAAATGCGAGCATATTAATCAGGAACTTATAATTCAGACCATTGACGACAGTCTCCAATTAAATTTTAATTATATACCATCAAAACCCGATAATGACTAGTCATTAATTTGACGAGCTTATAATAACAGCGAGCTATGTGACGAGGGTTGTTCACAAAAGCAGCTGGGAGCCGGAAGTGTTTTGTTGATTCATGCAATTTATTAGCTTTATGTTTAATTATGTTTGATGATTGATGAGTGTTATCGATTGCGGAGGTACGTAATAGTAAAATACTCAGGCCATAGCTTAAAGGCAACGATGTAACCAGCTCGTTAATTCGAGGTCTTTCTGTTATTAGGAAAACATCGCCCATCTACGTCCTAAAATTGAATGAAGATTGATGATGAACATGAAGAATTTCTTTTTATTGAAATGTTTTTCCTCTTTTTGGAGAGAGAGCGTATACCTATTTGTATATAAACTCATCTAATTTTCTTGTATGCCGTGTGGCATCCGGCTGAATAGAATAGAACACCCTAATTTCTTACCGAGGTGTCGTAAAAGGTGACTAAGGTAAGTCAATCCACCGTGTGGTATTCGGTTGAGTAGAATAGAGCACCCTCTTTCTTATCGAGGTGTCGTAAAATACGACTAAGGAAGGTGCTGTGTGGTATTCATCTGAGTAAAATAGACCACCCTCATTTCTGTCGTCCGGCAGGCGGCCGGTCGTAAAATACGTAGCTAAATCATATAATAACATGTTTATACATGTTATAGAAATACACATACATAGTTAAATTAATAGGTGTCCTCACTATTTACGTTTAGACTTTATAAGACGTGTTATAAGAATAATTTGTTTGTTACTGTTATCATACATTACAGATTCAGCTATAAATTTCCTACACAATATATTTTGAAGCGTAGTATACATTAAAATTTTCAAATATTATGTATATGCACATACTAACGTCATGACTTGGATAAATGATAGATTAACTTTAAGTACATATTATTATTATACACTGTGACTAATAAGTTTTGCAAGATACTATAAATTAAAACTAAGCATTAGTCTCTCTATTTCTAAGTAATTGATGAATAAATAAATTTTCTACCTAATTATAAACTTTAATATGATATCATAATTATCTTCCTTTTTCCTGAAATTCAGCATGAGGTTTTGGGGGAGAAAAATCGGTCTAGCTAGGTTTTATATAAAGAATTCGTTGTATTCCTGTTTTTGGGCATTAAAAAAATACTAAAATTTGCATCACTACATATTATAAAACAAAGTCCATATTTCCGTATGTACGCATAAAACTTTAAAACTACGCAACCGATTTTGATGCGGTTTTTTTTAATAGATAGAGTGATTCCAGAGGAAGGTTTGTACGTATAATAACATTCAATATGAAGTAGAGAAATAATGTAATTTTTGAGGTTTCTGTAAATAATTACATTTTTTTCAGCTTACATTGCAAACGCAGGCTAAACCCTACGAGATTTATCAAAATGATGTACTAAGTATTTGTACACCTTAAAAAGGTCTACAGAAAAGTCCGCGATGGTATATATCTATCTCTTATGGATAACCCACAATAGCAGTTTTTTTCATTTACTTTTTACAAAAAATGATGCCTTATGTTCAAAGCAATTTTTATACAAAACAGCATTAATCCTTATCCAATTTATTACCTTAAATAAATTGTTGATTTAATATAGATCAATATGGCCGTTTACAGCATGTAATTTAAGTGAACATTTTCGGAGATATTACAGATTTAAAATCCCGCGAGGAGGCCGCGCTTGGACCTATAAGCACTTCGACTTTAGCAGCGACCGGAGGCGCAATTAAATGTCCTTTTTTCAAGTTTATATTGTCTAATGATAAGAAAGCTATGAATGTTGTATGTAAAGACATTGTCTAATCAATTGTAAAAATAAATAATATCACTACATAGTATAAAACAAAGTCGCATTCTCTGTCTGTCCCTATGTCCGTATATCCCTGTATGCTTCAATCTTTAAAACTATGCAACAGATTTTGATGTGGTTTTTTTTAATAGATAGAGTGATTTTAGAGGAAGGTTTACATGTCTAATAACATTCAATATGGAGTAGAGAAATACTGTAATTTTTGAGGTTTCTAATGTGATGTCGTAAATAATTACATTTTTTCCGCTTACATTGTAAACGCAGGCTAAACCCTACGAGATTTATCAAAATGATGTACTAAGTATTTGTACACCATGAAAAGGTCTACAGAAAAGTCCGCGATAGTATATGTCTATGTCTTATGGATAACCCACAATAGCAGTTTTTGTCATTTACTTTTTACGAAAAATGATGCCTTATGTTCAAAGCAATTTTTATACAATACAGCATTAATCATTATCCAATTAAGAACCTTAAATACATTGTTTATTTAATATTGATCAATATGACCCTTTACAGCATGTAATTTAAATAAACAGTTTCGAAGATATTACAGATTTAAAATGCAGGGGCCGCGCCGCGAGCCTATAAATAGCGCGTCGGAGGTCGCGGTTCGCCTCTCGGCGATGCTTCCGCGCTCGCCCGTCTTATCGGTGACGCTGTCAAAGCCATTAGGGCTAACAGCATTAGTCAAATTCGAAAAAAAAAAACGCGGTTCGCCCTTTAACCATTTGAATTTAGCAGCGATCGGACGCATTTATGATCGGAGTTCTCTAGCGAGGAAAATAACAATCACTATCACTACATATTATAATACAAAGTCCATATTTCCCTATGTATGCATAAAACTTTAAAACTACGCAACAGATTTTGATGCGGTTTTTTTAATAGATAGAGTGATTCCAGAGGAAGGTTTGTACGTATAATAACATTCAATACGGAGTAGAGAAATACTGTAATTTTTGAGGTTTCTGTAAATAATTGCATTTTTTTCCGCTTATATTGCAAACGCAGGCTAAACCATACGAGATTTATCAAAATAATGTACTAAGTATTTGTACACATTGAAAAGGTCTACAGAAAAATCCGCGATGGTATATGTCTATCGCTTATGGATAACCCACTAAAGCATTTTTTGTCGTTTACTTTTTACGAAAAATAATGCCTTATTTTTGAAGCAATTCTCATACAATACAGCATTAATCCTTATCCAATTAAGTACCTTAAATAAATAGTTGATTTAATATAGATCAATATGGCCGTTTACAGCATGTAATTTAAGTGAACATTTTCGGAGATATTACAGATTTAAAATGCCGTGAGGAGGCCGCGCTTCGCCCTATAACACTTCGACTTTAGCAGCGATGTCGCCCTTTCAAGAGTTTGTTTAAAGACATTCTGTAATTAATTGTAAAAATAAAATACATAGGGAAAATATAAAAGTAAATAAGTAATAATGTACTATATGAATTTAGATATTCCAAAGATAGCAGGAAATCTTCTTGGTATAGGGCAAGGAAATTGTTTTTCTCCAAATTTAACGCTACGGCCACGGGCAGTAATGAATAAATCAAAACAACTGGATCAATTTTAATCATATTTTTTACACTGACTGACATGGGATATATATTTTATACCCGTGCGAAGCAGGGGCAGGCCGCTAGTTTAATATAAAACACTATTTTTGCCGTAAATTCAAGTCAGCGTAGCTTATTCGGGGTTCAGGCGGTCTCGAGAAATTTAAATACCAAGGATCGAGCTCTACCTACCCAATTATTTCTTTTTCTTTTTTTTGAAAATTTTTTTTTATTTTGCATAAAATACCGAGCAAGGGTCGGTCAAAAAGGTACTTATACTGAAGTACAGATGCAAAGAAACATAAGAATAAAAGTCTCAAGAACTCTCAAAATAACTGTCAAAAATAGGCATAGTTTTTTTAATACATCAACAAAAAATCTACTTTTTAGATAGTTTTATCTCTGAATTTTCGTTTTTTTTTGTCGGTAAATATTTGGGGCTCGAACTCGCTACACTTTTATGTTACATTAGCGTTTAATAGCTCCATTATGAAAATATTTCTATTGCTTTTATGAATCAACGTACTGAAACTAGTCCAACCTGAATAAATAAAAATTAAAAAAGTAGCTCAATCGATAGGTTGATTAAGGATTACCGTAACCATAATAGATGTCATTTTTATTAGTTAATAACATCAATTTAAACAGTGACATATACATTACATTGTACTACGCAATTATTGATAGCCCAGCGGTAACACTGTGCGACTCATTCGAGAAGATCACGGGTTGAAACCGGGCAGACACCAATGCGGTTTTCTGTTAAAACTTATGTGTCCAATTGATAATTGCAATTTATCACACGTTTTTCGGTGAAAGAAAACATCGTCAGGAAATCTGCATATCTCTAGAGAATTCTGAAGATATGTGTAACCTACCAATCCGCATTGGGGCAGCGTGGTAGGTCTTAGCTCCAATCCTTCTCTTCAAAAACGGAGAGAAGAGGCCAATGCTCAGCAGTGGGAGAGTAACAGGCCGCTCCACCACCCTGACTTCTTAACGAGGTGTCTTAAAGGCGACTAAGGTAAGTCGACCCGCCGTGTGGATCCGGCTGAGTAGAATAGACCAACCTTATTTCTCACCGAGGTGTCGTAAAAGGCGACTAAGGTAAGTTAACCCACCATGAGGTATCCGGTTGAGTATAATAGAATAACCCTCTTTCTTACCGAGGTGTCGTAAAACACGACTGAGGTAAGTTGACGTCAGGCAGGCGGCCGGTCGTGAAATACGTAGCCAAATCATGTCAACATATTGTACCGACTCCGCTTAGAGTGGCATAAGGGTAGGAGGATGATGATCAGTTTCAAAAATATTAAAATATTTTCGTTGATTGGTTGTCACAAAATTATTTTAAAAATGTTTTTTTTTATTTCATATGTCACCATACACACCATATTCTTTTATTTTAAAAGTCAACCCATATCGACTGTTCGATAAATCAGAGGGCGTGTTAGGTAAAACAATAAAGTATGACATAATTTCAAGTACACTTCACTGTAAACACGTGTAATAAAAAACTCGTTAGATTACGTCATATTTACTAAATATATTATTAAAGTGCTTTAAACTATAATAATAACTAACTTTTATCCGCAAATTCTTTCGCGTGGACTGTTGTCGCGTGATAGGTTGATATTAGATAGCGCTTTTTAATGTCATCTTATTCCTGTTGAATTAACAGGATTTCAATAGCCTATATTTTAGAAGATTTTAAACTTTCGCGATTCATACTAATTAAAATATAAACAACCGGGTCACATCGCGATAATCCCGTTACCTTTGTTTAAGGTTCAACGTTCAACGTGCAGTTAAAAATAACCAGCCAACGAAATCAGCGATCGCAGACCATCTGCTTAATTCAGGGAGCAATCACTGGATTGAGCTTCACGATCCCAAGGTACTGTCAACTGATGCCCACTATTATGCGAGAATGGCGCGTGAAGCCATTGAGATTCGAAAGCATAATACTTTCAACCGAGAAGAGGGCTTCAGATTGTCAACGACTTGGGATCCAGTGATTAATAAATATAACTCGCGGAAAAAATCGTTGAAAGCTATATCGCGTGCAGATTATATCAGTGTGGTGTGCAAGAGACCTTATGTGGATTGTGCGGTTCAAGTGAGGGTAGATGAAGAAAATAATGACTGTAGTACTCGGGAACGAAGACGCCGCGGCGCTCCAGTCAGTTCGTGACCACGGTGGATGCAACTCTGCCGAAACGTTGAACCTTAAACAAAGGTAACGGGATTATCGCGATGTGACCCGGTTGTTTATATTTTAATTAGCCTATATTTTACCCAGGTGTATAATAATTATGTTAAATTTCATCGATATTGGTTTCGCGGATTCGCCGTGAAAGAGTAACAAACATACGTCCATACTCAGAAAATTTCACATTTATAATATTTGTAAGAGTAGGATATTAGTATCTCTTTAATATATCTAATTTATTGAATATATAAAACACTATTTTTGCCGTTAAATGTCAAGTCAGCGTAGTTATTCGGGGAACAGGTGGTCGCGAGAAATTAAAATACCTAGGACCCCGAGCCCCACCGACCCTTCTATTTTTTTCTTGAACTTTATTTTTTATTTTGTAAAAAATTACTGAGCAAGGCTCGGTCAACCAGGTACTATATAATAATATAGAATATCTAATATTAGGTAATTCAAGAAATTTATTTTGCTCTAAATAAAACAAATGATTAGATGTCTCTCATACATGATAACGCGTCCTGTTGAAACAGCAGCGATAACCCAAATAGCCGGCCATTTGGAATGTAAACATATCGAGCGTTATCTGGACACGCTACAACTGGACAAAGTACTTAAATGGCATAGGTTTTCTTTTTACTGATGAACGATTCTTTGATAATCAAGATAATTTATCAAATAATTTATAGAAAGAAGAAGGCGTTGCGAGTTCCATAGTACAAAAGTTATGATATAGCTCTCGCTTTATATGTGGATATAGCTCTCTTTGAACCTGTACAAGACAGTAACGACTTAATGTAAATAGTATCAAGAATTATATTTTTAAAAGAGCAACCGCCGAGTTTCTTGCTGGCTCTTCTCGGTAGGAACAGCTTTCCGAACCAGCAGTAGAGTTGACGATTCAAAAGCACTTGTTAACAAGTTTATTTGAATAAAGAATATTTTGAATTTGAATTTGATAGAGTTATTTTGCTATAATCCGCGTTTGTTATAAATGTATATAGTACTAAGTGTAGGAAGTATAACCGGTTTCATACCTTATACCATTATCACAAGATTAGTTACCACACGTATCACAAGACACCACCACCACCAGAAGCAGTGTGGAGCACTTGGAGCAGTGTGGACGACACTGCTCGAATGCAAATATCCGCAGAATGCTCTCTTTCACCGAAAAGCTCTTCAATTAGATGCAAACTAGCTGTCAATTCATCAATCATCAATTTAAATTATTCGTCAAGTCATCAATTTAATTTAATCCGTTATGTACTATTAACCCTACCTTTTAGTAAAAACCGTACAAAAGTCCATTCAGTAGATATTGAGAAAATCGATCACATACAAGCAGACAGCTTTTAGGGACTTTCATTTTATAATAAGTATATATTTCAATGAAACACAAAAGGTTTAACAGAAAAACTCATTGGTTCCCGAGATTCGAACTTATAACCCATGAAACCAGCTCTAATGAGTCTCACGGTCTCAACAATGTGCTAACAAAGCGTTTATACTTTAGCTTTACTGGAATATAACTTACACTGAAATGTAATGTGTGTGTAGTACACAGATAACACTTGATGGGTTCACATTCTCGTAATGGCAGCTCATTCGGGTTATCAGTATTACTTATGAGAATGTGGTGTAAATAATCAATGGACGCATTCTTTAGAAGAATTTGTCTTAAAGATATAGAGTAAAGCACTATGGCATACAATTAATGAGCGCATTAGTGTATATTTATTTATTACCCGTATTATAAACTACTATCAGACGCGGTCACTCATTGTTCGTTACTGTCGCTCAATCTTTTTAAGACTTCCCTTCTAATATTTAGAGGCTCGTTTATTTTATTTTGCGACAACTTCCGAGATATTCATTTAAAATATACGGCGTATAAGGTGTTAATGTTCAGCATGAAATGCTTAAGTTTATACACTTAATTTAGTTGATAAGAAATAATACTGTAACCTTTAAACTTTAACATCAATAGCTATCTAAATAAAACATTGTACGTGATTATATTATTAAAAGCTGGGTCATTTTAAGATCGACTCCTGCAATAATTTAATTAAATTATGGTATAGATTCCGTTTGTACCTTGAAGGCTATACAAAATAATTATTTTTGTAAAACCTTTTGCCTGGGTAATTAAAAGAGGTGCACAATTCTATACATATAATAAAATGAATTTCTATTTCACGGTTGAACAAATGATAATGAAATGTTGACGCAATTCCGCAAATTATTTTTTGTTAATTATTGTTAGGAGAAGGCTCTTATGAAAAACGTATTGTATTAAAATATTGTATACGAAATATATGAAATAAAAGTCAACGTTTCGTTTTGTTTATTCATCGTGAACTATATGCCGCAATTATTCGAGTTAGAACTTAAAGCGTTAAATATACCATATCAGTTTTACACAATGATCTCAGGTACGATCCATCAGTCACGAAAACATGAGCAGTTTTTACAAGAATTTAAATAAATTAATATTCAAATTCAATTCAATTATTAGTAACAAAGGCGTGAGTAAACAAAGGTATATTAATAAGATCGAATAATAATATAAAGTTATATGCATGAGATATCCTTCCGAAGGTCACAAGTTTGCGTGACTGAAATTAAAATGTATAAATGTATATATGCTACATTTAGTTTAGATATTACATTTCATCAGCGAAAAATGGTTTTACAGTAATATACAAAATTGTCCTACTAATTGTAACCTTGGTTTAAGTTAATTCCAATATTTTTTATGTGTTTACATTAAGAGAATCATTTTAAAGATCGGCATTTAAACATAAATATAGTATATTGAATTATGAATATATTAAATAATATATTGAATTGTATATAGTAAATTGTAATTTTACCAAAATTAAATTAATATTTTATATTAATATTAATTTCAGATTGTCGAGATTTGAAACCCAGTATATTTTGTAAACAAGCCAAATAAAACATTTTCAAAACTGATTTCAGATGTGACTATTTTTTTTAATATATAATTAATAAATAATAAATACTTACACACCCGGTCGTCCGTCCCCAAAGTAAGTAACTTAATACTTGTGTTATAGGAGAGAGACAACTGGTGAATATATACTTATACATTTTTTAAATACTTATTAAAATACAAATATACACCCAGACGCGAAGACCAACAAAGAAAATGTTGGCCCTCGGCGGGAAACAAACCCGCGACCCGCGGAGCTGAAGGCAGGGTCACTACCAACTGCGCCTACGGGCCTGTCTAAACAACAGTTTAGTTTAAGTTTAAGTAACAATTCTCTAAATATTGTACGTCATGAATGTAAGAAAAAATCTTTATCAAATAAGAAAATAAACTGAGAAAAATATTACCACGTATACATGCCAACAAATTCGTACAAGTTATTTATAGACTTGTAGGCAGTTGTGCTGAGGTTGTAAAAAATGTCGGTTATAAAAAGAGACCAGCCTTATTTATTCTTGAACTTAGAAGGGTAATGTCCCAAGCGTAATGTTCGCATGGCACGCCAGACTGCAATGCGAGGTGAAATATATCGCAAAATGCGGTTAAGTCAAAGAAATGGGAAACTAGGAAATATCACAGCCGCTAGGGAGCCCATTATAACAATATTTATGAGTCTTATCATAATTATAGTATAATTGGATTATTATTACTGTAAAAAAGTTGTATCCGCGACTACATTTTTATTAATATATTGTAATGGAAGGGAGAGGAAGTTGCAACATACGTGAAGATACCTGTGGCACGCTGCGATGCGGCGCGGAGAGGAGAGGTGCGTTGACGAGAAGTGCGGATAGGAGAGTAACAAGTTGTATAAAAAGAATAAATTGGTTAAATTTGAAAAAATATTTCTTATTTATTGAATAAATATAAAGAAAAAATATCAATTACACGGTCGTTCGTCCTGAAATTAAGTAACTTAATACTTGTGTTATGGGTGACAGACAACGACTGGTAAATATATACATATCTTTAATTTTAAATACCTCAGTCGCCTTTTAAAACACCTCGGTAAGAAATGAGGCTGGTCTATTCTACTTAGCTGGATATCGCACGGCTAATTTATATTATCCTATAGTATAACAAAGCTTATCCAGCGGATTAGCCGTAAAGCGTTACAGAAAGACTGACTTTTACATTTAGGTTTTTATTTATTTATGTATCATAAAAAATATTGGAAAAAACATTATTGGTAAAAAAAAAGTGTACAAAGGTCAACTTATCCTTAAGACAGAGATCTCTGCCAGCTAACCTACGAATTCAGACAATTACATTTTACATCTACAATATTAATATAGATTCATTTCTCTCTAGATTCGATCACTCAACGTTATAATTAATTACATAGCAGAATACATAAGAAAACCACTGCAATACATTTCAAAGAAATATGAAATATTTAAACGGCACTTAAGAATTAAAATTAATTAAAATGCCTCGGGGTACGTTTGAAAGACTTTTCATCAAGTTAAAAGTACGTTGGAAGTTTCGTCCGCAGACTGTATAATAACTTTCTTAATGAATTACTAGCTATGTTAACATGAAAATAAATTGTTAGAGATTTGAATTTTGCCATTCACTTTGTTGTAGGTATCGGTGTAGCTCATAACAGATTATCGCAGAGAAAGAAGGCAATACAAATAATAAAGGCTGTGATATAGTGTGATTTCCGAATAAACGATATTAAACACAGACCCAAAAAGAAAACAAAATCACCGTATCGTGTTTTCAAACCTTTTATCAGAAGATTTTAAATTGATGCTCGTACTTACCTGAAAATATAAGAAATACTTAACGTCAATGAAAAAGTTCATATAGTAAATTAAAAAACTAATAATTAGGTACGTAATTTTTAATGATGTAACGTGCCTGTGCTATAGCGACTTAATTAACCAATACGAATTATCATTAACTGTATAAATTAGTACGTTTCGATCACAGATTATTAAAAAAAAATTAACTTAAATAATCTAGGCAAAAATTAAATTTATATTTATCATTCTCCTGCCCTTATTTCACTCTAAGTGGAGCCGGCACAACATGTTTTAAATATGATGATTTGGTTATTTATTTTACGATCAGCCTCACATCGACTTATCTTAGTTGCCTGTCTCACATCGACTTATCTTAGTTCGCGCTTTACGAAACTTCGGTAAGAAATAAGGATGGTCTATTTTACTTAGCCGGATACCTCACGGCGGATCAACTTACCTTAGTCGCCTTTTACGATATCTCAATGAAATATGAGGGTTGTCTGTTTTACTTAGCCGGATACCACACGGCGGGTCATTTTACCTTAGTCGCCTTTTACTACACCTTGGTAAGAAATGCTGAGTAGAATAGACTAACCCTGGCGTGTTGTACTCAGTCGGATACCACAAGGCGTATAAATAAAAAATATATTAAAACTAATATTCGTTTTTTTACAATTTCCTTTTAAGCCGGCCCCAATCCAAGAGAATATTTAGAAAATCAATAAAGATACGCCGATTATTTGTTTGTCATTCAGTGAATAAAATGATAAGTTTGTAGTAGTTTTGATTTATTCATTAGTCCCCGTGGCCCGCACGCGTTAAATTTGGAGAAAAATAATTCCCCCCTCCCTATACCAAGAAGATTTCCTGCTATATCTAAATTCATATACTACAAATTTATTTTTACATTTTTCCCTATGTATTTTATTTTTAAAATTAATTACACCATGTCTTTATATACAACATTCATAGCTTTCTTGTCATAACACAATACATACATATTTTCTTTAGAGGTTACTCTTGAAAGAACGACATATAGTTGGCCATGTGTAAAACAAACCCGTCCGATCGCAGCTAAATTCAAAGTGTTAAAGATCGAAGCGCGCAATCGCTATGCCCTGCATTTTAAATCTGTAATATCTTCGAAAATTTTCATTTAAATTACATGCTGCAGTGGCCATATTGATCTATATTAAATCAACAATACTTAATTGAATAAGGATTAATGCTGTATTATTTAAAATTGCTTCCAAAATAAGGCAAGTCAAAAATATGCCATTGTGGGTTATCCATTAGAGATAGACATATACCATAGCGGAGTTTTCTATAGATCTTTTCAAGGGGCACAAATACTTGGAACATTGTTTTGAAAAATATCGTAGGGTATTCAGCCTGCGTTTGGAATGTAGACGGAAAAAAATGTAATTATTTACGATATCACATTAGAAACCTCAAAAATTACAGTATTTTTCTACTCCATATTGAATGTTATTATACATATAAACTTTACTCGTCTATCACTTTATCTATTTAAAAAACCGCATCAAAATCTGTTGCGTAGTTTAAACGATTTAAGCATAGGAATATAGGAACAGACAGAGAAAGCGACTTATTTTATACTATGAAATTAAATTTAGCTATTATTTTGATAATTGTCAAATTTTATACTATACTTAACGAAAGACAAAATTACGTATAGCTGTCATTTTGTTATACCACGTTTTATAGTGACTTGACGGGATAAAATAAATGCGGTCGAACGGGATAAAAAATATCCTATGTCCGTCTCCTGGTTCTAAGCAACCTCTCCACCAATTTCCACCAGCCGAATTGGTTCATCCGTTCTTGAGTTATAAATAGTGTAACTAACACCAACTTTCTTTTATATATATAGAAGATTTTGCTACAATACGCTACTGAAATTTGGTACAATCGAATAGGTAAAAAATCTATCAGTATATTAATGTTGTATTTTTAACTGTAAGCAACACAAAAGGTTTATGTAATTTAACATATTACGAAATGTTCAATGACAAGTCAGTTAGAAGAGCAACTATCGAATTTTTACCGGTTCTTCGTGGTAAAAGCAACTTTCCCGAACCGGTGGTAGATTATTTAATGATTTTTTATACTAGCGAGTTTGATATTGAGTTGTTCAGAATCCAAATTATATGCTGTAAAAAAAGAAAAGTATCTAAACTAATTGGCATGTTACTATCCCATTGCTTGGCATAAGCCTCCTACTCCGTTTTTGGAGAAAAGGATTGGAACTAAGACCTACTACGCTGCACCAATGCAAATTGGTAGGTTACACATATTCCTAGAATTCTCTAGCTATGGTTTAGTCCAGATGTTTTCCTTCACCGAAAGCGTGTGATAAATTGTAATTATCAATTAGACACAAGTTTTAATAGAAAACTCATAGCCTGCCCGGGATTTATTTAAGCCGTGACCCCTCGAAGAGTTTTCACCGCTGGGCTATCACAGCATGAGCACCAATACATATACAGCAATTATATTATGTATGCAACAAAAAATGTGTCGCAAAAGGCGCCTAAGGTAAGTTGACGTCAGGCAGGCGGCCGGTAGTAAAAAACCTAGCCAAATCGAATGACAACATTTTGTTCCGACCCTACTTAGAGTGGAATAAGGACAGAAGAATGATGCTAATGGATTTTTTTCAAAATTTAGCGCATCATGTTTTAACTTGAAAACCGTTTGCAAATTTATTTAAACATACGTTCAAATATGATGATCTCACTCGTAGCTCTCAATGGAATAGTATAATTAATTCCAACAAAGAAATACATTATTTATTATTATTATACGCTTTGATTATACTCGTTTGCATACTGTTGACCGGCAGTTAAAACAAACAAGACCGGTAAACTTGAACCCATTTTCGGTTCCGCGCAGTTAACGTGTTAACAAGCGTGAGAAAACTCTAACTTGACCTACTGATGTGCGTTTTCCAGCTACATTATTTATGCTATCTCCATTATGCGGAACGTTTATTTTTATAGCTAGTTCTCGTTTGACTACGATCACATATCCATATAATTAAATTTTATTTACTTTATGTTAAAAGTTAAATTTAATTTTTTTTACTTTAAATATACTTTAAATGTACCTAGGTGACCGAGCCTTGCTCGGTAATTTATTAAAAGATTTAAGAAGTTCATTTATTTTTAATGAATTTTTTAGCAATTAAGAAAACTAAGAAAGTGGCGGTGGCTAGTGTGTCTCGAATCCAGGTTTTGAACTCTTATTCCGTCCATTACCATTAGGTTATCACAACATTACGTTTGACAGTCAAAAATATGATTTGCTTTCACATTGCATTCTAAATTTTAAATTTTATTTAAATTCCCGGTAAAACAGGGATAAAACGACTTTTTTTAATGAAACCTAGCTGGAACGATTATTCTCCCCAAAAAACTCCTACATTTAAGCTTTACTTTACGGAATTCTTTTTTAAAATTATTATATTACTTTTCATGTATGTAGTATTTATTAAGTAAACATTTCAGTCTAATTCTTCACACTATAGTGTGTTACACTCTAGATTAAATGCTACACTTTAATAAGATACTGTTAAGAAAGTACTTAATAAAAGTATTTGATATTCATCTACGAATTGAAGTTTAGGGCACCGCATTGCTCATTAAGTGTTCGCTCAGTCTATATGATGATTTATTTTAGCCTGAACATATGTAGTGCTTGTGTATTGTGGTGGCGGTGGTGGAGGTTTGTGCATATTTTTACGAATCCTGCTTGTATCAGGTATGAAAACGGATTGTCCATTTTACTTCATCGCGGATTATAGCAAAATAATTTTACTACTACTTTTGTATTATGGATCTCCGCAAAATAACGCCAAATTCTATAAATTATGCATTAGTTCTGTATTAAATATCCAAAGCACATAAACGAAATCGCAAAGTGCTGGTCCGAGATTTGAAACATTAAACCGTCAGCAAGTAAAACTCGGTATAACCACTAAGCCATTACAAATTTATGTAGGATACTCGAATGTTGAGTCCTACTCGAGACAAGTCTTAGAATGCCGCCAAGTACCAACTTGATGCACTAGACTCAGTAAATTCACGTCGACAAAATTAAACTCGTTCAGACGCTTTGCTTCAGTGTTCTAAACGTCTTACAATTTTACAATTTTTTATATTGTTATACAATATTAGGAGTTCAGCCTTATAACAAATCTATATTGATAGGCTTTAAGCTCAGTTTCCATCAATTACGTGAGCTCTACTTTCATTAGTTACTTTTTTTTCATTGTCTCGTTCCTTAGCGTGACCCCGCGATATTAAACCATGCAAATTACACTCCGCCGAAACACTGTCCTTGTTAAGAAAACAATTCATATAAAAATAAATTGCGCTGCAAATTTAAAATGGCAATGTAATACTGCAAACTACAATGCAACTAACGTCTATTACACGTTCTAAAAAAATCACATAAAATTGAACACCAAACGCTTGCGGTATAATCGTCAATAATAAAAAACTGAGTTGGTAAAAATACAGTCTATTTGAGATTCTATTTTTACAATGATTTAAAAGTAAAACAATATGAGTATAACAATCAAATAAGTATCAATAACATAAACGATCGTGAGGTATGTAATAACGCATGAGTAAGTTTATATTAATTTTAAATCCTACGTATACAAAAAAAATGTTATGTAAAGCAATTTAGCCAAAGGAGTTATTTTATGATTTGAATAAAAGATACATGATATAGAAGGGTGAATGACCGTACCCCATTCCATTCCATTTCGTATGTAATACATAGCCTTGACCAAAAGACTAAAGTGTGTGACAACAAGTGCAAAACTCTGTTATTGTTTCTTCCTAGTTTTGGACAAATGCATCTCGCAGGTCAGAACTAATACTAAAAAAGCCAAATCTCAATGAAATTATTATTTAATATGATTGAATTACGCCAAAGTCATCTTATACGTTTTAGTGATCAGTAGATTCAGTATTGTCGTATCGTCGGTACCACTCTGTTTGTTCTAAAAACAAAAATTTAATCATAAGCGCCAACCGGTTTGATTTTACGAGTAGTTTTAACAAGATATTTATCCACGAACGGAAAATCTCAAGATAAGGGGAAACTCATTGTTTTCGTTACTGAAGCCGTTAAACCGTAATGAAATTACTTTATATTCCATTCTTTTGTCCAATCCGCTAGTACAATTTTTAATACAATGTTATCTCGTAATAAGAAAATAAAATTATCATGGAAAAGAAAAAAATTATAGAAAACGCGTGAAATATTGCCTTTGTTAGGTCCGTGTTATAATTTACATCTCTGTTTAAAATTACATCAAAAATAAGTTAAACCTATACGTATAAATTTATATGAACTCATACATCATAGAGACTTCTGCTCTAGAAAGCGGAAAAGCAGTCCATAGCGCTATAGAGGTCTTCATTTTTATATTTTATGTTCTACTTTAATATTTTCAGTCTGGTTAAAATCTGATAGATAGACTGGATAAAATCCCAGAATTCTTAGTTAGGATTTTATTGAAAATAGCCAATTTCAAATAGCCAAATTTGTTTCAGTGATGCGGCATATACTTGAAACATGAAGGTCTCGAAGCCTTACTAGCGGTCAGTCGTAAAATACGTAGCCAAATCAAGTGACAACATGTTTATAGCATGTTCTGTCGACTCCACTTAGAGCGGGATAAGGGCAGCAGGATGATGAATAAAGGTCTCGAAGCTTTAATAGTCAGTTTTAGCAAATGACCTTAAATGTATCACATAAACGTGCCGATACAGACTTAAGCTCTGCAACATTTCTTATACTTTAATAGAAGCTCTTTGCGGTACTCTATTACTAATAACACTAAACCGATATGTAGATAAAGTAAAACACAAAGTAATAGATAATAATAAAAAACGATGTTGGAATAAAATTTTGTTAAGCGTGTACGGCAATTCTGGTAATCTAAGGCCAAGATGTTGGACGTAATCTACAGAAACTCCATTACGCCATTACGTGTAAGCTTATCCATTAACAGACGTACGCAAAAACATAAGTATTAATACGAATAACGGGGATTTATAATACCGTTTGCTATTCCCGTGCCATAGGAACAAAAATTATTCAAAGCAATACTTGAAATTAAAGTTATTAAAAAGAAATACAAAATGTATACCATCACAGCGTATTTATAACATTAGTCCTACTAATATTATAAATTAGAAAGTTATTGAGTATGGATGTATATTTGTTATTCTTTCCAGGCGAATCTGCTGAACCAATATCGATGAAATTTGGCACAATTATTCCTAATACACCAGGTTAGGCAAAAACATATAGAGATCCTGTTAACTCTACAGAAATTGGTACACATTGAAAAGCGCCATCTATCATCAACCTATCACAAGCCAACAGTCCACTCAAACAAAGTTGCGGGTAAAAGCTATTTCTGTATAACTTACAGCATATAACTATGTCTTATTATGCTTAATATACTTAACGGCTATAAAATATTAAGTTACTTGTCGATAAAATCTATACTTGTCAGTATTGATCTTATCGGCAAGGCCTCTTAAAACAGAAGATAAACAAAGTTCAAGTATCGCAACAAGATACGATCGGAACAAGATACGGTCTTGTGAGAAGTTGAACGAATGTTTAAGAATAGAGAAATTCTATATTGAAAGCCTGGTATTAAAGTGACCTAATTCAAAAAATTATTTATATTTTGATTACAATACGATTTTGCTCGTGGAGCCTATCCTCCACAGTTTCGGGTAGAAACAATCGTAGAAGTTGTGGTAGTGAGTTTGTGTAGTGTTTGTGTGGAGTGTTGGTGTTGGCGGCGTTTTATTTATTTATTTATTTATTTATTTATTTATTCCATAGAACTACCAACAGAATTACATATGTAACCAAAGTAACATGGTTATTTCTTTCCTAGGGTTGCTAATAACATATAAATCTAATTAAAGGTAGTCACAGCTTGCTTATAAGGTAACAAGGGCCTGACGTCAACTAACCTTAGACGTATCTTACGACACCTCGGTAAGAAAGAGGGTGATCTATTCTACTAAACCGGATACCACACGGTGGGTCAACTTATCTTAGTCGCCTTTTACGACACCTCGGTAAGAAATGAGGTTGATCTATTCTATTCAGCCGGATACCACACGGCGGAAACATACATACAATTACTATTATAACTAAAACTAGATATGATACGCGTATGTGATTGTTACCTGCTTCATACACGTAGAATTAAATATATTCTCTTAACAAACGCCGATTACAGCAGAATAATTTTATTGTAACTTCTATCATTTTATCAATTTTAATAGGAGAACTCGCTACCACAATGACATGGTCAATATAATTCAAGTAAAAAGGAATAATGAGGAAATTTAATCTACCTATAATCGTAGTTACTGTTGCATTACGCATCTTAGTAAGTAAAGTAAGTAAGTAACAGCCTGTTACTATCCCACTGCTGGGCATAGGCCTCCACTCTCCATTTTTGGAGAGAAGAGTTGGAGCTATGACCTACCACGCTGCTCCAATGCGGATTGGTAGGTTACACATATCCCTAGGATTCTCTAGAGATATGCAGGTTTCCTCACGATGTTTTCCTTCACCGAAAAGCGTGTGATAAATTGCAATTATCAATTAGACACATAAGTTTTAATAGAAAAACTCATTGGTGTCTGCCCGGGTTTGAACCAATGATCGTCTCTAGAGATTCACACGGTCGCACCGCTAGGCCATCACAGCTAATCACGCATCTTACGCATGACATATTCCAGAGATGATTCACGATGATGCATCTTTAATGGAGCTATTTTAGTTCTACGCACATGTCTGGGTCTTAGGTCTCGTTATGCTATTAGCGGTTTACGCAGAATTGTATTAACACAAATTCTAAAATAACTAATTTTAACATCAAATTCGAGTAACGACGAAGCGTCACGAATATAGTATTCTATATTCTGATTACTACTCAACTAACGAAGTAATTAAAATATATAGATAGATACCTATTGTCATAATCCGCAATAAAAAATAAATAAATGTTAATTCGTATTGGTACTATTCTTTCTCATACTTGATACAAACCAATTTTGTTGTCAAAGAGTTCAGGTCCTGATGGTGCATCAGTTAGGTAGCCACGCAATTATTTAGATTGTGATAGTGAATGTGTGCAGTGCTTGTGCATTATGGTGATTTGTAGTACATGCGGTTTCATGGATCTTGCATGTATAAGGTATAAAAGACATAGTACACTCGAAATGTAGAAGTACATTTTTTTTTGTCGCAAATTATTGAAAATAATAGTTTCAGTACTTTTGTATTATGGACATCCACAAAGTAACGCCTTATTCTAGAAATACCTTATATTTATAAGTAAATAATCTATACTAATATTACGGGTGCAAAATTCTGTCTGTCTGTTACACTTTCACCAAATAAATAAACTTGGTACAATTTAAGTTTATACAATGTAGTAAATATCTTCTTTAATATTTAAATGAGTTAATTTTATCATCATCATCATCATATATCATAATATATTTTTCGAATCTCGGTAACGGCCCCAACGATTTTCTAAGATAAGGCATGTAGGGGGTTGTGGGAGGAAATTCGATCTAAGTTTTACTTTTAAAAATAAATTACCGAGCAGGGGTCGGTCAATCAGGTACTAATGCTATAAAACAAGTTTATAAACACATAGGAAAAAAAAATAACAAAAAAGTTCTCGTAAAACTTTGCTTTGACAAAATACGTGATCGTATATCAAAACAAGTACCATCGGCTAACTTTTGTTCCATACATCAATCATCAATACGAAATTCCGACAGTAAAATCAAATATGGGCACCGCGCACTACCGCTTCGATTACAGATGACCAATGCTTCACATGAATACTGACATGATTATTATGTCTATATAAATGAATTTCAATTAATTCTAAAAACAGAAAAATTACTTATTCTGAAGGTAAAAATCACAGTTTATAATTTGACGAAATTAAATCGGTATTTTACCCTTTTTTATACAGGAAAAAAACCCCTTATGGGTACCACCGCCCGACGGGGACAGGCGGCGGTTAAGTCGGACTCGCACCGACTAAAACGACCTGTGTGCTCCACCACGCTGCTGATGGCAAGGACAGTATCGTTTTACACATTGCCCCCCATCCCCGCCTACAGCCGCTCTGATCCAAGAGACCACCTCCCGGGTAGGGACCCCTCAAAAGTCGGTATTTTACCCACCTTCAGTACCCTTTATCTCTTAAAGCCACTATGACCTAAATTTCATAATGTACCATCGTTCTTACCTGTGTTGGAAGCATGCGCTGACAAACTTTCAGCTTTTATAAGATGTCGAAGATCTGGGCTTCGCGAGCTCTTAGTCCATTAGTTTTTCATAATTATTTTAAATTCTTGATCTTGTCATGATCATTTCAAACATTGTTGAATATTGCCGCCTATTAAAGTAAGTGCTCTATAGTTTATATTATATATCGGCGACTTCGCTTTAATGAACAGGTTACTTCAATTGCTTGGTAGCACGCAAGTGTTGCTAGACTGTAAACCTATTATTATAAAAAAAAATATTATACTTTTATCATAACAATAGGTTTACATAACTACAACAAACCATTATTTTGGCTGTATAAAAATATTAAAACTTTATATTGTTATCATAATAATATATTTCTCTTCATAACAAACTAATATTTAATATGGTATTTATCTTAGGATATATTCGGCTCGTTAAGGAATCATAACAAAAAATATTATCCATCTAAGTAAAAAAATAAAACGTAAAATTCAATTCAAACCGCACCTATTAGTGCGTTAATATTAGTAACCGTAATTGATTGTTTATGTCATAGGTTTAAGTTATCACATCATTCTCCAAACCCTATCCCACTCTACGTAGGGCCGACACACCATGTTTTAAACATGTTGTGATGTTATTTGGCTAGGTATTTTATGACCAGCCACCTGCCTGACGTCAACTTACCTTAGTCGCCTTTTACGACACCTCGGCAAGAAATGAGGGTGATCTATTCTACTCAACCGGATTCCATATGGCGGCAAAGGTTTAAGTTATTTGTTTGAAGAAAAATATATAAGATTCTAAATAATTTATAGAATTAGGCGTTATTTTACGGAGATCCATCATACAAAAGTAGTGATGAAATTTTTTTCCTATAATGCTCGATTAATTTACCTTCTTCTTGCTTTTAAAGCATTCGTCCCACGCATTGAGCCATTAGGGTTGAGCTATTAGGATTAATAACTTACAGATAAAGAAAGAACAGAAGTGCTCTTTATCAACACAAAGCTTATATTCATTTTCTATTATTATTCTATTATTTCATATTCCAGACACAGCAAAATTAAAAAAAAATGGCTTTCGTTCTCAATCAACAAAAATTTTGAGATGAGAGCTAATACATATACACCCAGGATCAGACACGCTCCAGCGAACCGAGTAACAACATCGACACCACAAGGGCACCGCAAAAGTGTCTCTTGTTAACATACAAATTATCTAGACACGACTCAGTAGTTTACCTAATACATATATTCATTGCAAAATGACGAACAAAGTCAACTTGAAGAGAATATTCAATAAAGGACCTATAATTTAACCTTGTAGTACACCTATCGACATTTGTAATTTAATTATTTAAATTCCTTAAATAGTTTATGTTAGTATTGATATTAACAAAATTCTATTAATAATAAATGAATCACGATCGTCCGTTCCCAAACTTAACTGTACCAAGGGTTAAGTCATATATCACTATTATTAATGCAAAATTTTCTTGACTGTTCGTATGTATTTTTGTACTCGTGTTACTTAAAGTTTAATGAATATTTTTGAAATTTTAACCTAACCCTAACTAATATAACAGAGACTATATTTTTCTCTATTTATTCTTGACACTATGGCTCTCGGTAAGACTAGAAAAACCTGGATTACAACTAGTAACTTTTAAGTTGAACTTAAATAAAAAAAAAACTTATTTATGTTGTTAATTTCAAGACAATCTTTGTCTTGTACTATCTCTAATCATTAATTTAACAACTTGTTTACAACACACGGAAGTATGATTAAATATTTGACAATGGAGTTGAATGTTATATGACTAACCGTAACCGTTTAAGGCTATTAAGATAATATTCACCAAACGACTAATTTGCTAGTTAATTACAGTTTGTCATTGTTATTTATGGCGCTCGAAGCCCGAATATTGGTCCAAAACGTTCACACACTCACCTCGAATTGAAGTTCAAGGATCAAATCAAACGAACATTCATAAAACAACGAACTGAAACTGTTACAAGCGGTAAATGACCGTAGTTAACGGTAAACAATAAAATATTCGTCATTTTCTTTCACGGAAATTTTTCTCACAAGGTTCAACATCATTTCGCGATATTATCCATTAGAATAGATATTATTAATGTGAAAGTCCATCTTTGTCAGACAGACACGTCTTATACCCTGAACTAATAATATATAAAATTTACAACAATTGAAGAACAATAATTTTCGAACAATTGCTTATAGTATAAATACCGTTTTTCTATCGGGAAGAAGAAAAACAGGAATAGGTCTCATTACGGGATCTCAACAAAAAACGAGCTTGTGCCGCTTGGATCCAGAAGCTCCTATAATACTTTTGCTTTATAAAATCTTATATTATCATGGAAATCATCTAAGCGTTTATCTCAAGTTACATCATGATCTGATTGAATCTATATATGTTACTTCGTTATAATATTAAGCTATTCAAATAATAGAAGAATCTAAAATATTATATAATATTCGTTTTGGGAAAAAACATAACACCAAAGTTAATCAAAAAATATTCATAATTGAACAACTCAAGCAAAAAAAGCTTTTAACAAAATTCTATGTCCCTACTGTTAACCGTCGAGGAGTTCCCTCCTCTGAACCCAAACCTGGTAGTAGCATCAGGGCATGCTCATCATAAACATGTATTGTCATCGAGACTGTATTTATTTCTGTAACCAGTATGTAAAATCAGCTCAATCGGAGACTACGAAGTGGGGCAATATAACTTACAAGATTCCACCTTCACATACATACAGGGCAAGCTAAATAAAAGCTTTTAATAAAAATGCCAAGTCTTATAAGTGCCGCCTACCTACCGACGACGTTAATAGCTGATTAAATCAGAGTAGACCAAATATAATAAAGACATTTCATGCTAACGTACTTTGCCTTTCGTCGACCTTTTATGACCTCAGTCGTGTTCAGATGTTAGTAAAATCAATTAATATGAATTTCCAATTTATGGAAATGTCGGTTAATTAATTGATGGCCATAAATTAACATCAACTTGTAACAAAACTAAATCACGGTAAACAATAAAAAATCTTGTAAACAAAATTGTTAATTTCCATATCAAATATAATTCACTAATTCATTCACAATTCATATACGAGTTCTATGCCACACTATATATGTTTTATGCTATAATTAACTTCAGAAGATTAAGTTATTAGGTATACGTCACCTCAGGGCACGTCCCCTGACGAACCTAAACATGACATCAGCAAGAACTTTTTTTTTGTGATGTGCATAAACTTAATTATTACTTGCTGTGCTTGCGGATTCGCCCGCATAGAAATCAGTGTGTCACAAAGTTTTCCCGTGTATATACCGACCCCGCGGGAATTTCTATGTAATGTACCTAGCCTGTAACCTAAGCATTTCCCAAGAATTACAATATATTTAATTGAAATCCGTTCAGTACATTTTAAAAAAATCGATGTCATACAGACATACAGCTTTTGGGGACTTAGTTTTATAAGAAGGATAGATGTTGAATAATTATTATGTAAAGCACACATATTGCACATACATTTCAACATATGCTCATGTACTCACTAACGAATAGAAGTCGTTAATTCCGATGGTTTTACGATGTATTCTCTGCACTATAAGTTTGGCTCGTTATATTTTAATAGCCCTATAGAGTGCTATATATCTCAGTCCACTAAGCGCACGAACACTCAACATGCACTTAAGATCTCATCACTGCGTCAATATTATACAATTTTAGTTAATAGAGTACACGTTAGCTGCGGTAGTCAAACGGTTGCAACGTTTGAATCTTTCCAGGGCGGCACGGGCTTAAACCCCGGGCAGGCATCATTAAGCGTTAATATTTAAACTTATATGTCATAATGTTATTGCAATTAATTACATGCTTTTCTGTGAAGGAAATCAAAGTGAGGAAACCTGAAAATCTCATATCAAATATGTCAACCCTGTTCTCTAAAATATGAGAGCGGTTGCCTATATGACTAGTAGTGGGATAGTATAGATGTTATTTGGCTAAGTATTTTACGACCAGCCGCCTGCCTGACGTCAACTTACCTTGGTCGTAATGTTGTAGTGGATACGGTTGCGATATCTACCAATAGTTTACATGTTCCAATACCATGCTTGCGATCAAATACTCATTTTACTTTTTACGGAGAAAATATCGGGAGGTCTGCTTACTAACTAGATGTACGACCTGTTTATACGCAATGAAGCTACGTGGTTGAATTAAGCTTTAGCTTTCTCCACTTGTTACGTTAAGAGGTGTAGAAAGCTTAATTAATATTATACTGCCTCATTCCAGTAGATGTTAGCTTTATATTTTACTAGCGAGCCGCTCCGGCTTCGCTCGGGTATAAAATATATAGCCTATGTAACTCAGTGAAAAAAATAATTAAAATCGATCCCGTAGTTTTGATTTATTCATTACTGCCCGTGGCCCGCATGCGTTAAATTTTGAGTAAAACAAACACAGCTATGCCCCCTGCATTTTAAATCTGTAATATCTTCTGTAAATGTATTTCTCTACTCCGTATTGAATGTTATTATACATATAAACCTTCCTCTTCAATCACTCTATCTATTAAAAAAACCGCATCAAAATCTGTTACGTAGTTTTAAAGATTTAAGCATACATAGAGATATATGGACAAACAAAGAATGTGACTTTGTTTTATACTATGTAGTGATAACCTAATAAAATTTATTCCTATATCAAAAGTCTGTATCCTTACTAATATTATAAATACGGAAGTCTGTCTGTCTGTTATGTTTTCACGGCGAATCAGTTGAACCAATATCACTACCCAGGTACTTTAATTTAATATTCTCTAGCGGATTACCGTGATAGACAGAAACAGACAGACTTTTGCATGAACAATATTTATTAGTATAGATACGGATGCATGCTATATCATATAACGCTAGGTATCACAGGGGGACTCAAATTAGTCAATGTCTAAATCGGCAGCTGGGCGTCCCGTCCGGCCATTAATGTTAAAAGCGTTATTGATTTCGTACACGTATCGAGGGGGACGAACGGTCACCAAGAGGGGAAACATAAAACTTGGGGTCATCGACGACCCTACGACATGCAATAATTCTTGAGTCTATTCTATAATGGTTGGAGTTTAAATGAACTTGTGTACGGTTGTTGAAGTTCATCATCATTGTCCTCGCATTATACCGCTAAACGGGGTCTGCTTTTCCAATCATGCGGCGCAATTCATCTCTACAGTAAGCATCTTCTTTAGAAAGTTCTAAATTCCTTATGTCCCTTTGGACAGTAGTCAACCAGCTGGCCAAGGGCCTGCCTCTTCCTCTCTTTCCCGTGGGCCTTGCGAAACACTTTTTTGCTATGTCTTTTTTTCTCGTCGTCGTTCTCGTGACGTGACCATCTCAACCGAAATTTTGTTAGTTTCTCAGTAATGGGCGCCACTTTGAAGGATCCTTTAATATACTTATTTGGTATTTTGACCCTAAGAGTGACTTGAAGATAAGTTTATATTAATAGTATCTCTGCCGCTATTTTGCCCTTGCTTTTATACCTGCCGTCCAAACATGTGCTTATCCAAATTAAATATATATCATGCACGTAATATTTTTGAATCGTGCTCACTGATTAAATTATTTTTTGATATGTTTCTTTTAATTGTTTTAATTCTAAGAAACGATGAACCGAGTCGCAAAAATATTATCTTGAATAGATTTAGACTCGTAAATAAAAATAATTACCTTAACTACATAAAATTCTTTAAAGTGGTAAATAAAGTTAAATCCACAAAGGTAAGTTAATATTTTTTTTATAGAACTAAATTTATATAGTTCATTTAGAGAAACGGATTGACTCTTAAACATTGACCGAAAGAAGAAAAATCAAACAAAACTAATAAATCTGACCAATTTTGAGTTATAGGTTGACGCTTATATTTGACCGAAACTAAAAAAACTACTTGAACCGCTAGCTGATCAAACAATACAAATTTCTAATCTAATACATAAAATATTTAACTACTCGTCATAAACTGAAATCGATTCATAAGAATAGTCGTTTTATTAATATTCATTCTGCTTATTTTTGCAAATAGTACCGCAATAATAAATATAAGGCTCTACGTAGGTGTCAAAACGGCACATGTCACAAATATCCGGATTATATTTTTTTATAATTCATTGCGAGTTATCAGCATACGTCAAATAGAACTGCGCATAATACGGTATTGCTTAATCATATTAGGAAGCCAACTTGCCTGATGTGACATGAATTGCACGTGGCAATGACCTCTATCACACGTACCTGAAAATAATAATCGAAGTTAAAATTTACCATATGAAATGAATATTTGACCTGATAACGAATAAATAAATATAGATCCAACTCAAATCGAAATCTATTACATCCTTACTAATATTAAAAATTTCTGTATGTTACATTTTCACGGCGAAACCGCTGAATAAATATCTATGAAATGGCACAATTATTCCTTATAAATCGGTAACATATAGGTTATAGAAATCCTGTTAATTCAACAGGGATAGGATAAAATTGAGAAACACCATCTATTATCAAAGTTTTTTATTCACTATGTGTCAAAGTTAATTTAAATCCGTAATTCAAAGAAGGTTTCTATATCACGTTGTTCAGCTCACGTCGAAAGAGTTATTTAAGGAAAGTTTTTATATATTATTGTTTCTCTCTGCCTAAACAACGCAGTTTCAAATGCAAGTAGATCAATCTCACTCTAACCATCATAAATCATCGTAGCTAAATAATTTAATAAAATAGATATAGCAATCGCAGCTATCAGACAAGATACTTAATAAGGACCTTGTTTATGACACATAAGTCATTGATGGAAAGCTATTCACATTTTATCAACCACATTACGAATGCAAAAACATTAGGCCAATGAACTCTTATTAAAAATAGTCACAAACGGAACGTTGTCAGATAAATGATATGTAGTTAAATGTACATGCAGTCAATATCATTTAAAAGTTATTTAATAATTGATGGTTTGAAAGCTATGGGGGTTTACATTACATTTACCAATACATCATCTTCTTTCGGATATGTATCTTTTCAAGTTTAATATAGATTAGGTGGCCCTCATATGAAAGCTCACAGAGAAGACATATTCAACAAATATTTTAAAGACTTTCGAAGTATTAAAGTTTGGAACGGCGACCCCACAATGTTAAAGGAAATATTAGTGGACCCTTCCGAATGACGAGACAGACAAACGCACACAATAAAGACGCAAGGAGCCGGAAAGGCTCCTTCGATGCATGGAGGGAAACTCCATGCGTCGTCTTTGAAACATTTTAAGGTTCTGTTATTATCAACCTTATGATGATTAGAATTACGATATTTGATAATGAATTACGATAGGCTATATTAATGTAAATCTATACTAAAAAGTAACGGCCTGTTACAATGGCCAGCAGGGCAAAGACCTCCATGGGATCCTCCTCTCTCCGTTTCTGGAGAGAACGGTTCAAGCTAAGACCTACCACACTGCTCCAATGCGAAATATCCAACTTTAGGTTTCAAATCTATGCTATAATATTTGTATATGCGACAGTCTGTCTGTCTGCATCTACTCTTCTTTTATCCTTCTTTTTCACATATTTCTTGCATCCACCCAACATTCAGATCCATATAACGAATTTATACGACCGTTTTAAGATTAAACGTAAAATGAATCAAATTCTATCCTATACCACTAATGTTATAAACGCGAAAGTTTGTGAGTATGGATTTATGTTTGTTACTATTTCGCGGTGAATCCGCTGAACCAAAATCGATGAAATTTGGCAATTTTTTTCCTTATGCACCGAAATAACATATAACTATAGAAAGCCTCTTAAATCTAAAGCAATAGGATGACATTGAAAAGTACCATTTATCACCGACCTATCACACGACAACGAACTATCAACGAAGTCGCGGGTAAAAGCTAGTATATGATAATACTGGAAACAACTCACAAAATACGAATAATGCGTTCATCAAAATAAACGCTATATTGATAACTTTTAAAAACTAATTATAAATTTACAATATGTGGGCGCGTGTTATCAAAACATGCGTGTCAGATGACAACCCACTCACAGAGCTTGTACAGCGTAAACATGTGTTTGACATATTAATTGGGTCGCAAAACACCACATTCGGCATGTGTTGCGTTGACTAAAAATGATAGTCGTCTTTTTTATTATTTATCTAATTATCTGGAAGTACCTGGGTGACCGAGCCTTGCTGGGTAATTTTTAAAATGATGTAAAAAAATAAAATTGAAGGAAAATTGAAAAGAAAAATAAAAAATAATGGGGCAGGTGGGATTTGACCCTAGGTATTTTCACCTCTCTAGACCGCCCGTTCCCCAAATGAACCACTATGACTTAACGTTTGACAGCGAAAAATTGTGATTGTATTCAACGTAAATTTAAAAAAAAATTTAGAGCCCGAAAACAGCAATAAAACGACATTTGTTTAAAATAAAACTTATCTAGATCGATTTTTCTCCCCCAAACCACCCCGTTATTGTTCTAGTCCTTCTCATGCAGTGTTTCCCAGAGTGGGGCCCACGCCCCAAAGCGGGCAATTTTAATGTTAAGAGACGGAAATAAATAGATGAACAAAGATGCTCCTAATATATAATAAATAAATAAATAAATATATAGGACACTTACACACACGGTCGTCCGTCCACAAAGTAAGTAACTTAATACTTGTGTTATGGTAGACAGACAACTGGTGAATATATACTTATATATTTTTTAAATACATACTTAAATACAAATATACACCCAGGCTCAAGGACCGACAAATTCATTTTAAAGAAAATGTTGGTCCTCGGCGGGAATCGAACCCGCGACCAGTGGAGCCGAAGGCAGGGTCACTACCCACTGCTCCAACGAGCCAGTCAAGACATTACTTGAGACAAATATTTTCTAGTCTGTGACTTAATTCCCCAAGCGGATTAATACTGGTAAATAATTCCACAACATATTATTAATAGGGAAACCGAAATCTGAGCTACAGCAACGCGTGACCGGGTCTGCTAGTACCGCCACCGCCGAGTTTCTTGCTGGTTCTTCCAGTCGGAGCTTCATTGTAATTTGACGATTCGAAAGTGCTTGTAAAAGCCAATTTGAATAAAGAATTATTTGAATTTAAAATTTAGTAAGTAATATATTTAAAAGCCTAACCCTATGTGGTAATAATCTTTACATAAATGTGCCTCACCGAATTATAATAACGTTACAAATATTTTAACGAAATGAATGAGAACATTTTAATACGGAACTACGGTAGTTAATTTTGCACCTAGTTAGCACGTGTGCATGTAATTATAGATGAAATAATAACATTCTGCACGCTTTACTATATGAGGTCTAGATGTCTAGATAGAGGTCACGATGATTATATTGTAAATTTTTTATTTGTTATTAATTAAAAATACATTATTGTAATACTTAATTTTGAGAAGAGTGACCGCCGAGTTTCTCGCTGGTTTTTCTCGGTAAGAGTACCATTCCGAACCAGTCGTAGCTTCATTGTAATTTGACGATTCGAAAATGCTTGTAAAAGACAATTTGAATAAAGAATTATTTGAATTTAGAAATAGCATTGAATTATTATACTAGAGTAAGAGGAGAGACATAGACAAGCCTGATAGTGGGAGTTACGCAAGAAATAAAGAGGGGGAGGATTAAACAAGAAAGAAAGACAGATAATACACACATTTTGACTGGCTCGTTGGAGCAGTGGGTAGTGACACTGCCTTCGGCTCTACGGGTCGCAGGTTCGATTCCCGCCGAGGACCAACATTTTCTTTAAAATGAATTTGTCGGTCCTTGAGCCTGGGTGAATATTTGTATTTGTATTTAAGTATGTATTTAAAAAATATATAAGTATATATAGTCACCAGTTGTCTGTCTACCATAACACAAGTATTAAGTTACTTACTTTGGGACGGACGACCGTGTGTGTAAGTGTCCTATATATTTATTATTATATTTATTTATTATTATTAATACATTTTTATTAATACACCCATTTAACGTCCCTAAAGAGACATTAAAATGTCGTCTTTAAGGCTCTTATACTCTAGTATAAATCCATATGAGAAATAGTATATTTTAATATATACTTTAATATAATTACTTAAATGATATACACTTACAAGATACAATATTATAATTTATAAGTAGGAAAATTATTACTAACCATGTTGCGTATGTATAATAAAAAAATCTAGTAACCGGTCAAAGCAAAATAATTAAACCAAATGATTATTATTAATAGCCACGTAGAAGAATCTAGTATTAGTTAAGTAAAATAACTCGGGAGCCACCTGTGAGTTAATTGATTGAATTGGACTTCCGATACATTTCATAAAGGGAGTTTATAAGTATACTAGCGACCTGCCCCTGCTTCGCACGGGTATAAAATATATATCCCATGTCAGTCAGTGTAAAAAAATGAAAATCGATCCAGTAGTTTTGATTTATTCATTACTGCCCGTGGCCCGCAAGCGTTCAATTTGGAGAAAAACAATTTCCTCTCCCTATACCAAGACGATTTCCTGCTATCTTTGGAATATATAAACTCATATAGTACATTTTTACTTATTTATTTTTACATTTTACCTATGTATTTTATTTTTACAATTAATTACAGAATGTCTTTAAACAAAATCTAAAAGATTCGAAGTGCGGGTGAAGCGCGGCGTCCTCACGGCATTTTAAATCTGTAATATCTCCGAAAATGTTCACTTAAATTGCATGCTGTAAACGGCCATATTGATCTATATTAAATCAACAATTTATTTAAGGTACTCAATTGGATAAGGATTAATGCTGTATTGTATAAAAATTGCTTCGAACATAAGGCATCATTTTTCGTAAAAAGTAAATGAAAAAAACTGCTATTGTGGGTTATCCATAAGAGATAGATATATGCCATCGCGGACTTTTCTGTAGACCTTTTTAAGGTGTACAAATACTTAGTACATCATTTTGATAAATCTCGTAGGGTTTAGCCTGCGTTTGCAATGTAAGCGGAAAAAAATGTAATTATTTACAGAAACCTCAAAAATTACAGTATTTTTCTACTTCGTATTGAATGTTATTATACGTACAAACCTTCCTCTTTAATCACTCTATCTATTAAAAAAAACCGCATCAAAATCGGTTGCGTAGTTTTAAAGTTTTATGCGTACATACGGAAATATGGACTTTGTTTTATAATATGTAGTGATAATAAAATAGTAGTAGGTACTTAGATTGTCACGAAAATTGAAGAGGAAAAAAAACGGTTTTTAGTATTAGTATCGCAGTGTGTATTTAAATAAAGTGTCCTTCCCATTATTAGAAATACCACATATCTTGCCAGTACATTGAATACAAGAAATTTAACCACAAACGCGACAATGGGATGATGTTTCCACGTCATTCATATAGGGAAATAACTGCCTATAAATGGGACATTAATAAATGGTTAACTTAAGAAGGCACAATATAACGATCGTTGTGCATAATCTGTAGCAGGAAAGCGGACAAAATAAAAAGAATTTAAAAAAAAAGTTAATATCTATATATAGTACAAATCCCCAAAAGCTGTCTGTCTGTAGAAGATTTTCTCAAAATGTACTAAACGGATTTTTAATCGGTTTTTACTAAAAGATTTTTGGGAAGAATTTAGATGCTACTTATAGTAAGATAATATATATAGTATAGATAGAGTAAGATAGAGAAGGTTGTCGAGCAACATTTAGGCTACGTTTTATCCTAGAATTTCCGGATAAACTTTATTACACACGGAATTACACGCGGGTAAAGCTTCAGACACAGCTAATAGATTATAAATGAAATAAAGAGACTTTCCGAGATATTTTTTAACTAACAGACTTACGATTCTCCACATTGCACGAATTACTAAATTTACCGAGGTCACTAAACAATGAGACATTTACGAGACGTTCTCTAGAATTCATAATCAGTTACAACAACAATAAATCTCGTCGGTTAGTACAAGAGTATAAAGTACATTCAATACAGGTCACCTAGAGTGGGATAAGGGCAGGAGGATTTTGATGAGCGATATTATTAACTATCACGTGACATCGTCATCTATAAAGCTGAAGAGTTTTTTGTTTATATGTGTACAATAAGTATGCATGCTGTAAATGAGGATGTACTTGTAGCAGGATACAACATTGTTTATTTTTAACTTTCGTTTAAGTGCAGTCTTGTTGGTGTTCCAATAAAGAAAAATTGAAATTGACCGATTTGAAAATTGTTTTGAGTGTAAGGTAGACCATTTATCTAAGGCTATAGGCTATACAACATCACGCTAGGATGGATAGGAGAGGAGCAGCAATAAAAAATAGTACTTGAACGGCATTTAAAGCTTTCCTTGGGTGCGCTAAGTAAACGGTGAAAGTTATTCAAAAATCATGTAATTGTTAATTACAAAATACAAAATTGTTCTCCTGTAAATAAAAATCTAAGACCGCCATATGTCTAGCTTTTAAGTTTTACCCACTTTATCCATTTTATGAATATCAAAATACTATAATATTACTATTTTAATCTTTCCACTCGGACGATTGCTAGTTTCTTTATTTTGGAAATTTATTACCCCCATTTGAAAACACTAGATCTGCGTATTCAAAATATATGTGTATACTGAAATATTTCAGCCGTCCTCAGCTATACATATCCCTGATGTTGGCCACACATTACCCACGCTTGGAATAAGCAGACATCTACTAAACTGTACTGAAACTAATGAAACTTCTGCGTTCTAATCTACGCGTTCCGCACACTCAACTTCTTCCCACGCACCGCTCGCCCACTAAGGATATTGTTAATTCGAAAAAAATAAATATACGGAAGTAGTCATTTGATCTCGTTTATAGCGAGGGGGCATGTATACATAGCTCCCTGTTTAAAATATTTGGATCACATTAGGAATAGGTTCTTCGACTTTTTTTATCAGGAAAACCCATTATGGGTCATCACCGCCCGACGGGGACGAGCGACGGGTATGTCGGAGACGCACCAACTAAAAACTAACAGTGCTCCACCACGCTGCTGGTGGCGGGGACAGGGTACCGTTGTACACATTGCCCCTATCCCCGCCAGCAGAAACTCTGAAGCCCAGAGTGCGCCACCTCTGGGTCATGGCCTCTAAAAGTGGCCTCTCCCTCCGCTAATCGATGCATCGAGAGCACCACATGCATCGACTGCCTCTGGGACCTTTTACGACGGACGTCCGATAAATCCCGTTCGGAAGGTTCTTCGACTTAGCCTTATGTCTGTATGTATGTGTATGAAATATATTAAAAACAAGCGAAAAATAAATGGATTTTATTTCTGTATGTCCGGTGATCTTCAATTGACCCGAATTTCATCATTCACTGATTTAGCCGTAAAAGCGTAATAGACACACAAACAGACAGACTTTTACTTTACTTTCCAAGTACTTTACTTGTATATTGACGATTCAAAAGCACTTGTTTACAAGTTTATTTGAATATAAAAAAAATTGAATTCGAATATATATTAACAGTTTCATCATCATCATTCTCCTTATCCCACTCTATGTGAGGTCTTCACAACATGTTTTGACCATTTGTCTAGGTATTTTACGACCGGTCTCCTGTCTGACGTCAACTTATCTTAATTGTCTTATACGACCCCTTGTTAAGAAATGAGGGTGGTCTATTCCACACAGCCGGATACCACACGACATTGTCTATCCTATATAGTGTGTTATATATGGCATTGTCTATACGTATATTAATAGTTTGATTTTGTTAAATTGTAAATGAATTCACTTGTTTTCTTTTACTTTATAAGTAGTTTATTTAGCAACTGGATATTTATCCAACTGTTGGATATTATCATGCATGTATGACTAGACAAAGAAGTTTATTTCATAAATAATAAATAATACAACGTATCATCTAAGCCTTGTAAAAATACAGAATTGACTTCTCATCTGTTTAATTAGTATTCTGTAACGGTGTCATATGGTGTAAATTAATTAATCATTCCAGTTTGATATTAATATAAAGCAAAGATAACACCTTATTTCATTATAAAGAACTACGTATATCTCTTAGTCATTTATATCGCTCGAGCTGTTTATACAGAAATTTGAATAAAGGAAACGCTTTATGCATAAACAAATTGAACAATGCTTCGATTTCGTTATCCGAATGTTTTGAATAAAAATTGTTAATTCTGTTATCTTTTTCGCTTATTCTTCATTTAGAAATATAGATTAAAAGGTGAACAGTTCATTTAATGAAAATATACTAAACTAGCAATTGACAGCGTAAAACCGTAATATTGTATTTTGATAACATAATAATGGTTAAAGTGTATTAATTAAAAGTTCCGGACTTTTATTTAGAACATTTAGAGGGGAACAATTTTGTAATACATGATTCTTGAATAACTTTTACCGTTTATTGAGCGCACGCAAGGAAAGCTTTAAATTTTGCCCTTTTCGTAATATTTTTTATGCGTGCTCCTCTCCTATTCATCTTAGCGTGATGTTATACACTCAACGAATTTTCAAATCGGTCCAGTAGTTCCTGAGATTAGCGCGTTCAAACAAACAAACTCTTCAGCTTTATATATTAGTATAGATGGGTATCTTCAAAGCTGGAGTGAATAGGCATCTAGGCAAGCTTGCTCCACCTAAGATTGCATCATCGCTTTTGCCTATAGCCTTCCTCGATAAATGGACTATCTAACGCTCAAAGAATTTTTTAAATCGGTCCAGTAGTTGCTGAGATTAGCGCGTTAAAACAATCAAACAAACAAACTCTTCAGCTCTATATACAAGTATAGATATGAAATCGCTGACATCATTAACATTAATTGAAAAAGTTACAAATACTTTATTCAACGCAAGCTATACTCGTGACTAAGCGCCAATTCAAGGGCTGAAATTACCACAACTATTATGTAGATTTGTCTTTATCAAACGGAACGATGTGTAGCTACCAGTAAGAGCCTTTTTAGTACTGACAAAGGCCTAACGGCTGGAACATACAAAACTAAAATGCATGATTTTAAATTTGACTATCTATTCATTCTACCAATTTTTTTAAAGCTTCGGAAACGACCGTGATAAGTTATTTATGTGAAATCTTGAAAGAGATGCAATTTTTAGTTTTATCATCCTCCTGTTCTTATCCCACTTTAAGTGGGGTCAGCACAACATGTTATAAACATGAAAGTTGATTTAGTCATGTATTTTACAACCGGCCGCCTGCCGGACGTCAACTTACCTTAGTCGCCTTTTACGACTCCTAGGTAAGAAATGAGGGTGGTCTATTCTATTCAACCGGATATCAAATGGCGTTTTAAGTTTTAGTGCTATGACATATGGAAATTATTAATCGATGTTTCTATACATTAAAATATAATTAATGCAAAACGATATTTTTTTTTATGAATTCAAGCTATTTTTTACTGCTTTGACAGTAACCGTGAACTATGAACTAAAGGAGATAACTGAAATCTAGTAAAACGATTTATATGAACGCAACCACAACAACATATTTTTATATCTGTTACAAAATTTAAAATTTTTAACAACTACTGTCCAATAAACCTGAGAGAAAGATACCACCTTTGTATCGTCTACCAGCACACATTATCTTCAATGAACTAAGAAGAAGCAACGATCGATTTATAATTATGAATGTTATTAAGAAACGCTTTGTGTAAGATCTATAAAACGAGTTTTGGACTCATTTTGCAGGTTAATCTACATTAAACCGTAAATTCGTTTATATGGTGGAAATCTTTAACCTCTTACATATTTCCCATCGCTTACACCATGAATATTTTCATACACATAAAACTTATTAATCTATACTTATAAAACAAAGTCCCCGAAAGCTGTCTATCTGTATGTGATCGATTTTCACAAAATTTACTGAACCGATTTTTGTACGGTTTTTACTATAAGATAGAGCAACTCTTTAAAAATGTTTAAGTTAATAGTATATTACGGTTTTCTGTAAATTTTGTTAAGGTCGCGCAGTTGCTGTTGGGTGCTTTAATAGCGTGCGTCACGTAAACCAACAGAGATACACTTGACTAATGTACTAGAGAATTGTGGATCTACAAAAAAGTACGCGACAGCATGTCTCTATCTCTTATGGTTATTAGTAGCATCTTTGAACCTATTTATTTTACCAAAATTAATTAATAGATTTAATAGTTAAATTTATATAAACTTTTTCTTTTTCTCTATATTATCCGTATTTTCTTTCTTCTTCAATTCTTGTCCTTTCCAGCCAACTTTTAAGTAACAGAAGGATCTGTTACTCAAAGGTTGACTGGAAGATATCCCTTTTAGCGATAAGTCCGCTTTTATACATGTGCTTTTTTACTTTTTCTTCCTCTTTTTTAAATATATGTATGAAAGAAAGAAATAAATAAATATGCTTAACTCACAATAATTACTTCGATGTACGAAATAGCAATTAAATACACTGATTTCCACGATAGCGAGCACGTCATGTAGTTTAATGTATCTATAAGCAACCTCTAAAGTTAAATCTTTAAATTTACTGAAAACATTTAATGCGTAATAGACATATTTGTTTATATTTAATACGTTTAAGGATGTTGTTATCAGTCAAGGCGCTACGACCTTATGTTTATCATTACAAACATTGTGTCCGCGTCTACTGGCGTTTGGCGTGGAATAGGATGTTATCAATGTCATACATGAAAACAGGGACTAGTTGCATAAAATTTTATGAACATCTAAGTTATTTTAAGTTTTAGCATTCACGTACAACATCGGGTTTTAATAGGCAAAGATAAGATCCATGTCATATTAAGTACCATAAAGTACAGGCAGGCACCAACCTAAACGATGAAACACTTCAAATTAAAAGGATTAAAATGGCAAATTATATATATATATTTTTATTACCTATAGGCGAGCGCTTGACTGCATAGCATCGCCTCCATAAGGTATGACTTATCGTAAGCGATGATACAGTATAAGGTGGAACGCGGATACATATAAGATGCCCATTCACTCTTGCTTCAAAATACCTATATTATATGAATTGGAGTTCCAGTGCTGTTCGAAACAAAAATGAAGAAATATAACGTAAAGGCGCACAGCCTTTGTAGAATGTCTACAACGTAGGGGAGGAACTTCTTTCTTTCGGTGCCTAGTGGTGCGACAATAAAAAGCGCTGGAGGATTTAGGTCATGAAGTACCTAAGCAAATTCTCCGAAAGAGATCTTTTAAAAGACCGATAGAGAGGCAACCCTGCACCTATGTTGCAAACTTTTCAATAATCCTTACTTATATTATAAATGGGAAAGTCTGTCTGTCTGTCTGTCTGTCGGTTCCGTTTTCACGGCCAATCCGCTGAACCAATATCGATGAAATTTGGCATAAATATTCCTTATATACCGGGGTAACATATAGGCTATATAAATCCTGTTAATTCAACAGGAATTAAATTCAGGAGCAATTAAATACGATGACATTCAAAACGCCATCTATAATAAACCTATGGAACTAATTTTTATTTACGATGTGTCAAAATCAAGTCAAATCTGTATTTACGAAGTATTTAGATTCCAAGTTTTTCGGGTTACGTCAAAAGAGTTATCTTTAAAGAGTATTTATATTTTATTTTATTTTATTCGTTTACTCGGCCAATTTAACTTAGAAAATTTAACATTGCAATAACAATGGATAATATTATAAATGGGAAAGTCTGTCTGTCTGTCTGTCTGTCGATTCCGTTTTCACGGCCAATCCGCTGAACCAATATCGATGAAATTTGGCATAAATATTCCTTATATACCGGGGTAACATATAGGCTATATAAATCCTGTTAATTCAACAGGAATTAAATTCAGGAGCAATTAAATACGATGACATTCAAAACGCCATCTATAATAAACCTATGGAACTAATTTTTATTTACGATGTGTCAAAATCAAGTCAAATCTGTATTTACGAAGTATTTAGATTCCAAGTTTTTCGGGTTACGTCAAAAGAGTTATCTTTAAAGAGTATTTATATTTTATTTTATTTTATTCGTTTATTCGGCCAATTTAACTTAGAAAATTTAACATTGCAATAACAATGGATTATTAATATAAGTAATAGGGGCTATTTAGTAAAATAAATAAACTAATAATATTATAAATGCGAAAGTCAGTATGTAACGTTTTCATGGTCAATTTGCTGAACCAATATAGATGAAATTTGGCAAAATTAATGTTTATATACCAGGGTAAAGTATAAAAATCTTAAAAAAAGTTATTATTATTATTTTTTTAAATATTTCGGTTATTGTTTATTTCATAAACCGGAGCAAAATAAAAAAGAGACCGCCAGAATGATGTATGTAACATCTTTTGGCCCAGACCAGAGTAATAATTTCAGTGTTGTTAAATAGAAAAATATTTGTTATCTTAGTATCAATTATTATTTTATTTTATATTTATTTATTATAGTTTGAGGTTATGTACATGTATAATAAGATAGGATTTGTGGTGAAAATAGAACAATAAGCTATAATCATTTAAGTTCAAGTAAAATTTAATCATATATAATTTTTGTTGTCAAAAAAACAGACGTTTCAAGAAAACGCATTCTTAAACGGTCTTTAGTGAGTAGTCTATGGCAAGTACGAAATAAATGACTTTTAATTGACATGTATTGGGAAGTAAGTTTTATTTAATTTAATCCCATAGAAATTAAGCCATACTGCTAATGAAAAAATATTTTATTTCTAAACACCATTTTTAATATTTGAAAAGTCATTACAGTTAATAAAGTCAAGTTTAATATATTTTCCTATACCTATTTAAAAATATTATGTTAACAAAAACATAATTTAAATTTAATTTTTCGTATTTATACTAAAAACTTTGGAATCCAGCGCCATACGTATAGGTAACTTTAAAAAAAAAACAATTTGACAGTTGATTCGTTACGTATAAATGTTATTATGTTATTAAGCTCTTGATCAAACAATAAATCCCTCTGATTCATCCCGGATCGATCTAATTTTTGTGATTGAGATATTTGAAGGTTTGGATGATGACAGAAGCCACTCCTAATTTCAAGACTACAGTCCACGCGAACGAAGTTTCGCGGGTAAAAGCTAGTAGTACTATAAATGGTGTTATCTCTAGGCTTTAAATGATAAATCGATCTTTTTCTTCGTCTTCTTCTTCTTCAACCGATGGACGTTTACTGGTGGACATAGGTCTCTTCATGGGATCTCCGCTTGTATCCAGCTGCTCTCCGCAACTTTTTGAGGTCGTCAGTCCATCTAGTAAGGGGTCATCCGACACTGCGCTTTCCGGTGCGGGGTCGCCATTCCAACACTTTCAGACCCCAAATCGATCGATCGCTCATTAGTAAAATTGTAATAGCTCAGTGGGGAACAAGGGGCAAAAGAAGTGAAAATACCCCAGATCGAGGCCCAGATTCTACGTGCCCTTTCTTTATGGAATTTATTTATATCTTTAGAAAATTTACCCAGCAAGGCTCGATCACCCGAGTATTTTTGAATTAAATATATGAAAGCTACTGCAGAGTTTCGACCTTAATTAAAATTAACTGCTAGTTGAAGAGTTAGAGTTTCAGATCAGAAAACAAACTGGCATAAACTGTCATGAAATGAAAGCGAACTAGTCGTGACTTTTAAAACGAGGTCAGGAGTGAAATGGAGCTTGACTAAATGTGGAAACGAACTAACAGTCTGATATTTGACTAGAATACTGTAACACACGATGATAACTTTCTAAAGAACCAAATGATAAATTGATATTCATTTATTTTACTATAGTGAATAAACATATTGGTTTCCAGGACAATCTCGTGGTCGAAAAGTTGTTAGATATTTGCATCAAATACCAAATATTTAGACTAGTTATACAATACATACATACAATACAATAAATTTTATGTTACTTGTAAGTGCGTGTTTGAGCCTGTGCTGTATTCATAGAACATTAATCTATATTATCACAATACAAGTGACCTCATACAGCACACCAGTTTACATTAATATCATGTAGTAATATCATGTACTAATACATTAGTATCATGTATCAACAATGGTTCTAGAACCACTTACTTCATACATCAACTATAGAACCTCAAGAAAGATCTCATACACCGGTATAGAGAACCTCATACAACCTAAATAGAAATGTTGACTCATGAAATGTTCACCATATTTTATGAAAATTAACTATGTGAAACTCCTTTACTAGCAACTTATGAACGGCTTACAGCTTACGTACGCTAATGATGTCAAATTGTCACGAAAGCTAGCACAAACTTCATTATATTCGTAACTTTCTAGACAAAAACTTTGTCTATTATATAAAGCACCAAAGATTTTTAGTGGCTCCGTTTAGGGTAATTTAAGTTATGGTAAGGCGCATAGAAACCTTACTCGAGTATAGCCAATCGTAAAACAACTGAATTGCCCAGAGATTGCAAGTATGACTATTTTGCAGAATCTTTGCGATGTATTTGATTTTGCCGACAACAAACTTTCACCTCTAATGTAACTATCATAATCTTTTGGTGTTTTGTTTTGTCCCTTAACTATTATTGTCCTTATATTAATTAATTCTTTAAGGATTTTCTTTGAAAAAAAGAAATTGTTAGTTCTTGAATACGAGATAAAACTTTGAAATCACATATACAAGGCTTCTGTGTAGAGAAGTATTATGTTAACAATATGAGATGTTAAGCTTCTAAATATAGCTAAAGCTAAAAAATAATTGATTCACACTATCTTAAATAAATATATCCACATCATTCTTTGGGATGTGACAGCACTTCATTGGTATTCGCGTGGTGCTAAGCTTATATTTTTATAATAAAATTAAAAAATCTGTTATGAAAATTTATATTAGCCTTTACGCGAGTTCAAAAAGTAAATAAAAATACACTTATTCAATGTAAATGCTTTCAGTTACAACCAGCTAAATAATACGCACTATTTAAGATTGTAAGTTTATTTGATTCCTTAAATAATTATATATTTATTATTTTAATTACTATTTTTTAAAAGAAAGAATTTAACTAATCTTACTAGTTCTTCTCGGTAAGAACTTTTCCGAACCAGTGGTAGCTTCATTATAACTTGACAGTCGAAATCTTAACTATTCTTTATTCAAGTTGGCTTGTAAAAGCTTGAATCTTCAATATTTGAATGAGTTAATCTTGTATGTATGTATATATATATATATAAACATTTTCGGAATCTCGGAAACGGCTCCAACGATTTTCCTGAAATTCAGTCTGTAGGGCGTTTTGGGAGAGAAAGATATAACTAGCTAGGTTTTATGTAAAAAAAAGCGCTTTATCCCTGTTTATGGGAAAATACTAAAATTTATGTTGAGTTGAAAAGATAATTTTCGCTATGAGACTTCAAATCATGACAGCTAATTTTGGGAACGGGCGGTCTTGAGGTGAAAATATCTAGGTCCGAGCCCCACCTCTTCAACTATTTTTAATTTTTTTCAATATTTATTTTAAATTTAATTTTATATCTTTAAAAAAAATTACCAAACAAGGCTCGGTTACCCAAGTACTTAAGAATAATATGAATTTGAAAAGAGTAGTGCAAAACTACAAGAATCCTAAACTGTTTGTGAACTTTGGCAAAATATCCGCACGACCGCACACCAATCGTTAAGGAGAAAGTGCATTTTACTTAGCCGGAGAAACGCAGGATGCAGTTCAAAGGCTGTGACGAATTCAAAGCGGTTCGGTGAGGAAGCAATTCTAACTTTAAGGTATGCTTTTTAACTGAGAACGTCGTTAACTTAACAATAACTAGTTTCTGTAGATAATATACTTGGCAACAAATGTATTTATATTGACCAAATCTGTTTCTCGGGACATTCGTGAAACTAATAAGATTTATTAGAACTAATTCGCCATGTAATTTGATTAAGTTCAAGCCAGACAGCTCTAATAGGTTATATCACGTATTCGTTCAAGGCATACTAAATAAGATTGAGGCTGAGTAATTTATTTACAAGGATATCTTTAGCAAATGTTGATGCAATAAATTATAGAATTAGGCGTTACTTTGCGGAGATTCATAATACAAAAGTAAAATAATTTTATTATTACTTTTCTTGATGCAATAGTTGAAAACCGTTGTTACTGTTTATATTTTAGATAGTATTTTTTGTTTATCTATATTTTATAATCATTATGCAGAAGCAAATCATTGTTCATAACATCCACGGTTATATGCATTTCTTCTAATAACAGATAAGTATAAAATACTAGTGGTTAACTTAAGCATTAAAGTGCCTTCAATAATTTATAATGGTTTTTTTCCCTGTTCTCGAAAACGGGAATATTTTTATCGCCTGCATACCCTGGTGTATAAACTTTAATTGTGCCAAATTTCATCAGTATTGGTCAAGCGAATTATCATGAAAAGCGTAACAGAGAGATAGACTTTCGCATCCTATCCTACTAATATTATAAATGCGAAAGTTTGTGAGTATGGATGTATGTCTGTTACTCTTTCACGGCGAATCCGCCGAAACAATATGGATGAAATTTGGCACAATTATTCCTTATACACCGGGGTTACATATATGCCACAAAAATTCTGTTAATTATACAGTAATAGGATGACAATAACGACGTCTATGATAAACTTATCACGTTTAATGATTTTAGTATACAATATTCGCGTGAAAAATGTGCTGAATTATATACATTTTTAACCAGATAAATTGTGGCATGTGACAGTTTCACCATAGAACCATTTCGCCCCATCCGAAACATGTCCATGGGAACATGTCCCTTTTTTATACAAGGGGCAAAGGAAATGTAACTCTATTCTTCAGATGGGGCGATTTTAGCCTTTTCTTAGTAACTATAGCAATCCTTACAAAGACGTTAGAATCCCTGTTTTGTAATTGAATAAAATTCAAGAAACATCATATTAAACTCAACTCTAACTCTAAAGGAAACTTAAATAACATTATACTATTTGAATTGCAAAAAAAGTATATTCACAACCTGTAGCACTAGTTTTTTGTCAAAATGTAGCTAGTTATTAGGTTGTATAAAAAAAAAACTTTTCCACTCTTCAGTAATAGCACAAATGACATTGCATAAATATCTTTATAACAAGTATGTTTTACAAGATTTCCGTGTTTTTAAAATATAAAAATGTATATAATGCAAATGTATTAAAAAAAAGTATTAAGTATGTATTATAAATGTAGTATATATTATGTATATGATGTCGTCAGCTCTGGCGTACGGAAAAACTCTTATGGCTTTATGTTTGCGGTAACACTATGTAAACTTTAACTATTTTGTGTGAAATAAATAAAAAAGGCGTTACTTTTGCGGAGATCCATAATACAAAATAACAAAGAAATTAGTTAAATCGCCTTGCGATTTTGTCGTGGAGTCTATCTCTTGATGCTACGGTTGCGGGGCGAAAGTGTGTTGCGTTTGTGATAGTTAACGTGGTATTGCTTGTGTATTGCGGTGGCGGTTGTGGAGGTTTGTGCATGTGTTTTTACGAATCCTGCATGTGTCAGGTATCAAAAAGGTCTAGTCCACTCTACATTTAGCATTATATATATTTTCTATTTTACTTCATCGCGGATTATAGAAAAATAAATTCAGTATTACTTTTGTATATGTAATTTATTCTTAGTTCGCCAATTGGAGCACGTGTTGTATCGGAGAAAGTATCGCTTACAGGATTTTGTTCAGAACGTGGCACGAATGCTAATAATTGAGTAAAAGTATTTATACTCATTCGTGATTTAGTACAAATTGGTAGGTAATGTAAGTAAGTAACGTGAGTAGGTAAGTAACGTGACAAATTTTTCCTTTTTTATTAATTAAAGCTATAAATAAACAAATGTTCTATGAAAAACTTTTCCGGGGTATCAATCCGTGATTAAAAATATTGAAGCATGTCAGATATGTTGTACAGCAGAACTTCGATTTTTAACTTATCGAGGTTTGTGTTTAGCCTTGATAAGTTAAAACCTCTGTAACTTCAAAAATAATCTGTTTCTTTCCACTCAGACCCTCTATAAATACCTCTATAACTTAAAATACACAAACTCTATTACTTAAATTAATAACTTCAATGTTAACCAATGTTGTTGACCCCTCAGTAACTTAAAGAAATGTTTCGACGCACTCTGTAATTTAAATTATCTACTAATTCTAGTAACTTCGAATGCAATGTGCAAAATAAAAAATCTCGGAATCTATTACTTGCAAATGTTCACTTATTGTTTCTTAAAGATCCCTTAAAAGAATTCCTCTTTCAGGGAAAAATCAAGGATAAAACACCGCTTAAATGCTATTATTTTTATCACACATAAGATTTAAGTATTTATATTCCTTAGATTAGATTAAAATGTCCACTAGATTAAGATTTATCAACCACTAATCGTTACTCACATAAGAAATGTACGCGTGATTCATGGTTATTATAAAATTAGTCATCAAAGGCACAAAGAATAAAAGTGAATCTCGTATAAAATTTACTCGCAATAAAATCTTAAATATAGAGACACATAAAGTACTTCCGATTTTAACATTTCTGGAATTTTATGCGCTTTTGGATGAGTTGTATAAAACTATTTTAATTAAATCTGCACGAATGTCCCATAAAAGTTCTAAAAATATTACATCTGGAATTAACCTATCATACTCACAAAATTTCTTTGACATGGGTTTACTATCGGAAACTTTTGTGTAAACAATAATAGTAATTGACTATGACATAAAGTTAGTTACAATTATAATAATATATAACTGTTAGACAATCCAATTCCTTTATCAATAACGTATTCAAACTACATGTTCACCGTTCACTTCCACAACCCGAATACCCAAGAGACTCCCGTCATTTCTATTGAAATTACCTCCCCTCGAAACCGCCATCTTTCTACCCAACCTTCATCAGTGTTGCCAATACAAAATATATATACACTTACACAATTGATGAGAACTTATTACCTAGTTAGTAAATTCACTTTGGCTCTATTAAAACACAAATATCCAACGACTAGCAGATACTTAGATAGATAGATATAGTAAACATATTTAGTTGGTGGATTGATTACTTAATCAATGACCCTAGGCACGGATTTCAGACCTATTACAGTCGAGTCTGCTTTAGATAGTACTAGCTGTTCAAGCGGCTTCGTCTGCCTAGAAATCAATAAATTTTTCCCAAACTAAAATTTCTAACATAAAAGTACTTATTGTGAGTTAACCATAAGAGATAGAGACATGATGACGCGGACTTTTTTAAAGTAGTTTTGTAGATCTACAATTCTCTAGCACATTATTTTGGTGTATCTCTACTGGTTTCCGAGGCGCACGCGTGTAAAGCTTCAGCAGGCGAGTCTTTTTACATCTGCGCGACCTCTTCACACAATTTAAATAAAACCGTAATGTACTATTAACCTAAACCTTTCGCAAGAATTTTACTATGTTTTAGTTAAAACTAGTAAAAACTAGTTTAGTAGATTTTGAGAAATTCGCTCACATTCAGACATCTTTTGGAGACTTTGTTTTATAATAAGTATAAATGTTTGAATTAACATGGCGCGATGTTAATTCAAACATTACGATGTTAGATAACCGTTCGAATTTATCAGTGCTCTTTTTTATAGAAAAATTTAAATACCCGGTAGGAATATAAATACATACGTATATTACCTACAATACAAAAAAAAAATTCAAGGTAAATTTATTATACTAAGCTTATTTAATTTAAATGAAAGCTTGCAAAGGTTTCTTTATTACTAAAAGCATTCAGTGTTCATTTTCAAGTATAATTACTTTAGTTCATCAAAATTTTCATACACATTCTCTCATTCATTCATGATCATTGTGTCTTCGACATTCGAAAGGAAACAGACAGTGATATTTATTGTATAACTGCAACGACAAGAAAGTATTGCATATATTGCGACATTTGCGCAGTGAAAGTTCTCAAAGGTTGCCAAGTAACCATCGATAGAATATTTAATTTCTCTGTTACATCATCTTACCTGGCTTACAAAGAACAAGAAAATAATGCCATGAGTCATAATTAAGATTGCCAAGCACTCAGTTTTCCTAGGACATAAACTTACATTATCATCCTCCGCCTTATCCCACTCTAAGTGGGGTCGGCACAACATGTTATAACAGGCTGTCACATTATTTGGCTGCGCTTTGCGACCGGCCGCCTGCCTGAAGCGAACTTACCTTATCTATTTCACAACACCTCGATAAGAAAGTGGGTGGTCTATTCTACTTAACCGGATACCACACGGTAGGTCAACTTACCTTAGTCACCATTAAATGTACGATAGTGCAACTTAATACCTTTGTACGAATAAAGGAAAACAGAGAACCAGTGTCTGTACAGTCAAACCGCGCATCGTCAAAATTCTAGATGATCACTAACCGAAGGCTAACATTATTAAATTTAGAAGTAGGAAGTAGAAGAAAGTTATAGAAAATAACAATTAAAGAAACGATATTCCATACATCCAAGACGGCTATTATAGGAAAGATCTCTGATTTTTTCTGATTCTGATTTTTTTGATGGTAATATTTGCTGGATTGCAGAAAGACGATAGAGGAAGATACTGTTTCAGGACTTTTTTTCGATTTTAAGTGTGTCGGTACTGTATTATTCGGCCCACTGCTGAGAAACGCCTCATTTGGCCAACTCATCCAGGTCAAGGGTGGTGGCTTCCGCGATTTGATACGTCCACCACCACCCTGCCTGTTCGCTTAACTTGGTACACAGTATTTACAACTTACTTATTTCAGGATTTAGATCCACATAGATAAAATCTAGTCAAAGACAAAAACAAGTTGTAATGAGCTTTTTAATAATTGTATCAATGTAATCATTGATAGGAAAAAGGCGAAACGTACATAAGTTACTACAACATGATAGTTGAGTGATGAGCTGGTTAACTGAGTGGAAATGATTGCACTCGCTGCTTCCCCTACACAAAGCATGCAGAAGCATTCTCCTGGTAAATTCTTTTGTCTGCGAGCATACAATTCCGCTGATATAAAATACTGATTGTGGGAAACAATGTAACGAATACGTACGTCTCTACGTCGGTGAACCCAGACGGATTCATTGTAATGATAAAAGTTTGTACGAAACATTTTAATTGCTACTGTAATAATAGATAGCAGAAAAAAAGTTACAAAACTTTAATGATGATTAATTTATTTTTAATATGTCCGATGTTTACATATCGGACTATTATAATCAAAACGAATAAAATTCGTCTTACACCCTAAGATAGGATAATACAAAATGTATATCATCACAGCGTATTTATTACATTAGTCCAACTAATATTATAAATATGAAAGTTTGTGAGAATGGATGTTCTTTTGTTACTTTTTCACGGTCAATCCGCTGAACCAACATCGATGAAATTTGGCACAAATATTCCTTATAACATATAGCCAGGGTAACATATAGGTTATAAAGATCCTGTTAATTCTACAGGAATAGGATGGCATCGAAAAGCGTCATCTATTATCAAACTATCACGCAACAACAGTCCATGCGAACGAAGTTGCGGGTAAAAGCTAGTAACTGATATTAAATGAAAATTTTATACTGAATTTCTTTGTTAAATTCTATGTCCTACTGATATCAATATTATAAATTTTTATTTTTAGGCTGTTTGTAACTTAATCGTCCAAAATACGGCTAACGGGTTTGGTTCTATAAATTAGCACAACGATAGTTGTGTGTATGAATGTCATTGACAGAGTAATTGTGCAACAGACATAAAGAAATAAACACTTCTAAGAATCATAAAATACCTTATCTTTGAAGCCGTGCAATACAAAAATATATAAAAATATATTTGATGGTAAAAGTCATCAATCCTTAGCTTAGATTATTAAGCACGATCGGAAATTGTAAGGTGATATTAGACGACATACCGGTTCAATACAAATCAAGTGATCGGAATATTAATAATCCGGAATGTCACCCCGAATCAATATCCGTAGCAAGTTCAACGCATACCAATAAGGAGATTTTACCTTCTGCATACAAATTAAGATATAAATGTAATATCATCTTTGTTAACTATATACTGTATTTTAATCAGCCTCTAGACCTCTATATCCAATCAGTTGACCATAAATACTGTTTTTTTAGGGATATTAGTTTACTCTTGATCTCATCTTAAAACATTCCTTAGCTTAATTTTATCGATACGTACGATTACTTTGGACAAAATCTTGCTAAGGCACCGACAATGTATTTGACATAATTCTCCATTTCAGTATTTCCCATTTTTTTGTGCCATGCCCACCTCAACCTTTCCAAAATTATTATGCTCCCTATGTTACATTAGTATTTAAAAAAAATAACATTGTAATTAACAATAAAATTTAATTGCACACTTTTTAGGACGATTTTCTTTTTTCGTTAAATTTGGAACTAAAATCTAGCCATGTATTTAAATAGCACGGAGCGAAAGGGCTAAACTCATGTCGTGTACATTTTCAAACTTCCCCCTGTGAGGCGTTGACCCCGCATGCTCCATTTTGATTATGCTATCACGATATAATATATATGTATATAATATCGTTATTCGGTTAATGAAAGGACTAACATATTTAAAGGAAGGGCATAAAGTAATTTATGTTGCTACTGAAGAAAGAAGATTTGTAGAGTTCTCGTGACGTACATTGTACGCAATTAATCAGTAATTACGTAATCAGTATGTAAGTATTAGCATGTCTCTTATGCTCTCTCTTAATCCTGATAATAATTTCATGATAATATTAGCTGATAAACATCAGGAAAAATCATAATGCTTACTCTTTGGTTGGTCTTGATATTATTTTCCAATAGTTAGGTTTGTGTACCAAATTTTAAAAAAAAACAAAAAAATATATATAAAGAAATAAAATGAAAAAACTTAAATTACTTATATCGTCATTGGTCGTGTCATTCTAATTACTGATGTCTAAGGAAGGTCTTTGACGATTCAAAAGTACTGAAAACAGTCTACTTAAATAAAGAATATTTTAAATTTGAATTTATGAAACAAAATGGTCACTCTACACTAGAGGCGAGGAAATCACGATGATTCAGAGTCAATTTCCGTGAGATGAACGTGAGGCTGACATGTTTCACGCTTGACTCATGCTCTGCCAATGCAATAGATTTATGTCAGTGGGAAGTACCCACGTTCTTTTTCTTTGTGCGTAAATGATTTTATTGAGCGTTGCGTTTATAACATAATATGTCGAGTCGAGTAAAGAGACCCATAACTTGGAAGAGCAAGAAAACACTAGCCTTTTTATTCGTTCGTAGCGTGATGTCATAGATGGCATTGAAATAAGGATTATAATGTATCTAACTTAATTAAGCATAATATTGAATTCGGCCACTTTAATACGAAGTATATTAAGTATAACTTTAATATCTACAAGTTACCATATACCAGACCATGTATAGCTCTCCAATTAAAACTAAATAATACGTTCTTTGATAACTATCTTCTATTATAACTTGATAGCTTGTACTACTCGTAAAAAACACTCTAAGTCGTTTTAAAATACAATTAAATGAAATGTATACGTGTATTAACCCAACGACGATTAGTTAAAAGCTGAATATTACAAATGCGAAGCGTGATACAAGCAAGGATGGCTACTGAAAATTTCAATTTTGAAATTTAAAAGATATACTTATCTCCGGATTTAACTGTAAATCTCTGATGCCAAAAGCTCGTACACCGACACAAAAATATTCATCAAAATCGGTTAAGCCTTTAATGATTAGAAAACACGTAAGAACTTTATATCTTATGATTATAAAGGTAACACGTAATAAAATCTCATCGTAATCACCCAACGACCCCAAGGTGAAGAAACTAGTTTAGAATAGTATTACACGATAATTATAACTACTACTTTAATTGAGGCCGATCGGTTGTTGCCTGCATACGTACAGTGAACCCTGTATATATCACAGCCATACAGCGATGAATTAACCCTTATATGGATAGACTTAAGAGCGGCGACTAGTAGGGTATTGTGTAAAGTAGATCAGTGAAATTATCCGTTCAGTTTCGCGGCCCCTTATCTCAATACCGTTAGCAATAAACGAAGAGACGGATCGAACCACTTTTTTGTTGTCTGGTCAACGACCCACTGCATTTTCTATTGATGTTGTTGAAACCATTTTCCTTTTTTATCATATCAAGCATGAAGTTTGTCTAATAGTATAGTTTTTGAAACTAACGAGTGCTAAATATGTATGTGGATGGATATGTGACTATGTGACTGCGTGGGTATGTGCAAAAACGTGCTTGGATTGTGTGAAGTATGACATACATATACAAGGAGAAGCGTTGACGAATGATAGGACAGAATGGAAGAGAAAACACGTTGTGCCGACCCTGCTTAGAGTGGGATAAGGGCAAGAGAATGCTGAAGTATAAAACTTTACTATAAACAATCAATCTATATGCACGACAAAAGTTATGTGATGCCTTTTGATATAGATTGCCCATGACACAAAAGAACTATTGAAATTCACATGTTTAATAAATATTTAGAGAACTACCCATAACTGACCTTATATGAATTTCACGTTTAATATTTTAGGTCATTTTGGACCATGAATACTCCCAGCAACAAAAAACTATATACGAAGATAATCCTACAATATTATAAAACCAAAGATGTTGTTTTTGTGTTTATAACACATTGCCGCTCCAAAGGCTTAACGGATTTGTACGAAATATTGCCTATAGTCTTACATCTGGATAATGATATAAGCTACTATGTAGCTAGCCAGAGTAAACTCGGGCAAGTCTATGGTCCCAGAGAATACAAAACTGAACTGTATTATGAAGAAATTTACCAAGTACACCATTAAAACGCAAACCAAAAAGAAATGAGGGTTTGATTCAAACATTTAATTAACATAAATTGGGGGTCTAGCAAACTTGTGTATAGTTTTGTGCTTGTACAAATCCGGAAATTGCTGCATTAGAACTTGATCAAATTAAAAGCGGCGTTCACTTTACTGTACAAGTTGGTTGATTAAACCAGTATTTACCAAACAATAGCCTGCTGTGAACGCTGAACACTCATTACGCGCTAAACATCCGGATGTTTTGCCCATCTCGTCTGCATCGGAATGTTCATTGTGGAATATGATCTGTTCACTAGTTATGAGACACGTTGAGCCCACAAACACATATTACTTTAAGGGTATATATTTTATCAAGACTGAGTTTGTCATTGCTTTAATATAACCGCGTAGTGTCCGCGTAATATTGCCCTATCCGAAAAATAAAGTCACATTTGCTATGCTTATACATGGGAGATGTAACTTTATTCTTCGGATAGGGCAATATGTTTGTTTCTTCATCAAACCTTTATCTGACATTGTGAAACTATGTCCATATCTTTTAGAAATAAAATGGAATAATGATGTTGACAAATGACAAATATACAGAGTAATATTGACAAAGCTATTAAATATGGGCCTCATATGAAACATTCCAGGCGCTGATTTTAGGAAATGTATTAAAGTTCGCGGTATTCTCAACGTATTAAAGTTGTGATACCTTGTTAAAAAAAATGCAGTGTCAGTAGATCAGAGAATTGGTGGAAAAATAGCATTAAAAAGTAGTAGGGAGCCAATGCATATAAAAGGGCCAGCAATTTTTCGAGACCTTATGTTCAATAGTGCACGTATATCGGTTGGAAAAAAAAACAAATACCATACATACAAAAATAAGGCACATTTATCAAAAGAAAGTAATTTAACGGGTTTTTACTATTCCACTGCTGGACATAAGCCTCCTCTCTCCGTTTTTAAGAGAGAAGGGTTGGAGCTATCAAGCTGTTCCAATGCGGATTGGCAGGTTACACATAGCCCCAGAATTCTGTGAGATATGCAAGTTTTCTCTCGATGTGTTCCCTCACCGAAAAGCGTGCGATAAATTACAAATGTCAATTGAACACATTAGTTTTGATAAAGAGACTCATTTGTCTCTGCCCGGGGTTGAGCTCGTGAGCCCCTTTAAAGAGTCGCACTCGCGTGGGTGATCACAGCTGTAGTATATTTATAAATATGTAATAAAAACTTAATATATGTGTGATATTAATAATACTCTTCATAAGCTAAACTAATTTAAATACTACCGTAACACCTTATATAGTTACACACATACCGTCGCAGCGGGATTTGAGATTTTATTATAATTTACAACACGTGGATTATTGTAAGACTACTTCCGTATTCAGCGCACTTATTCACGTCAGTACCCACCTCATATAAAGTAAATGGAAATATCTTAAGAGTAAATATAGACGCTCTGATTACGGTATAAGCAGTAAGATTTTGAAAATGATACGTTTAAAAATGTTTCTAGATTTGTTGAAATAAAAAGCAGAGTAAAGTTGAAAATATAATTGAAATTCAGAATATAGTAAGTCAACGTCATTTTTCTGCCCTATCTCAATCTAAGTGGAGTCGGCATAACATGTTTTTCTCCTTCATTCTCTCCGTTCTCTCATCAATACATCACTCTCCTTCATTCATCAATTCTGGCGCTACTTCTTTTTATGCACCTAGCTGTGCCAACCGCTTCGCCCACATGGAAATCAGTGTCACAATTGTTTTCCCGAATTCAAATTTTGAAAATAAAAGTAGTTATCGTGAGTTAATTAAAAGAGATTTTTGAATAGCTTTCACCGTTTACTTAGCGCACGCAAGCAAAGCTAACACGGTTATATTAAGTTTTGCCGTTTTCGAAATATTTTTTATTGCTGCTCCTCTCCTAATAATCTTGACGTGATGTTATGTCTATAGCCCTCTTCAATAAATGGTCTATCTTACATTTAAAGAATTTTTGAAATCGGTCCAGTAGTTCCTGAGATTAGCGCGTTCGAACAAACAAACTCTTCAACTTTATATATTAGTATAGATATAGATATAGTAAGTATTGCTCGTATATTTATCGTATGACAAGCAATAATCAATTTTTATATTTGTAGTTTGCATAGTTTTATAATTTACCATTCAAGAGATTCTTCAAATAAAAAATAAGATGACCCGAAAAGATAATATCAACTACGTCTCATACGGATGACACTAAACCGATTCCAAAACAACGCCTCTATAGACACTCGAAATCCGATAAAATATGAAATACGTGACTAAAGAAGGCCACTGAATACGATTTAAACGAACACGAATAATGGTATAAAAAATAAGAGGAAACGGCATTTCAAGATGTGACCTACTTCGTGTTATATAATTATATCAATAAGTAGATAAAACATAATATGCGTCTTACATGTGTAAAGAATCTTTTTCGAAATAAATTCAAATTCAAATTCAAAATATTCTTTATTCAAATAAACTTGTAAACAAGTGCTTTTGAATCGTCAACTCTACTAAACTCTACTAACTCTAAAATGAATGTTGTTCTTGTATTACAATTCTGTACCTTATTAGATAATACTAGCTGTGCGCCAAAGTGGGAATCAGTGTATTTAATTGACATTATGAACATTAAAGTAGTTATTGTGAATTAACCGAGTGTGAATAAGCGATAGAGACATTCTGTCGCGGACTTATAGTATTATTTTTGCAGACTTACAATTCCCTACTACATTATTTGAGTGTATCTCTGTTAGTCAAGGCGGCTAAAGTTTTTTTTGAAACTGCGAGATCTCTTCAACACAATTTACAAAAAACGTAATGCACTAATAATCTAAACCATAAGGAAAAATTGCACTACCTTTTAACAAAAACCGTACAAAAATCGGTTCAGTAGATTATGAGAAAATTGATTACAGACAGACAGTTTTTGGAGACTTTGTTTTATAATAAGTATAGATATAGATTATATGATACGTAATGTTCATGATGTTTTCCATTTCTTAATTATATTAGACGACAGACCAAAATCTATTAGTACGAGGATATATTTTAGTCATTATTGCACTGGAAGTAAACATGTAAGTATAACGGTAAAATCATTAATATCATGTATATATGTATTTCTAAAACAGTATAGCCATGTTTTGTGAGGCTTAAGCGAAAGGTAGCAATGATCCTTTTGATACAAAACACAATGCTGTAGAGGCTGTTAGGTATTTAGTTTAAATTTCAAGATGATTTCTTTTTCATCAAGCAAGACGGTTGTAGCTTTAACAACGACTTCTAAATATTTACTAAGTATAATATGTCACCGAGTTACTGCAACTTGAAATTACTTTAGAAATCGCAGGTAGCTCTTACTACAAGAGATTAAATCCCAAAACTAGACTTCTTCTTCTGTATCCATATACTACAGTAGTAGCGTCTAATAAACTTATTAACGTATTCATAGATTACGTAGTTACACACTATGTATACTAACGAGGCAATGCACCGCCATCAAAACACAATCGGCCTTGCATATCGAGCATTATTTTAGACGTTAAAACTCAACCATGACCTCGTTTACGCACTAAAGAACTTAAGTCGATGTTTGCTGACATTCAAGAATATAGCAATAATATTAAATATATAAATAACCCTTTCTCCACATTTACTGCATTTTACTACAGTTTATCTCTATGACAGACTTTAAAATTTATCCACTCAGGTCAACCAAAAAGATACAATAAACAATTGAGTGAAGATTATTTTGAATTTTGCCTTTTAAATTTGCACGTGCGTCGTTATTAGGGGGTCTTGAGCTGAATACATTAGTGAGATATATTGAAACGACATGCCCAATGCTTATTCAATTAACATAGCGCTCAGCTTAGGTTTTTGTTTCATGCACAGACATCGTCGTGACAACAACTTGTAATAGTTTAAACTAGTTATGCGCAAGATGTGAGCCGCGATCGCACTAACTATGTCACCAACATACCAAACAAACCTCTTAGGTTTTAGGTTTGTATTTTTCGTTATAATTGTGATTCTTTAGTTTAATTTAAAAAAAATTGTAAATATCCGATTACTTGTTAAACCAATCCTGGACAGAAAAGACTCTATACCGAACTCTTACTCACTTAATTCTTGACGACGCCGTAGCGGTGCCACTATCTCCGTACGGATTACACCTAACCATACTTCTTATCCCGGCGATTCATCGCTGTGGGTAGATCTGGCGATTTAAAGGTTTGGTACCAAATTCCATTAAAAGAAAAGTAATTATTGGTGTTACAATATTCAAGGGATTTCATTATAATCAGTAAGAATTTTGAAATTTTAAACGGATTATTCACAAACCGCAACAATGTCGACACTGACAAGACAAAAAATTATTGGAATTGACAATTCTGAAATTGGAACAACTCCATTTTACCATAAATGTTTTGATAAAATTATCACTTATGACAATTAGTCAAAAACCAGTAATATATTATCATAAGACAATAGTGGCAAGAGCATGATCACCATGTAAAGGAATTATACATTTAAAGAGACGAAAAAAATATTTTATTTCATTTTAGGTATCTCAATTTCAAAGTTGTTCTACTACTACAAAAAGAATGAGATAAATTTTTTCCTCAGGCAGTTACAAGCAGATTCATCTTCTGCTGCCGATTTATCCTTGAATTTTGGGAATACAGACATTAGGTATTATTTTAGTGCAATAATAGTGCAATTCTTCCAGTTAATGTAATTAGATTTAGTTATTGTAGTGTGTATGCAGTTCTTCTGTATAAAAATTTTAATTAAGACTAATTTCACTGTCTCCGTTGCGCGTAATGTTTTAAGAAAGAGGTACAAGGTTTAGGTTTCAATATTAATAAATACAGACAGCATAAAAAATGCCGCCATTAGACGACGGTTCTGCGTCGTGTCGTCCTATCATTCAATCCGCATATTATAATCTACACCACAATTTTACTTATAGTTAAATTTATATCTCTTATTCTATATTCAAAACAGATCCTCCAAGACGTGATCCAAGAGGACACCCAAAATTACTGCCTCAATTCAATTCCATAGATAACACTCTTTGTTGTCTAATGTAAAAACAGATTACAAATATATCTATAATGGTTATTTTATCGTCAATAAAAAAATGTGCTGTATAAATTGGAATACCAATTATTAGAAGTATCATAATATTGTATTTATCGGTATTTTTGCTTCGGGAATCTTTATGCGTGTTTAATAGCGATGCGATAGGCTTTTACAAAGTCATAGCATCTATCAATATGTAATATTCATTCATTTAATAATTATTTCATTTTTGTCAATAATATTGCTGTTGCAAAACTTTGCCTGTGGCTAAAGTGGTATGGTGTTATAATGTGCTGAGGTCTGCTGTTTGACCACGTTGTTTGTTTGTAAAAATATTTTTTTACTTTTGTATATTTTTAAAAAAATTTATGTGGTCAATAAAACTTGATTTATTCATTTATTAATTTAATGTTTTTTTACAGGATTCTGGAAGGAAGTGTGTGTAATATTAATATCGTTTAGACTCCTTCCTACGAAAATTTCTAATCTTCGTAGCAAAGCATCAAATTGGTTTGCATTAAAACTGTGACTTGCTAACAATAACCAAAAACTTGTACTCATCAGACTTCTGGCATTTTTAATAGAAGAAAAGTTTCGATTAGAAGTGGTTGTTTTGGTAGTCAGTTGATACTAACCTTTCAAAAAAATGTGAGATTTGCACATTAGAGGTCACCAGATTATAAAAATAGAATAGAAATACATTATTGTACAACAAAATTTTAAAATAACAAGACATATACATAACTTATAGAAGAACATCTTTAACGGAAGAATGAGAAGGTATTTTTAGGGAGAACATTTCACAAGTGCGAAGTGAGCGCTAGCGCGTCTCACAACGAAAATGAAACCGCTCCTTTAAGGAGGTGTATTAGGATTAAAAAGAATATAATAAAGAAGAGAAAGTATATGCGCATTCTTGCGATTTCGGATTGGGAGCCACTTGATTTTATTGTGAAATTGGGAAACATGGTTACGACCATGTTGACCATGGCCAAATATAAACTCAATTAAAAAAAAATTGAAACACTCAAGTGTATTTAATTGCTCCTCAGTTATGTCAAGATTATATTAAGTCATACATTGTATACATAATATGTATATATGTGTGATTGTTGTTATTGTCTTTTTTATATATTATGCATATTAATTGAAATTTCATAACAATGAATTTATTTAGACTGATGTTCAATATCCTCATTGTTTTGTCACCTTTGTATGTAGCCAAGTTACAAGTTCACACCATATATCATGAAGTTACTAAACAATGTTACAAAGAAATAATTTGTCCTGTTATAGAATGTCATTCTCAAGTAATGCGTAAATTGAATTAAATGATCGCAAAGCGAGTTTCAGCGGACTAATTAGTTTGAGTGAGTATTGTACCATATTGAAAATACTATTGAGAAAATTTTCAACATGGAAAAACAAATCGGATAAACAAACAAACAAAACGCCGTGTGGTATCCGGCTGACTAGAATAGTACCAACCTCATTTCTTACCGAGGTGTCGTAAAAGGCGACTAAGGTAAGTCGACCCACCGTGTGGTATCCGGTTTAGTAGAATAGACCACCCTCTTTCTTACCGAGGTGTCGTAAAATTCGACAGAGGTAAGTTGACGTAAGGTAGGCGGCCGGTCGCAAAAACGCAGCCAAATCAATTGACAGCATGTTTATAACAAATAAATGCCGACCCCATTTAAAGTGGGATAACGGCAGGAAGATGAAAAACAAATCGGTCTTTGTTTACACATTATATACTTAATAGAGAAAATGTGGAAGCATGTTCATTTAACAGTAGGTGTTTTTGTATTATTTAGAAACAAAAAAGCCTAAGGCTCGAATCATAAGAAAGTATGGACATTAGCAAAGTTTTGCATGTGCAAACCTTAGAAAGTACTTACTTGAGTAACAGAAGGAAAATGACCAGAAATGAAATACGAGAAATATAGAAAGAAAGAAAAAGAAATAAACGAAAAACTATGTACTTAAACAAATAATTGAACGTGAGATCCCAAAAAAGAAAAAAATATATTCAATATAGTAAATTTAACTATATAATTTACAACTTATTTTTTTAAATTAAGTAGATTAATAAAGATGCTACTAATATACAGGGTGTTTGGAAGGTCGATGCAAAGCTGCAAACAGGAGCTAGTATAGACTATTTAGAACCATTTAAACTAAACTTATGTTAGGCGAAGTGCGACTATTTTTTTTTTATAAAATTTTTTTTGAAGCAATTTTTGAAGAAAAATCCGAAGTTATGTCATTATTTGCTAATAATCGGCCATTTTGAAGCCAAAGTCAATTATTTTTTATTTTATTTTATTAAACTAATGTGTAAACAGTGTAATAAAACATGATTAAGGTATCTGTGTTAAGAGATATTTTTTGTTACAGATATTTGAAGTCAATCATTTCTTTTAAGATCAGAGAAAGCTGATTTTTGATGGCATTTAAAAAAAAAATAGATTGTGCTTTTTTAGTTCAAACATTTTATTAAATATGCCTGGTCATTGTTCTTTATTTTGAGGTATCAACTATGCGGATAGCCCGCAAATTATTGAAATTAAGATCTACAAACTAAATTGCGAGAGAAAATTAAAATTTATAGACTATGGCTACTTTTTCGAACGAAGAATATGCTGACATCGTTTTTATGTATGGCAAAGCAGACGGCAATGGTTCTTTAGCACGAAGGGTGTACCAAGAACGCTATCCTAATCGCAGAGTACCGAATGTGAGAGTATTTTACAACACATTTCGTCGGCTTGCTGAAGATGGGATACACCGTGTGGAACCTGGAGTCAATGCAGGTAGACATAGTACTGATATTGAGGATGATATTTTGGCGGCGTTTCAAGCTGATCCACATACTAGCACGAGAAAAGTAGCACGAAATTTAAACATTTGTCATTGGAAGGTGTGGAATACAATGCACAAAAACAACAAGTACCCGTTTCATGGTACGGGTGTTCAAGGCCTTGAAGAGCGAGATCCTCAGAGTAGGATTCAGTTTTGTCGTTTTCTTCTCAACTCAGACATTGAAGATGCATGCCTGAAGTCAATCTTGTGGACAGATGAAAGTAAATTTTCAAGGGAAGGCATTATTAATTTCCATAACCTTCATCTATGGGCTGAAAAACATAATAATCCACATTGGAAAACGCAAAAATCATTCCAAAAGAAATTCTCGGTCAATGTGTGGGCCGGAGTTATTGGCAAAATTTTGATTGGGCCTCATTTCTTACCAGATAATTTAAATGGAAATAATTATTTAGAATTCCTGCAAAATGATCTTCCAGAGCTTGTAGAGGAGTCTGGGGCCTTGATATTCGTTAGCGACCGAGAGCTCATTTTTCAACAAGATGGTTGTCCAGCGCATTGGACATTAAATGTACGGGAGCACTTAAAACAATTGTTTCCCCAATAGCTGGATCGGCAGAGATGGGCCCATCCCTTGGCCCGCCCGTTCACCTGACCTGACTCCGCTTGACTTTTACGTGTGGGGTCGGGCTAGTATACACAAATGTGGAAATAAACACAAAAGAAGAATTAATTGACAGAATTAATTCAGCGTTCGCGACGATGAAAGTGGAAATGAAGTTAAAGATAACGACAACAGAAGTGAGAAGTCGGGCCCGTGCTTGTGTTAGAAACCGCGGCGGACATTTTGAACACGAAAAATAAATTACTTTCATTAAAATTTTGTTTTAATTACTTCGCCTATAAATTTTAATTTTCTCTCGCAATTTAGTTTGTAGATCTTAATTTCAATAATTTGCGGGCTATCCGCATAGTTGATACCTCAAAATAAAGAACAATGACCAGGCATATTTAATAAAATGTTTGAACTAAAAAAGCACAATCTATTTTTTTTTTAAATGCCATCAAAAATCAGCTTTCTCTGATCTTAAAAGAAATGATTGACTTCAAATATCTGTAAAAAAAAAATCTCTTAACACAGATACCTTAATCATGTTTTATTAAACTGTTTACACATTAGTTTAATAAAATAAAATAAAAAATAATTGACTTTGGCTTCAAAATGGCCGATTATTAGCAAATAATGACATAACTTCGGATTTTTCTTCAAAAATCTTTAAAATTTTATAAAAAAAAATAGTCGCACTTCGCCTAACATAAGTTCAGTTTAAATGGTTCTAAATAGTCTATACTAGCTCCTGTTTGCAGCTTTGCATCGACCTTCCAAACACCCTGTATAATTACTTGAGACAATATTTTCTAGTCTATGACTTCATTCAGATAAGGAAGGAGATTTGTGGATTGATACCGGTAAATCATTCCACAGCTTAACACTTTGAAAGTTAAACGATAAATCCTTACATATATAATAGTAATAAGAATCAAGCATCTTGTGTATTGCAATCGTGACTGAGCCCAACAAAAATGCTTTTATAGGCAAACAGATAAATGCTTAAGATTCTGTTGTGAAAACAATTACACACAGCGAAAACAATACTGTAATTACTGGATTATAAAAATGAATAAATGTGAGAATTTTTTATGAAATATGCTGATCTACTTGATTGACACTAACCAAATAAGTTATATATATAAATATATATTTCTATCCAGATAAGGAAAATTGTAGGCAATTCATAGTTCAACAAGAAATATTGGATTAATGTAAGTTACATGATAGCCTATCCATACAATACATATGACTTAAACCTTTATATATCCTCCTGCCCTTATCCCACTCTAAGTGGCGTCGGCACAAAATGTTATAAACATGCTGTAACATGATTTGGCTGCGTTTTTACGACTGGTCGCCTGCCTGACGTCAACTTACCTCTGCAGTATTTTACGACACCTCGGCAAGAAAGAGGGTGGTCTATTCTAGTAAACCGGATACCACACAGTGGGTCAACTTACCTTAGTCGCCTTTTACGACACCTCGGTAAGAAATGAAGGTGGTAATATTCTACTTAGCTGGATACCACATGGCTATGACTTAAACATTTCATTGGTCAATATTAGTTTGTAATTACTGATGAAATATTATTAAATGTCATTGGGTTGAAGCTTAATTAGATCATTATGGCTTTCACATAATGAGAAGTGTACAAAGCTTACTGTTTAGTCACTATTTAATTGAAAATCTTCAATGTATATTAATTATAATAGCATCCCAAATATAATTAACTAATTATATAACAAATAAAGCGTGGGACTTACTCAACTTAGACAAATAAATATTACAGTAACTTTAGACTCAATATATATGATATAAATATATGTATATTATAATAAATAAATGATTTATAATATAATTTCAATAATTATAATTAATATATTTAAAACATTATATAAATTGAATAGATTATTAAATTAATCAGATGTTAAATGATGAATATCTTCACCTTTTATTCATTTATTTAAATTAATAATCTAATAATAACTTAATTATTAAAAAAGATTTTTTGTGTGCTTTTTTGATTAAGAGTACAAAAAATCCTTATTCAACAAATACCAAAAAAATTAGAATAATTATACACCTATATACTTTCTTTAAATTTAATTTACTTTAAAACAAAATTTTATTTTCAATATTAAAAAGTGTACTATCACAAAATTTGAAATTTACAAGATAAAATCCTGTGAAAGGTTTAGACCCATGTTTTACTTACTAATTTCTTAAGTGATTAAACCAAAAATAAAAAAGATTACTATAAATCCCACCCATTTAATGATACTTAATATTTTATCTTTCAGTGAGACCCATTTCATTCTTATAGTTTAGTAGACATTAAAATGTTAAACATGTCTTATTGACTTTAAATTGATTAGCCTAGACTCAATATATAGAAATGCAACCAGAGTGTTGATACAGGAATTTGAAAATGACACTCTATGTAATAGAGATATGCTATAGACAACTCCATGTAATTTTACAACTTAGGGTAATAAAGAAATATTAAAAATAAATTGATATCAACTGAACAATTTTGATTCACAAAAAACAAGAATAAAGAATCAAAATAAACAGAAATTCACAAAATGATAATCTATCTAAAATATCTCAAAATAAACAAGTGTAAATGTCAAGTAACATGAAAACAATGAAAGATCCAAATAAATAAAACTAAGTTTTATTTGCATATTCATCTCTACATAAAGTTTTTATCTTTATGATGCTTTGACATGTCATATAACTCATATAGATTACCTTAATTAAAATGCATCCATAGGATGACATAGAAATCATCAAAATGTTCATAAAATAAAAGTGCAGACACAAGTAAAAGATAAAATACAAACTAGGTACAAAATTTTAATAATTTCGTGAACTTTATGGAAAATGATAATAAAGAAGAACAGTTACACTCATTTTTCTACCCATTATCCATTTGCTCAATGAATGAAACAAAAACCGGCGAAAATAACGCTATATCCAATAATAGTCATCAAGTGGGAAACAAATAGTTAATACGTTATTTATCAATAAAATTTTGTGATGTTCTAAAAAGATATTATACAATCATGCATTTGATCGTTAATTTGATACACTTAGGAACTGCATCGTAGGCGCGTATAACGTTGTAAAATCTCAACAAATTCATAACTCAAACATTCACTGACTATATCTTAAAAGCATTATCTAAGCTATACCTTGGAATACAGTTGGAGGGTGTCCTGTCCACTTCCCAGGCGGCAAAAAGTTTCATGGGAACAGGTTTCGATGCATTAGTCATCTTTTCCGATTTATTTTTCTCGGTCATTTTAAATCGGCAACTACACCCGACAAAGTAGAACTTTCACAACACTGCACCGATCGTTAGTTCCAATTTACATCGTTATTTAATCACTTAACATGACACTGTTATCATTTTTATTCTACTACCATACGAAAAAGATATCGTCCTAGACACGAAAAACAATTTTATCACGTTTTCATACTACGCTAGTATTATCGCCTATCGGCTTGTCGACTGTGGAACGAAAGCAGCGTTCGATACATTTGACAGATGCCACTGCGGTGTTGCTGCTTTAATAAATTATTCCCTATAATTTTTATTTGTACACACTCGTAATTGTCATTTACTTATAAAACTTCACGAAAACGTTATATTTAACTGAATTTCTGGAAGTTGTGCTTGTTAAAATGGAAAATCAAACTTACTGCAGCCTTTTTAAAGATATTAACTTAGTGTTTAGATTTTAAAATACATTGAAATACTGAAAAGAAAAATATGATAATGCTTTCTTTTTTTATTAGTTTATTTTAGTATAGCAAGTTGCGGTATCTTAATTTTATAACGTAGTAACATTGAATAGTTGAAAAAATCACCCGTCGTAGGCCGTGGCATGACGATATTAAAAAACCTTTACACATTCTGTACTTGATTATTTTTTTAAGACTTTCTTTAGGTTTACGTTTGTCTGATATCAAAACTATAAATAGTAATTGACTATGTATGGTAGTGGAAGTTAACGTAACAGTTATAAAAATAAAGCTCCCAATTATTTATAACTCTGCATGTTTAATACGTATTTCTCAAATCAGTTATAAGCCCTCCTCTCATCCATTTGGGTCGATCTAAACTTTGATTCGCCCGCCTATTCCCAGCTGAGCTGTAGTGAGTTAACAGTATAACTAATGTAATTTTTCTATCTACTAAGAAGTAGCGATCGCGGCGACCTGAGAATGAAATTCAAATTTAAAAATTAAAAAAGTCATTTTATAAGGGTTTACATATTTTATTTCTAAAACGAAACAATAACATCGTTTGCAATTTATTAGAAACTACGATACTACTTTACAAACATATTGAATGACACTAATAAAAATAATGTCCTGTAGTTATTGTAAGCTAAAAGTAAATTATTTATCCTACAATCTAGTTTTATTTGCGCAATATTAGAATGTCAAAATCAAAGTTTTGAGAGTATCAGTTCGGTATATTATATTTGTAGCATACCTATATTTAGATTTAATAATATAAGGCAGTGGTAGTCAATTCATAATCCATGTGAATTTAATTTTAAAATTTTTAGTAAAGCTTAAATTATATATCTTTATTAAAACAAATTTAAATGAGAACAGCAATGTTAATAAAATCATTCAGAGTAATTATTATTAACTCTTATAGTGAATAATTCAAATCATTTTATTTATTTACTAAAGTAAAATTATTTAAAATAATATCATAATTTTACACTTTGTCTATAAAAACACAAATATTATGTAAATATAAATTAATAAAAAACTTAAAAGGTTATAAATAAAAGTAATATACTGAAAAATGAATATTTAAAATATATATTATGACTAGAGAAATAGAAAGTTATTTGTTATTAAAGAAAGTTATTAAAAGTTGGTTTTGTTAAATATTTTTGTGCATTTTGGTTAATACAGAAAAAGTGATATACAAACTCCTTAATAATTAATAAAATTATACTTAATATACTACAAATTCATTTTTATTCCATTCTTGCACTATCCCAAAACCTTGTATAATCCTATGAATTATGGTTAATTACTTAAGGCTAGATTCCCATTCGACCCATACACTTAACTAAGTGATAAATATTATAGTATATTATGATACTGTTACATAATAAGGGTTATTATAACACGAGTGTTATAAGACTAAGTTATGTACAGTGTCATACACTACTTTATCTACTCTCATAATATATATAATACGTAAAACAATATTAATAAAAACCAAACTTTGTTTAAATATTGAAAAGATTTTTTAAATGTCAAATGTTAGCGCCAAGGAGCAACAAACATCGATTGCGCATGCGTGTTGCTTCGCCGCAGTCTCTTTCATTGAAACCTTTTTTATTAAGTAAGAGATTCAACCTCCTTGGTCCAGCTGGAGGTTGTATAGGTGTATCTTTATAATTAAAAAGTTGTATCGTATTAAAACTTTTTAATTTTTTATTTTTGGCCTGTACGTAATGTTTGTCATACGAATTTTTGTTTCAGTTTTATAATCTTTGTTATAGTATCAGAGTAGATAAAGATACATTTGATATTACAAAATGTATTAGCTATATATACGTTGGGATCTTAAATGGCAACATTATGAGAATAATTATTAATGTCATTTTTTATTGTAAGGCATAAAAAAAATAATTGCGTTCGTAAACACAAACATGCTGGTAATATATTCTAAATTTAACGTGAGAACTAGGTTCTTTTCCTTGCTATGCCTGCCTCACTATAAGTAAATTAAAAAATATATATAAAATGTTTATTTTTAGTGTGTAATAATAATATTTATTACAAAAAGTTTGTATTCATACTACATCTAGATTAATATATAATCTAAAAATGTTACTATTTATCTACCTACCATTTAGAATTAATATGGATAGTGATATCATATTCATATGGAAATAGTTTTTTCATGTAAATCACTTTTTGTATATACCGCATAATATTAGCAAACTATATCCAGGATCTGATAAAAAGTATGCTAAAAAAGAAAAATTAAGCACATAGTTAAATAAGAAATGTCAAATATTTACTGTTCTACTATTATAATAAAAGATCATACCCTCCTCAATCAGAGATCGTGAGATAAAATTGTTTGACAATGTTTACAGTACAAAGGTAATGAAAATATTATTTTGCTATAATCCGCGACAAAAGAAAATATAATAAATGTGGAATGTACTACATGTGTTCAAAGGCAAAATAAATGGTGGGGGTTTAACTCATTACTATGTAACTGTTTGCTTGGGTGATGCGAAATAATATTTATCACTACTTCTATGGACTTTCATGGTTATTGTAATTAATAGATTTACTGTTATAAATAGTAGTTGGGATGGGTGGTCGAATAATGGGCGCAGGCTTTGTTTCATTTGGCGACCTCTGGCGGGCAGTCGGGCTGTGCTGAGGGGTGCGCCGCTCGGAAGGCGGGGTGATTCTCAAGTTCACGATCTATGCGCAAGATTATTGGGAACGGGCGCAGATCAACATGGAATCTGAAATTTATTTATTAATTTTTTTTATGTTAGTCATGACTGTGTTGCTATAAAATACAAAGCGGAAGTCAGTGGCGACAACATTCAATAACATTTAATATTTTTTTACAATTTTTTTCTTTATATCCATAAGTCTTGACGACTTGTCTGGCTAATACACATTCCTCTTAAACAGTAGTAATCCGAATATAAACATAAATAAGGTAGCAACATTATACAGAAAAAAAAACTAAATTATAACTGAATATTCTTAATAAGTAGTGCAGGTAGATTTCTCACAATAACTGTGAACACAACAAAAAAATAGTGTTGAAGATAAGGTCACGTCAAGTGTTACAGGTTTATTCTGACATGTATTTTATATTAAAAAAATTTTAACTCATCAAAGTCTATAAACGTGATTCTTCCAATCTACGTGACATTTGCGAAGTAAATAGTGTCATTTGACACTCCTGGAAGCCATAAATTGAAGAATTGAATTGACATGTATTTAATAATTGATTGTAGTTTGGTCTTTATGTAAATGTTAATGACTTTTTAAATTCTAAAATATATTAAAAAGTTTATTCAGTGAAATATTAAAAATGAATTTCTAATATTTAAAGTTAAGAAGTTTATTTTTTACTTTATTGCTGATATATGCTGATACTTTGTTGCTGATTGTCTACAGGAGCAGAACAAGCGTACAAAGTCAACAATCAATAGATTTAAAGACATTGTCACTCCCATAAATGAAAGTAACTAATATCTAAATCTTAAATTTTGTATATTAGTGACTGTTCTTATCTATCGTATTTTTTGTGCATGACTAACTTGTTATTATTTTAAGTTATAAATATTAAATAAATATTTTTTAAATAGAATTTACTGTCATTTTAATTACAGTAAAATATGTATATTAAGTGGCCATAATGCATTAATGTTTGCCTTTTAATAGTTCGTAGCGTGATGTTATAATTTTGAATTTCATACTTTTAAGTAAAACCTGTCAGTCTGCAGAATAGTCAAACAGAGATAGTAACGGACTGTAATAATACAAAGATGCATATATACCTTCTTGCATTAAAAACTTGTGGTACAAGACAGCAATCTGCTAGAGAGATCTCATCCCCAACGCAATACTTTCCAGCGCATGAAGACAATAGTTTTTCAACGGCCCTAAACCCGCGCATAATCCAATGCTGCGCCCACTCTTTCTTTTTGTCCTCACCGACATAAATAAGAACTATCAAATTCTGTAGTGGCTGAATACCTGATGATATAACCTGAAACATAAATTCAATATTTACAAATATACATTAGAATTATTTGTCAGCCGCGTGGTATCCAGCTGAATAGAATAGTACCACCCTCATTTCTTACCGAGGTGTCGTAAAAGGGGACTAAGGTAAGTCGACCCGCCGCGTGGTATCGGCTGAGTAGAATAGACCTACCTCATTTCTTACCGAGCTGTCGTAAAAGGCGAGTAAGGTAAGTTGACCCACCGTGTGGTATCCGGTTTAGTAGAATAGACCACCCTCTTCCTTACCGAGGTGTCGTAAAATACGACTGAGGTAACTTGACATCAGGTAGGCGGACCGGTCGTAAAATACGTAGCCAAATCATATGACAACATGCTTGTAACATGTTGTGCCGACTCCACTTAGAGTGGGATAAGGGCAGGAAGATGATGACATTAGTATTATTTGTATGCCCAAAGTGAGGAGAGGAAAAAAAGAGTCTTAACCTTATGGCTGAGTGCCCCATGTACTTAGGAGACAAGGTAAGTAGAAAAGGATGAAATTGAAACATTATCAGGATTGTAAAAGCTACTGGCAGGTTGAAGCTGGTGACACTGTCTGGACAGGCCCCATGTCTCAACATGGGGAAATGGGTAGAATAGTCCATAACAGGAGCTCACCATTTGCTCTCAATTGACAGTTGCCCTTGAGCTTATATCAGAAAAGACAGCTTTTTTTTCATATACTTTAATTTTTTTTAGTAATGAAGATATATAAAGATAAATGTATTGTGTGCAAATTATTAAAGTGATCATCTTTTGCATTTAGTAAATAAAAACACCACAACAATAAATCACAATAACCCACAAATATCATTGAAATTTGTCCAGCAATGTTAGGTTTCATTCAATTTTAGAGACCAACATAAATCATTATAACATAGAGTTTTTATATATAATATTATAACAAATTAATTTCCATCTTTTCCTGTATTTTTAAGAAAATAATGGTGCAGAACTCTACTGAATAAGTGTTTAAAGTATGATTAAATCACTTTGGCACTGTATATTAATATTTTCATTACATAAAATAAAATTTTCAATACATACCTCACATATTTCACGTACTTTTGCTCTTTTAAAGCAATCATTGGGCATAAGAGGCCTCTGAGGTCTTGTCTCTTCCAAATAGTTCATAATACTCAATGATTCTATTAAAGTGTGCCCATCTGTAAATCATAAAAGTTTACTGTATACCAATTTTAACAATTTTAATAATTTTACAATACCATGACACCTCAATGACAAATTGTGTATAAATGTTAATATTTAAATGAGTTAATCTTGTATGTATGTATGTATGTATGTATGTATATATATATTTACAAAATCTCAGAAAGGGCTCCAACGATTTTCCTGAAATTCCTGAAATTTTTATGGCAGTATATTTAGGGAACGGGCGGTCTAAAGATTTGAAAATAACTAGGATCAAGCCCCACCTGGCTAATTATTTTTTCATTTTTCTATTCAATTTTCTTTTACATCGTTTTAAAATTTACCTGACTACATATTATAAAACAAAGTCCATATTTCCGTATGTACGCATAAAACTTTAAAACTACGCAACCGATTTTGATGCGGTTTTTTTTAATAGATAGAGTGATTCCAGAGGAAGGTTTGTACGTATAATAACATTCAATACGAAGTAGAGAAATACTGTAATTTTTGAGGTTTCTGTAAATAATTACATTTTTTTCCGCTTACATTGCAAACGCAGGCTAAACCCTACGAGATTTATCAAAATGATGTACTAAGTATTTGTAGACCTTAAAAAGGTGTACAGAAAAGTCCGCGATGGTATATATCTATCTCTTATGGATAACCCACAATAGCAGTTTTTTTCATTTACTTTTTACGAAAAATGATGCCTTATGTTCAAAGCAATTTTTATACAATACAGCATTAATCCTTATCCAATTGAGTACCTTAAATAAATTGTTGATTTAATATAGATCAATATGGCCATTTACAGCATGCAATTTAAGTGAACATTTTCGGAGATATTACAGATTTAAAATGCCGTGAGGAAGCCGCGCTTCATCCTATAGCACTTCGAATCTTTTAGAGTTTGTTTAAAGACATTCTGTAATTAATTGTAAAAATAAAATACATAGGTAAAATGTAAAAATAAATAAGTAAAAATGTACTATATGAGTTCAGATATTCCAAAGATAGCAGGAAATCGTCTTGGTATAGGGAGAGGAAATTGTTTTTCTCCAAATTGAACGCTTGCGGGCACGGGCAGTAATGAATAAATCAAAACTACTGGATCGATTTTAATCATTTTTTTTACACTGACTGACATGGGATATATATTTTATACCCGTGCGAAGCAAGGGCAGGCCGCTAGTATACAATATAGAGACTACAAACAAGAATAATAATGTAGCTGTGTGGTATCCGGCTAAGTAAAATAGTACCACCCTCATTTCTTACCGAGGTGTCGTAAAAGGCGACTAAGGTAAGTCGACCTGCCGTGTGGTATCCGGCTGAGTAGAATAGACCACTCTCCTTCTTACCGAGGTGTCATAAGAAACAACTTAGGTAAGATGACGTCAGGCAAGCGGGCGGTTGTAAAACCGTAGCCAAATCATGTTACAGTATGTTTATAACATGTTGTGCCGACCCCACTTAGAGTGGGATAAGGGCAGGAGGATATATAAACAGAAATAATAATACAATAAGCAAAAACAAAATCTACTATATTATACTTATATATTTACCTATAACCAATGATGGAACTTGCTCCATTGGATTAACCTCTCTAAATTCATTGCAGTGTTGCTCTCCACCACCCTTTATAAGACTTACAGCCTTAATATCATATGGAATCTCTTTAAGATTCAATGCAATTCTCACCCTCCATGAGCAAGAGCTTCGCCAGTATGAATATAATACTGGCTGTAAAGTATACAAAGTATATATTATGAAGAGTTTCAACAATACTCATCTGATATGATGTCATATTTTTTCAATAAATAATACCTCAATGATATCATCATCTTCGTGCCCTTATCCCACTCTAAGTGGGGTCAGCACAACATGTTATAAACATGCTGTCACATGATTTGGTTTCGTTTTTACGACCGGCCGCCTGCCTGACGTCAACTTACCTTAGTCGTATTTTACGACACCTCGGTAAGAAAGAGGGTGGTCTATTCTACTAAACCAGGTACCACACGGCGGGTTGACCTACCTTAGTCGCGTTTTACGACACCTCGGTAAGAAATGAGGGTGATACTATTCTATTCAGCCGGATACCACACGGCGTAATACCACAATGATATAAGAAAGGTATATCAAAAAATGTAATTGAAATATATTATTTATTCACTTTTATTTAGAGTTAGTGATGAATGACTAAATGAGATACAAATAGAAGTGATTACCTTTTCTTCAAATAAAACACTCATTTTGATTTATAAAAGAAGGTTTAACAAATAAATCAAAAAGAACTGATTCAAACCGGTTGCATGAGGCCAGCAACTTTGTATAAATATTTTAAAAGGATCTCGAACAACCAGTATGCAAATATATTTCTATATAGAATAATTATAACCCAAGTATGTTCGTTTTCTTACCTTAGCCATTGTAGATATATTGCCGTTGTATTTGGAGTAGTAAATAATTTTGGCGGCCTTAAAGATACGGGTTTTGAAGAAATATATTACTACAGCAAGGAGCTTTATTTTATCAAAGAAAATCTCGATAATGTATTATCAATGTGCAGTAAATTTAAGGGTGATTAAAAATTTCATATAAGTATAAAAAATTTAAAATTTAATCTAAACTGCAAATACAATTTCAACTCAATAATCAAAATTTACGCACCATAGACAAATAGAACTGGACATTTTATCATCATTTTATCTTCCATGAGCGGGTGAAGTCGGAGTGTTCATAGAAAAATTTACTATATTATTTCATCCGCTAGATTTTTTAATTCAATTCGATTCAATAAAGATAAATTTGAATCCATAATTCATCATAAAATTCTCCAAAAGGCATCTTCTAAATAAAAAAACGGAATGTACAAAGATTAATACAACTGCATATGTAATAAGAATATAATAAGAAAGTTGTCCAGCAATCGAATAGGCAATCCATTTTAAATCTTGATATTTAAAAAACTGCCGAGTACGTAACGAACTAACTCGCCATCTCATTCGCACCTACCCATATATATACTTCGCGCTCTTTCCAACCGCAACCTTTTATGCTTGTCTGGCTGGGGTAGGAACTATCGAAAATGTCTGGCTAAAGGGGAAACATCATCTTATTCTTATCCCAGTAATATATATTAAAATCAGCTTTTATACTATGACGTAAATAGAAGTCAAATTTCATGAACTTTAAGAGTGTCTGGCAGGGGGTTTCCACTATGCTAAGTGTCTGGCATTGACTGACGTGATTTTTAATATTATTCTAAAGGTAATATCAAAAGATCAAGCTTTATACTATGACGAAATTAATTCGGAATTTTGCAACCTTGAGTACCTCGTATCTCCCAAAGCCACTATGATCCAAATTCCATAATCTACCATCGTTCTTACCTGTGTTGGAAGCATGCACGGACAAAGTTTCAGCTTTTATAAAATGACGAAAGTCTGGCGCTCACGGGATCTCTCTCTATAAAGTTTAAGAATGGATAGTAAGACTACAGCATCCATATTTTGTTAATTGCGAACAATCAATATGAAAAAACATAGAAGAAGAACAACGCCGTGTGATATCCGGCTGAGTAGAACAGACCACCTTCATTTCTTACCGAGGGGTCGTAAAAGGCGACTATGTAAGTTTATCCAGCGTGTGGTATCCGTTTGATTAGAATAGATCACCCTCTTTCTAACTGAGGTACGCAAAGGTTGACGGGTACGTAAGGTAAGTTGATGTCAGGCGGGCGGCCAGTCGTAAAATACGCAGCCAATATATTTATGTACCGTTCATGTTCATGTTGTGCCGACCCAACTTAGAGTGGGATATGGGCAGGAAGATCATTGATCATGATGATAGGTGAAGAATAATTTCAATATGTTTCAGGACATTATGGTATAAACCATAGACTACTCATTAAATAAATGAATATTAACCATGGACGTAGTATATACTGGACGGCGCCAAAAGACGTTGCCGATCTTGCGTCTTAGTGTAAGCGATTTATCGTTTGTCTCTGTTCTTATCACGAACTATACATAAGAGTGAAAGAGATTTTGATGAAGTTTGGCAACGTCGCTAAAAATGTGTCCAGTTGGTGACACCAAATGAGGCCATAACATTGAGTTTGTTGAAGATTATTTCTTGAAATCTAAAGCAAATACGAGTATTACTGATATATTTTTTCAAAAAAGATGGAATATGTCGTGTGCTGCCTTAACGTGTCCATCAAGAACAACGAAAGGAGGAGTTAAAAACACGGAATTACCATTTCATAAGTAAATCTTTGACTCTCATTTGCGTGCTAAATTAAAGCGTTTTATTCAGTTAAAGCATTTCAGATTATAATGTATCAGTACAGTTTGATATTCTCTAGCCGGCACGAGTGTGGGATACTGATAAAACATAGAAATTAATCATTAAATATTCGATTGAATTGTGTTACCTACGTAGTGATGTACACACTAACGAATTATTATGTATCGATAAATATCAGTCAAAGTTATATTTATTAGCCAAGTAAATGCAAATTCTCTAATTTTAGATTATTTTCTTAGGTTTCCTAAATGCCCACATATATGAGAACAGTGGATAAAAGCTGTCACCGGTCTCACGGATATGTAAATGTTGGGAATAATGTGGATCATGATATTGTTCAATTGGCCACTGAAGCACTAACATTTATGTTAACATTTCATCTATACATAAAGCACCGAGTATGGGCTGCGCCTTCGACTTTATTTTTAACGCTTCAAAGGATTCTTTGGTAAATCTAGGCTCACAGTCAATTGACTGATACCATTTTTGAGAACCACCCATCACAGTAAGATATGCAGTAAAGATGTGCATCGGATAATTCATGACATTATACTGCAGACTGTACACTCAGGAAATTATGTCAATCTTTTCAAATGTTTAAATCTATTCTAAACAGTAAACCAACTACGTTGGTTACAACTGTATATTAACTTTACAGTACCTGAGCTAGGCTTCGATAATTATCGACGCCTAGTTTAGCTTATCGATAAGCTAAGTACTTCCCTAATCACGCACACTAATGCTGTTCTAAAAGTTCACACAAGCATAAAACGGACACACAAAAATAGCTAAGGCGGCATCCAGTGTATTCTTTATCCAAGATATTAACATTTAACATCAATAAACATTAAACAAACCCAAAGATTATGTTATATGTAATATGTACATTTTTATAGTTAGTAATCTATGATGATGACGATGTACAGAGTACAGACTATAGGCCCAGTGTTGCCATCTTAGTGGATTTTCCACTAAAACTGGTGGTTTTAACTACCCATTTAGTGGCCAAATATTGCTTTTAGTGGCTAGTGGTTTTATTTAGTGGTTTTGGTATATATTAGAAGTTAAAAAGTTAGATTAACTGCCATTTTACGATGTTCTTTATATAAATGTTTGTTTTTCTTTTTGAATATTCATATATACATAGGTGAACAAGCTTAAATCCGCTGTTTGCTCATGGTTGGTGTTAAATGTTAATGAGCATATGAATCGGATATGACCATGCCATATTTTTATTATTAAGAGTACGACCTTGACAATATTTAGTCAACTTTATTTGTCATTACATACAAAATCCTAATTCATGAGAATCCTAAACAAAAAAACCGTGGTTTTATTCCGGCCGACCATCAACATCCACTCCAAGATCGAATTGCTTCGGGCGGAGGACGACGCTGTGCGTATGATGGCTGGTATGGTGCTGGCCTATCAGCGGGGCATAATTATCTATTATGAAGTGCTGAAATCTGTTAAACTACAGAAGTGCACCGTTACCACCGACCGATAATAAAATTGTGGCGTGCTACGAAGAAAAAAAGGCCAGAATATCAGCTAATATTCCTCCATGACAATGCTCCGTACGTCAAAAAAGTTTCCAAATTACTAAGAGACGCTCAACTGATAGATGCTATCCATACCGCTTATTCACCAGACCTGGCCCCATCCAACTATCATCTGTATTCGTCGGTGTGCCATTTTCTTGCTGAGCAGCAGTTCAATTCTTATGCGAGACGTCCAAACTTGGGTCGATAAGTGGTTTGCCTCGATCGATCGATTTTTCACGAACGATCAATTTTTTTTGTATGTTATCCATATATTACCTGAGAGATGACAAAATTTGCTGATAGCAATTGCAAATATTTTGAATGAAGTTATCTTTTTTCCTTCCTATGATTGATTGAAAATAAAGCGGATTTTAGCTTGTATACCTGTAGATATTTACTTTGCTTGAGTAGGCATTTACTGATCGGCAAGAATGACTCGTCTACGTTTTTCTACACGCGAGGATTTTCCAACTAATTTTTTCTTAACTTATACTTTATACGCGGGGATTTCTCACTTCATATTTTTTCTTGAATATTTATACTTAGAAGTTAGAAGGGTTCACCGTTCAGTGAAGCTCATGGGCTCATTATTGGTTTGTGTTAACTGAGCGAATTTATTAACGCGTAGTTAACTATGCAAAAATCACAATATACGCAACGGGATTCTCGTAGGTATCGGAAATACCACGGGTCGAGTAGCGAAATTTAAATTTTGAGATATTAATTTGTTAACTATAATTTAAGTAATAATTAAAGAAACTAATTATTTGTATATTTATTTTCTCTCATAAAACAAAAATTGTTTTAGTGGAAAATTTAGCGGTTAGCTGTCATTTAGTGTGTAAAATTTATATTTGTTAATGGATTTCTGGTGGTTTTGAAAGTTAAATCTGGTGGGAAGCTTATTGAACTGTTGGCAACACTGTAACAGCATTTCAACATTTGTATTCGTATTTCGCATTCATATTTCATAACCTCAATTAATTTTACTTTTAATATTGTTTCTTACAAATTTATATAAAATATGACGATAAATAAAAGAAAAGGTCCAAAAGCGAATGTTTTTAAAGTTGCAGGTGCTAAAAGCTTAAAGAAAACGAAGGCGAAGGCTGTTAACCAAGGATTAAAAAATGTAAGATTTTTGAAGGTTGTGCAGCGGAATTAATATAATTAATTTACAATTGTTTCAATGTTTGATCTGTGTTTATACTTTTCTATTAAAGCTGAAACAAAAATTGGCGGATATAGAGAAACTATTTATTGAAATTAAAAATACACCAGTAGAAAATTCAGAATCAAAGCAAACTATAAAAGCCCCGGAGAAGAAAACGTCTCCCCAAGTAACAAAAGAAGAGGTCGCTTCCACTGCAGATCAAATTGTGAATATGGACTTATAATATGAGAACTAAGCATAGACCTAAAGATAATTTATGTTATTTGGTATTTGCTAAATAAAGTTATATGTTAGCCGTATAATGTCTTCATTATTATCATAACTTACTCTTGTAAATTATGATAATAATGATGGCTATATCTCTAACATCATTGATGTAATATATTGTTTCTTTTAAAAGGTTTTTATCATTTTAACTTAATTATTAATACAGTATCTTTGTCTCAATATTTGAGCTTGCTCTGATAGCTGAGATTAAAGTTTCAAAACTAAAAAGAAAGCTTAGAGAATTTGATATATCCTTTTATTTTTCCCTTGTTTACGACTGCAAAAAAAATCGACCGCAACTATAGATTATAAAGAGTATAGTAGATACTTATTATGTTTTAAAACTTTTAGGACTATGACATGAATCGATTTTTCAAAGTCATAAAAGTATGCAACAATCATGTTTATAGAAATTCATAAGCCCATTGGCCTAGAAAAAGTAGAGCCAGATAAGCCTGTTATTCCTTTACCTTGTTAAATTTAAACAATAAAACATTATTTAATACTATAATTACATAAAGATGTAATATATTGCATAATTTAAACAAACAACTTTATGCTGTCAACTTTTACATAGTTCCTGTTAGGACTCAACACTAGGATCAAGAAAATATAGTACAGAGAGCTATAGAGGCAGTAAATATATAAGCTATACACTAGTGAGTTATTAGCAAGTCGATTATTTTCATACTTAAAATTTATTGCAATTACTTAATATCCGAGAATAATTATCATTGGCAATAGTTTAACTTAAAAGCATACTTACAAATCATATAGGCCTCTTGAGACATAAAGTAGGTAATGTATCATCTTGTAAATTTCCTAGTTCCAGGCAAAGGCCTCTGCTAAAATAAGGTTCTATTATAAATAGCAGGTTATAAATATCTCAGAAATTCTATAGGGTATACAGGTTGCATCAGAATATGTAAAGAAAAATATTAGATGCTTATAGAGTTAATGTTGAGTTTAGCAACCCATAGATTCCTGTCAAGGATTTAGTATCCCCAAACATTTATACTAACATATAAAGCTGAAGAGTTTGTTTGTTTGAACACACTAATCTCGGCAACTGAATTTTTTTTAAGTGTAAGATAGTCCATTTATCGAGAAAGGCTATAGGCTATATAACATCAAACTAAGATAAATATATAATAATAAATAAATATATGGGACACTTACACACACGGTCGTCTGCCCCCAAATTAAATAACTTAATACTTGTGTTACGGTAGACAGACAACTGGTGAATATATACTTATATAATTTTTAAATACATATAATAATAATAATAATAAGCCTTTATTACTGACGAATGTTACTCTGTACAATATAAATATAAAAGTATGATTTTTTTTTTTTTGGTAAGTCGCACATCAGTGTGTCGTAGACACATAGGCCTCCTCCATCTTCTTCCACTTGTCCCTGTCTCTCGCCGTTTTTATCCACAGAGCGCCAGCAATTCCGCGGAGGTCGTCAGCCCATCTTTTAAGCTGTCGACCTCTTTTCCTTTTAATTTGATACCGTGGTACCCATTCTGTAATACTTCTAGCCCACCTATCCACTGGTTGCCTCATCATATGACCAGTCCATCTCCACTTTAGTGTCTTGCATTTCATATTGACATCCTCGAATTTGGTGATCTTGCGTAGGTCAGATGCACGCATCTTATCTTTTCTTTTGTATCCGAGGATGCTCCTTTCCATGCTTCTCTGACAAGTTCTTAGCTTGAATTGGAGTTTTTGTGTCAGAGCCCAAGTTTGGCAGCCGTATGTCAGAATGGGTAGCAGGCAGGTATCAAAAAGCTTTCTCTTGATATTGATTTTGTACTTTTTATTCTTCATGATGTCTTTAAACGCCCAATACCTCTTCCATGCATTTGTTACTCGCCTATCAATTTCCTGTGGCATTTGGTCATGAAAGGAAATTATTTGCCCCAGATAGATATAGGTATCTGTATATTCTATTCTTTCATTACCCACATTTATCTCGCTTTTAAAGCTATTAGTCATTACTTTAGTTTTTGATTTGTTGATAGTAAGACCGACTTTCTCACTCTTTCTAGCCAAGTCTTGGAGCATTGATTGCAGGATTACTGGATTCTCTGCTATTAATACCAGATCGTCTGCAAACCTAAGATGGTTGAGTTTACGGCCATCAATATTGATTCCAAAGTTGTCCCAGGGCAGTTGTCTCATAACTTCTTCCAGCACAGCAGAAAACAATTTAGGAGACAGGGGATCCCCTTGTCTTACTCCTCTCTGGATAGGAAAATTTGGTCCACATGTTTCAAGCCTGACAGACGCTATACTGTTGGAGTAGACATTTTTTATCAGTCTTATATATTTCAGTTCGACCCCTTGATTTTCTAATGCTCTCCAAATATGATGATGTTCCAAGCAATCAAAAGCTTTATTATAGTCGACAAATGCCAAGTATAAAATGTATCCAAACTCTTGGCATTTTTCTATGATCTGTTTCAAGCTATGCATGTGGTCCGTGGTTGAGTATCCTGATCTAAATCCAGCCTGTTCAGGAGGTTGGTGGAATTCCAAGGTTTTACTAATTCGGTGGAGAATTATTTTTGAAAACACTTTGTATACATTTGACATAAGGCTAATAGGTCGATAGTTATGTATATCATCTTTATCGCCTTTCTTATATATCAAGACGATCGTGCTACATCTCCACTGAATAGGGATGTACTTAGTCTCCATAACAACATTAAGAAGGTGGGTAAGTTTATGAAGGTTCTCTGGTAGTGAAATTTTCATAATTTCATTTGTGATGTTATCTTGTCCCGGTGATTTGTCATTCCTCTGTGATCTAACTGCATGAGACACTTCCATTTGTAATATCGGGGGAATATTTTCCTCGTAATCTTCTAGCAAGTTTGTGGTTTTGTTGGTTATTTTTTCTGTTATTAATACTGAGCTTGAGTACAGTTTTTTGTAAAAATTCGTAGCTATTTCTAAAATATTCTCTCTTTTAGTTTCGGGTGTTTGCTTTTTGTTTTTTAGTTTAGGTATCCATGTTTTATAGTCTCTGAGTTCTTTAAGGGCTTTATTGATTCCCCCAGTCCTGGTTATATGATTGTTTATGCATGTTATTGTCATTCTCGCTCTGTCTTTCTTAATATTCCTGCTTATTTCCTTGCTTATTTTTGTAATTTCCTTTAGGACAGTTTTATCTTTTTTGTTACTTAACAGAGTTTTTCTCTTTTGTATTAATTCTTTTGTATTTGTGCTTAGTATCTCTGGTTTATACTTTTTTATTTTTGTCATTAACTTATCCTTGTACATGTTGCAAATTTCCTTGTCGTAAAGTTGTTGGGTTTTATGGGTATTATTTTCTGAGGTTTTCGATGACACTGTTTCATTGTATGGTATCTGGTAGAAGTTTGCCTTTCCGAAGTTTCTCCTGCATTTCTTTTGTTCAGCACAATTTAATACTGCTCTTACCATGCGGTGGTTGGTGTTAAAGTTTAATTGTTTGATTGTGTCGACATCGTGGAAGATTCCAGGTTGGTTACTTAAAATGTAGTCTATTTCATTGCGATATGAACCATCAGGTGAGATCCAGGTCCACTTTTTTGAGGATTTTTTCAGGAAGTAGGTGTTCATGATCTTTAATTTGTTCTCTAGAGCCATGTTTATTAATCTTTCACCATTATTATTTCTCTTCCCTGTTCCATATTTCCCAATTACAGTCTCTTCGCCTTGGCTCTGCTTGCCAATTTTTCCATTGAAATCTCCCATAACAATTGTATTAGTGTAGCAAGATCCTATCGTCTCATTAAGTTTCATGTAGAAATCTTCTTTAGATTTCTCGTCTGAAGATTCAGTAGGGGCATATGCCTGAATTATTGACCAATTATTTTTGAAAGCAGGTAACTTTATATTAAGTACTGCTATTCTCTCTGAAATACCTCTAAATTCAATTATATTCTTCTTGAGATCAGGTTTTACCATGAATCCTACCCCATAGAGACCTTTAGTTTCTCCCTTGTAATAGAGAATACAATTGCTGCGTTCTTCGATAGTGTCCCCTAGGCGTCTTACTTCAGAAAGCCCAATAATGTCCCATTTGATGTTTTTCAGAGCATATTCAAGTTCCAACATTCTTTCATCAGTCCTTAAGGTAAGTGTGTTTATTGTAGAGATGTAGATATATTCGTTTTTACATATTACTACTTTTACTGCTTTTTCCTTGTCTTTGTATTTGATTAGAGGGTTGCGGTCTTTATCCCCCACGGTGACCGCTTTCCGGCTTGGGGAATTATTTTTGTTATTAAAATTCAAGTTGTTGTATTTGCTGGTTTGTGGCTTCCGGTCCCTGATGTGCAAGGGTTGTCATAGCTTGTTCGACCCTGAGGTCGAGGTAGTTCTTGACCGAATTGCAAGACCCAGGGTGCTTGTTTTGTTAAGTTTTGGTGGTGCGGTAATCTTTTCACTATTGTCTTGAGTGGGAGATTCAGTAGGCATTCTTTTTCTCTTTTCATTTTCTTTGGTTTTATCGCTTGCTTTCTTTGGTTTTAAATACATACTTAAATACAAATATACACCCAGACTCAAAGACCAACAAATTCATTTATAGAAAATGTTTGCCCTCGACGGGAATCGAACCCGCAACACCCGGAGCTGAAGGCAGGGTCACTACTCACTGCGCCAACGGCTCAGTCAAACAGTGAGTTATTAAAAAAATAAAGAATAATTCGCTTATGATAACTACTTTTATGTTCAAAATTTCAATTCAGGAAAAAATTGTGACAAACTGATTTCTATGCGGGCGAACCTGCTGGCACAGCTATGATAACGGGTAACGAACATTCATAGTATGGCCATCATAGCTCTCAGTGTGGCTTTTTTTGTCTTTATTTTATGCACTGTTTTACTATGTGTATCCTTTAATTTAACACAATATTTTTTTTTATTATTCAGGTTCACTTGTATTGTCAATAATTGGTGTGAAAGAAAAAAAAATTGTTAATGTCTTTTATTGTTAAAATTAACAAGATTTAACATATAATAAAACATGTCTTAAAACTTAAAAATGTAACATTGTTAATAGTGGTAGTTATTCACATTAAAACTTAACAAATGTACCAATTTTTCATTATTACATAACAATATTATGAAAATGAAAGTAACAAAAGATTTTGAAAAGTTAAACACTTAAGTATTATGTGGTACCACCATTATGCCATAGCAGTGTATATGCATTTTTTTCATATAACTGCATGAATCATTAACAGACTAAATTGTATACTATTGTGTAATTTAACTATATAAAATGCATTTTGTAGATAATATCTATGATCTAGACTTAACTAGTTCGGACTGATGTATAATGAAATGGATTGTATGTACTATATATTATTATCGTAAATTATGATTTGAAATCAAGATCAAGATCGTTATTAGAATTTAAGTTATTCTTCATCTGTTACATCAGGTTCTGCCATATCATCTTCACTCACTTCAGCATCTTGTGATTCTATTTGTGCATCTGGAATTACTTCAGGACTTGCGGGTTCTTCAATGATTGGTTCTGGTTCATCCACTTGTGAATCACTGCAACGATATGTAATTATATAGTTTGTAATCTATGATGTACATGATGACCAGGGCGGTTTTACTACAGGCGCCAACACATGGTATCTCGCATCCCTCTTGCACATGTATGTATTTATGAATGATTTGTATGAAAATAGTCTCAGCTGCATCTCGCTCCACTCCTACATACATATTTTTACGCACTCATTCTCATTTTGACTGTCTATCATATAACAAGTTGATTTTATCAAGGAATGGGCGGTGTATTAAATTTTTAAATTTCCCGTTGTAAAATTCTAGTACTTTAATTTTTACTAAAATGTATAATTTTGTTTTAATTTAGTTAGCAAAATTCTTGAAACAAATATCACTAGAAGCAAATTAAATGTATAAAGTCTTATTTCACCAGTAGCTGTTGAGATATTTCTTAAAATGAGAAATATAACAACGAAGAAACGTGCAGTCATAAAACAATAAGAAGAGGATTTACTTAATCATTATATAAATGTAAGTGTTGAGTTTTAATGAATTTTGTGCATCTCAATAATAGTAAGAGCTTTCTTAAAATTTACATTCTCACATTCTAAATATAATAACCTAACCTTGCATGGATAACCTAAAACCTTTAACATGCAGTATAATTTTTATTTCCTATTTGACTTAGTTATCGTTATATAAAAATTATGATATGTACATTAATTTCGATTGATAAATTAGCTATATTCATTATTATATTAAGGATATGTCTTGCGATTTTATATAGCTTCTAGTGTCTTGTTGTGCAATAAATTATTAATAATGGAACATTAAAGTTAAAGTTTTTTAGAAGTTGTTCTAATTGATCATATGTGTGTATCTATCTTGGTTATGAATAATTTGGACATTTTTTATTTTTTTTATTTATTTATTTATTAGATACACCAACGATATATTATACATACATTAACAATAAATTCTTATATTAATTCAAGTTCCAATATAATAATCATTTACAGGCGTATTCAGCATTATTTTATTTTATTTATTTTTTTTTGTTAGTTCTTTCTGAAAAAATATGTCACAAAAATTTTTAAACTATAAATTATTCTACGTGTCAAAAAATATAAGTATAAAATATTAATAAAATAAAGATAATAAATGTCATACTCAGAAATAATGATATTATGTCAACTGAACAAAATAAAATAAAAATAACATATGACAAGTAAATAACAAGTAAATTAGACTGCTGTCACAAGTGCCCGTATTTTCTTCTTAAAGCTATTAAAATTATCGTGAAAGATGTCAATGTCATGGTGGGTAATACTGTTATAAGTATTACTAATTCTATTAATAGCAGAAAATTTGCCTAGGTTACTTTTAAAAGAACTAAGTGAAAAGGATTTCTTAAGAGGATATCTAGGAGGACGGGAAGGGACATTTATATTGATCTGATACAGCAATTCGGGGGAGTCTACCAAGTTATGGACAATTTTGTATAGCGCTATTAAATCACTCATGAATCTACGTTTCTCTAAGGATTCCATCTTAAAATGGTTCAAACGTGTCTCGTAGTCTGCTCGATACGGGCAAGAGTTATCTTTAAAGGCTAGGTATCTCGTAAAAGAACGTTGAACTTTTTCTATTCTAGTAATGTGGCATTTATAGTGAGGGTTCCATACAGGGACTGCATATTCTAGGATGCTACGTGTCAGTGCATTGAATATGGCGATTATACTGTCGGTTCTCCTAAAATCAATAGTATTGCGTTTGATGAACCCCACCAACATCCATGCTTTTGAGAGTATGTGATTTAAGTGTTCATTAAATGTAACTTTGCTATCAAGCATAACACCGAGATCTCTAACGACTGAGACCATTTGAAGTTGCTGATTTTGTATAGAATATACTGTGCCAATCATGTTTTTTTTGCGGGTGAATTTTATATGAACGCATTTTGTAGCGTTCAGAGTCATTCTGTTACTCTCAGTCCAGTCCTGAATTGAATCAAGATCCAATTGCAATAAACGACTGTCGTCAACTGTTCTAATTTCGCGATACAGTTTGATGTCATCGGCGAATATAGAGATTTTACTGTAATGTATCTTGTATGTTATGTCGTTTATAAACAAGGAAAATAGGATAGGCCCTAGGGGGTACACCCGATGTAGCAATATAGGGATCTGAAGTGTATCCTTTCACTGTTACTCTCTGTACTCTATTTGCGAGATATGATTTAAACCACGTCAGTAATGGATCGCGGATACCGTACCCATATAGTTTTAAAGTTAAAATGTTATGGTCTACTCTATCGAATGCGCTACTTAGATCAGTGTAAATAGAGTCGACTTGCTGTTTATTGTCTACACATCTAGATATGTACGTGATGTAATCGACAAGATTAGACGTTGTAGACCTTTTTCTACAGAACCCATGTTGTTTCTCTGATATGATATCCCTTGTATAGTGTGCTAGAATAGGATACACCAAACTTTCAAATATCTTCGAGAATACGTTTAACATGGAGATTGGTCGATAATTTTGAACATTGTTTTTGGCGCCTTTTTTAAAAATAGGGAGAATATTGGCAGACTTCCAAGCACTGGGAAAGACTGAGGTTTCTAAGGACATTTTGAAAATTAGTTTTAATGGTAAAGTGAGATATTTAAGAGTCTTTCTTATAAAAATTGGGGGTATACCATCAGGTCCAGCACACTTAGTAGGGTCTAATGATTTAAGTGCTTTACCGATAGCCTGTTCAGATAATTGTATACTACACAGATTCTTTTCAGGAGCAATATCTGCATATGATAGTGACTGGTTCGGAACGGAATGTATAAAGAGAGAAGAGAATCTCTTAGCGAAAAGATTGCTTATTTCCTTCCCAGAGTTAGCCGTTTCATCATCTAGTGTCATTTCTGAGGGGATTTCAGAAGAATGAACTTTACGCTCTTTAACATAGGACCAAAATTTCTTTGGTGCATTTACTATCGATCGCTCAGTACCCGATATATAGTTGAGATAACATAATTTAATTAGCGAGTCCACTCTGTAGCTAGCTAGGGTAAACTCCAATTTATCTCTCATATTATTATAAGTTTTTAATCTCCGTCTGATTCTCTCTTTCTCAGTGATAAGTCTAACCAAATTATGAGTGAACCAGATAGGGTACTTCCTATTCTTAGGTTTATATTTGGGAACTGAGGTATTGATGATATTATTAAGAATATAATAGAATCTACTAACCATATCATTGACATCGTCGCACGATTGCAATTCAGAATTACAATCAACTTTTTCTAAACAACAATTTACCATGTCATAATCTGCTTTTTTGAAACAGTGTGTTGCGAAAATTGAACTGTTTAATTGAGTTTTACTACCTAGAGTAATGTCAATATCTAATACTGGATGATGAGGATCCAGCCTACTCAACAAGTCAAGAGAGTTCGTTACTTTAATATTGTTAAAATTTGCCAATACCAAGTCCAAGACGCGTCCGTTATGATTTTTTATACAATTATATTGAGTAAGGCTATTTAATGAGAGAAAATCAACTAATGAATAACCTAGCGAGTTATTAAAGTTAAGTGGAGTGGTTTGATTGTCACTGTTAGATTGATGAGTCCAGTCTATGAAGCCCAAATTAAAATCACCCAAGATCAAAATATCACCTTGATGAGACTGTATCACTGAGTTTATGTTATCTAGGACTACGTCTAGGGTATTTGTGGTTACTGGCGGTGGAATGTACAATACACAAACTAACATATTTTTAGACAACCCGTTACCACCAATTTTTATATTAACCCATAAGTCCTCGTATACGCTTTCGAAGTGCTCAATTCGCCGTGACTCAAACTTATTTGAGACTGCAAGCATGACGCCTCCGCCTGTTTTAGATGCTAGCGATGTGGTTTGTCGATCTCTTCTATGTATTGTGAATTTATTGGTAAAAATTTCGCTATCTAGAATTGAGTTGTCCAGCCAAGTTTCTGTCGCTGCTATCACATCGTAATTTGTATCTAGTGTTGCCAATCGAATGCCGTCTAGTTTAGTTTTCATACCACGAAAATTCTGATAGTATATATTGAATTTTATAGAGCTAATATATCCGGAATAGTATGATGGTATTGTTCGTTGGTACGTTAAAGATTATTCAGCGATTCGTAGCATCGTATTTGTTTCGCAGGCGAGTGGTCGTTTTTTCTTGTAAAAATGCGTCCGTTCCTGATCCAGACATAACGAATGTCTTTCTCTTTGGCAATAAGTCTGGTACGCGCATGTAATGCTTTCAAATAGGGGGCAAGGTGTTCGGATACGAAAATATTTGATTTCTTAACACCATAACCTAAGTGGCCCGAGTTTATCCGACAATTTGGATGGTTTTTGTTGAAGTTGGATACTGCGGCTATGATGGAGTCCCTCACTTTGGTATTACGTAATTTAACTACAACGGTGCGAGGTCTTTTGTTTGTATCATCCATTTTGCGGACTCTTGTGCACGACAGTATATCACTTTCAGGTATGGGATATGAAACGGCTGTTCCAAGTTGATTAATAACTGAGTATAGGTTCTCTGCTTTGTTTTCAGGTATGCCGTTGATCTCCAAGTTATTTTCACGGGAGTGCTGTTCTAAAATATTCAATCTTGTAGATAGTGAATCTATAGTTTTATTAAGATTAACATTCTCCTTCGTGAGGGCTTGTTCTTCAGACTCTTTAATATTAGATTTAATCAGATCGTATTCAACATTAAGGAATTCTACTGATTCTTTGATATCATTCAATTTTTTAAGTTCTGACTTAATATGTTCAAATTCCTTGCAAAAAAATGACTCAATAGACGTTTTAACAGAGTTTTTTACAGCGAGGTGGATTTCATTTCTGATCAGTAACATCACAGCGGGATCTAAGGCTAAGTTAGTAGAAGTCTCCCGTGTTATATCATTATATTTTTTCCGTTGCGTGACGTTAGAAGATTGTTCGTTGCTTTCCGTACTGCCAGAGGGCGAAGCAATTTGAAGTATGTTTGTGGGACGTATAGGCGTATTTGAATTGTCTGTTTTGGGTTGTTTGCTGCGGCAGCTGTGGCAATTCCATGCTCTTTTATGATCTTTTGTCATTAGACTGTATTTTTTCTCCGATACATTCGCACACAACAAATCAAATGTTTGCTTACAAGTTACACACAAGAGAAATTCACGATTCTTTATCACATTCGGACACCCCGCGCATACTGACGATTTGCTCGCCATATTGAAGAAGAAATTAATTTTATTGTAATATTAAAATAAAAATTGTTTCACTAAGATTTGAACCCTGTTCATTAATTATAAATATCCAGATCCAGCCACTAGGCCACGCCGTCTTATGTGGATGGAGTGAAAATAATTATTGCACTCCGCCAGACATGTAAGCCTGAATTGTAAAATTTTAGTAATAAAACTCTCTCTATCGGCAACTTTATGTACTATTAACGAAGTGTTATTGACAAAGTAAATAGTCGTTTAAGTCATGTCCACTAGATGGCATTTTTTTTCAATGTTACCGTTTTTATTTAAAAAATTTTGATTATACTTTTTTAAATGTATCTTTGATTAATGATCACTTTAATGTTAGTATTGTATGTTAACTTTTACGACACTTTATGTAAATACAGTATTTGATAATAAGTCACTATTTTTGTATCGAAAAACTACTGATTGTGTTTGAAATTAAGTCACCGGTAAGTCTTGAATAAAAAACAAAGATAATATAGTTAGCTGAAAGCGATTGCTTAGATAACACTGTCACTTAAGAGTCACTTGGTTTTCTTTAATTTCACAAAGTTTTACACTGATTTATTTGATTAAACTATTTTTTAAACACAGAACTAACAGAGCTAATGTTTACATGGCTAAAGCGCCATCTACCTCTTCTTAACTTAAATGACATAACTTAAATGGTCTACTTAATATATTTTTTTAGAAGTATTTTCAATTGAAGTTGTATACTTCATTGTATTATATTAGAACTTTAAAAATGATTGTCAAGTTTTTTATAATGAGACTATAGGATGAAAAGGGAGTAAATAGCAAAAGAGAGCATGGTTATTCTGTATAAAGCAATATAGGGTATATTGCTTTATATAACACTATTGTTGATTTTTAATTAAAAAGCAAAAGCAAAATTTAAATATACGATTGATTAAACGATTGATTGATTAATTGCAGATTCAAGAAATGAGGTTAGTCTATTCTACTAAGCCGGATACCACACGGCGGGTCGACTTACCTTAGTCGCCTTTTACGACACCTCAGTAAGAAATGAGGGTGGTACTATTCTATCAAGCCGGATACCACACGGCGTAACTGTTTATTATATCTAACAGAAATTAAATACCAAACAATATTTCTCCTTCATACTTATCACTACATATTATAAAACAAAGTCAAAAAAATAAAAATAAATACATTAATTTCGATTGATGAATTAGATATATATTCATTATTATATTAAGGATATGTCTTGCGATTTTATATAGCTTCTAGTGTCTTGTAGTGCAATAAATGATTAATAATGGAACATTAAAGTTAAAGTTGTTTAGAACTTGTTCTAATTGATCATAAGTGTGTATCTATCTTAGTTATGAATAATTTGGACATAACCTTAATGGTCTACTGAATATTTTTTTAGAAGTATTTTCAATTGAAGTTGTATACTTCATTGTATTATATTAGAACTTTAAAAATGATTGTCAAGTTTTTTATAATGAGACTCGGATGAAAAGGGAGTAAATAGCAAAAGAGAGCAAGTTTATTCTGTATAAAGCAATATAGGGTATATTGCTTTATATAACACTATTGTTCATTTTAAATTAAAAAGCAAAAGCAAAATTCAAATTTACAATTGATTAAACAATTGATTGATTAATTGCAGATTCAAGAATCCTCAGATCCAAGATTAAGAGTAATTTTTTATTTTAATATGATTGTCACATGATTTTATTTATAGTTATGATTTGAGATATCTTTACATTTACAGTGCTAATCACTACATATTATAAAACAAAGTCCATATTTCCGTATGTACGCATAAAACTTTAAAACTACGCAACCGATTTTGATGCGGTTTTTTTTAATAGATAGAGTGATTCCAGAGGAAGGTTTGTACGTATAATAACATTCAATACGAAGTAGAGAAATAATGTAATTTTTGAGGTTTCTGTAAATAATTACATTTTTTCCGCTTACATTGCAAATGCAGGCTAAACCCTACGAGATTTATCAAAATGATGAACTAAGTATTTGTACACCTTAAAAAGGTCTACAGAAAAGTCCGCGATGATATATATCTATCTCTTATGGATAACCCACAATAGCAGTTTTTTTCATTTACTTTTTACGAAAAATGATGCCTTATGTTCAAAGCAATTTTTATACAATACAGCATTAATCCTTATCCAATTGAGTACCTTAAATAAATTGTTGATTTAATATAGATCAATATTGGCGTTTACAGCATGTAATTTAAGAGAACATTTTCGGAGATATTACAGATTTAAAATCCCGCGAGGAGGCCGCGCTTAGATCTATAAGCACTTCGAATTTAGCAGCGACCGGAGGCGCAACTAAATGTCCTCCTTTCAAGTTTATATTGTCTAATGATAAGAAAGCTATAATGTTGTGTGTAAAGACATTGTCTAATCAATTGTAAAAATAAATAATATCACTACATAGTATAAAACAAAGTCGCATTCTCTGTCTGTCCCTATGTCCGTATATCCCTATGTATGCTTCAATCTTTAAAACTATGCAACAGATTTTGATGCGGTTTTTTTTTTAATAGATAGAGTGATTTTAGAGGAAGGTTTACATGTCTAATAATATTGTCTAATAATATGGAGTAGAGAAATACTGTAATTTTTGAGGTTTCTAATGTGATGTAAATAATTACATTTTTTTCCGCTTACATTGCAAACGCAGGCTAAACCCTACGAAATTTATCAAAATAATGCACTAAGTATTTGTACACATTGAAAAGGTCTACAGAAAAGTCCGCGATGGTATATGTCTATCGCTTATGGATAACCCACTAAAGCATTTTTTGTCGTTTACTTTTTACGAAAAATAATGCCTTATTTTTGAAGCAATTTTTATACAATACAGCATTAATCTTTATCCAATTAAGTACCTTAAATAAATAGTTGATTTAATATAGATCAATATGGCCGTTTACAGCATGTAATTTAAGTGAACATTTTCGGAGATATTACAGATTTAAAATACCGTGAGGAGGCCGCGCTTTGCCCTATAACACTTCGACTTTAGCAGCGATGTCGTTCTTTCAAGAGTTTGTTTAAAGACATTTTGTAATTAATTGTAAAAATAAAATACATAGGGAAAATATAAAAGTAAATAAGTAAAAATGTACTATATGAATTTAGATATTCCAAAGATAGCAGGAAATCTTCTTGGTATAGGGAAAGGAAATTGTTTTTCTCCAAATTTAACGCTACGGCCACGAAAAGTAATGAATAAATCAAAACAACTGGATCAATTTTAATCATTTTTTTTACACTGACTGACATGGGATATATTTTTTATACCCGTGCGAAGCAAGGGCAGGCCGCTAGTAAAAGATATAATAGTATGTGTAATGAATGAAAGAATAACAGCAATATTAAAAGACTGTTCTATAAAACTGAAAGTAAATATTTATGTAGTTTATAAATCACTTAAAATGTGCAACTGTTTATATCTAATAGAAATTAAATAACAAACAATATTTCTCCTTCATACTTATGCAATAATAAAAAGCAATTTTTCTAAAAGTCAACCCATTTACTCTTTCTTAACAAATCAATGCATAATGACAGACATTTTTTTTATATTATAGAACAACTATTCATATAGATTCAAATACAACCTCTTTCATAAGAGGTTGTATTTGAATCTATATAAGAGATTGCTGCTGTCGCTCCGCCGTCGCGTCGAGCGCTCAAACAGCGCCAGGCCGAACAGTAGCGTCAACCACCAGGAACAGGACCGAAGACGTCGTACGCATCTTTCCACCTCTGTAATTTGAGAAAATACATTTGAGGTAACTAATACTCAAGTGAAGTCTGAATTTATGAAGCTAAGTTAGATTCCCGTAATTTCAGCCACAGTATATGTAAGCGTGCACTCAAACATCAGTAGCCAAAAGCGACTGGGAAAAGAATTAAGGTTTTACATGTATTGCAGGTGCCAAATACCGGCTCTTTGCCAACCGCAACACAACCATTAAAAAAAAGTTAAAAATTAATGACGTACGAATTACCAAAACTGCGCAATTTCAGAAATCAGTACGACACCTTTATAATGGCTAGCCCGTTAATAAAACGTCTAACAAAGTAGCGCGCTTTTGAAGCTAATGTTCGACGATATAGAAAACGAACATTACCAACAAAACGCCTACACAGTATGGGAAGAAAGAACACTGCAGTGTCCACCTCAACCATACTGTTAAATGAGAAGAAAAAGCCCTGCAGCTTTTACAGGAGGGCAGTCAGACGCCGCTAGTCATTAAATATTATAGATTACAATGTTTATGTTTACCTAAGCTATGATTAAAACAGAGTAATTATGCAAAAGTAATAATAAAATTATTTTGCTATAATCAGCGATGAAGTAAAATAGAAAATATATATAATGCTTAATGTAGAGTGGACAATCGGTTATCATACCTGATACATGCAGGATTCGAAAAAAACACATGCACAAACCTCCACCATACACAAGCACTATATATATTCACTATCACAAAGTCAACAACTCAAATGTTTGAATTTCAACAAACATTCTCGGATAAAATGTGAGTAGTTATCCAAAACTTAATAACAAATAAACTATACTTTTGCACTATTTAATACAAAGAAAATTGAAAAGTACTGACTCACCAGAAACGTTCGTTATACGTAATATATAACTGTAATCACTTTTTACTTACGCAAAAATATACAAACCAACAAATGATTTTTAATTAAAATTAGACAATTCCATAAATTTCTTGTTAACGCACACTATATACCATAACACGATATAATAGGAATACCACAATCCCCGTTCCAAGATGCACTACTCTTGAATGACGAACAAGGACTGAATGTCACTGAAACGTTTTATCGGTATATATAGTAAGACTCCACCGGAAACAATAACGGCACAGTGTTGCCCCTATTTAATCAAAAAGGGCGCGATTAGGGTTGCCACCTTTTTTCTTGAACAAAAATAGTATTTTTCTTTTTAAATAAAAAAAATATAGTACTTTTAGGAAATTCAGGAAAAAAAAATAGTACACATCTATTTTCAATCATTATTTATTTTTCCATGATTATTTTTTATTACTTTTCGCTGGATAATGACACGGAGTTAGAGTTACTAACTAACTAAGCCCCGTAAATACATGAATGAGTTTCGTTCAAACATTCCCTATGCAGTGCTGCGGATGCGTTCCATTCACAGTTAATTAAAAAAAGCACGACAATTGTGTTTTTATTGAACTGTAATAATATTGGGAAGTTTTATTTTTTAATTTTAAAATATAAGTAAAAATAAAACTAAAATAATAAAAATAAAACTTTTCCTTCTATAGTAATATTAAAATACTGTACCGTGATCCGAAGTCTAATATAATGTTGAGATAGACCATTGCTTTCACTTCCTTTTTCTGTCTCTTTTCCTCCTTAGTAGTGAATACTATCCGTCCTTGTCTACTGCCACCACCAGGTAGGGGGGATGTTTCGAGGTGGGCCTCGAAACTTTATTCGTCATTAACGTTGTTGTTTTCACTTCGTTAGGACGCTCCACTGGTAAGTGCTAGCAAATTTATTTTATACGTATACTATTACTATAATAGTCAACACAGTGTTCTAAAACGTGTTGATTATTAAAGCTTAGACGCTATGCTATGCGTCCGTGTTTCTTTTTCCAGTGTTAAGTAGTGAATTTTATTTTTGTGCGGTAACGGATAATATTTAATTTAGATCTAAATTAGCTGAAACAATTGGTAAAATATGAGTGAAGTGAATCTTCAAAACGATTTGAGAGACCAGAACCTACCAAATAATACTGAAGGCGGAAATAGTAAAAGGAAAAGACAATCTAATAAGCCTTTATCACGATCGTCCTCATCAGAAAGTGATTCAAGCAGCAGTGATGATTCATCTACCAAGCGTTCTCGCCGTCATCGACGCAAACGCTCTCGTAGACATCCCCGTGAAAATAGTAAATTAGATAAGCTCATTGCGGAGGTAAACAACATTAAGTCAAGGATATGTGACACTGAATATATTAATGGTTCTATCAGTGAGAATTTGTATAGTGGCTGTCAGTCAGAAGTAGAACAAGGCGAGTCATTTACGTTATCGTTTCGAACAAAATTAAAAGACCCCAATATACTAACAAGTCCTACATCATATTTGGAAATTTTAAAAAGGATTCAAAGATTAGGTGACGTGGAGTGGCAAAATGTAAGGTACGCAGAAGTACAGAAAAATTATCGACATACCCCCGGTTTTACAGAACTTGAAGCTAACGACGAAATAAAACAATATGAGACTTCACGTACATCTGTCAATGCCGATAAAGCCTTCGCTGCTATTTGCTATGCTCTGATCAAACAAAAAGATCACCTTGAAAAAGAACTTCGTGGATTTTTATCCTGGGCGAAAGATTCACGTGACCTCAATTTTAATTCAATTCATGAAAAGATTGAAGATATTTTTGTAAATGGTGACTTTTCAAATATATCTAACGATGCCCTTCAATTAGTCTGCGGCCATAGAGCCGAAATGATTCAACACAGACGAGAAGCGATCCTGGCATCGGTTAAAGATCTCTTACATAAAAGAATGTAAAGGAAAATACCGCCCTCTTGCAGCAACTTATTTGATGCTGAAAAATTCTCTTCTGCCTTAGAGAAGATGGGAGAACATCATAAAGTATTCTGGCCTCTTATTAAAGACTGCAAATCTGCTACGCAAACCGGTCCAACTTCTAACGTTCCTACTGCTGCAACTTCTGGGTCATATCATAATCAACCAGGATATAGATCTAACAATATTCAGTATGCCAATAATAGACCCCGTGCGGTCTTTAATTCTAATAAAACATTTCGGGGCAGATTCGATACTGCCAATAGTCGTAGGAATATCGACCAAGCAACAGCAGGCCGAGGTTCACGTGGAAGACATACCTCTCCCTCATCCCGCCGGGATAGGAGAAATAATCGAAAGTATTGACTCACCGAGTCTCTTTCGTGCCGGCCAGCTAGAACATTATCGGAAAAGATGGGAGAAAATGGGAGCACCCGATTATATAATAAAATTGATTTCCGGATATCATATCCCATTTTCAAAGCGGCCGCCACTACATCTTCCCAATCGATACAACATACGGCCAGCCACTCTCGAAATTTCACGTATGTTTCCGGTTCCCAAATCGCACGGGTCTATGGGACCCATATTCGACCTCAGAGCTTTAAATCAATATGTGGTCACAACTCCGTTCAGACTCATCAACGTACACAAAGTCTCAAAATTTTTGCAACTAAACGATTGGCTTGTCCAAATAGACCTCTCACAAGCATACTTTCATCTTCAAATAAGCACATCTCACAGACGCTTCCTGCGATTGATGTATCGTCAAGAATGATTGGAAATGAGGTGTCGCCCCCTCGGATTGAGCTCTGCTCCCAGGACCTTTGCTATTGTAAGCAATTGGATAGCAGAAATACTCCGACAGAAAGGAATCTGACTTCTCGTGTATCAAGACTACGATCTATCTAATCTATCTAATCGCCACTACAAGCCAACTTATACTGTCGGGGAATTGGTCCCTTTCAGAGAAGAGCTTGCACTCAAATATGAAGGAGCTATTGGTGGTCTTAAAAGTTTTAAAAGATCAAGGTCCGAACCTCCAGTCAACTACAGTACATTTGCTATGCGAGTACAAAACTGTAGTAGCGTACTTACGCAACGAGGGAGGAACGAAGCCTCTGAATTTGCTGGCTTTGACATACAAGATCCTTCAGCTTCTGGATTTCTATCAGATAGATCTACTAGTATATCACCTTCCAGGAATATACAACGCCGAGGCAGATTATCTGTCACGTCATCGGTCTATACCAGAATGGCACCTCCTGCCTCGAGCGACAAATCCCATATTTTCCAAATGGGGGACTCCGATTATAGATCTATTCTCAACAAGACTGATACGTGTAGTAACAAGATGCTGCACTCTGGACTACTATGCAGAGTTTTACGACGCACTTTCAATAATGTGGAACCATGCACTGGCGTGGGTTTTCCCACCCCCACCTTTTCAAAGTTCTCCAGCACCTGAATCAATGCATAGGCACGTATCTGATAGTGGTGTCAAGGTGGGAGAAGGTGTTTTGGCGTCCAGATTTACAGGACACATCAGCACCCTGGATAATTTGAGATCTCCACCAGGTACTGGTGGACGTTTTGACAGGGCAGCCTCCTCAGAATGTGAAGGAAATGGAACCGGAAGTATGGAAACTTGGGGCTGGAATGAGCAGTTAAGAGATTGGACGCCGCAGCAAAAAGATCTATTGATTACTAGCTGGCGTCCTTCAACAATAAGAACTTACAAACCTGCTTGGTGCAGATGGGTAAAGTGGACCAATCTCAATAAAGTTTCTTGTAATAAGCCTCATGGATCAGACTTAGCACGTTTTCTGTCAGACCTATTTTTTGTAGAAAAGCTTTCGTACAATACAATTCTGGTTCACAAGTCGGTAGTGGCCACACTATGTGATCCAGAATGTTCTGAACGATTAAGCGGCCACCCTTTTGTTTAGCGAATTCTTAAAGCGATAGCTGTATCAAAACCAACCTTACCTAAATCTATAATATGGGATATTGATGACGTAATAGAATTTATGTCACGAACAGACCCTAAGACTGAAAACTTGCATCAAGTATCGAGACATACAGCTGCGATATTGCTATTGTATTCTGGAAGGAGAGTACATGATTTTACTCTTCTAAATGTTGACTCGGAAAGTTGTATAATTCATGATGATTATATAGTCTTATGGCCTATGTATGGATCAAAGACTGACTCCGCTGATTATCGTCAGTCTGGTTGGAGGCTTAATGTTAATTCTAATATAAAATTGGACCCTGTTTTCTGGATAAATAAATTAACAATTACTGGACAAGACAGAAGACAATCTGCCAATTGTTCAAAGCTTTTTGTAATAACTTGTGGAGTACCGAAGCCAGCTTCTAAATGTGTAATTTCAGGCTGGGTTAAAAATTTATTAAAAGATGCTGGTATAGAGGCTACTGCTGGCAGTTCTAGAGCTGCGGTCGCCTCTAAAAGTTGGATCGAAAATATGTCTATTGATGACATACTATCCAGAGGGAACTGGAGATCAGAAAACACCTTTCGAAAATTCTACTGCAAACAAATATTACAATCGAATATGCAAAATAAAAAGCAAATCTTTCAGATTTTTAAGTGATAACATTGCATACATTATACCTATTTATGAATCATTGTCTAATTACAATCATTTCAATGATATTCTTTTATTTTATTGTCAGCATACTCGTCCGTCTTTGTTATCTAACAAATGTAGAAATTATTATTTACTTGATCACATTGACGTTTTAACCACCACCAGGCGATAGCAAAAATCTCTCAACATTATATTAGACTTCGGATCACGGTACAGTATTTTAATGCAAGCGTTTTACCTGAAAATAAAACGTATATTAAAATACTTACCTGATCCGAAGTCTAATATTTTAAAATCCTGCCTGGTGTACCAAAACAACAAGTGCAATGACGAATAAAGTTTCGAGGCCCACCTCGAAACATCCCCCCTACCTGGTGGTGGCAGTAGACAAGGACGGATAGTATTCACTACTAAGGAGGAAAAGTGACAGAAAAAGGAAGTGAAAGCAATGGTCTATCTCAACATTATATTAGACTTCGGATCAGGTAAGTATTTTAATATACGTTTTATTTTCAGGTAAAACGCTTGCATTTATTGTGTATGCTTTATTGAAGTGTTGTATATCATATGTCATACCCAATATCAGTTATATTCTATGTTTTAAGTGGTTATTTCTGAATAGTTTTTATTCTTTCTGCGACAGACAATATGGATTATAGACATACTTTATTTAACAGAAAGTTATTTGTTCAAGATACTTTAACATACTATCCCATTTAGTTATGCACATTTCAACTGCATTTTTTGTCTGAGTAACTGTGTCTGGTCAAGGCACTGCTACTGTTGTTGCAATGAATTCATTAATATCTGATACAATGGCTGATATTCTTCAAGTGAGTTAAAATGTTTCAAATATAAATCATTTTTGTTTGTAAACACAAAAATTGGCATGTGTATGTTTAAAGTAACAGCCTGTTATCCACCCCAGCAGTGGGAACCATAAGCTTCCTCTATCCGTTTTTTGGAGAGAAGTATTCTAGCAAAGACCTACCTACCATCGCGTTGCTCCAATGCGGATTGGTAGGTTACGCATATCCCTAGAATTCGCTAGAAGTATGCGGATTTCCTTACCATATTTTCCTTCACCGAAAAGCGTGTCATATATTGCAATTGTCAATTAGACATGTGCCTGCGCGGGGTATAAACCCATGATCGTCTTTACAGAGTCGCACGGCCTCACCGCTGAGCTATCACAGCTTGTTCCATATTTATTAAAATGTTTTTGCAATAATTTTCAGATGAACCTGGTCATTGCCAAAGAGAGTACTCATTGGGATGACGTCTAAGGGCTATATGCTGTTGATGCTTTATGGGATAAAGCACATGATTAGGTCAATTGATTTGACTAGATGGAAGGCAAGTAAATATTTGATGTAAAGTATGTCAGTCTGTCCATTTCACTTTCAATTAAAACTGAAGCTAATATGTCTAATGGGCTAACTGCCTAATCCGTTTGAGATATAACAAAAAATGTTTGGTACAATTTTTCCGCTATTATAGTGATGCAAAAAAGTGTGTGATATAAGAATAGCTTAAAAGACATATTAGTGATGATCATTGGAACTTTGTTACATATGCTTCTTAATTGTCACATACCATTCAGTATTTGAAAAGCATAATATCTATTCTATACTTAAAATATAACTGTAGACAAAGTTATAGACACGTAAAAAATATTTTCCAGACACTATTTAAGACCAGTAGAAGCTAAAAATATATTTTTAAAATTTAAAATCTCTGTTATTTGTCAATGCATCATTCTCCTACCCTTATCCCACTCTAAGTGGGGTCGGCACAACATGTTTTCAACATGTTATCACATGATTTGGTATCTTACGACCGGCCGCCTGCCCGACGTCAACTTACCTTAATCGGTTTTCGCGACACCTAGGTAAGAAATGAGGGTGGTCTATTCTACTCGGGGGATATCAATGCCAAGATTATCTGTAACACTACCTTTGCAAACTACTGTTCTATCTATACATTATTTAAGAATTACTTATTTATTACAGGTTAAATATGCTGCGAACTCTTCCGCCGGGAAGTGTCCACGAGCCTGATGATGCAGATGAACTTATATGAAGAGCTTCAGTCGAATCATAATTATTTAGCCTCATTTATTGACATTAGTAATAACATTTTCACAGCGCGAATGCTTTTATTCACTAACAATTTATTTTGCCGCCTGAACCATTCGGAATTTTGGAATAAGGCTGTAAAAGTTCGCTTCAATGCTAGAGACTCAAGAGAAGGTTGTGTCTTCAAAATAGTATTCATATTAGTATAATTGACAAACATTATGAAGTTTGAAACTTCTTAACTAGGACCAAATGGATTTTTTCTCAAATCCGTGGATAAGGGGGCTCTAGCACACTAGAACGGATCATAATTTGGTTTCATTTTTTAAAACATTATTGGTTAATATTATTGTTTGATAGTTATAGTACCTTGTATTCCATCAGAAATATTTTCCAGACCCAAGCCATATCATATTACCGGTTCAGTATATTGATATATCGGTCATGTGCAGCAATAGCGGTACAACTCAAAACTCATATTTTGAGATGAATGGGTTTAAAATTTTCATTACTAAGGAAAATGAATAACAATTGCTTAGTTGCTAGTTTAATTGCTAGTTTGCTTAAACGACGGGCTTATAATGAATTATAAGTTCTGCCTGTATTGCTGCTAAAAATTGTGTATTTTAACATTAACACCATTTATTCCTATTCAAAACACGTGTTTTTACTTGTGTAGCAAAACTAAAAACCTGAGCAATCCTGGGAGTAATATATTTTCAAAACAGGATTATTTAAATTGTGAAATTTTTATAATTACGCTATTGTCTAATAAAACTGAAAGATTTGATCTAGTTAAAATTATATTATCCATCACAAAAACTTATACCTTTGGAATGGCATTATATGGCATGTAAAGTGTTAATTAGTCAAAAATGTATATAGCTTAAAAAACTATAATTCTTGGTTATCTTGCGTTAATCATAAATATGATTTCTTAAAAGTTTTTTTGCATATTCGTTATCATAATGCGAGTTAGACAATGGTGTATTAATGTTAAGGAGAATTCACAGTACTACAGATACTTGAAAAACGATAATGGAAATGGAAAATTATATCGCAAGTAAAGTTATAGATCTATGATACATGAGGCAAAAGTAACTAACTAATATTACTATTATTAACATTTAAAAAGTGATACAGTCTTCATATTTAACAATATTAGTATTTTACTATACATACTCCATAAGTATAAAAACGTAACAAGATGTAAACAAACAAAACCATGTGATTCAGGAGTAACAAATATGTCATTACAATAATATTATTAACAAATGAAGAAATTGGAATTCAACTGCAGTGGTCCAAAGAATATCTCCAATATTTATAAAAGTAATTTTCTTAAATTGATTGTTATTTTCTGAAATTAAATATTTATATATTTAGTATAGCAAAACAGCAATATATAATTTAATGAATTTCAGCAGATAGAAATTAGCCAAGTGAACTACCTAAAATAGTAATTGCATTAGATTAGCCGACGTAACATAATATCAATATTCTATGAGTTTCACTCTGTGATACTTAAATGTGTAGTATTTTAGTGTCTTTAATATTGTCCATCGTTTTCTTTAAAAATTTTATAATACCTTTATGTTTGGGTTCTTAAAAGTGGATGAACACTTTACAAGTTTGTAAAATTATTGATGGCAATCATACCATATTTAACCTTATTAAGTGGTGCGAATACTATCAATAATTTTAAATTCTTTGATAGAAATATAAATAACATTTAATATTAGTATCATGTGTTGTAATAAAAAAGATACTTTATACTAGGCAGATAATGCCTACTATAAAGTACCTGTTTTGACATGTTTACATTTAGTTAAATATTTAACCCATGGAGTATAGTTCCTCATGATATTTTCTTTCATCGAAAAGCTTGATATCAATTGGCACATTAAATATGGCAAAATTTCACAATTTAATTCTTACTTTATATGTATAAATCCGAAGTGTTAACTGATATGATGGAAAATATTATACTTAGAGATAAAAACCAAATATAAAAGAAAAAGACAAATATAAAAGAAATATTTATAATTTACCATCAAGTACACTCCTTTTAAGTATAATGTTTTTTCCTAAATACTTAAACGGTAAAAACGAAAGCATCTATTGTTTCAAATACTAATCTTGTACATTTGTTTTCGAGTGAATATTTAAATTAATTTTGTTTAATAATAATATATAATAATTTAAATTACAATTTCTACATTTTCAAGATAGTTTGAGGCCTGTGAAAACTCTGTTTATGGATAATTTTTAATCAGCTTGCTGTTCCTGTTTCCTATTTAAAAATAGTAATTTTTGAAGTTGTACTTTTAGCGTGTTTAAGAAAAACGTTTTTTTTAAGAAGCATGCACCAAGAAAAGCAAAACGGTTGTTGTATATATATATTTTTTATTGCAGTAAAAGTCTTAATAAAGAAGTTCCTTAAATATTTTGTTTTATTAATATTAAAAAATCATTATTAATATGCAATAGGAAAAGCGGTTATCCAAAAATCGGTAAGAGCGGTGTGCGAATCGATAATCATCTTTTGACATCACTAATTTTACTACGATTTTACGTCATACGTTATATATATTACTACTCCATATGTGAGAAAGAGTCAGAGCTGAGACTAAATCAGTTTTTATGAATGAAACTGGTGAGAGGCAGATAGTTTTTTATGAATGAGAATGTTAGTAGCTATAGTGCTACTTTGCACCCCCCCATACCACCGAAAATAGGCTCGCGCCAATGTATGAATCTCAACCATCTATTTTATAGTTAGTAATCTATGTTTTGCACCCCCCCCATACCACCGAAAATAGGCTCGCGCCAATGTATGAATCTCAACCATCTATTTTATAGTTAGTAATCTATGATGATGACGATGTACGGAGTACAGACTACAGGCCCAGTGTTGCCATCTTAGTGGATTTTCCACTAAAACTGGTGGTTTTAACTACCCATTTAGTGGCCAAATATTGCTTTTAGTGGCTAGTGGTTTTATTTAGTGGTTTTGGTATATATTAGAAGTTAAAAAGTTAGATTAACTGCCATTTTACGATGTTCTTTATATAAATGTTTGTTTTTCTTTTTGAATATTCATATATACATAGGTGAACAAGCTTAAATCCGCTGTTTGCTAATGGTTGGTGTTAAATGTTAATGAGCATATGAATCGGATATGACCATGCCATATTTTTATTATTAAGAGTACGACCTTGACAATATTTAGTCAACTTTATTTGTCATTACATACAAAATCCTAATTCATGAGAATCCTAAACAAAAAAACCGTGGTTTTATTCCGGCCGACCATCAACATCCACTCCAAGATCGAATTGCTTCGGGCGGAGGACGACGCTGTGCGTATGATGGCTGGTATGGTGCTGGCCTATCAGCGGGGCATAATTATCTATTATGAAGTGCTGAAATCTGTTAAACTACAGAAGTGCACCGTTACCACCGACCGATAATAAAATTGTGGCGTGCTACGAAGAAAAAAAGGCCAGAATATCAGCTAATATTCCTCCATGACAATGCTCCGTACGTCAAAAAAGTTTCCAAATTACTAAGAGACGCTCAACTGATAGATGCTATCCATACCGCTTATTCACCAGACCTGGCCCCATCCAACTATCATCTGTATTCGTCGGTGTGCCATTTTCTTGCTGAGCAGCAGTTCAATTCTTATGCGAGACGTCCAAACTTGGGTCGATAAGTGGTTTGCCTCGATCGATCGATTTTTCACGAACGATCAATTTTTTTTGTATGTTATCCATATATTACCTGAGAGATGACAAAATTTGCTGATAGCAATTGCAAATATTTTGAATGAAGTTATCTTTTTTCCTTCCTATGATTGATTGAAAATAAAGCGGATTTTAGCTTGTATACCTGTAGATATTTACTTTGCTTGAGTAGGCATTTACTGATCGGCAAGAATGACTCGTCTACGTTTTTCTACACGCGAGGATTTTCCAACTAATTTTTTCTTAACTTATACTTTATACGCGGGGATTTCTCACTTCATATTTTTTCTTGAATATTTATACTTAGAAGTTAGAAGGGTTCACCGTTCAGTGAAGCTCATGGGCTCATTATTGGTTTGTGTTAACTGAGCGAATTTATTAACGCGTAGTTAACTATGCAAAAATCACAATATACGCAACGGGATTCTCGTAGGTATCGGAAATACCACGGGTCGAGTAGCGAAATTTAAATTTTGAGATATTAATTTGTTAACTATAATTTAAGTAATAATTAAAGAAACTAATTATTTGTATATTTATTTTCTCTCATAAAACAAAAATTGTTTTAGTGGAAAATTTAGCGGTTAGCTGTCATTTAGTGTGTAAAATTTATATTTGTTAATGGATTTCTGGTGGTTTTGAAAGTTAAATCTGGTGGGAAGCTTATTGAACTGTTGGCAACACTGTAACAGCATTTCAACATTTGTATTCGTATTTCGCATTCATATTTCATAACCTCAATTAATTTTACTTTTAATATTGTTTCTTACAAATTTATATAAAATATGACGATAAATAAAAGAAAAGGTCCAAAAGCGAATGTTTTTAAAGTTGCAGGTGCTAAAAGCTTAAAGAAAACGAAGGCGAAGGCTGTTAACCAAGGATTAAAAAATGTAAGATTTTTGAAGGTTGTGCAGCGGAATTAATATAATTAATTTACAATTGTTTCAATGTTTGATCTGTGTTTATACTTTTCTATTAAAGCTGAAACAAAAATTGGCGGATATAGAGAAACTATTTATTGAAATTAAAAATACACCAGTAGAAAATTCAGAATCAAAGCAAACTATAAAAGCCCCGGAGAAGAAAACGTCTCCCCAAGTAACAAAAGAAGAGGTCGCTTCCACTGCAGATCAAATTGTGAATATGGACTTATAATATGTGAACTAAGTATAGACCTACAGATAATTTATGTTGTTATTTGCTAAATAAAGTTATATGTTAGCCATATAATGTCTTCATTATTATCATAACTGACTCTTGTAAATTATGATAATAATGATGGCTATATCTCTAACATCATTGATGTAATATATTGTTTCTTTTAAAAGGTTTTTATCATTTAACTTAATTATTAATACAGTATCTTTGTCTCAATATTTGAGCTTGCTCTGATAGCTGAGATTAAAGTTTCAAAACTAAAAAGAAAGCTTAGAGAATTTGATATATCCTTTTATTTTTCCCTTGTTTACGACTGCAAAAAAAATTGACCGCAACTATAGATTATAAAGAGTATAGTAGATACTTATTATGTTTTAAAACTTTTAGGACTATGACATGAATCGATTTTTCAAGTCATAAAAGTATGCAACAATCATGTTTATAGAAATTCATAAGCCCATTGGCCTAGAAAAAGTAGAGCCAGAAATGCCTGTTATTCCTTTACCTTGTTAAATTTAAACAATAAAACATTATTTAATACTATAATTACATAAAGATGTAATATATTGCATAATTTAAACTAACAACTTTATGCTGTCAACTTTTACATAGTTCCTGTTAGGACTCAACACTAGGATCAAGAAAATATAGTACAGAGAGCTATAGAGGCAGTAAATATATAAGCTATACACTAGTGAGTTATTAGCAAGTCGATTATTTTCATACTTAAAATTTATTGCAATTACTTAATATCCGAGAATAATTATCATTGGCAATAGTTTAACTTAAAAGCATACTTACAAATCATATAGGCCTCTTGAGACATAAAGTAGGTAATGTATCATCTTGTAAATTTCCTAGTTCCAGGCAAAGGCCTCTGCTAAAATAAGGTTCTATTATAAATAGCAGGTTATAAATATCTCAGAAATTCTATAGGGTATACAGGTTGCACCAGAATATGTAGAGAAAAATATTAGATGCTTATAGAGTTAATGTTGAGTTTAGCAACCCATAGATTCCTGTCAAGGATTTAGTATCCCCAAACATTTATACTAACATATAAAGCTGAAGAGTTTGTTTGTTTGAACACATTAATCTCGGCAACTGAATTTTTTTTAAGTGTAAGATAGTCCATTTATCGAGAAAGGCTATAGGCTATATAACATCAAACTAAGATAAATATATAATAATAAATAAATATATGGGACACTTACACACACGGTCGTCTGCCCCCAAATTATATAACTTAATACTTGTGTTATGGTAGACAGACAACTGGTGAATATATACTTATATAATTTTTAAATACATACTTAAATACAAATATACACCCAGACTCAAAGACCAACAAATTCATTTATAGAAAATGTTTGCCCTCGACGGGAATCGAACCCGCAACACCCGGAGCTGAAGGCAGGGTCACTACTCACTGCGCCAACGGCTCAGTCAAACAGTGAGTTATTAAAAAAATAAAGAATAATTCGCTTATGATAACTACTTTTATGTTCAAAATTTCAATTCAGGAAAAAATTGTGACAAACTGATTTCTATGCGGGCGAACCTGCTGGCACAGCTATGATAACGGGTAACGAACATTCATAGTATGGCCATCATAGCTCTCAGTGTGGCTTTTTTTGTCTTTATTTTATGCACTGTTTTACTATGTGTATCCTTTAATTTAACACAATATTTTTTTTTATTATTCAGGTTCACTTGTATTGTCAATAATTGGTGTGAAAGAAAAAAAAATTGTTAATGTCTTTTATTGTTAAAATTAACAAGATTTAACATATAATAAAACATGTCTTAAAACTTAAAAATGTAACATTGTTAATAGTGGTAGTTATTCACATTAAAACTTAACAAATGTACCAATTTTTCATTATTACATAACAATATTATGAAAATGAAAGTAACAAAAGATTTTGAAAAGTTAAACACTTAAGTATTATGTGGTACCACCATTATGCCATAGCAGTGTATATGCATTTTTTTCATATAACTGCATGAATCATTAACAGACTAAATTGTATACTATTGTGTAATTTAACTATATAAAATGCATTTTGTAGATAATATCTATGATCTAGACTTAACTAGTTCGGACTGATGTATAATGAAATGGATTGTATGTACTATATATTATTATCGTAAATTATGATTTGAAATCAAGATCAAGATCGTTATTAGAATTTAAGTTATTCTTCATCTGTTACATCAGGTTCTGCCATATCATCTTCACTCACTTCTGCATCGTGTGATTTTATTTGTGCATCTGGAATTACTTCAGGACTTGCGGGTTCTTCAATGATTGGTTCTGGTTCATCCACTTGTGAATCACTGCAACGATATGTAACTGTTTAGTCTTAAAATTAATATTCTACATACACCATGTGTGTATGGAAATCTACAATGGTACTACAGGAATTTGAAACAATCTAGAAATAGTTTACACAAATAGTGTAAACTAATTATTGTTATTTGAAATCAGTTGTACATTTTAATTATATTAAATATTGCCAGGAACAAAAGTAACTGAATTTACATTTTTATTGGTTGCAAACAAGGGTCCTTAAATTTGTGATTTGTACATAAAAAATTACAGCATTGAATTGCTGTATCTTTGAGCATATAGATTTCAATATCAGATAAAGTCTTAAGGAACCTATATCCATTTAATGTGCAATTTTGGATAATCTATCTAATATTATACAATTTCAAATTAATTTATTTATGCAAAAATCATAATATTCGATTTCAGAACTTTTCAAATATGGTGCCATATCAATTAATTTTTCGGTTTAATGTGCAATAGCAGTATTAACCAAATATTGAAAAAAACAACGACTATAACAATCATAATCGATTTCTTAAATAATTGATAGTACACATAGCCAATACTATAGTTCTGAAACCTTATAATAGTTAGCATACCTTGCTTCAACCTCAGCTGCGGAACCACTGCGCGATAGTTCTTCCAAACGTGCTGCGGCAAGCTCAGATTCTTGTCTGGCTATTTCCGCCAATTCAGCCGCCTGCAGAAAATAAAATATATTGGCTCATTATATATTTTGTCTATATTTTTGTTAGCAAATAATTTGTATGTTCATATTTAGCTTTACCTGTCTTGCGAGTTCAGCTTCACGTTCGTCTTGAGCCTGGCGTTCTAGCTCTTCTAATTTTGCTAGTTCTTCTTGTCTCCTTTGTTCAGCCAACCTCTCTTCTTCTAATCGGGCTTCCTCTGCTAATTTAGCTTCTTCAGCTAACCTGGCTTCTTCAGCTAACCTGGCTGCTTCAGCTAACCTGGCTTCTTCTGCTAACCTAGCTTCTTCGGCTAATCTAGTTTCTTCAGCGAGTCGGGCTTCTTCAGCGAGCCGGGCTTCTTCAGCTAGACGGGCCTCTTCTGCAATTCTGGCTTCTTCCGCAAGTCTAGCTTCTTCAGCTAAACGAGCCTCTTCAGCAATTCGGGCTTCTTCAGCTAAACGAGCTTCTTCGGCAAGTCGCGCTTCTTTAGCGGCTCTTTCTGCTGCTTTTTTTGCCTCCTCTTTAGCCTTTCTAGCTTCTTCTTCTTCAGCCTTACGTCTTATTTCTTCAGCTTTTCGAGTTTCTTCACGTTCAGCCTTTTAAGAAAAAAATATCTTAGTCGCTTTTGTCGCTCTTAAACTTTTAAGTTTAAAATATTAAAAAAACTTTTGGTGTGATAATACCTGAGCTTTACGTTCGGCTTCACGTTTTGCTTCTTCTTTCAAGGCTCTGCAATAAAAATATACAATGTTTCACACATTATTATAAGCTTACGTCGGGTAAATATTAATTCGAAATCGATTTATGCTTATAAAATAGATCTTCGATTAAGTAATGTTAGTAGTATACAAAATGTTTCACAATTTCTATGATAAATTCTAATCTTTAATACTTACTTTTCTTCTGCAAGTCGCGCTTCTTCTTGACGTTTCCTCTTTATATCGGCGAAATCCGCAGATGGTGTGAGAACTGGCTCAGCGGTTGTTGCCCGAAATCTAGCCGCGCGTTCCGCTTTTGCAGCCTTCAATTCAAGCTCAGGATCTTCCATCATCGTAGGCACTTGGAACTTGCGACTCGGTCTCCAGGGAAGGAGTTTCACTGCACCGCAGTAAATAGTCACGTGGACTCAGTGACCATTGGTGAAATGAGTTGCTTTAGCAGGGGACTGCAGAAGCTTGTCATTTTATATCAACGGTCACAAATGGTTTAATGAGTACCGTACAGCTCAAAACTCTCTCATCATGAATGTAACTAATTATGGTCCCGGCTTTGAAGCTTTGCATTGAAGCTCGATGGAAAGCCGACTATGTAAATTGCTGTATAGCTTTTTCGTTTGGAACTATTTCATGCTGTAAAACGGTGTGAAAGCGTGTTCGGAGCCATGTGCAGTATCAGTCATCAAAATGTCTTGCATGAAATGTATGGATGCGAAAATCTAAATTGTGAGCTACGTGCTTAAAAGGGATTAAATAAATTTTATTAATTTAATCTTATTTACATTTATATTTACAATTTTTAATCTGTAACATTCTACCGTCTCCAGCGTTAAAATTTCATAAAATTACTGACAACCTACCCGCAAAAAACAGATGAATTAAAAAAAATACTTAAAGTTAAGATAAGGAAGCGTTAAGCACAAGCCTGGGGTATGAAGCATGAAGGTTAAAACTCTAGCATGCGGACTAATTAAAACAACTATGAATCTGTAAAATTATTTATTGTTAAACAAAATCAGTTCTGTTAAGCGAAAACGAGACGTCGCAATCACCGAATCGCAGAGGGCCGTCCTACCACGATTATGACTAGAAGTGTACAATTTTAAAGATATGTAAATTAATAACAAAATAAGATAGTGTAAATGTGGGTAAAAAATATATGACAATCGATTAGTCGGATCGTGTTATACCGAGATCAAGGACGCGAAGGGCGTACGCGACGCGGGCGCTGGTACTTAGACCATGCGCCCGCGCCGCGTCGCGTCGAGCGGCGGGAGTGGGGAGTAGGCGGAGCTACGCGCACTGCGCCGCTGTCGCCTGTTCCGGCGCATCCGCTGCAAGAGACACCACACACAGTGTTAGACACTGTTTTATTCTCGTGTTTAATTTAGCTTTTTTTTATACAACTACAATGTCAAAGCTGGAAAGCGTAATTTAGAAACACTTGCGCTTATGAGACCTCGTAACCCTGAATTTACAATTTTTTTTATAACCGACAACTAATACCAATCTATTGTTTGTGTTGCCTTGATAAAATTATCTATTAGTGTTTAATATTTTCCTGGTCAATGTTAAAGTTACAATTTAGTTGTTTTTGAAGTTACTAAGATATAGTGACTGACAGAGAATGGTATTCTTAATGAATCTAAAAAATGACGATGCGTCAATAGAAATGCAAATTAAATGAACACAAAATTATATATATTTTTTAGATTTGGTGAATATACATAATGGAGGTACAGATTATATACACATATTTAAGAGCTACGAGGTTTCTCAATACGCTTTCTTTAATACTTTTTTTAATTATGCGGAGGATAAGCGAGCGCTAGCGAGGCGTTTATGACGCAGTACCTGTGGCCTTTTCAACGGCCAAACCCGCGGCCGCAAGTCTATTCTTCGCGTAAAACGAAAGGAGGTTCACGTCGTCCCTGATGCTAAGTTCCTTGTACAGTGGGTAGAGTGGCCTGCGGTTGGGGAAGGCCTTTTTACCGGAATAGTGCACGCACGCAAGGTGGCCGCGTCCTGGCGAGCAACACCTCAGATTATCACACAGACATATGGAGTTAGATTATTTGTTAGACAGGTGAAAGGTCAAAGAAAGGCAGACAAAAGGTACCGAAGGGATCCACACAAAAAAACGTATTCAAGTTTATTGGATACCTGTTTGCCGCGAATCAATAGGTTCTCAAGTAAATTATGCTTTCTGTGGTTTAGTAGTTATAATCAATTTTTGTCATTCTTATTAGTTATTAAAATCGATACCTGTAAACTTTTTGGCCGGTTCAGAGTAGAAAGAAATGTGTTTGATGTTGTCAGTAACGCTGCGCAAAGGCAGCAGGAGTTTAGCGACGTAAGCGTCATTGCTGAAGCGGTATGGAACTGGTTCTCCATAAGAATAACTGCAAATAGAAAAAAAACATTTTTTTTTTACATTGGCCCTCGACTGGCCTGTTGGCGCTGTGGGTGACCCTGTCTTCATCTCCACGGATCGCGGGTTCGATTCCCATCGAGGGCCAACATTTTATATAAATGCATTTGTTGGTCTTTGACCCTGGGTGTATATTTGTATTTAGGTATATATTTAAAAAATATATAAGTAAGTATATATTCACCAGTTGTCTGTCTACCATAACACAAGTATTAAGTTACTTACTTTGGGGACGGACGACCGTATGTGTAAGTGTCCCATATATTTATTAATATTTATTATTGAAAAGGTGATTTTATTTTACATATTTCTCCATGCTAGATGAGAAGCTTAGGTCGCTTCGTATATAAATAGATAGAATATTATAATAGAATAGAATGTTTAAAGAAATACTATAGAATTAGGCGTTACTTTGCTCTCAGCAAAGTAATAATACAAAAGTAAGACCAATAAAATTATATATAATAAAATTAAAAATATAATAAAATTTGCATTATTTGCATTTATCGTTTATAAAAACAAATAGTCCACTGGACATTAAAGATTACGTTTAAATCCTTATCAAAGTCGCAGGTCTACTTAATAAGAATATTGATGAGTATCCGAATTACGCAGTAGAGACATTTAAAAAACTGTAATGGGCAAACATTACTTGGCTTTTAAACTTGCTATAAATAAAATAACGCTCAATGTCTACTATTTATACATCATACGCGTGGATACATTTGGCTGGGAAAACGACGCCCACTCTGGAAAATTACTCAGCTTTCAAAGAACAATTTCATATGTCAATGGATCACATCGCGTGGCGGATGATTTTGTTTACAATACACCAGTGCATTGCCAAAATTGTGTTCGACACATGACGTGGTGTAACAATGTCAGTGCCGAGGTGGCGACAGACTCATCAATGGTTGCACTATTTATATAACATTTTATTAATACTGCCAAAAACTTCCATCTTAATGCGTCATATTTTCACAAGTAACCCGTGTGCTTCTTATATACACATGCAAAAAATCTATAGAGAATATGTGTTCACAAATGTTTCTTCCCTTCGTGTTTGTGGAGAAATCGAAAGAGAAGGCAAAATTCAGGGAAGACGAAGTTGATATGTACATGTACAAATAAAATTATTGATAGTCAGGACAGTCGAAAAATAGAGATATTATAATAGAGTACACAATAAATAATGAGAGGGAAGATTAAACTCGAAAACTCTCTTTCTAATCATATATAAAATAGAGAGTCAGATATACCTTCATTTCTCATTCTCTTTATTACTCTTATTTTGTAATATAGCAGATTTTAGGCTTGCATCCCTAGTCTAGTATAATAGCAATAAGAGTCGATCGAACTTTTACGAATGATCACAGAAAACTTCTGCTACTACTATTAAAATTATGTTGAGGACTATGTTGATGATAAGAAAGCTTGGATTTAAATTGTGACCAGCTACGCACTAGATTATATTGTAATTTTTTTAAATTTTTTATTAATTTTAAAAACCACCATCATCCTCCTGCCCTTATCCCACTCTAAGTAGGGTCGGCACAACATGTTACAAACATGTTGTCACTGATTTAGCTACGTATTTTACGACCGGCCGACTGCCTTAGTCGTATTTTACGACTCCTCGGTAAGAAAGAGGTTGGTCTATTCTACTCAACCACACAGCGGTATTAATTAAAAAAAAAACATTAATGTAATAGGTACTTAATTTTGAAAAGAGTGACCGCCTAGATTCTTGCTGGTTCCTCTCGGTAAGAGCACCTTTCCGAACCAGTCGTAGCTTCATTCTAATTTGACGACGAAAGTGCTTGCAAAAGCCAATTTTAATAAAGAATTATTTGAATTTATGTCAAATAAAACAAAACTTACGAGTAAATTGTGTCCAGCGGTGCTAGAGATGTGGCTCGTGGGACGACTGAACGAGCACGATGAATCAGCGAGGCGGTATCGGCACGGATGCGACGTGTTTCATCCTCGAATGCCTATTATTATAATAAGTATACTGTTTGTTATTCAAATAAAAAAAATAAATTACTACGATGATTATTTTGGCATACAGACTAAGCTTGGTTTAAATAATCGTTCAAAGGTTCACAGTTAAAAAATACTTCTTAAGTTTCATATGAAGCAATTTTTTTTAACTAATACAAGTTAAGTGAAAAAAGCTTTTAACGATATTCCATGTCCCTACTGTTATCCATTAAGGGGTTCCTGCGTATTTTGCCACTTACGTCGGTAATTAAAACATTTTTATTTATTAATGTTACCAAGATTTTTTTATGGTTGTCATGTTTCAGTATGAAGTACCTATGTTCTACCTTGTTACCCTTGTTGTGTGTCGCTATTCAAATTCAGGATTACCCTACTTATAGTTGACTTCCATAACCAAAAACATTTTAAGTGACCCGATAGAAAGAAATACTTAACATTCTTGGATTTACTTCCTGTCTGTAGGAGTGATCGTGTCGAAATACAACGTTTTTGCTATAATTTCAAAATACCAAACAAACAATAGCTGCCAAAATAACACTAAAGAATGCAGCACAAAATTCCCCGCGCTGGGCGTTTATCAAGAGAATTAGTTCATATCTGCCAACAAATAGTTTCATTTTTCAACTAACATATCAATTAACAAAATTCGTTGACCTTTAAAAAAACTACTTAAGGAAAATAGTAATCTTTAATATTTAAATGAGTTAATCTTGTATGTATATATATATTTTTTCGGAATCTCGGAAACGGCTCCAACGATTTTCCTGAAATTCAACATGTAGGGGTAGAATATAAGGGGAAAGAGAAGAATAGATGTAGCTAGGTTTTATTTTTAAAAAAGATTCGTTTCATCCCAGCTTTTGAGCATAAAAAAATATTAACATTTAAATTTAATATAAAACACTTTTTTTTCCGTAAATTGTCAAGTCTGCGTAGCTTATTCGAGACATGGGTCTCGAGAAATGAAAATACCTAAGTCAATCCTACCCAATAATTTTTTTTCTTTTGTTTTTGAAGTTTCTTTTTTTTTGTAAAAAATTACCAAGCAAGGCTCGGTCAACCAGGTTCTAATATTTTTTCATCTAAAAATACATGTCTTAAAACCAACTATCTGGGCTGGGCATAGGGCTTTTCTTTTCATTTTTAGAAGGCTTAGAGCTAAATACTACCACGCTGCGCCAATTCGCATTGGTAAGTTACACATATTAGAAATTCTCTAGAGATATGCAGGTTTCCTCACGACGTTTTCCTGCACCGAAATACATGTGATGAATTGCAATTATGAATCAAACACACAAGATTATATTAGAAACACTCCTTGGTGACGGGTTGAAAACCCGTTATCTCTCGAAAGTTTCACCTTTGTACTATCACAGTCATAATCAAAGCTATAGCTTAAAATTAATTAATTCCTGACGAGAGTGCTCCCGAACTCTTCCGTCTGGCCACGGATAGAAGGGCGTATGCAGAGCTGACTGCCAACCTCCACTAGTTGGAGAGGCACCAAAAGAAGAAGAAGAAGATAGCTTAAAACTATAGGTAAATTTTTTTTTTTCAAATTTTAACAATATTAATAACTATGTATAGTTGCAGCTGCAGTATATACTGCAGCACTAGTTGTGCGACAAAACCTTGAGTGATTTCACGGCCTAGTCAAGTAACATTAACTTTCAATAAATCTATAGCTAACCTTTGTAGATTCAGATCTGTAGTAATCGTCTAAGGCAGTAACAGCAAGGGCTGGACGGCGTCTATACGCGATGCGGTCAAGTTCCCTCAAGATCACGGAGGGCCGCACGCGCACGCGCACCACGTGATGGGGAGCTTCAGGGTACGTGGCGAGTCGAGTGATCGTGCGAGATGTCGGACGATATATCAGTTCAGCCTGTGAATAATTGTATTATAGAATAACGAATTATTTTTTTATATTCTGCAATCAAAAAATAATGATAGTGATTATCTTTACTAATATATAAAGCTGAAGAGTTTGATTGTTTGAACGCGCTAATCTCAGAAACTACTAGACCGATTTGGAATTATTTCAGTGTAAGATTGTCCATTTATTGAGGAAGGCTATAGGCAACATGACGTTAAGATGAATTGCAGAGGAGCAGCATTAAATATCCTTGCGTGTGCTGAATAAACGATAATAGTTATTTAAAAATCATATATTACAAAATTGTTCCCCTCTAAAAGTACTAAATAAAAGTCCGCGACAGCATATATGTAATCTTAAGTATAGAATCTGTTTTCATATGTATACATGCAGAATTTGCAAAATACATGTACTACAACCAACCTTCTCACTACAATGGCACTGCACATATTCTCTAAATAGATTCCAAAAGAAAATGGCAAAAAAACTTCTAATAGTGTTATTCTTTTTCGCCGTCAACCGATGGACGTCCGCTGCTGGACATAGGTCTCTTCATGGGATCTCCACATCATATGATCTTGTTACGTTTGAATGCAGTGGCTTACAGCGACCTTTTTGAGTTCGTCAGTCCATATCGTAGGGTGTCTACACTGCGTTTTCCGTTGTGGGGTCGCCATTCCAACACCTTGAGACGTCCATTGATTCCGTATGTACCCCATTGCCACTTCAGCTTCGTGACACGCTATATCGGTGACGCTAGTTCTTTTACGGATTTCCTCAGACGTAGATATACTCAACATAGCTCGCCGTTTCGCTGAGTGACTTTGAGCAGAATATTGAATTGTACAGTAATAGTGAATATTGTTTATTATTTAATAACGAACATAGTTTTGTTACAGAGTTATGATACACTAGGTGAGCCATATGCAGGCTTGTGACAATGACACAATATATAATGAAAGGGAAGATCATACTCATATACTTCATCTTTGTCTAATTACATATAAAAAGGAGAGATAGATAGATCACCCTCATATGCCTTCTCTCTGGCTTCCCTGGCTATGTATAATAACTCTTATAGATTTCGAGTGGAGATTTCTTAGTCGAAAACGAGCGTCTTAAATTGTCGTACAATCAACATGCACTTAGTTACTATCGATTTGATTAAAGTAATCATGCATCAGCAATATTAAATAAGAAAGTGCTTGCAAATAGATATATTAAGCTTATAAACTAAGTTTTACTTACAGGATATTTTTTGTAAATACTAGCTGAATGTTCCGGCGTAAGCTAGGGTAAAATGAAAGAAACCAGGAAGTGATGTGTATATACGATGCATATGGATTAATGTGATTGGATTGTAAATATTTTTCTTCGATAGAAGTTACAATAAATATATTTTTTGGGCAATAATAATAAAATTGACTTATCTTATTATTTAATTATTATTATCCATCTAAGATAAAATTCATCTAGATGTAAATCAGTTTTTCTTTTTTCTTTTTTACTTTTTTATAAATAAATAAATAAATATATGGGACACTTACACACACGGTCGTCCGTCCCCAAAGTAAGTAACTTAATACTTGTGTTATGGTAGACGTACAACTGGTGAATATATACTTATATATTTTCTAAATACATACTTAAATACAAATAAACACCCAGGCTCAAAGACCAACATATTCATTTTTTCATCCTCGAACCCGCGACCCGCGGAGCTAAAGGCAGGATCACTACCCACTGCGCCAACGGGCCAGTCATTTCTATATCAGTCAGTTTTCTATATCATATTGTCAAATTTATTAACATATTGATCGTACCTATATATTGTCGGTAAAATATATTAAGTAATAACACATGTTTGTGATGACTGAAGATTTAAGGATAACTATACAAATAATAATTTTATTAAAAAACGATTTGTGTAAAGATTGATATATAGTACATGAGATTCGTTATACATTTTATTTTATAATTTTATTCATTTTTGTCATATTCAATATTCGCCCTACTTAGATAAATTTTATTAAAACGAACAATCGATGATATTTACGGATATTTGATATTTGGTATTATGTATTTGAGGGCTGGGATGTCGTGTGGTATCCGGCTTATTTTTAACATTTTTTGCTGAACCTACTTAGAGTGGGAGAAGAGAAAGAGGATGATGTATTTGAGGGCTGAGGTGACAACCAATTTTTTATCACAGTTCTGAATTCCACGTGTGCATTGTTCGAGTGCAGGCGAAGTCGGGGACAGAAGCTAATTAACAATATACTACTAACAATCAACATCAAACATATTTCGTAAAAATTCAAAAAATTTAATAACGTGATAATATTATAAATGCGAAAGTTTGTGAGTATGGATGTTTGTTACAATTTCACTGCGAAACAACATACAGACTATAGAAATCCTGTTAATTCTACAGGAATAATAGATCTGACTTTATATTTAGTCATGATTGAGTTATAACTTTCTCACTCATAAACGTAGTACCTAATGTACTACGTTTACAAAAGACTAATAATATTCCTACAGGTAGCAGGTGTTGTTTCTTAATGAAACAAATATCGCGAGTTCAAGGGCGGAGACGGAATGAAGAAAACCGTTCAATAGCTAGAGAGCTATTTATAAAAGTATTGTATTACACCTCATTCTTAAATCATTTCACAATAATTTCCCTTATATATTGCGACGGAATAAAAAGATATATGTTAAAGCTAAAAACTCCCTATATCGTTCTTTAAAACTCGTTTTCAAAAAGATTTACGTCCATTGCTGGAAATAGATGACTGATGCATTTACACAATTCCTATGTTCTCCCTGCCACCTATTTGGCGTTGTATATGTCAAATAGTAAAGGTTTTAATAAAGTACCGTTTCGGTACAGTGTCACTTTTTTGCAGCGTCACTACACAAACACTATTTAACATATCTTCAGAATATTATGTATTTACGATGTTTTATATATTTGCCGAAATGACTTCAAAACTCCAATTCATCTACATTATTATAACTTACAAATAAATACCTGAATATACAACGTTGGTACATAAGCGTTTTTTAAAGCTATTTCGATCAAATCCTATTGTTTCTAATGTTGACAATGGATAAAAAAAGAAGTTAACTAAATAAAATCTCTCAATACATTACTTAATCAAATTGGCAAATTGTTCAGTTTTCAACAATTTTCCACAAAAGTCTTAATTTGTTCAGAAAATACTTCTGATATTGAAAAGTGCATGAGGTATCTAACCATGTATAAGAAGTGATTTTATTCTAAAATCACAAGAATTTAAAAGAATGTGCGTTATCAGCTTAAGATGTTAGACTTTATAGGCGTCCATAGTTCTTTTTATTTTACGAGAACGTAAAGTAACGAAAAATATTAGTTATTGTAACACGCAGTTGTTTTCACTTGGCCTCTGGTAACTTGCCAAAGCGCTATTCCCTTGATCAATTCCCAGTAACAACTTTGTTTTTTCAGAGCTTTCAAACATCCGGTTCTTAATTTATATTTTCTTATCGTAGCTATCCAATGTTTATGTTGTTTTTGTGTGTGGTTATTGTAAATGTTAAAATAGATGATATGATATCACAATAACTTGTTAATGTACGGACATATTTCGTTTGAACTTAGTCCTCAATATTAGGTTCTCGTGATAGTTCGGATATAGTTCAACCGGAATAATTCAGGCACTAAAAGATGATGGTTAAAGTATAAAAAATATTTTGTCAATATCCTGTAGCAGGTTTTACAGTATTAAAACTGTGACTGTGAGACCTTATTCTGTCTGAACTTTGCCAGCATCGACCAAGTTTCGATACTTCTCGTATTGTTCACCATGTTTAAATGATCGTTTTAAGTCGATTAATTCAATAGCAGATTGTTTAATCCAGTGTTATAAACGAATTCGACATACATTATCAGAAATCAATACTTTAAAAAGCGCCTAAAAGTATTGTTACAACATGTTTCAAATACAACCTCCTTCATAGAGTTAGTCATTATTATGAAAACACATTGTGGCCGTCATTATGTGTCATTGAGTTGTTGAGAAAGAGTAAATGGGTTGTTCGCGCTTACTGCGTGCCTTCGATAGCTGCAGTTGGTGAGCATAGGTAGGATAGGCGGACAACCGGCAATTTCTCCACCCCGAATAATCAAGGAGTACTGACCTTTGACTTAGAGGCTTCTTTTTAAGTTATGGCGTCCACGCCGCTCCGGCCGGAGTATAACCAAAAAAACCTTAATCCACCTATATTCGTGGAATCACCAATTTAATTGTTCCATAATATAGTTAATACACACAAACACCGAATTATCCGTTATATGTCGTATATATTAATACGATAATCCACCGAACACCGATATTTATTGTTATTCACTGAGAGGCCCGTGCACCGTGTTGAGCGTCCGACCGATCTTCTTTTTTGTGACATTAATTTGTCACCTACCTACACCTCAGGTGCAGCAAGCCCCGATTACCCTCGGTGGAAACATATTGCCCGAACATGGGTTGACTTTGGGAAAATTGCTTTTTATTTATTGAATAAAGTAAAGAAGAAATATCGTTGTTCTTTTATAGTATAATCTAGATGGCGAGGAGGCAGCTCGTAGTTTTTATGGACGTCGATGTTCCAATAGATCAAAATTAATCAGATTTAAGAACATCCGAAATGGGACTGTAGTGTTTTGATAAAAGTGATTCTGTAAAGCACAATATTTTAGAACTGGAAGGAAAAGATTATACAAAAGTATGACGATATAATTCCATTATCAATCGTAAAATTTATAAATTAGATTTCGTTAACTACCCAGCAATTAACGTTTCGGAGGATATGTATATTTGGAAACTTCGTTTCTGAATTTGGCGGATTGCCACAATACTGACGTGCGTAGAAGTTACTGCTGTTGAAGCTAGTAGGTATTTTGATAATACCAAACATTTTTGTATAAAACAAGGGTAAATTTAACGACCTGTTTGACAAAACACGTCCTTATTGACTTGAGATATCTATTATTACGAATGGCTGGTTTAAAATATCAACAACAAGTTACATGCTATTTATAAATGCAACGATGAGACATACTATATAGGAAATTCTGCAGTTGATATGAATTCATTTGCACATTACATATATTATCACACTGTTCAGAGGCACAGTGACGTAAGAACACTAAGTAATACGATACCTAATTATACGTATTAACACTACCATCGCCAGGAACAGAATTTCTTGCTGGGTTGTCTCGGCTGGAGCAATTTTCTGAACCAGCTGTATTATATTGATGTATACAAATATATAGAGCTCAAGAGTTTGTTTGTTTGATTTGAAAAAATTCTTTGAGTGTAAGATAGTCCATTTATTGAGGAAGGCGATAAACTATATAACATCACGGTAAGATGAATAGGAGACGAGCAGCAACAAAAAATATTGCGAAAGCTTTCCTTGCGTGCGCTAAGTAAACGGTGAAAGTTATCCAATAATCTCTTATAGCTAACTACTTTTATGTTCAAAAATTGAACTCGGGATACATTGATTTTTATGCGGGCGAAGCTGCTGGCACAACTATTTTTAAATTGTTTGCTTAATTTCATTAAAATTATTACCATTACATTTAATGTAAAATAACATCAATGTGAAAATACGTTTTTTATTATTAGATAGCATTTAGTTTATTGGTTGATATACCATACTCTTGGTTAATATATATATCAACGATATTTTTCCTTTACAGTTATCAAATAAATAAGAAGCAATTTTTTTAAAAAGTTAACGTAAGTTTTTTTATATTATAGACCTAACTATTTATAGTGTATTATAAATAAAAAAAATAGCATTTCTTTGCATAAGAAATAATAAATTGAATGTGCAGTTAATTCAAAGTTTAATTAAGTTTATAATTTTTATTAAAACTTCAAGATATACCAAATGTACAAATTGACTACTATAGATACTACAACTATAGTGCCAGTTCTTAAAATATTTATAAACAAAGCCTATCCTTCCTACTAACATTATAAATGCGAACGTTTGTGAGTATGGATGGATGTATGTTTGTTGCTCTATCAGGGCGAATATGCTGAACCAATATCGATGACATTTGGCACAATTATTCTTTATACAACGGGGTAACATATAGGTTATAGAAATCCTGTTAATTCTACAGGAATAAGATGAGGACGCGAGGACGTCCACGCGGGTAAAAGCTGGTTTATTATGAAGTCTAAGTATTATTTAAATATATAATGTCATGGATGTAAAACTTACAAAATCTGTTAAAAATAACTATTATGCAATTTAATTTTTTTTTACATCAACATTTTCATTTTTTGTAATTTTATCGAAAAAGATAATTTATCATAAGATAACTTAGCTTACCTAAGTTCTTTATAGTAAGTTCGACTGACGATTATTCGTTTGAAAGAGCATAAATCATTTACAGTATCTTTGTACAATTCATGAATGAATAACAATATGAAGAAAGCATTTATTTCTGGTTATTCGTGTTTGCCGTGCATTTTTGTCATGAATAACTCATGAGGTGTGCGATGTGCTGTGGCACTAAGCTTGCTCATGGTATTTATATCGAATGTGTTATACTCCGTGTCAACTTACCTGAGACAGCCTGGGTATGTAGTGTATGTACGGGATATTGTAATACGGTACAAAGGACGAGAGGTAGTAGACCGAAGACAGCGGCTGTCGTCAACGGCGTCGTAATGAAAACAATGTTAAATCTTAATGTCTAATAATATATAGATTTCAGTTGAAAACGATTTACTAAACATGGAAACTAAAAAAAAGTATTTAATCATATTCAATATTATAATTTTTCTCTTACCCAGATTTTTACAGGTATAATTATAGTAAAATTAATTTATGTGTCAACGATAGAAATTTATTGTCCATGGTTACACTGAGCACATAAGATTTTAAGAAGTCTACTCATAACTTTTTATATTATAAGTATACAATTGCGTATTACTTAACTTACTTGGAAGTTAATAAAAATGTTATTGACTTTTTGTATTATATATAAATTTTTTATATTATGATATTTTGAATAGATTTTGTATAACCTATAAAAATAACTACAAATATTGATTGCACAGACTGAATATAAATGTATAGTTATTTATTTGGCTAGTATTACTACCGAGTTCCAGACTAATTCATATGGCTTATTTTGAGATACCTTTAAGCAACCAATCAAGTCAGGTTGCTTTCAATAACTTTCTTGGATTCGCTTCTTAATAAACTAATCGAATTCTATTTTATTTTTTTGCCGTAATAAAAATTTGGACAGATTCGGATATAAAGGCCTTAATAAAACGTTGATAAAACAAATAATTTTAAGACCTTGTACAAAAAAGATTAGGTATAGCCTATGTTTCTACCCATACATTTCATTTGAAATATTTTTTGAATAATACCTATAATTATTTGAATATAATTATAAAAGTTATACCTTGTAATTAATTATTAAAAAGAAACAAATTATAACGATTGAAAATGTTATTCAATTAGGTCAAAATAGGCACCCCACTCAATCAATATAACTTCCATAAGAAAAGTAATCTGTTTTGTTAGTAAACAAAAATACCGAGCCCATCATCGATATTTTGTTGGTATTTAAAAGGAAACTTAATCATAAAAAATGCAAGCTTTATTAAAAAATCAGTCTAGGTCACATCTTTATTAAAAAAAATTATACTAAAACATAAAAAGCTTTTAAATTAATATTCACGTCCACTTGTGACATAAAATAAAGTAGTGTGATCACATTGCGTTAGCGAATACTGATTAGGTCGAGGAACAGGGTTAGGGATAAGGGATGGTAGGGACGAAGGTCGGGGGGACGGGAGCCGGGGCTCTACACGCGGTAAGAGTAGTGGCGGTAGTTCGTGCCGTAGGGCAGGCGGCCGCTCGTCGTGGACGAGTAAGAGTAGCCGCTGGGGCCTCCGAGGCTGCTCGAGCGCTCGCTCGTGTACGAGTACCCGCCGGGCCCGCTGCCCGTGCGCCGCTCCACCGTGTTGCTGTACGAGCTGCGCTGCGGCAGCCCGCTGCCCGTCGACCGCTGCGACGTGCTCGAATAAGAGTACGAGTACTGCTCCTCCGCGCGACGCGGCATCGGCTCCCTGTCCACCACCACGTAGTGACGCGGCGTCTGCAACAACCGCAACCGCGCCCTTAGTTCCGCGCCCTCCCGCGTACCCTCGCACCGACCCGACCGACCCGACTAAAGCGAAAGCGACACACCAAACGACCGGCTACGGCGAAATCAATAGGACGCGTAGTTGCTGTAGAAGACGTGGCGATGTTGAGTTTTCTGCGGCCGACCGTGCGCTTGTGCCAGTACCAGGTCCATGTGGTCGCGCGGCGTACCCAGCGGGTCGGCCTCGAAGGCGCGCTCGCGCTGCCCGACGGTAGCGAGGACGCGCGCCCGAGTCCGGTCGCGCGGCGACACGTACGGCGCGATCGGAGCCAATTTGGACTCCGGCAACGGCGGAATGTTCTGCTTGGTGACGGGCTCGAGGACGGAGCCGCGCAGGCCCGGCCGGGCGCGGCGGCCGTACGCCGTGACGGGATCGGGGACCAGACTCGGGCGCGGCACGAACGGCACCAGCTCCCAATCGCCCAACCGCTGCAAGCGGAGAAGTCGCCGTTAGTCGGGCGCCCGCCGACTCCAGCCGCGGCTATATTTGGCGCGCCCGGTAGCTCCGCTTACCGATATTTGTTTTTCGATTTGCTCTGACCCACTTGCGGATCGCTACCGCGACGTCCTATCGAATTCTATACTATTAAACGACGCCCGTGCGGTTGGACTTTCTTAATAAGCAATAAGGTTTAAAAGCGATGTTGCGACTGATGTATCTGCTTTGGGAGGAGGAATGTTTACCACTGTACGACCACTACACTACGACACTCGATTTGGACGAGAGACATGGAGGTGACGAGGGTCGACTTGGTGCGAGGGCGTCCGGCTCCCGGGGTTAGATTGGAGCGAGGTTAACGCTCGGTGGGTTAGAATGCGGTGCACTCACCGACACGCTGTAGCTTGAGGCAGGCCGATAGGGGCGGCGCGTCGTGTAGAAGTCACTCTCGTAAACCATGGTTGCTGCTCGTGATCGTTCGTCTAAAACTCGCGACGGTCAGTCTTCGACTGCGGAGTACGCGCCGCCGGCGGCACCGCCACGCTGGCGACCTTATTTTTAGATCACTGTCATTGCAATTTTCACGTCATTCCTCCGAAACTTTACTCACAATTTACAAAGCATCTAAACATGATGTCTCAAATGGGTTAAGGATAATCATAAATTCTTGAGAATCCAATGGAGAATCATGGATAATATGAAAATAATATCGTGTAGGTATACAGTGTTTATTTCTCGCTGAATCATCTTTATAAACATCACGACGCGCAACGCGCTGGTTGGAAATAGCTATGCGAAAGAGTTGGCGTTTATTATTTTACAATCTTGAATAATGACGCCTTGGCAAGCTTTCGAACGACTAGAGCACAAGGACTAGACCACGTTAGAAGGGCATCATTCGTCAAACTATTCACAAAAGCATGTGTACTGTTTTTAAGCTTAAGATTTCTAAAAAAAAAGAACAATAAATGACAAACAAAAGCGAACTGTAAAATTACTAATTGTAATCGCAATGGTAAATATATCGCAGAAATTAGGTTCTGAAAACAAGCTTTTACTTACTTAAAATTCAAATTATGAACGTTGCCAATAACATTTTGTGCGGGTAACATAATAAAATTCACTAATTCCTGAAGACTTTAAGGGAATAGGAATATATATATGGTCGCCACAAATGTTTGATAGACGTATCCAATAACGGAAGTCGCTTATATAAGCTACGTTGTTCGCTTTGTTGTATTTTAATAAGCCTTTTAGTACCATTTGAACTGGAACGTATCTACTAGTGAACTTTAATTTTACAATAAAAAAAACAAAGTTTTTTTTGCATGTTGTTATGTCACAGAGTGGGCTATAGGCCTGAGTGCGAATGTTCAACAAATAACAATCTGTTATCTTCTTCTATCTATATCTTTACATCTATTTATCTATTTTTATCTGTTTTCTATATCTATTCTTCTATTCTATCTATATCTATACATATAATAAAATCGTTGACATGTCAAATATCTATGCGTTTGTTCCCGCTAATCTTAGAAAACAACTGATCCTATTTGGACCCTGTTTTCACTAATATGTAGTAAAAAACCTCACTTAACATATAGAGTATGTTTTATTTCAATCGGTCAGCAAATAATAAAGATGTATCAATTTTAAGTTGAACGGTCGTATGGTATGATACTGGTACTTGCATTTTTCGTTTTTCGCCACTCCTTTTAGAGGATTTCCTTTTGAGACTTCGAAATGGCCTATTTTAATGAAATGTCAGATAATTTTTAAAATGACCCAGCGGATGAGACTGGAAAGTTTAGTGGCGTTCGGATATTTTTTTTATAACTGTAATTAATATATCTCTAACTTAAGCACAGCGAAGCGGGCTGGATTTACTAGTATTATATTATAACAGAGAACGAAGTTAAGAGACCCATACCAGTATCTTTGTTTAATCACACAGAAAAAGAAAGGATAGGTAGCCTCATCTGCTTTCTCTTTTTTGTCGATGGACACATTTTAGGCTGGTATCCCTAATCTAGTATAATAGCTCTATACGCAATGCACTTTACCAGTGTAGTTATATCAGGTTCATCATATCAATTAAACTTGGCGTTTAATTTCATTGCTTCACAGGCAGGGCGGCGGTGGATGTATCCAATAGTGGAAACTGCCACCCTTGACCTGGATGAGTTTGGCCGTGTGGAGCGTTTCTCACCAGTGAGCCACTTAAACAACCCCGTGTCTCACTCAAAACTGGGAAAAAAAACTTGGCAGATAAAAAAATAAAATAAGCTGTGATAGCCCAGCGGTGTGACCTGTGTGACTTTTTCGAGGGGGTCACGGGTTCAAACCCCGGCAGGCATCAATGAGTTTTTCTATTAAAACTTATGTGTCTAATTGATAATTGCAATTTATCACACGCTTTCAAAAAACAATTATGTAGTTGAGATTGATCCTGGGTATCTGCATTTCTCAAGACTGCGCGTTCCCCAAATAAATTACGCTGACTTGACAGTTTGTGGCAAAAATTAAATTCAGTACAAATTTTGGTATTTTTGATGCCCAAAAACAGGGATAAAACTTTTTTTTTAAATAAATCTTAGCTAGATCGATTTTTCTCCCTCAAAAGCCCCTACATGCTGAATTTCAGGAAAATCGTTGAGAGCCGTTTCCGAGATTCCGAAAAAACATACATATATATACATGCAAGATTAACTCATTTAAATATTAAAGATATTTTTTTAATAACTCCCTTTTTCCTATGCAATTGGCTTCAAGCTCGCATTATGGCTCACCTCGCTTATCCGTAAAGACAAAAATCTATCTAAATATCGGGACGTATCAAAAAATTTAGAACTTGATTTAATAATTACTTACATCAAAAACTATTTTTGATATTTCTACAGCCAAATCGGTACCCAATTAAAATCATTTTCCGTTGCCAAAACGCTTAATGTAAATAGGCTAAGGTCCTTACAGAACTGTTTAGTATTATTAGTTCAAATATTCCTTTTTACCTCCATGACATGTTAATCCATTACTTAATCCGCCGTGTGGTATCCGGCTGAGCAGAATAGAGCACCCTCATTTCTTACCTAGATATCGTAAACGGGGACTAGGATAAGTTGACCCGCCGTGTGATATCCGGCTGACTACAATAGACTACCCTTATTTCTTATCTAGGTGTCGTAAACGGGGACTAAGATAAGTTGACCCGCCGTGTGGTATCCGGCTGTAGAATAGACCACCCTCATTTCTTATCGAGGTGTCGGAAAAGGCGAATAAGGTAAATTGAAGTCAGGCAGGCGGCTGGCTGTAAAATAACTACCCAAAATGTGTTACTACATGTTGTGCCGACCCCACTCAGAGTGGGGTAAGTGCAGGAAAATGATGATGATGATCTGTTACTTGATATTTTTTATATAATAACAGGAATATATAATTCCATTTAACTTTATCATAAAATTATGACATAAGACGAAAAACCACATTTTGTATAACGGTAGAATATAATAAACATTTTATATTTATAGTCTTGCAATAACAATTTTTTCAATGACATTTTGATCATTTGCATTAGATCGTAAATAAGTTTATAAAAAAAAACATTCAGTTATTTGTATTATAGGATAGTATAATTCTAACTCGGCTTTACTACTATTATTAATTAAGCATTTCAATTAATTTCCATTAATGGCTTTTAGTAGTGCCATGTTGGCACAAATTTCTTTGCCAATGGATGGAGTACACACGAGAGAATTAAGCATTTAAACAATTTCAATTTTATAACCCAACCTTTTTAACTTGCTGTCTTTACGTCAATCTGACAGCCCCATATATCCTATATAGTGTATTATCTATGGCCCCATAGATCCAAAACTCCAGACAAATCAACGTCAAAGGCACTACGCGGCAAATTTGAATTAAATGAAATGTCACGCATTTCGTTTACATATTGCTACATATTTCTAATACAACCTCGTACATATAGTTGGTCGATAATATGAAAAACATTGTGTCATTGAGTTGTTGAGAAAGATTAAATGGCATAGATAATACACTATATAGGATATGACTTTGGGAAAATTGATTTTTTATTATTGCATAAGTATAGTAAGTGTAAAGGAGAAATATCGTTGTTTTTATATACCTATATCAATTAAGTACGTTGTTCTTCATAGAAAACTCATGTGCCTTGCTCAGAACCAATGAAACCTTGGAAGGGCGACTTGCTCTAACACTTTTACAACCATGGGTTACATTGGCTTTATTTCTACCACTGTACGTGGTAGAGTAACGGGCTGTTATTGTCCCATATCCCACTACTGGGCATGTCGCCTGTTTTTTGGAGAGAAGGTTGTAAATAAAACCCACCACGCTGCTTCAATGCGTATTGGTAGTTCACAGATATGTCCAGAAATTTCTAGACACATGTGAGTTTCCTAAACATGTTTTCCTTTACCTAAAAGCGGATGATACATTGCAAATATCAATTAGACACAAGTTTAAACAGAAAAACTCATTCCTGCCACTCCGGGACTTTCTTTAAATTCGTGACCCTCTCGAAAGAGACCTATGGTCTCACCACTACTATGTGGTATGTGCAAGAATATAATTTGACTGGCTCTTGGCGCAGTTTGTACCTTGCCTTCAGCTCCGCGGGTCGTGGATTCGATTCCCACAGAGGGCCAACATTTTGTAACAAAATTTGTTGGTTCTTCGAGCCTGGGTTTATATTTATATTTAAGTATGTATTTAAAATTATATATGTATATATTCACCAGTTGTCTGTCTACCTTAACACAAGTATTAAATTACTTACTTTTGGGACAGACGACAGTGTGTGTGTGTGTCCCATATATTTTTTATTATTTTTATTATTCATATTAATTTTCTATTCATACGTCATAACGAGGTGTTCTCAGTATTGAGGCTTATCAATTTATTTATCATTCAAGAATCAAAATATGAAATTACTTAAAAATTAATTGAAAATCTAATGCAGCCTCTTTGCACCTCTGTGACACAGGCTTGAGAAATTTAAAACTAATATTGTAATAGTAATATTTATTTACAGTTCGTGTTTATTTAATATCCAATTATTTATCATTTCAATCATACCAATTAGGGGTACTATCACAATTACCGGACAATTAATAATACAACAATAATCAAAAGTATTAATAAACTTAAACTATTTATTCTTTCCTTTTACAAAATGACGTTAAGAATTTTTTTTTTTACAATAACTTTTATAATAACCAAATTTGTGTACACGCAAACTTCGAATCACAGAAGTGCTGCCGACCCTACATCGTTGGACCCAGAAATAAACACGATAAAGTATAATATATTGAAGTCATCAAATCAAACACCCGGTGTCCCAGACCCACTGCTTTATTGACTCACCAGTGTTTCCATACAATAAATCATAACAATTCAAGGTCAAACAAAACAACATGTGCCGAACTTAATTATAAATATACGTCAAACGGTCTGGCGCGTCGTGAGGAGTGTTCGGGACAGCTCAGTCTGCTAGCGCGGGGCGCCAATAAATATCAACGTATGTACACGAGGCCATTCGCGACACTACTCCCCCTATATTATAACTTTTTTTAAAAATTTATAATTTATTTCGTTATGTCCTATCTATGTAGACTATCAATCGCCGAAGGGCGCGACTCAGCGAGCTGCAAACCTTGTTCGATGTCTGAGAGCGATCTGCGATGGCCACAGTACCCCAACTTCCCCGTAAAAGACATAACAAAGTTTGCACTGACTTGTCACTTTCCACTGTAGCATGAGTCCGTATCAAAACTGCACATTATGGTAAATGGCAATTCTGCCAAGTCATTTATACCGGATATGTCCTTCGGATGCCCCGACGGGTGGCCACTGCGCTACCCAACACTATCGTACTGGACGTAAATGGTTACAAAGTTCTTATTTCTAAGATACACTATAACATTCAGTTCATAAACAAACATATTCGCTGTATCAGTCAAGATATTGTACCATAATTGTTTAAAAGGCAGCTTGTATTAAGGCTGTTACACACAAATGTTCTACGCGCCGCATTAATCACCCTTTGTGCTTTACGGCAAAAATTTAACATCACGGAATCATTTGTTATATATAATGTATACCTGTATGAGAAAAATATTGAAAACATTTTAATCTTAAAAATGAGAAACTGTATTGAAATAGTTGTCATATGACAAATTATTGTCGTCAAATACCGTTAACGTGATAGTTTTCAGTTGTACTACAAGAAAAATGCAATACAATTGAATTCAGGTAAACTTAAATGGAAACAAATACAGATATCGATATGTAGGAAATCTAAATTTATATATAACGGATCCATTTAATAACCATCAAACTATCACTTGACTATAGATATTTATTTAACGTTAACAGTAAGCACCATCAATTTCAAAAAACAAACAATTTCAATACAGTTCACAAATTAACATTCAAATCAGTATTTAAATGTTTTTTACACAAAGAACTAACACTTATATTGTGATGATATTGTAAATTAAGCTAAGCGCAAACTACTGCGGGTTACATCGCTTTCCTAAATGGCCCACCTCCCAATTTCCGCTTTGATCCGCTTTGACAAGTTCTATACCTGACCTCATATTCTTCGTAATTCATGCACCAAACAATAGGCGGATTTGTAGTGCGAAGCGAACCGTTTCAGTGTACGTGAACCTTAAAATGATCAAAGTTGATAATACCCCTTGAACCTTTGATTTGCACATCACAGACATGGCAAATTGAAAGTGACATTAGCCATTTTTTTTTAATCAGACTAATATAATTTCCTTTTTACAGCATCTGTGATAAATACTTTTTTTATGTGAAAAAGTGCGTATTACTGCAATCTAAAATGATTCCTACTGAAAATTTTACATATATACTTTGATGTTACAAATAAACAATCTTTCTATTTTAGTCAAATTATACAGTTACTAAAAGTTTAAATGATTCTACATATATACTTTAATCTAGAGATACCTCTATCATGCAATAAACAAAAAACTGTAGGTATGTCAAAGAATCGTCGAATATATCAAATTAAATACAGTCTATGTGTATCTCGTGAATGGTGGTTTTAGTGTAGCTCAGTGTAGGCGAACCTTTATGTATCCACGCACCATATTTTGTAAGCAATTGTGTATTAGGGTCCTAGTAGTGCGAAAATAATAAATAATATTAATCAACTTCAAAGTGTTTATTTGGCCACAAATATGGCGGCCTCGACTATAGCTATAGTCGAGGCCGCCATATTTGTGGCCAAATAAACACTTTCGCATAGCTATGCGGTAGACATGGAAATTAAAGTGCGTATGTTTACCCTCGCCCTCATGGCCGTGTGTAGGTTGACCCTCATATTAAAAAATACCTGCACCACTTTTTCTTTTAGTAAAAAAAAGTAAGTAGCGGCCTGTTACTATCCCACTGCTGAGAATAGGCCTCTTCTCTCCTTTTTTTGGAGAGAAGGATTGGAGCTAAGACCTACCACGCTGCTCCAATGCGGATTGGTAGGTTACACATATCACCACAATTCTCTAGTGATATGCAGGTTTCCTCACGATGTTTTCCTTCACCGAAAAGCGTGTGATAAATTTAAAATATCAATTAGATACATAAGTGTTAACAGAAAAAACTCATTGGTGTCTGCCCGGGTTTGAACCTGTGACCTGCTCGAATGAGTCTTAAGGTGTTACTGCTAGGCTACCACAGCTTGTTTCTTTTAGTGCATTATTAATATTACCGGTGTCGTGCTCAAATGATTGTAACGCGTAACATCGGTTCGCCTTCCCTGGTGTATTTCTCTATTATTGTAAATTAACAGTAGTGAGTGTATATTTAGCTATAACAATTTTGTTGAGTGTATATATCATGATATCATGATATGAATCAGTATTGTTCGGTTTGTATGGACATATAGTGTTAAATGTGCTGTATATTTAGCTAGCGTTGTCTCGTTTACACATGTTGTAGATGTCGATGTCGATGTCGGCGCGGTCCAGTACGTAGGTTTCAGCGCGTGTATCGCGGTGTTCTCATGCGCGCGCTGGCGGGGCGGCGGGGTGCGGAGTGCGCTACTGGGAGGGGTACTGGCCGGACGGCATCGCTGACGCGTACATGACCGGCTGAGGGCCGCCGCCCCACGAGCCGCCCGCCGCGCCCCCGCCCGGCATACTCATACGGTACCCAGCTGGAAACAAGCAAATCACATCTAGTAGCCATTCATAATGTTGGAAAAAACATTATTGGCAAAAAAGTGTACAATGGTCGACTTATCACTAAGACAGGGATATCTGCCAGCTAACCTACGAAGTGAGGCAATTTATAGTTAAGAAAAAGTTGGTACGCAAATATCAAACATGAATTACAATTACCTTACTAATAATATATATATAATATATATTTTATTTATTTATATTATTAACGCGGCAGTAATTAACTAAAGTAATACGATCTGTATTTTGTCTTTCTATGCTAATCCACTTGTCCTATGTTATTGATAAAAATTTGGTACAATTAAAAGTTATACGACAGGGCAATATATAGGATAAAAAATTCAAAAATTCCGGTTTTCTTCATAAATACTACTACTAATTTCATTTCATTCATAATTTCATTGCATAAATACTACTACTAATTACATCTTACTACTAACACTTTACATTAAAAAGCATGTGATTAATTAAAAAATATAAAACTTAACAAATTTTTACATGAAATCCAAAGAGCGTTTATTGGGTTTGAATAAATATTTGGGATGCTTACATACACAGTCGTCTGTCCCCACTTAATACTTGTATTATGGGTGACAGACAACTGGTACATATATACATATATAAATACATACTTAAATACAAATATACACCCAGGCTCGAAAAAACAACAAATTTTTGTTAGAAAATGTTGGTCCTCGGTGGCAAACGAACCCACGACCCGCGGAGCTGAAGGCAGGGTAACTACCAACTGGACCAAAGAGCCAGTCGTCGAATTAATCCTTGAAAACTTTAATATAGAGTATGTTTAAATAACAAAAAGATTATAACATTACCAAAAATCAATATCGCAATGCAACTATTATAGAAACCCTTGTTTAGGTAGTTTTTGTTTTGTTAAGGTGCCTTAATCCTCTTATCGCGAAGTCATTTATTAGGCAGTATCCTAGCAACATCTAAATCTCAGCTTCACACGATTTGAATATTATTAATTCTTTAGATAAACGTTTGGAATGTCTTTAGGGATAATGCTTGATAGGGTTACTATTACCCTTTTTTACAATTTGAACATGCATTTTTTGCTAATAGATATTACACGAGATATATTTGCAATAAATTAGCATGCATTATGATAACTCCATTTGACTGGCCCGTTGGCGCAGTGACCCTGCCTTCAGCTCCCCGGGTCGTGGGTTCGATTCCCGCCGAGAGCCAACATTTTCTATAAATGAATTTGTTGGCCTTCGAGTCTGGGTGTATATTTGTATTTAAGTATTTAAAAATATATAAGTATATTCACCAGTTGTCTCTCACCCATAATACAAGTATTAAGTTACTTAGTTTGGGGACGGACAACCGCGTGTGTAAGTGTCCCATATATTATTTATATCTGATAAGTTAACTGACAAAATATTTATCATTTTAGTCATAATTCTTGAGGCAGTTCAACAAAAAATATATACAAGTTGAACTAGTAACTTGCACATAATATAAATTAACAATTTGTAAATTCATATCAAACAAAAATTAAGTAAAGTGATAAGAATGTTATATCGTTTTATTACGTACACTTGTAATAAATTTGATTATAAGATTTTGAAACGTTTGACAGCAAAACTCCTGTTGCATAAAATTCCTAATAGACCAATGACTAACGATGGTTTTAAATGTACTAATCAAATTACAAATATCATTTAGTAACTTGTTCTTTCAAATAATAAGGGAAATGTTTGCTATTATCAGATGCATTTTCATTCGAAATTCGAATTATTTTAATAATAATAATAAACTAATGTTTAAATGATAAGGAATTCAAGTTTGTTGTAATAATTTTTAATTTGCATAAGCCGAAACCTCTACAGTGATTGCGGTTCATGCTTTCACATTTTGATAATAATGAGATAACATATGATAAGTCAGTGATAAAACATCTATTAAAAGGAAGTAATGGTCGCTAGATAGGTTTTGTTATCGATTTTTGTTTGAGAACAATATATATGTTAGTAATTTCTTATTACAGTTCAATAAACATTTAATATACTATACCGTGTGGTATCCGGCTGAATAGAATAGTACCACCCTCTTTCTTACCGAGGTGTCGTAAAAGACGACTTAGTAAGTTGACCCACCGTGTGGTATCCGGTTGAGTAGAATAGACCATCCTCTTTCTTACCGAGGTGTCGTCAAATACGACTGAGGTAACATTTTTGTGACATGTTGTGCCGACCTCACTTAGAGTGGGATAAGGGTGGAGTGAATATTTAATATGCTAGACAGACTACACTTTCTCCATATCATTTTAACGCATTAGTCATATATTCTAATCAATCCGTGTCAGTCCACTAGTTTTAAATGTAGAGCAACTATGACCTAAACTCTGTGTCACAATGGTGCAATTCACATACGGAGTTCTAGGTTCGATTTCCGGCTATTATGTCCGTTAACAAATTACAATCTGTCATTTTGATGGTATCCAGGATCATTACCATCACATATTACTACTATTTGAATTGTAGCCACTTTAACCACATCACCAACCGTCATGAAGTGTGAATACTCAAGCCAAGTTTTCTTACGAAATAATCAAAAAGGGTCCATATTGCCAAACAATCCAAACGTTGCGCGAGAGGTATCATAATTTTTTTTTGTAATAGAGCATTCGATAAGTGGCTTTAACTACAATATATTTATACAAGCTAAATTTTTCAAATATAATAGAATAAGCTTTGCGATTTCGCCGTAGAGTCTATCTCCTGCTTTGATTATGGGGTGATAAGTTGTTGAAATTGCAGTAGTGAATGCCTGCGGTAGTGAATCGGGCTTTTCCACGATATCTATATGTATCAGGAACGAAAACGAATAGTACACTCTACTTATATTTAATTTTAAACTTGCCATTACAGCAGTTTAAAAACATTATTAAACAGCGGCTGATACAAAAATCCTACTGTTGAGGATTATTTAGACGATAAGAATGCGTGGTTATAGCTACTGTCCGACCCTGCACAAGATATATATATAAGACTTAATGTAACTATATAAGTTATAAGTATTATGTTGAAAAGAGCAAACGCCGAGTTTCTTGCTGGCTCTTCTCGGTAGGAACAGCTTTGTTTAGAAGTTTATTTAAATTAAAAAAAATGAATTGGAATTTGAACTCAGTCACTCAGGCAAATGAGCGAACTATGCTAGGAGTGTCCCTTCGTGATCAAATTATAAATGAGCTTAACAATAAAATAACTAAATTCACCGACATAGCTCAGGGTGTCGCGAAGCTAAAGTGGCGATGGGCAGGACACATAGTGCGGAGAACCGATGGTCAATGGGGTCTAAAAGTGTTAGAATGGTAACTTCGCAAATGAAAACGCAGAGTCGGTACAACCCTACGAGGTGGACATAACCCCAAAAAAAGTAGCCCAAGATCGTGTAGTATGGAGATCCCATGAAGAGACCTATTTCCAGCAGTGGACATCCATCGGTTGGAGAGAGATTTTCTTTTATCACGGACTATAGCATTATCTTTAATATTTAAATGAGTTAATCTTATATATTCTGAATCTAGGAAACGGCTCGCAACGATTTTCATGATATTCAGCATGTAGGGAATTTCGGGAGGAAAAATCGATCTAGGTTTCATTTAAAAAAATGTCGTTATACACCTGTTTTCGGGCATTAAAAAAAATGATAAAATGTAGAATTGAATGCAAATGAAATTTGAGCTGTAAAACGCAAAGCTGTAGCCTAAAGGTAACGGGCGGACCAAAAAGTTCTAAACCTGGGATCAATTCCCATATGTCACCCCGCGGTTTCTTCTATTTTTTTTTAATTGTATTTTTTTATATATTAAAAAAAATACCGATTAGGGCTCGATCATACAGATACTATTATTTTTGGTTGCTACTTGTCTTGACTATTATTTGATCTTGCGCTAGCCGATGATTTAGTTTAACATTAAAACGTAATTGTAATTTAATACTCTAATTACAACTCCGTAAGGTTCAATCATACAATGGCGTCGTCATATCGCTTGGTACAACATTCCATGTAGGATGGTGACGTGCTACATAAATATCAATAGCAGTAACCAGAAATCGTAAAACCTCTGCTTTACAAATTGAGTAATTGCACAGCTGTATCACAGAGTTTGGTCAGCCCTCTGAGCGCAAACCTGCGTGTTTCATGGCCAAGTGGTCCTTTAACATGGTCTGTCTTACCAGCTGCTGCGGCCTGCGGCGTGCTGTAGGCGGTGGCGTATTGCTGATAGTAACCCGGCGGCATGTATCCTTGTAGCGCTGGGTAGCCCTGGAAATAATACAACACATATCATCTTTAATATTTAAATGAGTCAATCTTGTATATATATTGTTAGGAATCCAGATTTCTAAACTGTGACAGCTTATATAAGACAACAGCTGACGTCATTCGTTCTCGGTCCCCGATTTCTTACATCTAGCGGCCGGGGCGTCCAGCCTCGACCGTTATGACACTAGGACTCTTCCACATAGTCCGATATAGTCCTCCACAGAGCGTCGCTTTAAGCCGAGGTCCGACCTCACAGGAGGCACCCTTAAGGCGACGCTCCCAGGATGCTGCGGGCCTCTTTCGAGACCCGCTCTCCTAGCACCTCAACGGCGATGCTTCTGCGCTCGCCCATCCACCCGGTGACGCTATCAAAGCCTTCATGGCTAACAGCCTTAATTAGTGTCCGAAAAAGAAAAAAAAACAAAATCAGTCGTTCTCTTTTAGCGTGCGACATTCGTAGGAGGTAAACGTGTTTTGGCGACCTCTTATGTGTTTCGTGCTATTAGAATCGAACCTCAAGTAATTGCTATTCGTGATGGAAGCGACCACTGAGTTTCTTTCCAGTTCTTCTCAAGTAGATTAGTGATCCGAACTGGTAGTAGAATCATCTGTCGTTGGAGTTTGTAATGAAAAGTGTTGGTGTACAGTAAGGTGCCCGGCGTGAATCCCTAAACGCTTTCGAGATCAAATTACGAACGATTAAATAGCTAGAGTTTTATTGCTCTTTAAACTTATGGGTCTCTTTAACACTCACGAGTTTTGTAGGCGCTACATTACGCTTTATTGCAATTTGCCACAAAACCAACTTTTTGGAATTATGTCACTTTAATACTAAGCTTTGTACATAGATAAGAAAATCGTCAATTATGATTTCCATGTTTTTCGATCCACTGAATACTAATACTTTTTTAGATCTATCTTCTATTTTCGTATCTAACTAAGTACATATTATCTGTTCATAAAAGTTGTTACATAATTTTGAGTGTATTATTTTTAATCTATTTTCCCGCTGAATTCGAATTCAGTGGGAAAATAGATTAGAAATGGGTATTTTCAAAGCAAGAGTGAATAGGCATCTTCTAAGACCTTAGACTATCATCGCTTACCATCAGGCATGAATGCAGTCAAGCGCTCGCCTACTACATCGCAATAAAAAAATATAAACACTTGTAGTATTCAAATTATACACACTACACATGTTCACAAAATTTATGTCAAAACATGCGCATAGTTGAATTTTATTACGGTTGTTTTAAATTTCCGAACACTGACCGCAAAGAGTGTTATGCAAGAATGTCACCATGACATAATAATTCCATTTGGAACGAAACCTTTTGTATAATTCATGTAGTTTTTTGTAATGTAGACTGAATCTATTTTATTTTGAACTGACTATTCTGCTATTCTTAACGGCTTTTAGAGTAATTCAAATTTGTATGACGCTGCAACAGCGACATCTAGTGACAACTGTTTACGCACAATACAAAATGGTGTTACGCTTACCCGAGTAGGTTAAAATAACTATCACTAAGCACATTGGTTAGAGATAAAACAACTGGATTTCATCAAGTAGCAAACGACAAGGAATTGTTAAGAGTACTTACGCACGTATAGCAAAAAGCGCGACGCGGTTTGTTAACGTCTTGCTTACCACTGACAGTTCATATTGCCACGATGTGGAGTATTATTGACGATTAAGACATTAACGAATTTCATGATATGGACATATTCATTATTTTTTATGTTAATACCGGGCAGGTCAATAATACAGGACCAATATAGAATAAATAATATAGGATATCGATCGTTGCGATACAATCACATGCCTTAGAGCATCCTTTTTAAGCACCCAAATTACTACTCCTAATAAAAAATATTAAAAACCGTTTAGTACAACTTCAGAGGCATACGAAAAGTTGGTGACCCAATTTCCCAACAAAGATTGGCCCGCAATTTTAACCTTACAAAAAGAATCAGCTAAACTTCTGTCCGCAATTTCGTTGCGTAAATTACTGAGTAAACGCGACCTGCGTCATTTCTTCAGCCCTTCAACTATCGATATAAATTTAAAAATCACAGCAATCCATCAATTCGTTCGTACGTGAATAAAGAACATGAAATAAATAATTATGCTATTAAAATATAATAATGGACATGATTCCGCCGTGCGGTATCCAGCTAAGTAGAATAGACCACACTCATTTCTTACCAAGGTTTCGTAAAACGCGACTAAGTTGACTTCAGGCTGGTCGTAAAATAATTAGCCAGAACATGTAACAACACGCTTATAACATGTGCTGACCTCACTTAGAGTGGGATGAGGGCATGAGAACGATGAGTATAGACAGGATTGTGGAGTAAGCAATACACTAGATTTTAATACAGTCTGCCACCTATGATTTCATGTACCTTATTTTCTGGGTTCGAGTATCAAATTCAGATTATCATGTCTCCTAAATGATAATAGTTTTATAAGTGTTTTATAAGTTAGTGACCTAATTTATCACAAGTCAACCTATTTTCTTTGAACTTCCCATATAGAGAAACAAAAGCGGTATTCTACTAGGCGCCAAATTTTAGCAATTTCTTATTGAGCTATTGGTGCAATGAACGTATGACGCATGTGACCTTGTTTATATGCCCCAATTATTAAGATAAACTTTACGGTTGAGAGCTTACAAGTATGTCGTGCTGAAATAATAAATACAGTTCAGTTTCAATTGTAAAATGTGTAACCGTCTGGTTAGTCCTCCATCAATTCAAATATTCTCTATTCAAGTAGACTGTTTTCAGGATTTTTGAATCGTCAAATGTTTTTAAAGAAGCTACCACCGATTTGAAAGTTTGCTTCTATCGAGATGAACCAACAAGAAACTCGGCGGATAATCTGGTTAAAAACATTATACAATTTGATTTATTGATTAACTCTATGGGTTTTCATATATTCTTTTATTAATTTTTTTTGCGCGAAATGTTACGAATACCTTATTTAAGCATTAAAATAACAAATACATGCATAGATTAAAGACCATAAATTAAACACAAAAAATGGAAACATATATTTGTAATTATTATTAACCTTAAATTATTGTTGTTATATTAAAGTAAGTAGCGGCCTGTTACTATCCCACTGCTGAGAATAGGCCTCTTCTCTCCGTTTATGGAGAGAAGGATTGGAGCTAAGACCTACCACGCTGCTCCAGTGCGGATTGGTAGGTTACACATATCTCCAGAATTCTCTAGAGATATGCAGGTTTCCTCACGATGTTTTCCTTCACCGAAAAGCGTGTGATAAATTACAATTATCGATTAGACACATAAGTTTTAACAGAAAAACTCATTGGTGTCTGCCCGGGTTTGAACCCGTGACCTCCTCGAAAGAGTCCCACGGTGTTACCGCTGGGCTACCACAGCTTTGTTATATTGAAATTAATTAATTCATGGATAAACAAGGAATGTAAAAAATATAGGAAAACTTACTAACTTTAACACAAACAATAATTTTAAATATACCAAGAGAAAGAGCGAATAAAGAAACCATTAGTATGTTAATTAAATAACACGTTCGGCTCTCGTCGCGTAGGTAATGATTACCATATTTTTGTGTTTATTACTGATTCCATCATTAATGAGGCCTTGAACTATTTTTGATTTGTACATTGATTAATGCAACATTTGATTTTAAAACTTTGTAAGTCTCTATTCATTTATCCTGTTCTAATAGGGTTTCATATATTTGGATTCACTACGCGTAGATTGATAAAACTTAAACAATATTAAATTTAATAATATATATAATAATAATAAATAAATATATGGGACACTTACGCACACGGTCGTCCGTCCCCAAAGTAAGTAACTTAATACTTGTGTTATGGTAGTCAGACAACTGGTGAATATATACTTATATATTTTTAAATACATACTTAAATACAAATATACACCCAGGCTCAAGGACCAACAAATTCATTTAAAGAAAATGTTGGCCCTCGGCGGGAATCGAACCCGCGACCCGTGGAGCTGAAGGTAGGGTCACTACCCACTGCTCCAACGAGCCAGTCAATATTGAATATTACAATCCTATAATATGTAACTTCAATATTGAAAAATATTGAGGCTGATAATAATAAGTGAAATATTAACAATATTAAAATCCATAGGCTACAAATGATAGAATAATTTGGTTCTTGTCTGAAGTGTTAGTCAAGACAAAATCGTGTTCCAAAAAATTAGTATGGGCAACTAGTGTTGTGTGTGTTGTTATTTTGTTTCATCTGCCTTTTCAACTTAGAATAAATACTTCGTATACAGAAGTCATTTATAAAAAGTACAATTGATCACAAACATATTACGAAATGAAAAAAAAAGCATTTACTTTAATATGAATATACTAATTACTGTTTTACGTGTGTGGCTGTGAATGACATGCCTTAATTTGATTAACTATTCGTTCACTTATACGTTCAACCCTAGACATTCTTCTTTTGATATAGATAATTTGATAGACGTTCAATGCTGGCCAATAGGACTTTTTAATGCTTGCCCGTCACTATCGGCGATGATTGTTGCCCGTGTGATTGTCTATTAGCACGATCATCGTCCACAACAATCATCCGTTTTTTGTCGAATGACAAACATTAAGATAGATTCCTAACGTTTCCCCTTGATGCGTGTTAAAACACGAATGCCATGGATTGTACGCGACCATAGACGACTAAAAATATAAGTATATATCCTCCTGCCCTTATCCCAATGTAAGTGGGGTCGGCACAACATGTTGTAACATGATTTGGCCGGCCGGCCGCCTGCCTGACGTCAACTTACCTTAGTCGTATTTTATGACACCACGGTAAGAAGGAGGGTGGTCTATTCTACTAAACCGGATACCACACTGTAGGTCAACTTACCTTAGTCGCCTTTTACACCTCGGTAAGAAATGAGAGTTGCCTATTCTACTCAGCCGGATACCACACGGCGGGTCGACTTACCTTAGTCGCCTTTTACGACACTTCGGTAAGAAATGAGGGTGGTACTATTCTATTCAGCCGGATACCACACGGCGGACGACTAAAAATAAAAGTAGTAATTTGCAATTTCTCGTTATGAAAATTAGCTATAAGAGATTTCGTACGCCCTATATTTTGTTGCTTGTATCTAGAGGCTTCGACCATTTGGATATCGCGACATCCTAAAATTTTGGACCTTTTTTTTTGACAATTGTTTTGATTTATATTTGTCTTGATTTTATAAAATTTTTTTGAGTAATATACATACATAATCAGATTCAGAACCATATATACGAATAATAATGTATATATTGTAAGTACACTGTAAGGTAAATTATAGATATTAAACATTTCACCAATTGTACAAGTGTTTTACTCGAATACATCATGAATATTTAATTGGCATAATAATTAACTTATTTTTACGTTATCTTGTTATCTTGATAACTAATAATGTATGTTTTAGTTATAGAATGAGGCATTAATTTAGTACTTCTATTTCATATCAATATTTTGTAAATATTTAATTCTGTAATCGCCGATCATGAAGACACGGAAAAAAAAAGGAAAAGTTAAAGAAATTTTTAGACAATATTTAGATTGACCCGATAATCCTCTAAGATTTGGTGGCGATTGGAGCATTGTTTAAACTGTCTATGACAGTTTCCTTTCGAGAAGTTGAAACCAGTTTTATCTCTTTCACTCGTACCAAAAAAAGACATCAACTGTTGTATATATCGCTTAGTATTAAAGTGACCTAATTCAAAAAAGGTCATTCATTAGCAAACAGCAAAACAGCGTAGCATAGCGCTTATAAAACAAGTGATTGTTAATGAGACACCATTACTTGCAAGTCCAGAAAACACTAGTTTTTTTAATAGTACGTTAGTTTAATAGATCTTTAAATACGTGGTCAAATCATGTGAGGACATGTTTATAACATGATGTGCTGACCCCACTTTTAGTGGGTTAAAGTCAGGAAGATGACGATGTAGTATGATGTTGTATTTAGCATTGATATAAGGACTACAATGTGTCTCACTAATTGTGCCTTATTTTGAATATAACTTTAATATGAATCATATATCTTCAAAGGTCTTCCATACCACAATGGATATGGAAACAATCTTGTGGCGCATTATAACATATATAATCATCATCTTCCTGCCCTTATCCCACTCTAAGAGGGGTCGGCACAACATGTTATAAACATGTCCCATGATTTGACTACATATTTTACGACCAGCCGCCTGCCTGACGTCAACTTATCTTAGTCGCATTTTACGACACCTCGATAAGAAGGTGGTCTATTCTACTTAGCCAGATACCACACAGTGAGTCAACTTACCTTAGTCCCCTTTTACGACACCTCGGTAAGAAATGAGGGTGGTCTATTCTACTCAGCCGGATACCACATGGCATATTATAACATATATAATATTAAAATCAAAAAGATAATTACCTGAGCATACCAATATCCCATCCCTTGTTGGTACGCATAGGGGTATTGTGTTTGTGCTCCCATTGAGGTTGGTGCGGCTGGTGGGTTATTCGAACTCTGCAAAAGTAATTTAGGTATCTGCTGTGAGTAATATAACAATGATTTGGTGTAAATGTATTCAACCATTTTTTATTTGTAATAATATCATCACTTGTTGTAAGCACCCCCTACCCTTGCCGGGAATCAGTTGTCTACGTATTTTGCCTCTGATTACATAATCACATATGAAATAGTCAATGCCTCATTTTACAGTTTAAAATTTAGTGTAAATTAACTACAACATAATTTATTACATATTATAAAAAAAGGAAAAAGTTTATGGATTTTTTTTATGTTTTATTAATTTTAATAGGGATTGCTTTAACAAGATTTATTATGTAAAGGCATATTGACTATAAGAAAATTAAATGTCAGCCTGTTGGAACAGTTGGCAAATCCTGCCTTCAGCTCTGCAGATCACTGGTTCGATTCCTACTGAGAGCTATCATTTTCTGTAGACAATTTGATGGTTTTTCGGGTCTATGTATTTATATAAACTATGTATGTATATTTTATATTTACCAGTTGTCTGTCACCCATAACATAAGTATTAAGTAACTTATTTTGGAGATGGACAGACATGTGTACTGTCCCATATATTTATTTATATATCACACATGGGCTGCAAAAGTGTCACCTCTCCGAAAAATCATGTTTATAAATAAATTTTCATTTAAGGAAAATGCATAAAAAATGCTTTAGTTTCCTTAAACAAAATGCCACATGTTGAATTGAGCTTGTATTGCTGGTAAAAATAATGTGTATTTTAACACACCTATTCCTAGTGCAGCCCATGAGCGACATAAGCTTTTTATCAGTCCCATTATGTAGATAGGCTACATTTTTACTTAATAAAACAATCCCACAGAGTAAAACAGAATCCCTATTAATAAACTTCATTATTAAAACACCAACATTCAAATAATATTCCAAGAACTAGGTATTGTTTATCAAATATTAAAAACATGACAAGACATTTCTGAAATACTCCTTATATAATACTTATGAAAAACACCTAATTAATTAATGAAAATAGATAAGAACAAATCTAGATTCATAGAATGGTAAAAATCTAGGGAAAGTAATGTAAATATTTAGTTTTTTAATATATTTGATGATTTTAACACTATTAAATTAAACAGTTAAAAAATATGTACAGTGCTTTTTAATCTATAAAAAAATAATTTTGTATATGCACCTCAGAATTGGTACACTAATCTCTTAAAATAAGATATGGCTTGGTACAAACTAATCTGATAAAAACTCATAATAATACAAATTACAAATACAAACATATTCAATATTCGTGTTTTTCAGCAAAGCAAACCATCTTTACTTGAAACATACCTGAATAAATACCAACCACACATATATACATACTTGTATATAAAGTATATGTATATAATTCTCTTCAACTACAGACCTGATTCTCTGTTCCTCCATTTTCTTTACCCCAGAAACATTTAACTGTGTGCCCGCTGATTTCTGTATTGTGTGTCGCTTCTATAGCATGGGCAGCAGCTTCTTTAGTTGTGAACCTAATAAAAGCATATCCTTTGTCTCTGAAAACTCTTACGTCCTGTATTTGACCAAACTGTGAAAATGTGCTTTGCATTAACTCTTCAGTAATTATATTGCTAGTGAAACCTCCACAGTAAACAGTTGTGTTTGTTGGTGAACTCTGGTTGTACACCTCGTCGAAGGTCGGTTGTTTAACACGCTTGCTACTCGGCGCACCTTCATTGGGCCCTTTAGTAGGTGGCTTACGTGTGGACCAATTGGTACGTATAGAACGCGAACCTAGCCACTGGCCATTCATCGCCTGTATAGCCGATTCGGCATCAGCTTTCTTAACAAATGAAACGAAGGCGTACCCTTTAGATTTGAGCGTTTGTGGGTCACGTACTATTCGACAGTTCGAAATCTCACCGAAGGGGGCAAAGGCATCACGCAATATGTGAGTCTCAATTTCCGGTGACAGATCACCAACAAATATATGATGGTGATTGCTTGTATCAGTTTTAGGCTGATTACCAGGACTCGTAGCCCAGTTAACCTTCATTTCCTTTTCGAGAAACACTCGCTTGTTCATGGCGGCCAGGGCCGTAGCCGCCGCCGAATGATTTGTAAACTCAAGGAACGCATAGGGATCGTTGCCCGGCTCACGAATTATTTTACAGCCTTTAACTTCGCCTATTTGACCGAACAACGCGCATAGGAATTCTTCTGTCACACTCGCGTCTAAATTACCGACGTAGAGAGTTTTGGGATGGCTTTCGTCGCCCATATTAGCTTATATCGTAATCTAGCGGTTACTTTATTACGACTATGAACACTAATATTGAAAATACTTGCTAATTAACGTGTTATTTCATCACATTAAACATTGGATGACGGATAAAAGAAAGAAAAATGTCGCAAACAGCGCCTAGAACTTATCGAAAGACGTTGCTGTTGACTCGTGAAACGTTCACTTTTCGGAAACAAACGCATCTATAGACGAATTTCCGGTGGAATAAATTTGAAAATTTGGAGGGAAAAGTTTGGCACCATTAATAATAAGGTGAAATATCATTTAATTAAAATATTTAATAAAATATGCTTAGACATCGTATTAAATACAAGCCACGTAAAAATATTTCATATAAATACAAAATTATTGTTATACCATAAGCAATATTAGCTAAGACACATAGACATTTTTGTTTATCTTTTCCGGAAACGAGTGTCGTTTTAAAAGCATATGAATCATCATAAACATTGTTTCGTTGACAAATTCTATGAATAATAAACCTGTTCTGATTGGCTCTCTTAATGTAATCGTGTATTATAACCAATCAAATTATGTTTAGTGTTTGAAAATATGTGCAGAATTAATCACCACTAGTGGTGTCCTGTAATTTCAGTAATCCAAAATCATATTTGACTGTAACACCGACAGCGCTTTATATTTTATTTCGTACATTTATACTTCATACAACATGCTTTTTAAAAATCCTGAATGTGTCAAGTTTATTCTCGCTCACACGCTACATTGAGCATTCTGCATTACATAAATTATCCTTTATAGGATTAATAAATAATAAATTAATAAAAATAATATTATTATTGCTTTTGTACAGTTATTTTTATAGCCATACCATTATATGAAATATCATTTCATCGATATAGGAAAATATCCAGCGCCAACAAAACAGGAGTTTAAAATTTTACAATTGATATAACATTATTAAAACCCCGACACCTTGGTGTATTATGTAATTATGTAATTTTTTTTATTAAGTATTTAATTTTGTATATTTCTAACCATATATTATCTATGAAACGACTGCGACGAGTAATATGTCACATCCTTAACAATCTTAGGTTTTTTTATGTACAAATTTGTTGTCATTTGACAGGTCGACGAAGGCAGATGGGTTGTGCTAATAAAAGTGTTAATATTTACATTTATCACTAAAAATGCTAGTATTTTTGTAAATAATGTATTTGGTGCTTCCGATTCTGCCTCGTATTTGATATCTATCACATAATTTATCCATTATTTAATTTTATAAGGTTATAATTTGTAAGTGTAGTACACGTATGCAGTGGTGCTGGTATAAATTTGTTTTCGGTAATTTCAAATTTGAAATGACGTGAAATAAGCTCTTGGTAAATATCCAGATATAATGCTGCCCCTTATACAAAAAGATACGCGTACATCGCGCGGTTCATTTGGGGGCATACGTGAAAAGTTTCAAAATTGGCTCCGATTGATCTTTTCGGACAAAAATTCCAAGAATTTGTTTCTTTTTCTTATATTAAATTTGTCCTTTGCATTTGTTGAACTATTTTATGGAGTATGGACGAATAGTTTAGGTGAGTACAATTTATGTTTGATTTATCACCTTATTCACCGAATGAATTGTCGTAGTTATTAAAACCTTTTCACTTTTGCTTATCTTTTTTTTAATCATCACATCTCATTATTTTTATTATTATTTAAAAAAAATAATTTTGACTATTTTTATTTTCGGTTTATATTAAACTTAATTTTACTTTTTTCTAGGTCTTATCTCTGATGCATTCCATATGTTCTTTGACTGCACTGGACTGGTTGCGGGTCTGGCTGCATCAGTTGTATCAAAATGGAGAGCAAATGAACGCTACTCTTATGGCTATGCTAGAGCAGAGGTTCTAGCAGGCTTTGTAAATGGACTATTTCTTCTTTTCATAGCATTCTTTATTTTGAAGGAAGCTGTTGAAAGAGCTATCGAACCACCTGAGGTAAATTAACTATTTTTTTCATTAATGACAATAATCTCTATGTCCCATGGAAATCACATTCAGTTTTGGAACAATTTCTTTGATTCATTTTTGTTGTTTTTATTATTATCTTCTTATAAAAGAAAAAACGATTGTAAGTTACGAGGAATGTTATTAATGATTTTAATGTATTTGATAAATTGATCTCATTATATAAACCAGACATTATTAAAGTGATAAGATAATTAAGGTATCTTACAGTGCAAAGTTGGATATCTTTGGAATACTTCAATTTATGATATTAAAATTTAATTATTCCTTTTATCTTTTATATAAAGTTTCAAAGGAATTAATGTTAAAAATTAAATTTTTTTATACTTTTTTATGTCAGCATAATAAAAGAATGATGGTGTATAAGAAAAAAAACATCTCCAGTGCATTGAAAAGCCTGACTGATTAAATCTGGTGATTCTCAATAAACTGTTAAATGTAGTTGTACAGAAGTCTCATTAATTGCAAGTCTAAAGGTAGCTTGGCTATAATTATTTTAGCTTAGTACCAGCACATGATCCCAAATTGCTATAGCAGGTTACATTTATATACATGGCATTTAGAATTCAAGCCCGATTGATTCTCTGCAAGAGAAGTTTAAGTAAATTGAAATGGTGTTCCTACTTAGCTTTCAGTATAATTTTAAGCGATATACTTTGTGTGCATAATTATATACAGAATTATAGAAAAACTTATAATGTATTATATATTATAGACTAAGTAGCAATCAACATAAGCTTGCAACCAAGCACAGATGCTTTACAATGTAAATAGTTTGTGAATTTGGTATAAGATTCCTTAATAAAATTCAATCAATATTAGGTTTGCTGTTACAGCAGTTGAAAATACTATTAAAAGGAGACTTATACAGAAAGCCTACTATACTATTGCATATTATAAGAGTTATATTTTGAGAATAGCATCAACCAAGTTTCTTGCTGGCTCTTCTTGGTAGGAACAGCTTTTCAAACCAGCAGTAATGAAACAGCAATATAAAAAATAACTTCCACAATTAATATAGCAACATCAAGTGGGGTCAGTCAAATACGAATTAACAGTTTAATCCAAGTGGGGTCGGCACAACATGTTATAAACATGCTGTAACATGATTTGGCTGCGTTTTTACGACCGGCGGCTTCCTGACGTAAACTTAACTTAGTCGTCTTTTGTGGCACCTCGGTAAGAAATGAGGGTGGTCCATTCTACTAAACCGGATACCGCACGATGGTCAACTTACCATAGTCGCATTTTACGACATCTAGGTAAGAAATGAGGGTGGTCTGTTCTACTCAGCTGGATATCACACAGCAGGTCGACTTACCTTATTCGCCTTTTACGATACTTCGGTAAGAAATGAGAGTAGTCTATTCTATTCAGCTGGATACCACAAGGCGTAAAAATTTAATATTCAGTGATAATAAAAAAAATTTAAAATACATCAAAAATAGTCAATGTAAAACTTTCTATTTTATTTCGAAACTATTTCTCAATTTTTACGCCGCGCGTAGCTGCCGGCCAGGCACGTATTTTCCGATTGTTGTGTTGTTTTCAACCTTATTTGATCAGTCAACGTAGTTACATAAGTTGTTAAGTAAATTCAGACATGAAATCAAATCATTCATTACTAAATAAATGCAGTTAACACAAATATTTGAACCTCAACATTCTACACAACTCTAAATAACGATCTATTGGTAGTATTTTATGACAATAATCTCTTTGATTATTGCAATCGTTTCTAATCGTTTAATAAGACAGTGCAGTTTAAATAATTGTAATCAAATATTTTTCCACAAGCTGTACATTTTTGTATTCATCTGTTTGTATATTTTGTATGCCTCAACTATAAATATTCTCGTAATCCAAAGAATAAGTAGTATAGCTAGGTAACAAAAAGGTCTTGGACAAAAGACAAATTAGGGCAATAACTATTGAAATCGTTTCTTAGTAATAAAATGCGTTCCTTGAATCTGGTTTTAAATGTGGGAGAAATTTTCACTAATTAAATTCATAGTTAAACATAAAGCAAATGAGTATTTGTATGAAATGCCAAAATAACTGTTGTCAAATTGTGCATGCTGTTGCCATTTATAATTAACTAGTGGCCCGCTCCGGCTTCGCACGGAGGAAGAAAACCTATATAAAAAATTACCCGGTGGGGGCGGAAACGCCCACCAAGGCGTTGTGGCCCCTACTTGGGGCGCGGTCTCTTCCTGTTGACCGTGACATAACAAACACGGTGGGCAGGGAGCGACCGTGAGCAGCGATGGCATCCCTTTGTTCTGCGGAGGGGGGTGAAGGGAGGCGGCGGAGCGGTTGCACGAACTGTTGTTCTGGATCCAATCTGCTGCTAGTGAGTCCAGGTGTTAGTGACTCGCCCAAGCCCATCGTCTGCCGCCCTAACTGGGGACCTTTGGGTGTTCCGAACGGGGTATATCGGACGCCTTACAGGTCCCCGAGGCGGTCGGTGCATCTGGTGCTACCGATGCACCGGTTAGCGGAGGGAGGCTTCTCTTTCGAAGGGCCCCTACCCGAAGAAGGTGTTTGTTCTCTGGGATCAGAGCTGTCGTATGTGTATAGCGATACCCTATCCTTGCCATCGGCAGCGTGGTGGGGCACACAGGTCGTTTTAGTCGGTGCGAGTCCGGACATCATTTCATTTCGTTTCGTTTCGTTTCGTTTCGTTTCGTTTCGTTTCGTTTCGTTTCGTTTCGTTTCGTTTCGTTTCGTTTCGTTTCGTTTCGTTTCGTTTCGTTTCGTTTCGTTTCATTTCATTTCATTTAATCTACAGCTATTTACATAAAATATACATATACAAAATTTAATCTATTAATAAGGCCAAACTGATTATATAGTTTTACATAAATAAATTAACATATTAATTCATATTAATGACCAACTCTATGAAGGAGGTTGTATTAAAAACATGTTGTAACACTATTATTTTGATAATTGTCAAATATTTTACCATACTTCACCAAAGAAAAATTATGTTTAGCTGTCATCTATGTTTTGTATTCCACTGACATTTGCGTATTGTTATTCAATGTCATAGTCGTTCTTGTAATACCACGATTTATAGTGACTTGACGGGATAAAATAAATGCGGTCGAACGGGATAAAAGGTATCCTATGTCCGTTGCCTGGTTCTAAGCAACCTCTACACCAATTTTCAGCCGAATTGATTCATCCGTTCTTGAGTTATAAATAGTGTAACTTAGACCAACTTTCTTTTATATATATAGATATAGCACTTAGTTTAAAATAATTTCAAAATTTGTATTTGTTGCTCTACATGGTGTTTATATTGTTGATGGCCTTTTAAAATTAATGAATAAATAAATAGTTTGTAAGAGTCCGAGAGCCCCTTTTTCCCCGGGAAACTATCTCCGGTAGCTTCCGGCACTTCCAAGAATCCATTTTCCAAGCCAAACAGTAACCATAAAAAAAGTTACCTTGTTATCCTGATGATATAAAAATATATACCATGATAAAAGAATGGAATGAGATTCTAAAGAAAAATAATCTTACGCAAATGGATACATTCTTTCAATATTATAAATAAAACCATTAAGTAACTACAATAGTGATAAAAGCTATTGCCTATTACATATTTCAACATCATCCATATCGAATGAGTCTATGGCGCATTTTTAAGTATCACTATTTTAAATTAATAATAACATTTGTTGCAGGTGAAACACGAACGCTTGTTAGTTGTTTCAATTCTCGGATTCCTAGTAAATTTAGTAGGAATATATGCATTCCATCATGGCCACGGGCACGGGCATGGCGGCCACGGCCATTCTCATGGTGGTCACGGTCACTCACACAACCACGACCATGGTCACTCGCACGATGATATAGAAGCCCCCACCGGTGCGGGATCGGCCATAATGCGCGGAGTGTTCCTTCACGTACTCGCTGACACTCTGGGCTCTGTCGGTGTTATAATATCCGCTATATTAATGCAATTGTTTGGCTGGATGAGAGCAGATCCGATTTGCTCGATGGCCATAGCTCTACTTATAGCGGGTAGTGTGTTTCCTTTATTGCTCGACTCGGGTGGTGTGCTAATGCAACGGACTCCGACGTCCTTGGAACGTGCTTTACCGAACTTGTATACCAGAGTTGTTGGCTTAGCCGGTGTTCACGCGGTTCAGGAGCCACACTTCTGGACGCTTTGCAGTGACATCCACGTTGGAGCTATCAAACTGGAGGTTGCCCGAGAAGTCGACCCACGATATATCACCGAACAAGCAGCGAGAATATTCCGCGAAGTTGGTGTTAAGCACCTTACTGTTCAACTGGATTATTCGCCGCTTTGATTAGACAAATATTGAATCACAAATGTACATAATGCCACTGAGTGGTTATTTTATTGTATATAAGACAAATAATTTAATTTTGTGAGCGCAAACTATTAATGTCCGTAAATACGATTTTAGGAATTATTTTGCATTAAACGTCAATTTTATAAAGGTAATAGGTTTGCATGTGCAGTGTTCAATTTGTAAAATTACAAATCAATCGTTGGTGTCATAGTAGGTAATGAAGAAGCCAAGAACCTGTGTATTAGCATTTATACGAATACCGGTAGATAAGTGTATACAAATTTGATAACAATTTCATTAGTGTGTGTAATTATCACAGTAATTTGCATTATATTTTTACATTTACTAGTCAAAGTAATTTACTTCCGAATTTCCATTTGTGAAATATTTATTACCAATTTTGTATATTCATAGTAAATGAAATATTTAATGCATAGCAACTTGTTAGTCGCGCCTTATTGAAAAGATTAGCAGTAGCTATAAAACTTACAATAGATTGTTTTTGTAAAGTAATTATCTATCTCTTAGCTTTTTATACAAAACAGTTTCCATATGACACGAAAATGTATGTTAGCTTAATTCAAAATTAATTTGTGATGCGAGTTATTTAAAATCTTGACCACGAATGGAATCGTTTTAGTAAACTTTTTTTATTATGTATAATTGTTTTTGCCAACTCCTACAAACTGATGTAGCTTAACTTTATTTATTTTTCCAAAAAAATCCAATTTGTTTTATAATAGAATAAATGTAAAATGATTTTCAAATAAACGTAGGTAATGTTTTTATAAATAATTTAATTTTTTATTTTATTTTGTATTTTTTATTTTCTATAACTTTTGATTGTTTCAAAAGACATTCCGTTTTTACAACAGTATTGATTGGTGATTTAATAAAAAAAATAATTGAATTATATATTTTTTGTTGTGTAACATTATTTTTATATCCAACAAAATATAATGTTCCGTTAAAAACTGGTAACATTCTGCAAATTCAGTCTAGTAATGAGCTACTATTGCACTAATTATTAACACGAGGAACACATTTAATATTTTTAACGTGCCTTGAGGTCATTAATTAAACTACAACTTTTTACAAATATGTGCACAAAAAGATAAACTGTTGTTTAAAAATTTTAGGGCTTCATCTATGATTGTTGTAAGTAAATTATTAACATTTACAATTTGTTTGAATTTTTAAAAGAAATATGTTTTCCAAATTATTAGTAACGGTATTAAATGAATATTTTGGCTGTGGGAATTACGTTAGTACGTAAATAATGAAAGTATTATGTATAAAATTAAATAACATTTCATTCAGATTGTTTTTAATACATTAATGAATTAAAGAAATTTCCCTAATTTCTTTCCCGTCAACAATAATGACATTAATTAATATGTTGAAAGGACACAAAAACATGTTTTTTTCCCTGTAATTTGTGATTACTGGATTGCTGCATAGGACAAGGACATATAGATTTCTTTTTCATTATTTCTGAAAAACTTTCGGGGGTAGCTTCACACGCTTGATATTTAGAAATAAATATTTTTAAATTTATATATATTCAAATTCAAAATATTCTATATTCAAGTAAACTTGGTTTGAAAAGCTGTATAACTTGGTATTCCAATAAAATACCTACTCAGATATTTGAACAATGTATCCCTTTTTTATATACATTTACAAAGTTTAATTCGGAAAAAGCTGAAACGAGTGTTTGTTTGTTACCAGTCAAGTTTTAAAATTAATCTACAATAAATTTATAGTTTCTGATGCAAACTACCTTCGCCTACCCGCTAAAGGCGAATTTAGAAAAAAATTTTTGTATTACGAACCGTTATCTTCCTTTTATATAGAAACTAGCTGTCCGGCCATAAGTTGCTGAGGATCAGCTTGTTCTCGAATTCTCCGGGAAACAATAATTTTAAAAAAATGCTGCGATTGTCACCAAACTTAATCATGGGATCAACTGTTCATCCGCTGGGTTGTTCTAAATATTGTCTGAGAATTTCATTGAAATCGGTTCAGCAGTTTCGGAGTTTTTAAAGGACATAGACAAAACATTCATTTTTTCATATAAGATAATACAAAAAAAATTTACCTACTTGCCATTCTTTATTCTTATGTTAAAATTTCGCAATTAAGGTCTATTTTTGTTGAATTATTTATTATGGCTTTTTATCGTATTATCCTTTAATACATTTGATAATTAATTGATTAAAAATAAAACAACAGATTATATTAAATCAATTCTTTACATCCTTAGCGACAAGAACTTCGATCATATACAAACATACATATTTAAATAAAAAAATCTGTTAAGTAAATGAAAAATTGTTTAATTTAATACAAACGTGAAATTTCCACGAGATCTAAGAAAACTCGATATAATCACACCGGGTATTTTGTGATGTTTATACCTATTGATTAATATGCAGAAGGAATCAAATGAAAAGGTATAACCAGGTTAGGAAATTATAATATAACAATATAGTAGGAATATTATATTAGGAGTTGTATCAGCGCTCTAAATATTCAAATTAGAATGTAACTAAATAAGATGAAATCATAACTTTTTGATTATTGATATTAGACCAGTCTACAGAAAGGTTTAAATTAAGTGTAAGAAATATGCTTACACGTAAAGCATATTATAGCTTCAGCATAGTTGTAGCTTCATTAATCATATTGATCCTTGACGATTCTAAAGTATTTGAAAGAGCTTATTTGAATGAAGATTATTTTGATAGACTAAAGTTAAAGTAGTGCGACGTGAAACGATAGATCACATAAGAAGGCGCTTGAATTTATGAAAACATCATTCATTTTTCATTTAATATATAAACATAACATTCACTCATTAAGCATTCATATTTTCATTGTATCCTATAATGGAAAAATGTTAACTTAAATAAATAGAGAAGCAGTAAATAAGCATTTTTAGGTGGACTAACAAATTTAATAAATTATCGTAGACAATTAGTATGAAATGAATTTTAATTGGACTATTATGGAAGTAAAAAAATGGAAAACAATAACAAATTATAGCCCAGTGTGACTATATCTTAATAAAAAAAATGTTATTCAATAAGTTTTTTAGCTTTAAAATATCTGCGCAGGTACAAGACCTGCCACGTGGCGAGTCCTAGTAAACAAATCATGGAGAATATACTGAAGAACAGCACTCTATTGTTTGTTGATTCTGAAACAAATGAACAATCATATAACAATTTTGTCTATGATACGACTAGCTTTACCCGCAACTTCGCGTGGACTGTTGTCGTGTGATAGGTCGATAATAGATGGCGCTTTTCAATGTCATTCTAGAATTAACAGAATTTCTATAGTCTATATGTTATTCCGGTGTATAAGGTGTGTAATTGTGCCAAATTTCATCGATATTAGTTCAGCGTATACGTTGAAGAGTAAAAAACATCCATACTCACAAACTTTCGCTTTTATAATCGAGCTAAAACTTTTTAGCTAGGTGTTTGATGTTACTCGCACAAGCGAAAAACTTGCAACATTAGCATTTAGTAACAAGGATAAGTTGTAAGGGCAAGAGATTTTCAGTTTGAATCAGACTTACCGTTAGTATCTCGCATCTCTTCTTCTCTCTTTCTCATTAACGTGAAGTCTTGGACAATAGCCTCTGATAGATCTTCTAATCTCTTAAGTTCTAATTCCATTGGCTTTAACTTAGCGGCTTCACCAATCTGTATGGAAAACGAAAATTTATTTCCGATATGGTAATCAGATAATGACGTCATCAATACAGTCTTCCATTTTATATTTCGCACTTACATTTGATTAATATAATAATACTATTAATAACAACGATATATTATAATTGATTGTTGTTGGCCTTTTATTTCCTGATACGATCTGTGAGATGTATATGCATAATACAAATAAAATCCAATTTTCTATCTTTTAATGTTATTTATATTACTTTTATAGTATATATCTTAGTTATATTTTAAAGAAACTTTATTTTTACATCTTAGAACCTTAAGATTAACATAAGCACGTTAACATAAGATATTTTTTCTAAGATGTGTACAGTTATTATTTGCAATGTAGTAATGAAAGTTAAAGAAAAAGGTGATGTCTACAAACGTTATATAAATGAAAGATAAAGCATGCTTTTCTAAATGGCATGAAAATATCATGGTCAAATATCAAAATGTCATTAAAGCTTATCTACATGCATTCACTGCAACAGAAAATAAAACCCATTTATTTGATTTGATTTTTACAATACAATAGCCAAAATACCATATTATTAGAGGAGTTAAAATTAAAAACATGATTATGTATAACACTGTTAATGTGGAAAAATTTTAGTGACCATACAGTCTCAATCAATACAATAATATACAATCAGATAGGGAAAAACCATTCAAGCTCACACAATATTACCCATTTCTAGTAGGTGCAGAGAGTTTCATAGAAGATTCACCAATAAAAAATAAAAGATATTAATTGGTATAATGAATATGACTAAGGAATTTTCGTGTATTAATTTAGAAATAAAACTGAGATAAACATTACATAATTTCAAATTCAAATAGTTCTTTATTCAAATTGGCTTTTACAAGCACTTTTGAATCGTCAAATTACAATGAAGCTATGTCTGGTTCGGTAAAGTGCTCTTACTGAGAAGAAACGTGGCGGTCACTCTTTTCGAAATTAAGTATTACAATAATGTATTTTTAATTATTAAAAATTTTTCAGTATAATCTATTGTGTATCTGGGCAAAATTTAAATCCAAGCTTTCTTATCATTAACATAGTCCTTAACAGTTTAATAAGCTTTATGAATAAGTGTCTTTTTAATTGCTTTTTGAACTTGTGTAAAGTCAAGTCCAAAATAGAGAAAGTCTATAACTGTGTAAGCTCTGATAACTACAGCATATGATATAGTAACTCCCACAGATCATCAGATCTGTTAAGTAAGTAAACCTACAATGCAAACCATAAATATACTATAGTATATTTATGAGAGACATCTTCTGGCCTAAGACTCGGTTTCCACCAAAGCAGGGAGGAGGTGCATTTTATACACTAAACAGATTTTGACAGGCCCATTGGCGCAGTGGATAGTGATCCTGCCTTCAGCTCCGCGGGTCGCGGGTTCGATTCCCGCCGAGGGCCAACATTTTCTATAAAAGAATTTGTTAGCCTTTGAGCCTGGGTGTATATTTGTATTTATGTATTTAAAAAATATATAAGTATATATTCACCAGTTGTCTGTCACCCATAACACAAGTATTAAGTTACTTACTTTGGGGATGGACGACAGTGTGTGTGTAAGTGTCCCATATATATTTATATATCTTCATTTCCACATTTCTCAGTTTATCTTAAATGACAATAACTGATTGGTATTCAAAAGGCATCTCCTCTCCGATTTGTTGGAAACCGGATCTAGCATCTGGTCCTTTTTTTTAATATATTGGACACTTACACACATGGTCACCCATCCCCAAAATAAGTAATTTTAACACTTGTGTTATGGCTGACAGACAACTGGTGAATATATACATATATAATTTTTAAATACATACTTAAATACAAATACACACCCAGACTCGAAGAGCCAACACATTCTTCAATCAGTCAGGCCAGTCAATACAATTTTGGTGTAAAGAGTATTTGTGTATAGACTATTAACAGATAAACTTTTACAAGTTAATAGATCAACAACCAAAGCTAGCATGTATATTTCTTAAGCTTAGTAAACAATATTGCTATTCATAAAACTTTGTATAACCAAAATTATAGCATATAGATCAAGTTATTTATTATCAAACAGAATTAAAAATTATCATTTAAATTATATGGTAATGGGTGTAGTGTTAAGCATGAAACTTAACTACTTAACATAATTAATATATTCAAGTTGATAAGGATTAAAACCGTTTGTGTATCTGTCTAAATAGCTTTCCAATTACCACGTTGTATATACCATTTTTTTATACTTAGTATGGGTATAGTAAGCTATCCTCAGGAGATAGAACTCTAAAAGTGGAAAAATTACACTATACATTATATCATATCTCTAACGCTTTGGATACATTAGCGGGCTACGGCGAATATTCGGGCTACGGCAATATATGTGGCCGGGTACATCGTTGCAATGCGATGTATTCGGGCGCAGACGATGTAGTATTGGGCCACTGTAGGTAAACTGGCGCGCATCAAAGGGATTTGTCGCGACAATATTCGCTTGAGTGGCCACACTTACGACACTTCATTGTCGTCTAGACTTTAAAGTGGGATGAAAGAGTGTGTCTTTCGTCTTTCAAACTCGAAAGACGAATATTCGCCGTAGGCCCCTTTACGAATCTTCGCCCACTAATGTAGACCACACATCGTGTGTCGGCGACACACGATATTTTGCGCGCCAACGCGACATGAATCTTCGCGCGCTAATGTAGCCCCAGCGTAAGAGATAGGGCAGTGTTTTTTAATGAAAACTTCCAGACAGCTTGAATGTTTTTTAACACATATTGCATTAGAAATTATATACCTATACCTAACTTTGGAATCAATATCTAAATAGTGAAAATATTTAACTAGTCATTCAATAGTTTTGAGTTTATAATTAAGAGACAGAGAGATGCGACATAGGACTTTGTATCATAATATGTAGTGATAAGTAAAACAATCAAGTCATACTCACTCCTTCATAATTTTTTGCTTCTATGCCCACTTTAATGTCTAAGGTCACATCTTGTGGTACTCCTCTCCTTTCTGGAAGTAAAAAGGCACCTTAATTATTAAATATTCATATCATCATAGAGAAAAGACTAAAGTCAACTTTTTTTACAGCACTTTATATTGAAAGAAAACATAGTCAGTAAATCAGTGTTAACCTAGTTAACTTTTAGGGGAATGTATTACATACTAAAGTGTATAGTAGCAGTGTGATAAGTCTAAGCTATGAAGAAACTCAGTAAACAAAAGAAACCTTTCTAAGAAGAAAATATCTCTTTTATCAGTACTAGAATGTTAACAGGCCATAGTGTATAAGGAAGGAAAGGTTTTAGGTATAGAAATAAGTTAGTTGCCACAACAATAACGATCATGTGATCTGGTGATTTTTAGTGTTATTATAACAAAAGTGTAGTAATACCCTATTAACACTCCCTAGGAGACTCTTAATTAGTCCTTAAAGAAAGGCTAGGCCTATTGACTTTTTCAATATGGACTGTTAAGCAGCTTACCTGGTGGTATTTTTGATATGAAGCAAACTTCAAATGTGTCGTATGTCTCTGTCACAAATGTGAACTTTCCTTTCGATACATGTTCCTTTGTAGCTAGGATGTGACCCTTTGAATCACGTACCTGTAAGTTAATTACAATATAATACAAATAATATGTTAAATTTAAATATGTTGATACATTTTATAAATATTAAATCGTCAGTGTTAATCTACTGATGACTTTAATAAATAAATATATGACACTTACTCACACAGTCGTCCGTCCCCAAAGTAAGTAACTTAATATTTGTGTTATGGGTGACAACTGGTCAATATATACTTATATGTTTTAAAATACATACTTAAATACAAATATACACCCAGGCTCGAAGAGCAACAAATTCATTTATAGAAAATGTTGGCCTTTGGCGGGAATCGAACCCAAGACCCGCGGAGCTGAAGGCAGGGCCACTACCCACTGCGCCAACGTGACAGTCAATCAACTGATGACTTTGAAATGTGTTCTTATAGAAATTTTTGGTACCTTTGTTAAGTTACTCACAGGTACATTATGTCAAATAATTCTGTACTTTCAGTATAATGGTGTATATTGAAAAACTTCTGCTTAATGTTATAATACTTATACAGATGCTGATATAGTCAAACAAGGTGGATATTTTAGGAATTGGTTCTGACAGCTACAATACTCAAATTATAGAATAAAATCAGGAGAATTTGTACATTAATCTGCACAGATCAGATTATGATTGAATATAATAATAAGACGAATAACCTATTTACATCGGTAACCTTAGAGTGAAAGTCAAATGAGGACGAAATAAATAACATAAATGCAAGTGCTGTGCCTCTGTAAGAACTTACAATGTAATCGATTCTTTGACCGCCAGCTTCCGTAACTGCATATTCACCTGCGACAAGTACATTCGCTTGTAATTCCTCTTTCAAACATTTCTGTGTGTTCGGTGATAATGTCCAGGTCAAAGCATCGGAATCATGCCAAAATATACTCAACAACAGGACGAGATATTGCACCTCCATTTTCTATCTGTTACTGTTTATTATCGTACAATAATTAAATCAGAATTCATAACTTTTTGAATGTGAAAACAAACACATTATTGTGTCAAAAGACCGATGAGGTGGCCTGAAAAAAGGGAAACGTTGTCTTGCCCACAGACAACATTAACAAGTTATAATGTAGTTTATGGTTATAGTGACACATGACACCACTATAATTTGTAATACTTTGCAGTAAACTTTTTATAGTTTTAATTTAGAATGTCTCTTCAAATCTAACAATCAGTTTTTTTGAGTAAATTTGTCGTTTGAATCATTATTTCCTTACCTGGCTTGTGTCACATTAAAGTCATATCTTTTATCTAACTTGCATCACAAGTTACAATCCTAATCAGAATAATCTCATTTAAAGGCAAGATTTTCAAAGAAGCTGACTAGCTCAAGCTCTAACTACGTCATCTTATCAATTTACCTATTATCCTTAATTACATAAGGACATAACTGTGTTTTTTCCTGTTTCTGAAAGATAAACAAGTAAATTTTGTGTAAACTTTAATTGCATCAAATTCTATCAATATCCGGATTAATGTAAAATTTAAATGCAAATTCAAAGAATTATGTATTCAAATTCGCTTTTACAAATTACAAGCACTTTTGAATCGTCAAATTATAATGAAGCTACGACTGGTTAGGACAGGCGCTCTTATGGAGAAGAACCAGCAAGAAACTCGGCGAACATTCTTTTCAACAATAAATATTTTTTCATGTATTTGTATTGTTCAAAAATCAAAAATTACAATACAATCTGTTGTATAACAGATATACAGACTTTAACAATTATAATTATAAATAATATTTATTTATAAGACATTTAAATACATGCCTATCCGTCCCAAAAAAGTAACTTATTACTTATGTTCATTTGTTAATTTTAATATATTTAATGCCTACATATTATAAATAATCATAATGCATAGCAATATGTATGTTATGACGCTTTGAATTAAGTGCATTATTTATTTATTATTTAATTATAATATCAATGATTATAGCAAAGTAAAATGAACCTTTTAAGTAACCTATGAATATTATGATTATCATCATAATAAATTATTTTTAAGATTTTTTGTTATTTGTCCGTGGTCATAACCTTGTTTGTTTATCAATTCTAATTTTGGGAAACTAAAAATTATATTTTTAATTTTCCTAATGTTCTAAATGTTTGTTATTTAAAAATACAAATTTTTCTTGACCTCCTAAACTTTATTCATTGTAAACTTTAATGTGGGATACTATGAATAGCAATATTTTAGTCATAATTGAGTGAAATTGACAGATGATTGAAATTATTTTGTAGGAATTATTGCAATAATATTTGATTATCTAAATTTTGTTCTACGGAATAGTTCATAAAATATTGAAATCATTACAGTGAATCATATTTCTTTACAAACTTAAATATTTAAATGTTTACATAATAAGTTAAATAACCTGAGAAATATGTTTTCGTGCTATAAAATGAATGTTTTAATAATAATTACTTAAAATAGTAAGTACTCAAACACATTTTATAAAAAATATTTTAAACTGTATGTAGGTTATGATTTTTTTTATAACTAGACTTTTGTATGATCACTTTGGTTTACCATCTATTATCATAAAAAATTATCATTTACTTTTAATTCCAGACATTACATCCATTTTGTTGGAAATATATTATTAATTATAGTTATAAATTATTTATAATTAGTATTAACTATTAATAGTTAATTCTAATTATAAACTTTTGTTTTGTTAGTCTTACCTCTTTATAAATTGTGAGGACTAAAATTTAAAGTTGAAGAATACTTAATTTTTTCTTGTAATATATCAGGTGTTTGTTTTTCTTAAAAAAAAAATTAGATTGTCTGTTGAATGTAGAGTTTGTATTCTTTGATATAATATTTATTTTATATTTCAGGTGTATTTTGGACTGTTGGCTCCTGTGGAAGACCAAAAATGGCAATTTTGTCTTTTACATGGAAGAAGAGAATCAATAAATCATCTATTATATCATAAGCAGTTGTGAATGTCAGTATAAGGTAAGTGTAATGAAAATCTGTGCATGCAAAAATTGTTGACTCTTGTTGTTATTATCTTTTGGTCATTTCAGTTTGCTTTTAAAGCATCAAAAGATTTGTTTTGGTTCTTATTACTAGAATCTTCTATTTGTCAATCACTATACAGATTACAAAGGTGAGAAGGTAGCCGTTGAATTAAATAATAGTGGGTTGCTTTTTACTGCTCAAGATATGTATATCCCTATTGAATAGTGTAATGATATTTGTTAATTAGCAACTAGCAAGGTCATCTCGTATATATATATATCCTTGACATAATTTATAATAAATAATTGAATAACAATAGTATAATAAATAATAATATAACAATAATATGTATATAATAATAATATAATAAGTGAACTCTAATTTTACTTTGTTAAATAATTTGCATGTCAAACTTGACTAAACTTGACTAAAATTAGTTATAACATCTACTTGTATCCATGTTTTAAGCAAATAAATGATTTTTGACTTTTGACTTTGACTTTGACTCTAAATTAATTATGTTCGGATTTTTCAGTAGATAAAAAATATAAATATATGTTTTATAATATTTCATAGCTATATTCAGATGATTCACAGTCAGATGTTTTAAATCAGCTTTAGACTTGATGATTATTTTTTTAAAGTCTACTGAAATGGTATTTTAATTACTTCTGTATTAAAGAACAAGCTGTAATAGTTATGTCTTAAACCACACAGTGCATGGCTACTGCTGAAATTAGGTAAATAGATAAATAATTAGGTTTCTATCTATGAATATTTCTGTTTTTGGGATCAATAAATGTCCTGCTTGAAAAAAAAAGAAAGTGATATTGTTGATCTTCTTGACAATTTTCCTTATTTGAAAGTAAAGTTACACCATTAGTTATATATAGGTGGTGTGGGGGTAAGCTGGTATGAATGTTTCTTCTTCCAGAAGGTTTTTCCCACATTTCGTATCATATCGTAAAAGGTCATCATCATGAATGTGTCTACACTGTCTATTTTAATGGTAATGTGGTAATTTTTTTTATTCTTATCACAAAAAATAGAAATTTCTTCTTTGTTATTTAATTTATCATCACATTTTTTGAGTAATTTATAGAATTAGTAATAAACTTTGCAGATATCCAAAATACAAAAGTTATAAAAAACAATTGTTTTGCTATAATCCATGATAAATCATTCTAAATTTTTTGGGATTTTTACTCCAATAATTTATTTTTTTTGCAAAAAGTACCAAGTTTTTAATCTAATCAAGGGTTTTTAATTTAATCAAGGGTGCTTAAATGTAAGTTTTGGATCTGTCATATTATAGTTATCACTAAGATACGAGGAATTTTGAGAAGGACAGCCTTACAAGTGAGCAATTTCAATGGTAGATGTCTGCCACTAATTTTCAGATTAAACCCATAGCTATACCAAGTAGTTCACAAACAAAACTGAAAATAATGGAAGTCATTTATATACCGGTCAACTCAGGGGTGAGGAACCTAACCTGCTAATTTAAATTTTAGAATAAAGATAAATCCACACAGGCCTCACATAAATCACTTCAAGTAGTTAGCACATAAAAGTTAGTTTTGTATGTACTACAATTTTTTATTATGTAATATTAATTTCATAAATATATATATATTATATATTGCCTGGCACATTGGCGCATTGGGTAGTGACCCTGCCTTCAGCTCCGCGGGTCGCGGTTTCGATTTCCGCCAAGGGCCAACATTTTCTATAAATGAATTTTATTTAGTCTTCGATTCTGGGTGTATATTTGTATTTAAGTATTTTTAAAATATATAAGTATATATTTTCCAGTTGTCTACCATAACACAAATATTAAGTTACTTACTTTGGGGACGGACGACCGTGTGTGTAAGTGTGCCATATATTTATTATTATTATTATAACACATTGATGAAAAAAGTCTATAAAACAAATTTAATTCTAGAAATGCTTGTGGTTTATGCAGGCATTATAAACATGTTTAACGGCGCGCAAGCGGCCCTCGGTCCGCGTGTTGCTCATCTCTGATATTCATGTTAACTGATATATACTGATAACTAATATGTTGAAACGCAACTTCCATATTTGCTACAGTGTAGATTAATAAATTTTTCTACGTAACATCATAATAAGGAACAATACGCCGTGTGGTATCCGGCTGAATAGAATAGTATCACCTCATTTCTTACCGAGGTGTCATAAGAGGCGACTAAGGTAAGTCGACCCTCCGTGTGGTATCCGGCTGAGTAGAATAGACCAACCTCATTTCTTACCGAGGTGTCGTAAAGGCGACTAAGGTAAGTTGACCCACCGTGTGGTATCCGGTTGAGTAAAATAGACCATCCTCTTTCTTAGCGAGGAGTCGTAAAATAAGACTAAGGTAAGTTGACGTCAGGCAGGCGGCCGGTCGTAAAAAACGTAGCCAAATCATATGACAATATGTTTGTACCATGTTGTGCCGACCCCATTTAGAGTGGGATAAGAGCAGGAGGATGATGATCATAATAAGGAACAATGTAAGAGGAAGTACCGCAATATATAATATCTTATTAGAACTGTTAGTTTGTTTGTTGTTTATAGTTTATTGTAACATTTATTTCTTCTGTCCAAGGTAACTCGTATAACTTAGTAAATAAGTTAACAAGTGTGCGTACAGCTTTGACCCAGTTTTAAATAGTAAATCCGCGATATAAAGACAATAAATATACTTGTGTTAGCCAATTTTTAAAATAAATCATTAAGGGTTTTTTTTAGTTTAGCTATATTTTCGTGCTAAATCACTATTAATTCGAAATGCTAAAAAACGAGCTCACCGACATTTTTAATCTTAATGTATAAAAATAAATGTTTGCCTGCATATCCTTTATTTGCTTGACCGATTTTAATGAAGTTTTCACATTCTTTGGAATGACCCAGCGGTTGATCCCATACAGTTTAGTGGCATTGGAGCATTGTTTTAATTGTTGAGTTCTGTTTTGAGAGAATTTCGAAATCAGACTGACTCTCGCCCTCGGACTCGTCCTCCAACGCGTGGTTGGAGGGCTAGTTTTTAATAAATATTGGTAATACATTAATAAATTTAATTTAATATGTTATTCGTGTGATTATTGATGACTGACATTTGCGATCTTATCTTGGAAATTTTAAATACTTTTTGCATGCTGACAACACACATTTTTTTGACTCTACATCCTACTAATATTATAAATGTGAAAAGTTGTGAGTATGAATGTATGTTTGTAACTCTTTCACGGCAAATCCGCTGAACCAATATCGATGAAATTTGGCACAATTATTCCTTATATATCGGGATAACTTAAAGCTATAGAAATCCTGATAGTTCTACAGGAATAGAATGCCATCTATTATCGACCTATCACACGACAGTGCACGTGAGCCAAGTGGAGGGTAAAAGCTAGTTATACATAAATGAGAGATTAAACTTAATATAATTGCAAATTTTTATTGTATAGTATAATTGGATAAACATATTGTGAAAATTTCGCGGCACTAACTCAGATGCATATTACCTACAATAGAGCGATCGTATGTATATTTATGTAAATCAAATCAATATTTATGTGTCTTATTAATGACGGTACAATCCAAATTGTTGTTTATTATTGGAAGCGATTAAGTAAATTTTAAAGTTACTCACCATTGCAAAAGGTTAAAGAAATAGTATTGTTAGTATGTGCTAGTGCTAACTTTTAGTTTGACCTATCATATAAATAAGGGATTTAGACAACCGTAACGCGGCACCCTATGGTTGAAACTAAACATTAAGTTATTATTAACTTATCGTAGAGTCTAGAACTTATTTCTTTAGTCTTTATATACTATTTATTTTAATGTGAGATACGTTTTTTAAGACATGAGAACATTACAATAAAAAAAATCGATTCGAACTCAAAATTATGCTTTGAAATAATTTAAAAAAGTTTAATTTTCATTATATATTTCGTACGGATACCAAACCAAGAGTTTCGTTCGTTTAGAAACCATTATAATCACATACTATAAATCTATAAATTAATTAAATAAATTTATAAATTTTTACATTTGCGGTAGTAATGTAAGTGACATTTGCACATAGTTATTATAGTAGAATAGGGAAGCCAGCTTAAGTGTGTACTGCTTGTGTATTGTAGTGGCGTTGGTGGTGGATTTCAGTGCATGTATCAGGTATGAAAACGGATAGTCCACTCTACATTTAGGATTATATATATTTTCTATTTCCTTAATCGCGGATTGTAGTAAAATAATTCATTATTGCGTTTATTTCTTGGCCGACATATCAAACAAAACTCAATTATAAATAAATAAATAAATAAAATGAACTTTATTCGACAACATACATTTCAACAAAGATTATTTAAAACATTATTGTATACATATAAGAACGTATGCTGAGGAAAAGGTTGTAGACTCAGCTACAAAGCTGTTTTTCAGTCTACGCCTTATGACTAAGACTGCTGCCAACACAAATTGTCCAATTGTAAAGTTACATGATAAACAAGTTATATACTGCGTCACATGAGCTGCATTCGATAATAAATTAAAACTTTATAGTAGCCTTAACCTCAAACGCTGAACACATACAAAGGTATAAAACAAGGGTGAGGGGGGGTTTGTACATATTAATTTAGAAATAGCTGTATATTAAATACATAAATGTAGATTTATTTAATTTTTGACCAATTGGTTTGCAACTTTTGGCAACCCAAGAGCCAATCCTTACATAAACTTTTAAATTTTATTTTGCATGTAAGCTCTTTAATAGCAGGCGGTATATCGTTCCAGCATTTGGAAGCTGCGAAACGAAAACTACCCCTAAATAATTCGCGATGTGTAGATTGATAGAGAGACCAACCTATCAAAACAAGTTTCATTTATGTAATAACCAATTCTGTTATTTTTTTTATTAAAACTACCTTGCAACTTACAATTATTATATTAGAACCAGCTCTGAAGATAGTTCAACAATTATATAAGAACCAGCCCTGATAAATGTTCAACAATAACGATAGAACTAGCCTGAAAAACTCTTGAGAAGTATGTGGAGATGAGTCCATCAAAATACGTTCATCATCATCCTCCTGCCCTTATCCCACCCTAAGTGGGGTCGGCACAACATGTTATAAACATGCTGTAACATGATTTGGCTGCGTTTTTACGACCGGCCGCCTGCCTGACGTCAACTTACCTAAGTCGTATTTTACGACACCTCGGTAAGAAAGAGGGTGGTCTATTTTACTCAACCGGATACCACACGGTGGGTCAACTTACCTTAGTCGCCTTTTACAACACCTCGGTAAGAAATGAGGTTGGTCAATTCTACTCAGCCGGATACCACACGGCGGGTCGACTTACCTTAGTCGCCTTTTACGACACCTCGGTAAGAAAAGAGGGTGGTACTATTCTATTCAGCCGGATACTACACGGCGGCCCATCAAAATACGTTATTAATTAATATAAATAAATTAGAACCAACCTTCATAAATGTTTAACAATTACTTTAGAACTAGCTCTGCAAAAGTTTTGAGACCAGCCTATAAGAACTTATAATTATGCTTATGCACCTTATAACCGATGCTGTAGACGCTTGGCAATTTTATAAAAAATTACCCCGCAATTCAATGATTATATTAGAACTAGTTCTGAAAATAGTGTAACAATTATATAACAACCAGCTCTGAAAATATGTGTGGAATAGTCCAGAATAGGAGCTGATCCCGACCCCAAAATTAGATTAGATCCCCGAAAATCGTTCAGCAATTATATAAAAACCACCCTAAAAATATTTAAAAAAATTTTAAGAACCAACCCTGAAAATAGTTGACAAAAGCTCAATAATAACGTTAGAAATAGCTTTACAATAGAGCTCTAGAATACAATATAGCTCTTGACAAGTATGTAGAGACTAGCCCATAAAACCGCTTTAAAATTATGCAATAACCAATCCTGTGAACGCTCATCAATTATGCAAGAACTAGTCCTGTAGAATTCTTGACAAGTATTTAGAGACCAGCCCATTAAAACGCAACAATTACGTAATAACAATTTCTGTAAACGCTCATCAATTATGTAAGTACTAGTCCTGTAGAACTCTTGACAGTCATGTAGATACCAGCCCATTAAAACGCAACAATTATGTAATAACAATTCCTGTAAACGCTCATCAATTATGTAAGAACTAGTCCTGTAGAAATCTTGATAGGTATGTAGAGACTAGGCCATTAAAACACAACAATTATGTAATAACAATTCCTGTTACCGCTCATCAATTATGCGAGAACTAGTCCTATAGAACTCTTGACAGGTATGTAGAGACCAGCCCATTAAAACGCAACAATTATGTAATTACAATTCCTGTAAATGCTCATCAATTATGTAAGAACTAGTCCTGTAGAACTCTTGACAGGTATGTAGAGACCAGCCCATTAAAACGCAATAACTATTTAATAATAATTCCTGTAAACGCTCATCAACTATGTAAGAACTAGTCCTGTAGAACTCTTGACAGGTATGTAGTGACCAGCCGATTATAAACGCAACAATTGTGTAATAACAATTCCTGTAAACGCTCATCAATTATGCAAACACCCAGCCATGTAATGCTTAAGGCGCTAAATTCCCTTGAACTTAAATGCCAAGTTTGCGTTTTATTTGTATAAGTTGGAATCGCATCGATCTACTAGTAATAAATCTATTGCATTGCCAGTCAATAGAGTTACTTCAATTAAATTTGCATCAGTTAATAGCAAATCAACCGAAATATTTTCTACGATGAAAATATTTATCATCAATAATCGTAAGTTTTTTTATTATTACAGCTTTGCGCTTAACTGTTCTTAACTTATCTTACTTAATAGTTTGTAACACAGTTTTCAGAAGTGTCAAACCTCAACAGTTGCTATTTCTACCGTTACTTCCCACGGCAGAACCAGACTCCCACTAGCAATAAATAAGAGGCGAAAATTTAGAAAATAAATTGCATTTCATACCTGTCGAACTAGTGATCTCTAGTAATGGAAACAGAAACCATAGGGGTTATTGTTAGTTTTTCTTAAGTACATATATTAGATAAACGGACCAAGTACATATATTTCTTATAATCTTTAGACTATTCTATTCTAGTTTCCTTTTTAGATTTCCAATTTTTTTCTTTCCCCTTCCAATATAAGACTAGCTTTTCTTAATACTACATTTCTATATAGAAAGGATTTACTAAGTTGCTCCAATTTCCCATTATATAGCTACTGAAAAGTCTACTAAACACCGTAATATTATTTTAAGGTTTAAATTAGAATAAAACAAAGTTGATACGAGTCTGGATGTTCTACACCCAGAAACTCAGGTATCCTATTACAAAAATATATGTTGTTTTTTTCTCATCATATGATAGCCTGAACGTCAGAAAATCATTATTGTATTTTATTTTAAGCTTTAAGAGCTGCTGTTAATATTATTTCAAATGATTCAAACTCTTTTTGCCGTATAATATTTTATTGACTGTGATACATAGTTTAGTTGCCAACATCATTGAAAACATTTAAACGTTGCGCCCGATGACACTCGTAATGTTAATCAGCCTCAAGCATCAGGTTGTAAATACGTGCACATGTGCGTGATGTAATATTATACAATGAAAACGAGAGTTGCAGCGGGAGTGGCGCGAAAATATTCTTTATATTGCACTGCGTTCCATTCAGCTGACGCGGCCGTGACAGTGCGCGAGTGCGCGCGGGGGCGGGGACTCGCCGCAAAACTGGGTCGCTCGCGATGTGTTGTCAAGTTCAAGGCCACGCTAAGGGGGAGGGGGGCTTCCGATCGTCCATAGATGGCGTTGTGCGATTTGAAAAATTTGCGAGAAGAGGTGACGGGTGCGGGGAGGGCACGCGGGAACGAATTTTCGGTGGCGGTGCAACACACGACACGATGCTGCACTCGTGTGTCGAACGTCGCGACGCGAAGTACTCCAATCGTGACACAACACCCGAATATAAACTGACTCGATAGACTTACTAAGCCGACATGGACTGGACGATGGAGATGGATATGGAAATGGTTCGTACATTTTAAATTAGATTTAGATGTCTAGACGTCACGATACGTCGCCGTCACTGAATAATGTTTATGAAACGATTTACCATGACCTATCCTAACATTATATCAACTTACATTCAACAGATCAGTTACGATATTTCATAATTTAAATTTTAGTATTAAAATCATATAAAAATAAAGTGTTATATTCTTTAATTAATCTTCATATATATAAGCGCATACACATGGAAAGAGATTAGTTGTTAATTATTATGTATGCTATATGTGTTAGTGAATAGAATTATTTCATATACATTAACGAATCCTTATCTGAATGTTGCGTATAGGAATGAATAAGTATTCACAAGTGGTTAACAATTGACCGATTCGTTTGTCCAAAAATTATCATAAGCCCCTGTTCGCTATTTTGCTTCGTAACATCAGCGGAAGTCTTTTGAAACGAATTATGTTGAGTGGTGTTTTAAAACACATTTTTCCTTTATGCAGTATAGAAGGGAATTATAATAAAGCACCTTTTTCTTATATTGTGTATGTGCTAATTTGCAATGCATGTTTTACATGTATCGCGCAGAATATCACCGCTATTTTCTCAAACACCGGTGATACACGTGCGAAACGCAAACCGCGTACCGGACCTGCCCCAACGCGCTGTGATCGATCGTTCGCCAGCCATATCTCTGTCTAGTGCTAAGCCTATATAACGGTTTTTTGCCGCACCTATTTTATACGATGTTAGCGCATAGAATTCTCAAGGATTTATCTATTAATTATTCCCAGTCTTGATTGTTCTTTGTTCTTATATACTCAACCTAAAAATATAGGTTTTATCGTACATGAATTAATATAGGTAAACATATTCATCCAAGGCCTATTATGGAAAGATATTTGTCGTATATTAACAATATTGACAAAATCACAATATCTTTAATAATCTAATCTAGTTCTTAGCCTATATAACGGTTTTTTGCCGCACCTATTTCATACGATTCGATGTTGGTGCATAGAATTCTCAAGGACTTATTTATTAATTATTCCCAGTTTTGATTGTTCTATGTTCATGTATACTCCACCTAAAAATATAGGTGTTATCGTACATGAATTAACATAGTTATATATATATATATATATATATATATATATATATATATATATATATATATATATATATATATATATATATATATATATATATATTCATTCAAGGCTTATTATGGAAAGTTTTTGTCCTATATAAACTATTTTGATAAAATCACAATATATTTAATCTTTTAATAAGCTAATTTAGTTCTAACCCTATATAACGGTTTTTTGCCGCACCTATTTCATACGATCCGATGTTGGCGCATAGGATTCTCAAGGATTTATCTATTAATTATTCCCAGTCTTGATTGTTCTTTGTTCTTATATACTCAACCTAAAAATATAGGTCTTATCGTACATGAATTAATATAGGTATGTATATTCATCCAAGGCCTATATTATAGAAGGATTTTGGTTGTATATTAACTATATTAATTGGTTGTTCACTATTTTGATATACTCGCAATATCTTTAATCTTTTAATAAGCTAATCTTGTCTATATGGATATCTGAATTGCGGAAAAAGCACCAACGGTTATTATGAAAATTAGTATGTAGCGAGTTTCGGAGGTGATAAATCAATTTAACTAGGTTTCATTAAAAAAACGTCGTTTCATCACTGTTTTCAGGCACTGAAATGTTATTAGAATGTAAATGTTAATTATGCTGTCATTATGCAAAATTATGATAACTCAATTAGCAACGGGCGGACTTGAATTAAGATTACTCGGATCGAATCCAGATAACAACAGTCTTCTTATCGTTTTCTTTTTTTTCCAAATTGATTCTTTTTTTATATTAAAAAAAAAATACCGAGAAAAGCTTGTTCACTTAGATATTAGTTTATAATCTTTTATTTAGGCCATCTTTTATTGCTTAATATTGATATATACACATCGAAATATAATCTTTAATATTTAAATGAGTTAATCTTGTATATATATATTTTCGGAATCTCGGAAACGGCTCCAACGATTTTCAGCATGTAGGAGTTTTGAGGGAAAAAATCTATCTAGCTAGTTTTATTAAAAAAAAAATCATTTTATCCCTTTTTTTGTGCATTCAAAAATAATTTATATTGAATTGAATTTTTGCCAAAATTGTCAAGTCAGCGTTGCTTATTCGGGGAATGGTCGGTCACCCCACCTACCCTATTATTTTTTCTTTTTTTTTTTAAGTTTCTTTTTTTATTGCCGAGCAAGGCTTGTTCAACCTGGTACTATATATTAATTTGTTATGGCTCAAATATATTATTGTACTCCACTTAGAATCTCTTTTTGTATTTATCAATAAATTACATGGCTTTTAATATAAATGTACCAAATGAACATGGCTAATCGTTTTGAGTCATCCAATGTTCTTTTATCAATTATCTACATTATAATACTTTGATAATCATTGTGTCAAGATAAAATGAAGAATTTGTAGACATAGTGTCTCAGGCTATATACGATGGAAAAAAAATCCAATAAACTAAGAAGGTAATGTTGCTATATATTAGTGCAGTTTCGAAAATCTATCTAATCAGTTCTGCACAATTCGTGCGATAATGAATTGGCCTTGACTGCATTCACGAAGAGTATAAATTAATTGTATTTATTTATTAATAGTATTTAGTGTTAAATAAATAAAAAAAACGAGACGTACACGATTTATGTATTATTTTCTTCTTTATCATAGTACGTGTTCTTTATTTTTATGTGTTTCTTAAAAGGAACGATACAAGATTGTCTAGTTGAATTGAAAGTGTTATACTTAATGGATGTTAAAATTATACGATTTGAGACTAGAGCACGGTATTTTATGCAAAATTGATTTCAGCAATTCTTATTGCTTCATTTTTGGTAGTCATAGCTATGTTAAGATGTTGTTCTCTATCCTCCTCAAAACTAATTATAATACAATCACTAAATAAACTATTCCTCCAATTCTTATAAAATAAATATTTAAAATTCATAATTTTTCTTAAAGTTTATGTATAATCAAAATATTACTGTACTATCAGAAAAAATTATATCTCTATCTCTAGTAGCATAAATCTTGTAAGAAATATGTTTATATTATAGTGCCCTATAAAATAATGTAAAAAAAATTAAAAAAAAAAAATCGAAAAGAAAAATGAAAAAATAATAGGGCAGGTGGGCGGCTCGATCCTAGGTATTTCCACCTTTCTAGACCGCCCGTTCCCCAAATGAACTACCATGACTTTACACTTGACATCGAAAAATTGTAATTGTATTCAACGTAAATTTCAAAAAAAAATTTAGAACTTAAAAACAGCGGTTTACGAGATTCTGAAAAAAAATAAATAAATATGTATATTTATACATATATACATACAAGATTCACTCATTTAATTATTAAAGATAAATAATACAAAAACTATGAGATGACAGAGTAATCATCGCGTATGAAGGAAAAAAAAGTGCCATAAGCCATAGACATTAAAACCTGAGTTTAAATTTATTTTTATACAGACGACGTAATACTTCAAATGAAATTCATTTCTCTCATTATTTGTTACGGAACTGACTTACAGGCCTATCAAAGTAAAAATAATATTCCTAACAATTATTTCACGCTCTGTAATAGAAAATATCGGAATAAATAACACGAACATCACTATTAATTAGCATTTGTAGACCGGATTTTATAACTATGTTGCGTTGTTTGTTGTAGGTATTGAGGAAATCGTAGCGTTTAAGGTTACGTAAATTCGTAGTCCCGTCTATGAACCTAGCAGGATAAACCGTAACCTATTATCTCTTTTATATTTAAATGAGTTAATCTTGTATGTATATATTTTCGGAATCTAGGCAACAGCTCCAACGATTTTTCTGAAATTCACTATGTTTGGGGGGAGCAAAATTGATCTAGCTAGAATAAAAAAAAACTTGTGTTATCCCTTTTTTTGGACACTAAAAAATCTGGTTAAATAGGAATAGATAGTAAATAAAATATTTAGCTGTTAAATGCAAAACTCTGACAGCCTAATGGTAATACGCGGACCAAAAAAGTTCCAAACCTAGGTTCGATTCCCACGTGTGTAGGTTTGATTCTAACCCCCTCATATAAATTTCATCCTACTAATATAATAGATGCGAAAGTTTGAGAATATGGATGTATGTTTGTTTCTCCTTCACGGCGAATCCGCTGAACCAAATATTTGGCAAAATTATTCCTTATACACCGGAGTAACATAAAGGCTATAAAAATCCTGTTAATTCTACGGGAATAGGATGAAACTAAAAAGCGCCATCTACCAGCCTATCGCACGACAACAGTTCACGCGAACGAAGTCGCGGGTAAAACCTAGTATTCTTATAAATTATAAGTAGCTATGCTCCAAAAAAAATTTCCTGTATAATCATATACACTCGTGTACCTAACAAATAATTTCAATATAAAAATCCCATTTAATATCTTAATGGTCGTAACTTTCCATTACGCAGTCTATGTCTCATGATCGCTTTTGGTGTTGTACAAATACAGGCTACGGCCTACTCCCTTAAAATAGAAAGGGGCAGAGATAATATCTGTCACGTTTTTCACTATGTCTTCACAGATTAAAAATATCCTAAGTCCTGTAGGTTTTTTATATTGTTTTCCTTCATTTTGTTGGTTGTTATTACTACATACCTACAACTAATACGAACTCTTTTAATTGGTGCCCGACCAATTCAAATCCGCAGACGGTGCTTTATCCATTAGGATGTGAAAGTAGAAGAAACAATATATACCACAGATATTCACTTTTATGTAAATACTAAAGGTACCCACGTTTCGTTCATTTTAATTTAAGTTGAAATAATCTCATTTGTGTACTGTATTGTTTTCTGTTCCTGAAAGAAAAAGGGTTTTTTTTTCTCCTATACTCTCCGGTATATCAGCTTTAATTGTACCAAACTTCATCACAAGTCCGATATAGTCCTCCACAGCACGTCGCTATAACTTGACGTCTGGCCTCACAGGAGGCACTCTTAAAACGACGCTACCAGGATGCTACGAGCCGCGCTCTCCATATCTCAACACCCTGCGATGTTTCTGCCATCGCCTATCCTCCTGGTGACGCTGTAAAAGACTTCAAGGCTAACAAACAGCGTTAGTTAGTGTCCGAAAAAACACAAATTTAGAACAATTTAGCGGATTAGCCGTAATAGCTTAATGGACAGACTCGCATTTATAATATTAGTATTGATTTAATTAATTTGTTTTCTTTAATTTATTTATTTATTATGATCGGAATTGTTCTTTACGAAGTATGCTCTTCTCTGTAGCTATTATACTTGTATCAATTAGGTCACAAGGTCTTGGACATTTCAGATATTGACATAAATAGAATAAATGTGACAGCTACTTCCGTGAGCGAATGAATGGTCTTTAACTAAAGAAAATATTAACGTTTATATATAAAAATCCCATGTCAGGATGTGCGTTTACGCTAATCTTCAAAACGACTTAACTGATTTCAATGAAATTTTCTTGGTAGGTATATTATGCTCCAACTTAAAGGATAATTTAACCAAGAGTAAAATTAAATTTTAAGTTTTTTTCTAAAGATTAAATTTACCTTGAAGTTCTATAAGTTGTTGATAGGTGTCAATATATGTATTAAAGTTATTTATGCACGATGTGTCAAAGTCAAGTCTGTAAATTAAAGAAGTAGGTTCTATATCACGATACACACTATATATAAATGAAAAATATAAAATAAATAACAGTAAAAGTAAGAGGAAGTATGTACAGAAGTGTGACGAGTTTGAATCAAAATCTATATTTTTTTTAAATAACGTCACATAATAAATCATAATTGGAACACGACTCAGATTAAGTTGAGCTGTACCTTAACGCCGATTTTTAATGGCGGCCAATGCTAATTAAATCTAAAGACAGTTAAAGAAACAAGCTTGTTATTCCTTAATTATATTCGGTTAGTTTTAAAAGCTGAGCCATATGTTACCCTGTAATTTGCGAAGTTAAAATATCTAATTATTTGTTATACAAAGAACCTAGTTTTTATATAAACGTAGTAGTGTATAAACGTATTTTTATATACTCCAGCGGAAATCGCGGGTAAATTGTTTATGATTGATGCAACTTCGTATTTTGTTTTAAATGCATGACATTTGATCTTTTCTCAATGAACACAGTTGATTGTATTTAATTGTCTATAATATTCCCTTTTTCTACAATATTGTCTCTACAACTTGTCTTTAACAATATGTAAAATGAGAATGATTTTCCCACACAATATTCTGTTTTGATAATACTATTATGCGCAGTTGTATAAGTCGATGTTTTAACCGATCCTAGGTTTTTGACTAGCTATGTTAAAGTGAAATTAAAACTTTTCAAGATATTATTATTCACATACGATAATTTGGATTATCGTGAGTGTTATTGATGGTTTTATACTCACGTTGTAGGTATCGAATTTATCTCACCAGCTATAGTATTTGGTCATGGCGCGTTAACATCAGTAGTCAGCGCTTATGACTAGAAACCCCGGATGGAACTTAAACTAATACTATAGTAACGGCTCCCGCCGTGTGGTATCAAGCTGAATAGAATAGTACCACTCTCATTTATTACCGACGTATCGTAAAAGGCGATTAAGGTAAGTCGACCTGCCGTGTGGTATCCGGCTGAATAGAATACCACCCTCCTTTATTACCGAGGTGTCGTAAAAGGCGACTAAGGTAAGTCGACCCGCCGTGTGGTATCGGGCTGAGTAGAATAGATCAACCTCATTTCTTACTGAGGTGTCGTAAAAGGCGACAGAGGTAAGTTGACGTCAATCAAGCGACCGGTCGTAAAAACGCAGCCAAATCATGTGACAGCATGTTTATAACATGTTGTGCCGACCCGACTTAGAGTGGGATAAGGGCAGGAAGATGATGACTAAAGTAACGCCTCGTTACTATTTCGCAGCTGGGCCTCCTCTTTCTGATTTTTGGAAAGGTTGAAGCTAAGACCTTACATGCTGCTCTAATGCCGAATGGTGGGTTACACATTCCAAAAATTCTCAAGAGATGTGCAGGTTTCCTCACGATATTTGCATTAACCGAAAAGTGTACCATAAATTGCTAATATCAATTAGTTACATATTTATTGCCTGCCCGGTGTTTGAACCCGTGGTCTCTTCGAAAGAGTTGCACTGTGTCGCACGCCTAAAAACGCTTAAGTGATATTAAATCCAAGTTGTTTATTATATCGGCTTTTTAATAGTAGAACCTAAATGTTTGTACTCTTGTATATTAGGACTATGATTAACGTGTCTAAATTTAATCGTTAAGAATGATTATATAGAACCTTTTGAACAATTGTTATCGACCATTAAAAAAGTATGCCAACGGAGTGCATAAAAACAAACGGAATGCGATAGGTATCGTTAAAAATACACTTATCGCGTCGACGGCCGGCTTACTAGCTTATAGCTACCAAAAAGCAAGACAATTCGGAAAATGCAAACTAATTCTCGATTACGTTATATATTGCTGTTTTTCTTTGGCTAAGTGTTAAAAAGGCTTCACTGCAAACGTAATATGTATTCGGCAATTCGTTGGCTCCGTTGGTATCGTTTAATTGACATGAGAGTAGAAGTGTGGCGGGAAGGGGCTCGAGCGGGAGATTTGGCAGTTGGCCTTGACAATGAACCGGCGGCGCACACAGCCTTGATTATGTACACATCGCACGCACACGTTTGTAAAAGAGCTATTCCACGAATGGCCTCTCCCACACAATTATTTTTGTAGTAGGGCTGACTTATCTATAAGTTTAGGCTTATTTATTTATTTACAGATATTTTTAATCGATAATAATACCCGATGATTTATCAATTGAGTCTAGTATTTCAGTAATGAATCATAATTGTTTTATATAAAATATAAGTAAACCTTTTTTGTGTTTAAGTATGCTATTCATTAATTAGGTTTATCATCATATAAGATAGAAATAAGACTTTGTTTTGCGATGACTTTGAATTACCTAACAACATAATTTAACGAAAACGTTATTTGACAACATAAAACTTAAATTCTAAAGTGTGTTTGTTAGTCTTTTATTTGCTTCAAAACAAATTAATCAATATGGTTTTCGGTACTAAAGTAACGCACGCAAAGAAAATCACGGGTAGAAGCAAGTTTGTACATTAATTACTATTTACATATTATTTTCATTTCGCATCTAATATGATTTATAATATTTAAATGAGTTAATCTTGTATGTGTATACACACACACACACACACACACACACACACACACACACACACACACACACACACATATATATATTTATATATATATATATATATATATATATATATATATATATATATATATATATATATACCTAGGATCGAGCTTCACCTGCCCTATTATTTTTTCATTTCTCTTTTAATTTTTATTTCAATTTTACTACTATGATTAATATAGATTAACGACTTCCAATATGCGGTTACAAATAATTGTAAATCTTTTATTTCATATTGTTCCCTTGCAAATCTTGTTCTTTAATACACATATTTAATTAATATATAATTGATTCGTATCATAAAGCTAATGATATGAATTATTGTGGTATTGAGCTATTTATACATGATGTAATTATTGTTTTCAGTCTTGTGTCAGTTAATGATTGTAAACTAACAGCTAGATATATAAATAACACAAACGGGTCATAACCTAAAACATCACTGAAACAAGCTACAAGCAGAACTTACTGCGACGATTTCATTAGTAAAATTAGCAAGTTTAAATGTGATTATATTCAATTAACTTTATCAAATTGTAGGCTATCAAAATTTTATCTACATAGCAGGTGCATTTAGTGAACTCACTAAATGAAAGCTCTTTGAAATTCAAATACATTTTCATTGTAGTCAAAAATCGAGTTTTTCGGTTTATTTTTTACTAGCGGCCTGCCCCTGCTTCGCACGGGTATAAAATATATATCCCATGTCAGTCAGTGTAAGAAAAATGATTAAAATTGATCCAGATGTTTTGATTTATTCATTACTGCCCGTGGCCGTAGCGTTAAATTTGGAGAAAAACAATTTCCTTTCCCTATACCAAGAAGATTTCCTGCTATCTTTGGAATATCTAAATTCATATAGTACATTATTACTTATTTACTTTTATATTTTCCCTATGTATTTTATTTTTACAATTAATTACAGAATGTCTTTAAACAAACTTTTGAAAGAGCGACATCGCTGCTAAAGTCGAAGTGTTATAGGGCGAAGCGCGGTCTCCTCGCGGGATTTTAAATCTGTAATATCTCCGAAAATGTTCACTTAAATTACATGCTGTAAACGGCAATATTGATCTATATTAAATCAACAATTTATTTAAGGTACTCAATTGGATAAGGATTAATGCTGTATTGTATAAAAATTGCTTTGAACATAAGGCATCATCAAAAAAACTGCTATTGTGGGTTATCCATAAGAGATAGATATATACCATCCCGGACTTTTCTGTAGACCTTTTTAAGGTGTACAAATACTTAGTACATCATTTTGATAAATCTCGTAGGGTTTAGCCTGCGTTTGCAATGTAAGCGGAAAAAATTGTAATTATTTACAGAAACCTCAAAAATTAAATTATTTCTCTAGTTCGTATTGAATGTTATTATACGTACAAACCTTCCTCTGGAATCACTCTATCTATTAAAAAAAACCGCATCAAAATCGGTTGCGTAGTTTTAAAGTTTTATGCGTACATACGGAAATATGGACTTTGTTTTATAATATGTAGTGATATTCCTATATAAAACGAGATATATGATTTTTTATAAGTTAGCAAAAAATACGTCATTATATATTTTTTACGGTAGTTAGCACATTGAACTTTTAAATGTACTTTTTGTATTCGATTATTTTATTAAAACTTTCTAGACTTCTATTTTGGGTCGTGTCGGAATAGATGCACTGTTTCGTCCAATTTTCCATTTTTATATGGAAAAATATCAAATATTTTGATAGACTTCAACTAATTAATAAGAATTAGAATTATTTCACCTTTTCTATGTTATTTGATAATTTTGTTGGTAAAGAGGGAATCTTCTTGATGTATTAAAATATTACATACACGAAAATTGACAAAGAGTGTTAGAATAATTTAATATAATTATTGTAATCGGAATATCTTTATAGCTTAAAAGCAAATTTTTGTAGTTCTAATCTTACTATATGTAAATTCTACTTAGTATTTACGTGTATTTTTTCTAAATACGCTAATTGAGCATAATTTAAAATAATTATAAACAGATTTTTGAAATGATATTTTATTACATTGTAGATAATAGTGACTCGACATAGTCGCGACTTTCTTTGCGTTAATTTAAATTATCGAATAGGTACTCGATTAAGTACTGTTTTGTTTTCTGGTTCCGAGAAAGAGAGGTTCCTAAAACGGGATTTTTTATTCTGTCTTAGCCCGGTTCGTAGGCTTCAATTGTGTCAAATTTCATCAATATTGGTCTATCGGATTGGCCATGAAAGCGTAGCAGATATACAGACTTAAGGACGGCAACGCACTCGCTCTGCGAGAGGTCGTGGGCGGCGGTGATTACTTTAAAATAAACTGCATGCTCGTTTGCCATCCTATATCATAAAAAACAGTCAATTTCGCTATTGTACTGTTAGTATAGGTTTTTACTGTAACAGTATCATGACAATATTATTGCAATAAATAATTGAGAATCGCCAACCCTATAGCCAAAAAAGCGTAGCGAGACTGCCGGCCCGACGCGCCGACGCCGCCGCGTGCCTGCCCTAACACAACCTATACATCAGTGGTTCTTAACCTTCTATTGATCAGGAACCGAGTACTTAAAAAATAGGCCCCACTGCGTTACTAACCATCCCCTCCCTATACTTTAGACTTTATACAATACCGGCTCAAACCATGCGAGTTATTTCTTTCTTAGCCAACACCGAATATGAATTTTAATATTCCCATACTGTGATTGTTAATTAAAATTTTACGTTTCATTACGAAAATTTTTAAACGCAGTGTAACTGGTTTTTTCAGCGATTTTTGAATTTAAACTATCGTGAGTGGTATTCATAATTAATGTATAGAAACCGGCTATACTCACGTGTTATTTTATCGGATGAGCCCGACTAGTTTCAAGCCCGCCGCGATAACGCCGCGTAAACTACCGTGAAACGAGTCGGGCTCATCCGATAAAATAACACTTGAGTATAGCCGATTTCTATACATTAATTACGATTTGTTAAAAATAGGTTTAGACGTAATTTTTTACATGAGAAATTGATTATAAAGGAAACATGAAGATGCGTTGTGACGAATTCTGCTTTTGTGTAGATGTCTCGTAGTCATCATTCTCTTGCCCTTATCCAATTACAAAGTGGGGTCGGCACAACATGTTTAAACATGTTGTCACACGATTTAGCTTCGAATTTTACTATCAGCCGCCTACCTGACGTCAACTTACCTTAGCCGTATTTTACGACACCTCGGTAAGAAAGAAGGTAGTCTATTCTACTTAACCGGATAACAAACGGTGGGTCAGCTTACCTTAGTCGCCTTTTACGACACCTCGGCAAGAAATGCCGAATGGTCTATTCTACTCAGGCGAATACCACACAGCTTATTCTAGAAGTCTCGTAGTATAATTGTATATTGTAATATAAACTAAAATTTGTAAATATGCAAAAATTGTTCTTGCATTTGTTATTCATTTTGTGTAGTACATACGCAGTTCGAGTTTTGTTATTCCATAATGGTATATTTTACTGTTTGAATTTTGATGTGGATATCTATATCCTAATTATTAGTTCGTGACTTAGTCTTAAATTGAAAATAAGGATAACGGGTTATTGATATAATATGTTTTATCATGAACCTTGCTTAAACTATGAGCATGGTGAAAAAATACCAAGTAGTCGGAACGTTAATAAATTTTAGTTCTTTGTCCATTATTGAGTTGTGGGCAATCAATCATAGTGAAGCATTATGCATATGATCCGATATATTAATTAGATTTCAATCCAACATATACTTTAATATCCAAATGCAAATTCATTTTTTTTTATTCAAATAAACTTGTAAACTAGTGCTTTTGAATCGTCAATTCTACTGCTGTTTCGGAAGGCTGCTCTTACCGAGAAGAGCCAGCAAGAAACTCGGCTGTTGCTCTTTTTTAAACGTAATACTTATAACTAGTTACATTAAGTCATTACTATCTACAGGGTACTCTATCATTGCTTGTTGTAGATTTAGGTTTTAAGTTATTTTAGTTAGCAATATTTTTTTTTCTTCTTAAGTTACCTCTCCGACTAGCGAAGGTTCGCAGTATACTTCTTTTATTTCTACGCGATGTGAATTAGTTGTTTAGTACTTGGGATTCCCGTCTACTCCCGGATATTACGTAGTCAGGACTTCTTCCTGCGTCCGATATTTCTTCTTTCTGCTACTTTTCCTACCATTATCAGGTGGAAAGTCCATGCTTTTCCTGCCTAAACAAATGTCCATGATATAATACTTTCTAATCTTGACAGTGTTGAAATTTAGTCTATAATAGACAAGCCGGCTACGCGTTGCTGTGGAAACAAAACTTTCATTTATTGTTGCATGAAATGCTGCGATTGCAGGCAAACTTTACAGGATTAACCGCTAGGATAATTTAAAGATTGTCTGAAAATTTCATTAAAATCGGTCCTGCGGTTTCGAAGTCTATAAGGAACATGCATAATCACTTTTCCTTTTATATATATAGATTTCAATGTAGGTTTTAATATACAATTTTAAACTTATTTTCTATATTTCGATCAATTATTTTTTCTTTGGTATAATACTGAGCGATATATCTACTGTTGACAGAATATTAAACAAATTAAAAAGGCAAATAAAATATACAAGATGCTCGGAACTGGTAATTCAAAATCGATTCATGGGGGAGGCTCTGAATATTTAATGGCTGCTGTCATATGTTGTAGGTGTCAAATGTTTTATTGATTAGTAAATACAACTAGGTTTTTTTTATGTAATTCATTTATGATTTTATATTGAATACAAACTGTACCCTCGATTTCTTTCACGTCTACATAAATCTTAACCATAATTATGTTCCGAAAGATAAAATAAGAAATTTCTCTATCCTTTTGTAGGAATTTATTTGGCACTTATTATACTTCGGGAGCACAAATAAAGGAGAACTCCATTTTTAGACGGATATTATTACACGGATATATTGTAAACGTCTTTATACAAGAGCAGTCGATGACAGAAGGAAGGAGTACTTTTGACGCAGACAAATATATATCATGGCGTTTGGGTGCGTTCACTTTCCATCACCTTTTTTATTACATGTGGTTTGTGGAAACACATGTCCTTCAATACTACCAAGTTTGGTTAATATTGCTCTAAAAACAAAAAACAAAACATTTATACCACCGTCCAACTTCATCATCATCATCCACCTGCTCTTATCCCACGATAAGTGGGGTCGGCACAACATGTTATAAACATGTTATCACATAATTTGGCTAGCTATTTTACGACTTGGCTAGGTATTTTACGATTTTACGACGTCAACTTGCCTTAGACATATTTTAGGACACTTCGGTAAGAAAGAGGGTGGTCTATTCTACTAAACCGGATACCACACCATGGGTCAACTTACCTTTTAGTAGTTGTCTTTTACGACACCTCGGTAACAAATGAAGGATTACACAACCTTGTATCAAAATATAAGTATTATTTGTTATAGTAGTGAGTTCATAAAAAAAATTAAATTGTATAATTTTATTTATTAATTTATTCAGGTCTTCATTAAATATTAATTATCCAACAAAATATATCCTACATAGTTTTAAATTAATAATTTAGTACCAATTATAGGAGATCACATAATTCTTAGTTAGAGTCTTACAATTATAATTAATAAAAACAAAATTGTCATCAAAATAAATACAAGAGAATAATGAAAACATAAAAAACAATAATAAGGTTCAAATATTACAACTATGAATTTTTAAATTTTTTGTTGCTCAAAGAGATTTGAGAACAAATATAAAAACATTAAGATTTTGATAATATTATTAGGTCCTAAAACATCATATCTCTCAGGTTAGAATTAAATGTATAAAGAAGCCTACATGATTCTCTAGCCCTACAAATATTATCCAAATAAGCCTATATGAGTCTCTAACCCTTCAAATAATAATATTTGATATATACCTACATAGTATACAACGAACACTAAAATCTATTCACTCCTCAGTTCAGAAACTTAAGTGAATAAATACAGTAAATTTATAATATTTTAAATTTATTTTGATATATGCAAGCATTTTTTTATATGTACTTATTAAAACAAACTGCGACACAGATATCAAACCTCAAGACATTTTAAAATAACCAATTGCGTGAAGTCACACTTGGCGTTCGTTCAGGAAAATTTATTGTGCGTTCGTTTATTCGTTGTCGGTTGTGAAGGTACTGTGGTCGTAGGGCGTTCATTCGTTGCAAGCGTGCTCGTTCGTAATTGAAGGGACCAATCTCAAAGGAGACGAGCACGTGGGTAAAGCGCTGGGCGGCGCGTGCGCTGGTGGGGCGAGCGTGCTCGCTGCGTACGCAATGCGTGAATGCGTAACTGTCGCCTCAGTTATCATGCGCGGTCTCAGTTTGCTGTTAGTCCGTAATTTTCCCCATCGGCAATATCGAAATCGGAATATGTTCTTAATTTAAATTCAAAATATTCATTCGAAACTTGAATCTACAAAAATTCGGGAAATTACCACCGAGATCTATATTAGCAATCATAGGATGCTATATAAGTTTGCACTAAATTCCTTAACAGTGTGTTCGCCATTTTTCATGACACTGGCATACATAATTTGCATTGTAGGCGATTGAGCAAGTGTTTTAAAAGTTTGTGAATTCACGGCATCGTATTTTTTAGGTCAAAGTGAACTTTAAAATGTGCGCGGTAGAAACTGCTTGGATATTTCCAGCTAGTCCCATTAGTTTGGAATTGATTGCAACGAACTATGTGAGTAGATTTAGGAATTACGATATATTTAATAGTATACATATGTTTTCTGTAAATAAAACCTTAAGTTTTAACCTTTTCATTATCAAGCCTATAGTAAGGGCCTTATTAAACAGTAAAGTGTTCGACGTAGTACGACTTGCTTGTAAAAGATAAGAATATTGTTTACGTTATGTAATGGAAACTATTGTATTTCTACTCCATTATTTATTAAGCAAATGACCAACTAATTGTACTTTGTATAATTTTATTATGCTTATATATATACGTGAAAAGTTGTTTTAATTCTTAAAACGTTTTATAATGTTTTCTACTATTGATAATGAAACTAGTTATTAACTAGTCCTTAACTAGAACTAGAACTTAGTCTTACGAAGTTTGTAGTTAGGTATTGGTTAAGTATTTACATATTACCTTACTCCGACTTGTGGATTCAATTATACGACCATATCAATTGTAAGTTTCGTTACGCATATATATCTAGTTAATTCGAATTGCAAGTTTTTTTTATTTAGTATAATCTGCCATTCGCAAAAGTGTCCTAAATATTTTTCCAAATTAAGATGAAAAATACGCAAAATTTCGTAAAATTTCTTTAACCCGTTAGTTAGGGCGTCAAAATAGTGCAAACACACACTTGCCAGACTGTCGCCCTTTTAATGTTAATAGGGTAACAAACCTAATCTGTTTATGTCGTAAGATATGCTCGCAATATATCATTATCCTCCTGCCTTATCCCACTCGAAGTCGCGCCGGCAGAACATGTTATTCTTTTCCATCCCATTCCATTCTTTTATATGCATGTCATACTTGACACAATCCAACCATCTATTTTTAGGCCTCCTTCTAGTGACATATCTATCCACATGCACACTTAACACTCGTTGGGTTACATGATTTTCATCCCTCCTCATTATATGTCCATACCATTTTAATCTTGTACTTCTCGTCGTTTTTGTAAAGGACACAACTTTCAGACTTCCCCTTATACTCATTTCGTATTTTATCTTGTCACAATACACACCTTAACATTAATAATAATAATAATAAATTCTTTATTTAAGACTTCTATGGCATTGTCATCACATTTGTATATACTCTCATCTATACTAATATATAAAGTTGAAGAATTTGTTTGTTTGTTTGATTATTTGAACGCGCTTCTTTGAGTGTGAGAAAGTCTATTTATCGAGGAAGGCTGTAGACTATCCATCACGCTGAGATGAATAGGAAAGGAGCAGTAATAAAAAATATTGCGATAACGGAAAAATTTAAAACTTTCCTTGCGTGCGCTAAGTAAACGGTGAAAGTTTTTAAAAATCTCTTATAATTAACTTACGATAACTACTTTTATATTCAAAATTTCAATTCGTGAAAATATTTGTAACACATTGATTTCCATGAGGGCGAAGTCTGTGTTGTTATTAAATATATTTTAGTACTAGTACTAAGATATATATACCCAATACCGACATATAATACGTAAATTCTATTTTTATACAATATTATGCCAAAAACCATTCCAGTGCCACGATTATTAAATTCATCAACAGGTTTAGTCCTCTATTTTTACCAAATAAGTATAAAACCTAAATGGTGGCATTGAACTGTTGAGTACTTTTGTCCTTTTTACGATTTATAAATAAGATATCGGGAATTAAAATGATTTTTATCTTTTACTATCTTTATCAGTGCATATATATCAACAACTGAAATATGAATGTTTGTATATAAATCAGGGAAAGTAAAAAAATATTCGGTCTTACTTACTCGTTCAAAACGGAACTAAGCAATCTTTTATGGTTCGATTTTTATGGTTACCCGTTTTCCGTGTGGTATCCGGAGTAGAATAAACCACACTCATTTCTTACCGAGGTATCGCAAAATGCGACTAAGGTAAGTTGACGTCAGGCAGGCGGCCAGTCGTAAAATACGTAGCCAAATCATGTGACAACATGTTTATAACATGTCGTGCCGATCCCACTTGGAGTGGGATAAGGGCAGGAAGGAGGATGATATTATGAATACCCGTATCCATTATACTACAGTAATCGAAAAAATCCAATTTTTACCGGTACTTATTAAAATTATAAATGCGAAAGTTTATCTGTTCCTATGTATTACACCTCTGTATATTGCTAATATTTATTATGCATATCGGTTCAGCGGATCAGCGTTGAAAGCGTACAAATAGACTTATGCATTTTTAATATTTATAGCGTATTTCATTACAATTGCCATTTTCGCCGTCTTTAAACTACCTACCTATATAACAATCTATCTGTCCTGTGTTGCAACATCAACATTTGAAAGGGCACCAAATCGTATAAATGTATGAAGCAATCATCTAAAAAATGTATGAAGTGGTTCTGTTGAAAAAAAAAAGTTAAGCGAGAAATAGTAAAGTAGTTAATATTCTTCTACTCAAAGGCTTAGTCCCAATACGCTGCTCGGATTTGGATTGGCAGGTTACATATATGTCGGGATTTCTTTAAAAAAAATGTTTTTCATAATAAAAGTTGTTAAATACAATACAATAGTACAATACAATAATAAAAGTTGTAAAATAACGACCTATTACTGTCCCACAGCTAGATAGGTCTCTTCTTGCCGTCGAAGAGAAGGTTTGGAGTTAAGACCCACCGCACTTCTCCAATGGGAATTGGAAGAATATAAGATATCGCACGCTTAATATTAAAGTGACCGAATTCAAAATTGGGCTTATTTGAGTTAGATATACTGTCTCTATTTTCATTTATAACAACACGCTACGAACTATTAAAAAAAAATAGCGCTTGCTTAGTCTTCCAAAATATGGGTCTCTTTAACAATCACGAGTACGGCGCTACATTACGTTTTATTGCAATTTGCTACAAAATAACTTTTTTATTTCACTTCCACTCACTTTAATATTAATTCAAATTCAAATTTAAAATATTCTTTATTCAAATAAACTTGTAAACAAGTGCTTTTGAATCGTCAACGCTACTGCTGGTTCGGAAAGCTGTTCCCTTCGTGAAGAGCCAGCAAGATACTCGGCGGTTGATCTTTTAAAAATATAATTCTTAATACTAGTAACATTAGTCATTACTGTCTCGTATAGGTATGAAGAGAGCTATATCCACACATTCTTATATAATATGAGGTTTTCTTCACGAGACAATGTTTTTGGACAAAAATTGTCCGCTTGAGAAATAATTGTTATATTTGATCTACGTCAAATTTACAGTATTATAATATAGGTATCGTTTATTATGGTCATTAACATTTCAAAAATAATGTTTCTAACGCTTTTTTGGTGTAATTATCGAGATATGGTCAGTCTTCGAATTTTTTATGTGTTTTTAATAATAGTTTCACGAAACGATCGCCCAAATAGGTAGAGGTAAATTGTTTTAGCCAAATATTATAAATGTTTTGTTGTTCTTATTGCGACAATAGATTTAGATACATTTAATGTGAATTTTTATTCACATTATATCGTGAATTCATTATCCTTTTTTTATATAACTAATGGTCGCCACATTAACTTTATTTGCTTATAATAAACTTAAGTAGATATTAAAGTTTTAAATAGCCCGTCTACAGGTATATGTTGAGTCAAAAACAATGTCAAAATAATCACGTAATTCGCGAATTACGTGATTTTTGCGAAACATTCAACTATTACCTAAAATAAATACAAAAATAAATCGCACATATACGAAAACTAGTGATACCCGCGACTTCTCTTTTTGACTAACTGAAGCGTTTAATAATTTTTAAAGAAAAATGGGAATTTTCTTAGTAACTATGTAATCCAAGTGTTATGAGGTTGAACCATTTTATTTTTATTTATTTCTTTTTATACATATATTTAGAAAAGAGAAAGAAAAAATAAAAAAAGCACATGTATAGAGGCGGACTTATCCCTTAAAGGGATCTTTCCAATTAACCTTTAGAGTAACAAAAGGAAAAGGACAAGAATTGAAGAAGAAAGTGAAAAAGGGTAATATAGAGAAAAAGAGAAAGTTTATATAAATAAAACTATTTATTCTATTAATTAATTTTGGTAAAATAAATAGATGAAAAGAGGCTACTAATATATAATTACTTAAGATAAATATATTCTAGTCTGTAACTTAAATACCGAAAGCGAAAGAGGTTTGTGGATTGATACTGGTAAATCATTCCATAGCTTAACACCTTAAAAGCTAAATGATCTCAGCGATAACGGCCGTTATAGTGTGGTAATTGGCTATGTATCTAAAATTATTACGAAAAGTTTTTCTTACTTAACAAAAACAGCAAAAAATTGCAAAGCCAGGTAACAATTTTTGAAGGTTTTGAAGGTTGAATTTGTTATGCCTAATGCGGTAATATATATACATACCTCTTATAAATAATTTCATTTAAAGCTCATTATGCTGAAGTAAGTTTCTATATTAACATATTTGAATAGGCATCTTCTAGGCAAGCGCGCTTCATCTAAGGCTGCATCATCGCTTACCATCAGGCATGATTGCAGTCAAGCGCTCGCCTATACTGCAATAAAAAAAACAAAAAACATTATTTTTTAACTCCTGTGTAGAGTAATTTATAGAATTAGGCGTTACTTTGCGGAGATCCATAAACAAAATTAATAATGTAATTATATCCGAAATTAAGAATTCAATTTTGAAATTCCTGCTCCTGATGATGCTTCGGTTGCGGGGCGAAACGATTGATGAGTTTGTGATAGTGAACGTGTGTAGTGCCTTTGTATTGTAGTGGCAGTGGTGGAGATTTGTGCATGTGTTTTATTAATCCTGTATGTATCAGAAAACGGATTGTCCAATCTACCTTCCTATTCACTTAAGCGCTGCTTATAGCAATATAATTTCATTATTATTATTATCCTGTGTAGAGTTTAAAATAATATGTAAAGTTTATTATAGAACTGCCACAAATTATTTTCGGTCTATTCCAATGAGCAAATAAAAGTTTATTTCGGAAACCTGTTTCGTTGTAATGTTCGTCACTTTCTTTTTATAGATGTTTATTTAAAGAGAAACATTTTATCTATTTAAAACGTATTGTAAAAGTCGAGTCAATTTAATACTAAGCACGCGACACATGTATATCTTATTATATTTAAATTTTGAAGATTTTTTTTAGAAGATAAAAATAAAAAATTATCTAAAGTAAGTTAGTAGCTGCCTGTTATTATCCCACTGCTAAGAATAGGCCTCTTCTCTCCGTTTTTGCAGAGAAGGATTGGAGTTAAGACTTACCACGCTGCTCCAATGCGAGTTGGTAGGTTACACATATCTCCAGATTTCTCTAGAGAGATGCAGGTTTCCGCACGATGTTTTCCTTCACCGAAAAGCGTAGACCACCCTCTTTCTTACCGAGGTGTCGTAAAATACGGCTTAGATAAGTTGACGTCAGGCAGGCGGCGGGTCGTAAAAACGCAGCCAAATCATGTGACAGCATGTTTAATATGTTGTGCCAACCCTGCTTAGAGTGGGATAAGGGCAGGAAGATGATGAAGATGACGTAATGAAGTTTTATTATTAAATGTAATCTAGCCGTTTGTAGGGGAGTGCGACGTAGTTTTCCGCGGCGCGCGTGTTGCGAGCCGTGGCGTAGGTCGGGCGCGGTGTCGACGGCCGCGCAATGTCACCCGGTGAGCCGCCCTCCCCTCCCACCACCGAACTAAGTCTGACTTCTGCCTGAATCAATCGCCGTCGGCATCAATTCCGATTTAAAAAAAAATAACGATGTGTAATAGACAAAGTAGAAAGCGACATAAGCATGCGGCTCTTGCTCTATGTTTAAAAAAACGTAAATCTTTAATATTTAAATGTATCTTTCATATTTTCATTTTATATTTGATATTTTAATCTTGTATGCGTATATATATCTTTATATTTATATAAAAATCGATCTAGCTAGGTTTTATGTAAAAAAAATCGTTTATCCCTGTTTTTGGGCATTAAAAATACTAAAATTTATTTTGAATATTGTTACTTATATTTATACACTATTCTTGCCATAAACTGTAAAGTCAGTGTAGCTTATTCGAGAAACGGGCAGTATCGAGAAGTGTTAATACCTAGGATCGATCCCCAACTCTCTAATATTTTTTTTTTATCTTGTAAAAAATTACCGAGCAAGGCTGGGTCAACCAGGTACTGGGTATGAGATTCTATAGTAAAATTCGGCAATAAATTAAAAATAATTGTCGAAAAGAAACTACTATACTTGAAGATCAAATAATTCAGAAGTTACAATATAATCATTTTGCTATAATATTCGTTTGTTAAGAGAATTTATGTAAGGCTAAGTGTATGAAGCAGGCAACATTCACATACCTTATACATGCAGGACAAGTCACCACACGTATTACTAAACGCCGCCAACACCAAAACTCCACACATTCACTACCACGATCTCTACATCGTTTCGCCCCGAAACTGAAGCATCATTAGGAGGATAGGCTCCACGATAAAATTGCATTGCCATTTTGTCGTGCGAAGTGCTTGTGTGGATATAGGTCTGGCTCCCCGACTTAAATAATCCGCAACTCTATCGAGAAACGCAAAACTCTACTTTGGCCACAAGCTGGGCGTTTCTCGATAGTGTTGCATAAAATCCCATGCAAAGTGACACTCAAAGATAGAAAAATATGAATGTAACTTGTTTAAAGAATTATATTTTGATAACATTAACCACGGCTGTTCTTGTTGGCTCTTTTAGAACAGCTTTCCGAACTAGCAGTAGAGTTGACTATTTAAAAGCACTTGTTTACAATTTTACTTGAATAAAGAATATTTTGAATGTGAATCACCAATGGATTTAGTTCGATACCTGATAATTACGTCATCGTTTACAATAGAGCTTCTTCATTCGATTAAGTTATTAGTAATATTTATACGTGAAGCAAAAAACTTCGTACCCCTTTTGAAGAAAATAACGCGGAAGGAGAATGTAATTTCTCGTACTGACAGTGTACTAGCTTTTACCTGCGACTTCGTTCGCGTGGACTGTTGTCGTGTGATAGGTTGATAATAGATGACGCTTTTCAATGTCAGCCTATTCCTGTAGAAATAACAGGATTTCTTTAGTTTGTATGTTACTCCGTTACTCCGGTACTTATTATTAATATTTGTCTTTAAAATTATTTGTCTATGTTCTTATACAATTAAACAATCATAATAAATTATGATTCAAAGTTTTCTTTATTTCATAAATTGTCGTTAAATCTCCACAGGGCGAGCACTAGTTATAATAAATTTAATTGCATATTTAACGTGTATTATAATTTTTTAAGTGATGTAACTATGTCCTACTATTCTTCTGCTAGACAAAGATATCCTTTCTTTCTTGAAGTGAAGGAACATAGTGCGCTATGCTGTTGAAACGCAATTTGGCAGGTTTGACTTTCTTGAAGTGAAGGAACTTAGCGTACTATGCTGCTGAAATGCAATTTGGCAGGTTTGCGATAAGCAGAAGAAATTATCCAGAGATATGAGGTCTCGACATTTTCCTTCATCGTAAATCTTAGAAATCGATAACAAAAAAAGCACATTAGTTTTATTTCCCTTTTTCTCACTCTATCTTTGTCTATGGGTTGTTATAGCCCGCGACTGTTTGTCAACTTGGTATTGTTTTCTCAATACCAGGACGTAGGAATTCAAAATGACGCCCAGAGAAGTTCGCGTGCCGCGCATAACTCAACATTTATCAACGTTAAGAGCCTTACAATTAGGGTAGGTCATACCAGCGTTATATAATACGTGTCACTATATATCTGCAGGTGGTTTTGAATGTTGCGATCGTCCGAGTTGTGATATTGGGTGCTGTCGGTCATTAACCCTCCGCTATCTGCATTATTTAGTTCGACTCAATGTCGACGCAATGTCGAATCGCTAGAGTTCACAGACCGAACGCGACGACGCGCGCCTTACCGACCGCGTCCTAGCTAATTTTTTATAGCCCCTCACTGCTTTAAGTTTTGTTGGAACTAATTTTTATTCATTACTTAATTTTACCCGCGACTTCGTCTGCGTGGACCTTAGTTCTGCAATAAACAGTAGCTTCTGTCACTCTCAAATTCTGCAAATATTTCCATTACAAAAATCAGATCGACGATGTTTTAAATTATGCAAAATCGATTTTAAAACATCAATGTTTTATTGTTTATCGATGATCATCAAAAATTATTAATAATGGCCCATCCATTAAATTCCTGGCATTTTTATCGCTTTTACGCTTTTAAATCTTCCCTGGACTTCCACAAATAATTAAAGACCAAACATAGCCAAATCGGTCCAGCTGTTCTAGAGTCTTAGAGGGACTAACAAATAGCAATTCATTGTTATATATATAGATCAATTCTTTTTATTATACCTTAGTTTCATACAATATACGAATCAAATATCAATTGACTTTAGGTAGTGATAAAGCAGTTCTAAATTTAGCATAAACATTCGATGATATTGCGTAAAGTTTAATTCCTTGTTTTGCGTCATGTACATTTGTGGTACAGTGTTCTAATGATTGATTTATAGAACAAACTATGACATATTTATTATTAGTAACAGGTTGACAGAACCTTGTTCGGTAATTTGTTGAAATAAAAAAAATGCATTCAAAAATATATTTTAAAAAAAATCTGGTATCGATCTTAGCGTTCTGGATTTGAGACCGCCCGTTACCCAATTGAGCTATCATGACTTATATATATGTCTCAGGTATATATTTTAATATTCAGTTCTGTAACCATACTAATAATTATAAATGTAAAAGTCTGTCTGTCTGTTACGCTTTCACGCCTAATCTGCTGGACCAACATTGATTAAATTTGTCATAATTAACGCTTTTATACACCGGGGTAACATATAGGAAAAAATTACTTAATTAGAAATTAATTCGCTAGTACGACTAGTTCTAGTTATAAACTATAATTTGAAGCGTAATATATTCTAATGAATATGAAACATTTTCAATTGTATTTATATATACGACGCGATGACGTTACTATCAGCTATTGTTGAATGGATTTTATATTACTTAATCGTATTTATGCCAAAGGATGATATTTCTATCTGTCAACAGTATATGGTGCTATAAAAGTTTATGTCGCAACGAATTTAAAACATTTTCAATTTTATTTATATATACAACGCTATGACGTTACTATCAGCTATTGTTGAATGGACTTTATAATACTTAATCGTATAGTACCAGGGTTACTTAATTTTAAAGTGATTTAAAAAAAAAACAATAAAAAAAAAATTTATAAGAAAAATTAAAAAATAATAGGGCAGGTGGGGCTAGATCCTAGGTATTTTCACCTCTTTAGACCGCCCGTTCCCCAAATGAACTACCATGACTTTACGTTTGATAGCGAAAAATTGTGATTGTATTAAACATAAATTTCAAGAAAAATTTAGGGCCCGAAAACAGGGATAAAACGAATTTTTTTTAAAGTAAAACTGATCTAGATCGATTTTTCTCCCCCAAAACCCCCCTACATGCTGAATTTCAGGAAATACGTTGGAGCCGTTTCCGAGATTCTGAAAAAAAAATATATATATACATACAAGATTAACTCATTTAAATATTAAAGATATGCCAAAGAATGATATTTCTATCTATCAACAGTATATGGTGATGTAAAAGTTTACGTCGATATAAATGTTGATAGAACGTTGTACATTTTAATTAGAGCTTTTAAGTCCCCGCACTCGGTCTGTAGGCTGTGGGTTCACTCGACCTCGTTTGCGCGGAAACAGGCGCGGTCAAGGCCGCAGTCTAGACGCACCCCCTCCGCGCACCACCGCCTCAACCCCACTTCTAAACCCGCTTGACGTACCCCCACTATTTATTTTTACCTCACAGCCGCTGCCGAATTTGCCTGGGCACAGCTTTTTCGTAGGCGTACGAACCTGACCTACCCATACTATAACTATGTATGGCGTCTAGTCAAATCGTTAACAAAGGCTGCGTTATGTCTGCTATGTTTCTGACATCATGCACGGCCATGTTTAATCGCGTTATTATATTACATTAGTAGGTTATTACAGTTTTACTACTTGATTAAAATTAAAAAATGTAATGATTGTATATTTAAAAAATGATTTAGATATTTAAGAATGTAAGGATGTTATTTAGGTATTATTAATTATATCCAGTAATCAATTTTACATTGAAAGATTTAAAATTGTCGTCATAGCTTAAAAATTGAGCCAATAGAGAAATATAGAATTTGTTTTTTATTATTATTATAGAATCATAAAAGACACGGCGAGTGTAGACAATGGAGTTTACAGAAAAACTGACACAATTCTATTAAATTGATATATAGCCGTACGTTTATTAATTAGATAATTGGTAAACTATTTATAATCAAATTTTAAAAATAGAATAGAGAGCGGTTAGTACTTTTTAAAATGTTTTTTAATATGTCTTAGTTTAGTATATCTTCCGAATTTATAACTGTCTTTCCAAATGTTATTTGGTAAATTATGTGACGATAAAAAAAACTTTTACGTTCAAAGTATTTAATATACTATTATATGTAATATACAATAGCGTAATTATGTCATGACAGTATAAGTTTTATTTTACAAGTACAGTTTATAAGAGGGAAGTATGAAAGTTACGCCCATTAAAAGAAGCGATAAGAACTGCAAGATATGTTGTAATAATGCATATGTTATGGAAATATAATGAGAAGGGATAAAAATCATATGATCGAACGAGGATATGTGACTAGAGGGAGGCCTAAAAAGAGATTGGATTGGATTGGATGGATTGTGTGAAGTATGAAATGCATATAAAAGGGGTAGCGCCTGAGTTGACAAATGATAGGAGAGAATGGAAGAGAAAAATATGTTCTTCCGACGCCACTTAAAGTGGGATAAGGGCAGGAGAATGATGACTTAGGTTTATCGAACGCCCAACTGAAGGTCCCCGAGGCGGTCGATGTTTCTGGTGCTCCCGACGCATGATGATTAGCGGAGGGAGGGGCCATTTTTAGAGTAGCCCCGACCCAGAGGTAGCGCAATCTGGGGTTCATAGTTGCTATTGGCGGGGATGGCGGCAATGTGGACAACGGTACTCTGTCCCCGCAACCAGCAGCGTGGATTAGCACTCAGGTCGTTTTAGTCAGTGAGAGTCCGACATACATAATGAATAAATAATCCTATGTAATATTTAACTATGTTATATTAAGGATTTTATTATTATTATTACTATAACTTATTTTATTGTACTATGGAATTGTAATTTTTTATTAAGCATACCTTCATTTGCATGTTAAATTTTTATGTGTAAATTCAAAATTTGGAAATTGTTTTTGGTTTATGTTTGGCTTATTTGTTTTTAGTAGTAGTAGAATACACCAACCTCATTTCTTACCAAGGTGTCGTAAAATATGACTGAGGTAAATTGACGTCAGGCAGGCGACCGGTCGTAAAAACGCAGCCAAATCATGTGACAGCATGTTTATAACATGTTGTGCCGATCCCACTTAGAGTGGGATAAGGGCAGGAAGATGATGTTTGGCTTATTTGTTTATAATGTAAATTATTGTTATGGTACTGTTTTTTTTCATACTATAAAATAAATAAATACCCGCTGCTTTTCCCCATAAGACGGACCCATATAGGGTATGTTCGTGATTAAAAAATGATGATATAATTTTAGTAAGACTTACTATGGCTTATTTATTTTATCGAACAAAGAACGTTTGATGTTCGACTGGCTCAAATATATTGTGCTTTGATAAAAATGTGGCAGTGAAGTCATCGTGGCGACCGGCAGCGACCTTGGAGCGTAGACCACACGCAAATATTGCACATTATATATAACTGTCTAATTTTTATCTTAGCTATTAAGTCTGCCAAAAAATAGAACACCTATATCCGACAACTTGAAGTAATTGTTTCTGACGGACATGCGAAATTAAATAGCAGCTCTATATATCACGTTATATTATTAATATCTGGGTGATCGAGCTTCGCTCGGTAATTTTTTACAAAAAAAAAATTAAAAAAAAAGCAATTATTTAGTCGGGGATCGATCCTTGGCATTCACATTTCTCGAGTCTGCCTGTTACCCGAATAAGCTATGTCGACTTGACAGTTAATGGCGAAAATTCAATTCAATATAAATGTTAGTGTTTTTTAATGCCCAAAACCAGGGATAAAACGAATTTTTTTTACATAAAATCTAGGTAGATCAATTTTTCTCCCCCAAAACCTCCTACATGTTGAATTTCAGGAAAATCGTTGGAGCCGTTTCCGAGATTCGGAAAATATATATATATACAAGATTAACTCATTTAAATATAAAGATAAGAAGTTTTAAATTGTTGCTTAACTTTTTAACATTTTTATAACTGTGATATTAATTTTGGGGATTTTTTAGCTATGTAGAAATGTAAATTTATATTAATACATATATTTTTTGTTTTATTAGTATACATAATATATTAGTGTAATATATTGTATGTTTATCTATTCAATTCACATAATTCTGTATCGGTTTTGTTTTAAGGTCCTAATAATATTTAATGTTTAATTAATAAGGTGATGTTAATTTTTCAAATCGGTCCAGTAGATGATGATTTACAATTTCATATACACCTAAAAGTAAAAGTATCAAAAATAGGATGCAGCGTAAGGAATTATTCATAGTTTGCGCGGTTTTTACGGAAAGTCTTTTGTTTTTGAGGAAGGTTTAGATTATGGTTTTATGAAAATTTACTGAAATACATTTTTGTTAATACACTGATATATACTGATAAATGTAATGAAATTCATTTAATAGTTGTAATTAATGTTATTTGATTTATATTTAACACATGTTTTTTAATGCGCAATCATAATAAGTCCATAGCGACACAAATCATCAATTGAACGTGTACATAGCGTTTATCATAAAAAAAATTGATAAGGATAACGCACGGAAATTATTCAGTACTCACGGTTCTAACTAAACGTTTCCTTGAGGTAGGTCAGGTTTTTATAAACAATCGCGTCGCGACGCATAATTTTTTTATGCCCTATTTCTTTGTTGTTTGACGTAAGCACTTCATGACTGATTTGACGATCAAACTATGGAGATTCCATAAGTATTCGTAAACAGCCACTATAAAGAAAATATAAATGCATAAATACATAATCGAGCCTTGCTCGGTAATTTTTTACTAAATAAAAAAATATACTTTAAAAAAAAAGAAAAATAATTGGGTAGGTGGGGCCCGAACCTAGATTTTCATTTCTAGAAACCACCCGTTCCCCGAACTTTATATAATACAATTTTTAAGTTATAACAACAACAACAACAACAAATACACTTTATTGTATAAAAAATCTTGAACGACAAAAAATTAGATAACACATATTTCACGTAAACGATATTAAAAAAAGCATAGTACATAAAATACAGGCGGCTTAGTTAATTGCATAGAGTTTTTTAAATCAAGTGTCCTAATTGGTTATTAGGACACTTGATTTAATTGCTTATCTACTTACTTACTTCCTGTGACACTACAACCCTTTATGGGTCTTGGCCTCCTCAACGAGTCTTTTCCACTTCGCTCTGTCCATGGCCTCCCGTCTCCAAGATGTTAGTCTTCCCATGCATCGGAGGTCTTCCTCGACGCAGTTTATCCATCGCTTTCTGGATCTACCTCTGGGTCTCTTCTGTTGTGGAATCCACTTAAATAAAAGTTTAATTGCATCATCTTTTTTTTTTTAATTTGCGCTAAATAGAAATCTATTCACTAACCGCTAACACACTGTTACAAACGTATAAGTAAACAATATATACAAATTGGCTAAGACGCGTTTAACGTATTCATAGAAGGCATTCAACCCAGCATTGAAACGTATGTTTATTGAAAAAATTTACGAACTTTATACACAGCCTCAATTTTAACTTCATCATTATATTATGAGAGCTGTGATAGCCCAGCGGTAACACCGTGCGACTCTTTCGAAAAGTTCACGGTTTCAAACCCGGGCAGACAGCAATGAGTTTTTCTGTTAAAACTTATGTGTCTAATTGATGATTACAATTTGTCACACGCTTTTCGTTGAAAGAAAACATCGTGAGGAAACTTGCATATCTCTAGAGAATTCTAGAGATATGTGTAACCTAGCAATCCGAATTGGAGCAGCGTGGTAGTTCTTAGCTCCAATCCTTCTCTCCAAAAACGGAGAAAAGAGACCTATTCCCAGCTGTGGGAGAGTAACAGGCAGTTACTTATTTACTTTAATTTATTATAAAGTTTACAACATTTTCTGTGAATAATGACAAACAAACATAGAGTTTCCACTTAGAGTGGAAGAAGTATTTGTAAAGTTGTGATAGCTCAATCATAAACGGGCGACCTAAAGAAGTGAAAATACCCTGGATCAGGCCCCTGTTATTGATAATGGTTTTTTTTCATTTTTATATTTAAAAAAAAATTCCGAGTATGGCTTGGTACCCAGATACTGTATTTGTTCGATTAACAACTGCAATAATTTGTGTTAGTAGATAATATATCAAATTATAACATAACATGTTTTAAAAAGGCAAACGTCAGAATGGACGTTGGCATTTGATACAAAAGTTTTTATGAAGTGGCAATAATTTATACCAATGAATATATTATTCATAAATGCATATTCTGATACCAACTAAAGTAATTTGTTATTATGATCCTGCATCCGGTGTTGCTACTTAAAAATCTTAACAAATTTAAATACCTGGATTTATATAAATGTTAAATTTTATTATTATTACAAAAAAGTATTCATTGTTTTGCATTATAATAATTTCGAATAATCATAGTTATTGTCTTTCTCCTGCCCTTTTCCCATTTTAAATGGAGTCGGCACGATATGTTTTCTTTTCCATTTTCTTGTATCATTCGTTAAGTAAGGCGCTACTCCTTTTATAAGCAGTTCATACTTTACACAATCCATCCACGTTTTTTATCGCCTTCTCTCTAGTCCATATATTTATCCACATACATATATACATATTTTTAAACAAAGCCCCCAAAAGCTGTCTCGATGTCTTGATAGATTTTCTCAAAATCTAATGAACGATTCATCGCGGGTTATAGCAAAATAATTTTATTGTTACTTTTGTATTATGGATCTGCTCAAAGTAACGCCTAATTCTATGAATTATCTACTGAACGGATTTTTGTGCGGTAATTACTAAATGGTAGAGCATTTCTTTCGGAAGGTTTAGTTTAATAATGCATTAAGGTTTTATGTAAATTACGCCGTGTGGTATCCGGGTGAATAGAATAGGACCACCCTCATTTCCTGCCGAGTTGTCGTAAAAGGCGACTAAGGTAAGTCGACCCGCCGTGTGGTATCCGGCTGAGTAGAATAGACCACCCTCATGTCTTACCGAGGTGTCGTAAAAGCTGACTAAGGTAAGTTGTCTCACCGTGTGGTATCCGGTTAAATAGAACAGACCACCCTCTTTCTTATCGAGGTGTCATAAAATACGACTAAGATAAGTTGACGTCAGGCAGGCGGCCGGTCGTAAAATACGTAGCCAAATCACGTGACAACATGTTTATTGCATGTTGTGCCGACCCCACTTAGAGTGGGATAAGGGCAGGAAGATGATGGTTTTATGTAAATTGTGATAAAGAGGTCGCGCGGTTGTAAAAAAAAACTCGCGTGCGTCGTGTTAACTAAGAGATATACAGTACCGAAATGTGCTGGAGAATTATAGTTCTACAAAAATACTACAAAAAAGTCCGCGATAGCATGTCTCTATCTCTTATGGTTAATCACAATAACTTCTTTTATGTTGAAAATTTTAAATAAAATACACTGATTTCAACGCGGGCGAAGCCAATCACAATCACAGCTTGTTTATATTTACACTCTTTTCGTCAAATAGTCATAGTAAATAGCAAAATAAAAGTAGCTAAAACATCATACATAATTATATCCAAAGACCTAGGGTAACAAAAATTTTGATTGTGTTCCATCGTAACTTTATCGTGCGGGCATATAATTTTGTGCCACTTTTACTTTTATTATGTTTTTGAGCGTTCAGTAATTTTATTTGGCTGGCGAGCAAAAAATTGGTAGAACGGGAGACCTTGAAATCGATATAAACCGCGTAAGCATGAGAATTTCGGTGTGTTGCGGCGCAAAATAGATATTCATAATAACAAGCGGTGTAGTTCATCGACCGCGTGTCCGTGGTCTCACCTTCGGGCTTAGCAGGTCGTAGATAAGTGGCAATTTGGAGAAACGTGGCGCCGAGGCCGCCTCGTGTTCGTCAACTACGATTTTATTGAGATAGGCTCGGTGTTCTAGTATTGCCGTAACGTTTCCGTTAATTTTATTGCCGTTGCCGTTTGATTACTTTATATGAGTCATTAATATATTTGTGATTAAACGGCATTAGGTTTACTGGGATTTGTGGAAAATTGTTTTTGAAATTTATCTTTAATATTTAAATGAACTTATTTATTTAATCTTAGCCGTGTGGTATCCGGGTGAATAGAATAGGACCACCCTCATTTCCTGCCGAGGTGTCGTAAAAGGCGACTAAGGTAAATCGACCCGCCTTGTGGTATCCGGCTGAGTAGAATAGACCACCCTCATTTCTTACCGAGGTGTCGTAAAAGGAGACTATGGTAAGTTGACCCACCGTGTGGTATCCTGTTTAGTAGAATGGACCACCCTCATTTCTTACCGAGGTGTCGTACAATACGACTGAGGTAAGTTGACGTCAGGCAGGCGGCCGGTCGTAAAAACGCAGCCAAATCATGTGACAGCATGTTTATAACATGTTGTGCCGACGCCACTTGGATTAAATTGTTAATTCGTATTTGAAAAGCGTAGTCATGTAAGGCGCTAGTTAAGAGGTCTTTGCTGAACATTCGCATATTAAGAAACTGTTTTTTTTCATTTTCTTAATGTGTTATAATGTAAAATCAAATGTAGCAATAAAAAAGCGGTGCGGTAATAGTATTTAAGACTGAAAAAAATGAATCTGCAGTTATTTAAATTGTCATGAAATTGCGTATAAATTATGTAGGTCTTGTGTGATAAGCAAATGCCATCGCACATATTTTGTTTAAAAACTCACACCGGTTGCGTCACGACATATTTTTTATCAGAAAGCGGACAATGTCAAAAGTGCATTGAACTTGTCGCATCCTTGAAACTTTGTCATAAATAGATAATTTTTATTTTTGCTATCGAAGTTGGTGTTATCTCATGTCTCCATCGTATGCGTTTATATTCCAGTATAATTTATCAACATTATGTTTTTGAATACACTTCGCGAACTTATACTATAGTAGTGTGTCATAATTTTTCCATTATATCTTCAATATTTAAATGAGTTAATCTTGTATGTATATATATATTTTCAGAATCTCGGAAAAGGCTCCAACGATTTTCCTGAAATTCAGAATGTAGTGGGTTTTGTGGGAGAAAAATCGATTTAGATAAGTTTTATTAAAAAAAAATGTCGTTTTATCCCTGTTTTCGGGTTCTAAATTTTTTTAAACTTTATGGTAGTTCATTTGAGGAACGGGCGGTCTAGATAAGTGAAAATAAATAGGATCGAGCCCCCATCTGCCGTATTATTTTTTAAAATATAATATATATATTTTTGTATATATTTTTTTGATTCAATTCGGTTGATCTAGTTTTATCCCTACTAGTGTTCGTCGTGTAGCTGTGGTAGCCCAGCGGTATCACCGTGCGCCTCTTTCGAGAAGGTCTAGGGTTCAAACCCCGGGCAGGCACCAATCTTTTCTTTGAGGAGCTTTTCGGTGAGGAAAACATCGTGAGGAAACCTGCATATCTCTAGAGAATTCTGGGGATATGTGTAACCTACCAATCCGCATTGGAGCAGCGTGGTAGGTCTTAGCTCCAATCCTTCTCTCCAAAAAAAAAAACGGAGGGAAGAGGCCTATGCCCAGCAGTGGGATAATAACAGGCCTTTACTTACAGTGTTCGTCCAGTGTTCGAAATTTGAACTTAAATCATAATTATGATTAAGTTTGACATTCAGTAACAATATAGACGAATAATATTCATCTTTTCTCAATTTGACCACAGACTTTTGTTTATGGTTTTAACCATAGAGTATATCTGATTGGTGTCAAATCCATGATAGTGTGTGTACGCATTTTTATTGGAAATGTATTGTAATTAATTGATATAATTTATTTAAAAAATAATTAGTGTATTGTAGTCATGCTCTATATAACTTCTTATTTTTAAAAAAAAGGAACTACGCAAAGGTTTTTCTTCACATTAATATATAGATTCCTAACTTTACGAGTGTGTTATATCTCTTTTAGGTGCAGATGATGTCCGCGGTAAATGGAGAGCCGTTGCTTCGGCGAGTTAAGCAAGAGGTAGAGCCACCGCCACAATATTCACCGACCGACCAACATCGTCCTATGCAGATGCTGGAGCCTTGTAACGTGAGTAGAAAAGTAACTCACAGTTACTATCCCACTGCTGGGCATAGGATTCCGATCTCCTTATTTGGAGAGAAGGGTTGGCGCTTAGACCAACAACGCTGCTCCAATGCGGATTGGTAGGTTACACATATCCTAGAAATTCTCTAGAGATATGCAGGTTTCAACGATGTTTTCTATCACATAAAAGCGTATGATACATTGCAAATATCAATTAGGCATATAACTTTAAATAGGAGTAACGTAACTATAAAAAATAACTAAAAGATACTACCAGTCCGACCCACTCTAACAAATTTTATTTAAAATAGGTCCAGCCGATTATACACTGTCCATTATATTAACCATCTTTTGACAGATTGACGATTTACATATTTAGTGATGTCCTAAAGATTCTCGTATGCGATACCATTCCGATTATAGTACCTACTATCATTAATCGAATTACGTACCTAAGTAATTCGATTAATGATAACCTACGTAAACTAATAACAGATATAGAAATCAACATTTTGATTTAATATTGCCTTAGTTTTTTGAAAATAAATGTTAATCCGTGTGTATTTATTATAATCATAAAAAATATATTATACATCAACTGGCAACATCAACAGACCTTCCGCTCGGCCGCCATTTTGACGTGATCTGTCACTCTCAACGAAACGCCCGTGATAGTCAGACGCATTTACGTTCGCTGAGTGTTCTCTCGCATCTGTTACACCTTGAGTTAAGTAGCTTTATTCCTCGGAAAAACTTTTGTGAAACTTATATTAATTGATCGTGAAAATGCCGAAAGGACGTGTGTTGAAAGCACAATCGAGACAGTTAGTGTTAAAACTTCATGAGTATTTTGAGCAAGAAAATCAAAATGGCGGACCTCTTATACCTATCACGCAAGTCCAAAACCGTGTTGCAGCCGCGTTGGGGATCAGTCTATCAACTGTGACTAAAATCACTACTGATGCCTACGGCAGGAGCTGCTTGGAGCAAAACAAACCATCTACACCAAAAAGAAAGCGCCGGGCTCATAAGGTGACAGCTGTTGATGACTTTGACGCTGACGCTATTCGTCGTCATGTATATGATTACTACTTGAGAAAAGAAATTCCAACTTTGAGAAAACTTATTGTTTCTTTGAAAAGAAGTGGTCTATTTCATGGTGAAAAATCTTCTTTGGTCAAAGTTTTGAACACAATTGGCTTTTCATATAAAAAGTTAAATAAAAGAAAATTATTAATGGAAAGCACAGATATAGCTATAGCACGTTGTGATTTTTTAAGAGAGGCAAAGAAAATACAAGATTGGGCAAATATTGTTTTCACGGATGAAACATGGCTCAACGCTAACCACACACTATCTCGTTTCTGGACTGATGATACTGCTGATTCCACTTCCTCAGTACCAATGGGAAAAGGTGAGCGCCTAATCATTTGCCATGCAGGTACAGCAAAAGGATTTGTACAAGACGCACTGTTGGCATTTAAATCGAAGAAATCAAATGACTACCACGAAGAGATGAATGCAAATGTGTATGAAGAGTGGTTCAAAAAAATGCTCATTTCATTGGAAGAACCATCAATAATTTTTATTGATAATGCGCCCTACCACTCCCGTCAAATTGACAAAATGCCAACACAGGCTAATAAAAAGCATGAAATAATTAATTGGCTTCGGGACAATGGAGAAAATGTGGACGACTCAATGTTAAAAGTTGAATTAATAAAAATATTAAAAACCAAAAAGAGAGCAAAACGCTATGTAATCAATGAAATGGCAGCAGAATATGGCCATACTGTTCTTCGGATTCCTCCATACCACTGCCAGTACAACGCAATAGAACTTATATGGGCACAAGTAAAAGGGCATGCTGCGAGATGCAATACAAGCCCCCCATTCACAGCGAATAAAATGTTGCAATTGCTAAAAAATGCTTGCACCCACGTAACGGCCGAGAACTGGGCAAGTGTGGTGGAAAGAACTAAAAGAGTAATATTCTCTGATTGGGAACGTGATATTGCGTTTGATAATATATTATCTACACAAGAGCTAATAATAACTGCTACTGAAGACTCCTCATCGGAGGAGTCTAGTGTTGATTATCATTCCGACGACTCGTGCTAATAAAATAAATTAAAATATCCTGATTGTTTTATTTGTATTCATGTATTAACTAAGAAGAAAGTAAAACTTTATATAATGTTATTAAATGTCTTTTAATACTCGTAACATCGATTTCTACCGATTATTTTTAATCTGTGGCATAATCGTAGTAACCATTATGTGTGACATCACTAAGTGGGCGGTACCCATCCATAAAGTACAAATATTATTTGTATGATATTTGTACGTAAGCAATACAAAACTTAATGAGCGTGAGCTGTCAAAAGACTGATAATATGATGGACGCAGTATAGTTGTGAAAACGTAACAGACAAACCGACAGACAGGCAAACGCATTTTGCATTTATAATATTGCATTTATTCTGTGTTATTTTGCTATAATCCGCAATAAATTTATTAATTTATATAATAAAAATTTATAGCAAAATAATTTTATTATTACATTGTAATTATCTCCGCAATGGCCTTATTCTATAAATTATTTAAAGTGTTATTTCACTACAGTTAGAACTGGAACCAAAAGAAGAGGTTAGATTCTGCGTATCGCCGGGTGATGGTGGTATAGTTGGGAACACAAGTCCAGAACAGCAGCACTGCTCGTCGACGACAGCGGCGGCTGCGAGCGGGGCGAGGGACGACGAAGCGCCCAGACGGTGGTGCTTGGTTTGTGGGGATGTGGCTTCAGGATTCCACTATGGCGTTGCGAGTTGTGAAGCATGTAAAGCGTTTTTCAAAAGGACAATACAGGTTTGTTGAATTTCTTAGCCCATTTGAAAAACTACTAACATATCTTATCGTTAAGCTACAGTGGCATTAGTCAGGTAGACTTTAAAAATACCAATATAGCTTATTGTATCATTAACCAATGGTATAATCCGGTAGACTTTTTACAAACATAGCTTGTCATATCGTTAATCTACAGTGGTATTGGCCCGGTAGACTTAAAAAAATAGCTACATATCCTATCATATCGATAAGCTACAGTGGCATTAGTCAGCTAGAATTGAAAAATTACTAACATAGCATATATCTTTAAACAATGGTATTAGCCAGGTAGACTTGAAAAAAAAAAACATATCCTATCATATCGTTAAGCTACAGCGTCATTAGTCCGCTAGACTTGAAAAATTATTAATATAGCTTATCATATCTTTAAACAATGGTATCAGCCAGGAAGACTTGAAAAAAATACTCTCATAGGCTATCGTATCGTTAAGCTACAGTGGCATTAGCCTGATAGAATTCATACGATTCGAATTTAGCTTATCGTATTTTAAAACTACAGTGGCATTAGCCCTGCAGACTTCATCAAAAACAACCTAGCTAAGCCTATCGTTGATCTACAGTGGCATTAGTCCGATAGACTTGAAATACTACCAAATTAGCTTACAGTATCGTTAAGCTACAGTGGCAATAGCTCAGTAGATTTGAATAAACACTTACACAGCTTACAGTATCTTTAAGCTACAGTGACATTAGCCCGATAGAATTAAAACAATTCCAGCTTAGAATACCAACATAAAGTGTCGTATTGTTATACAAGGGGATAAATACCCTTATAAAATACCTTGATAAATACCATCATACATGGCTTATAGTATCGTTAAGCTACAGTGGCAACGGGTGACACACATAACAAGAAGAACCAACACCACATAGCATTTATAATATTTGTATGAAAAATTATGATAATGACGTTAGGATTCTTTATCATGTTATATTGTATGCAATACAAGATTTATGTGTAATAAATTATTAACTTTCCCTGTTAATAGAAAAAATTCTGTTTCCAGGGAAACATAGATTACACGTGTCCAGCGTCAAATGAATGTGAAATTAATAAAAGAAGACGGAAGGCGTGTCAAGCTTGCCGTTTCCGTAAATGTCTAAGGACCGGCATGTTAAGGGAGGGTGTGCGATTGGATCGCGTACGTGGCGGGAGGCAGAAGTATAGACGAGCACCAGATCAACCCACGCCGAATCAGCCTCGACCACAACTTGATGACATCAAAGTAAGTTCTACTTTACTTTCTATTATCATTACTAATGCTTTATTAGTGGTATTCTAATATCTTTTAAGATACCTTCTCGTATGCCACGATATCCCATAGCACAGTTCACTCAAAAAGTGTACAAAACTAATCTTTGATACCAAGGTTGAACGGAATCAGAAGCTTATGAATGTATTCTACGACAACCTTAACATCATTTTTCTGCCCTTATCCCAATCTAAGTGGGGTCCGCACACCATGTTATAAACATGTTGTCACATGATTTGGTTACGTATTTTACGACCGGCCGCCTGCCTGACGTCAATTTACCTAAGTCGTATTTTAAGACACCTGGGTAAGAAATGAGGGTGGTCTATTCTACTCAGTGGGATACCACACGGTGGGTCAACTTACCTTAGTCGCCTTTTATGACATCTTGGTAAGAAATGAGGTTAGTCTATTCAATTTAGCCGGATACCACACGGCATCAAAAAAAATTAATACTTAAATACTATTAAATATTTCAAATTTTTTTTTCATGGAACGTCTGATAAATTGCAAATATCAATAAGGCACATAACTTTTAACTGACCTTTGATAACTTGTTCAAGACGTATATATGTAAAAATGAAAGCTAATTTGAAATCTAACCTGAGAGTTTATAGTTAATAAGTTTATAGTTTATAGTATTAAAAAGCGGGTATGCTACAAGCAAAAAAATTATACTTATACTTACTTCTTCATTACTTCTTCATACTTCATTATACTGAGATTCTATGTTTCATAGAAACGTACATAATCGAAAAATTATAAAGACAAAAAACGACTATGTTTTGTTTTAACTAATACATGACTAATTTACATTACACCTTAAATGTTAATTGTGTATCCTTGTATTTTTTGCTAATGAGTCATAATATTTTACTATAATTTTCTTACGATTTAGTAATAAATTGCGAACTTCGCTTCATGTCACTGAACTGCAACTGGTTTTATTGCTGAGGTAATTAAAAAAAAGTACATTTCAGTGATTCGAGTTTCCATGTAATAGACGTTGTTTTAAACGTGGTTTGTACGAAGTTTATACAATAATAAACGTCAAATACAACTATTAATTAATTATTTATTATTACTAGACGCGAAGAATAGAACGAGTCGCCCACCTTTATTCCATTTTAGTACTTGATTAAAAATATCTCTTTATTATATTACAATAGTGTTATTCTAGTACTTTCTAAAGCTTTTTACTTGTACTTACTAAGTCTTTTGATAACCATAAAAATGGTTAATTTGGGTTAACCTTAAGAGATAGACAGGCAGGCGACCGGTCGTAAAATACCTAGCTAAATCATGTTACAACATGTTTATAAACTGTCCTGTCCCCTCTTAGAATGGGATAAAGACAGGAGAATGTATATTGTAATTGTCAATTTTGGTGGATTAGAATAAATTTCTTAATACTCTCTAACTTAAACAAATTAAAAAGAAATATAAATGTAAAAGAGAAAGATGTCTTAAGAATTATGTAAATAAACTATCATTAATAAAAAAAAGCTATTAGTTTATAATACTAATCATCATCTTCCTGCCCTTATCCCACTCTAAGTGAGGTCGGCACAACATGTTATAAACATGCTGTAACATGATTTGGCTGCGTTTCTACGACCGGCCGCCTGCCTGACGTCAACTTACCTCTGTCGTATTTCACGACACCTCGGTAAGAAAGAGGGTGGTCTATTCTACTAAACCGGATACCACACGGTGGGTCATCTTACCTTAGTCGCCTTTTACGACACCTCGGTAAGAAATGAGGTTGGTCTATTCTACTCAGCCGGATACCACACGGCGGGTCGACTTACCTTAGTCGCCTTTTACGACAACTCGGTAAGAAAAGAGGGTGGTACTATTCTACTCAGCCGGATACCACACGGCTATAGTTTATAATACTAATATCTGGAGATATATGATTCTATACTTTCAAGGTTTTAGAATAATCAGATTGTGTTAGGTTATGGTCTTCCGTCTATTTTAAAGTCAGACAGGAAGTGGAAAATTTGGTACTCAAGGTCTGTTTTGAATATTGTACGACAGTGTATTATTAAAATAAGTGAGTTGTAATTTGGTGGATATAGTTTTAATGTTTCTGCATCTAATTGGTTTAATATTAAAATTCGGTTGTACGTTAAATCCTCATCATCGTCCTGCCCTTATCCCACTCTAAGTGGTGTCGGAACAACATGTTATAAGCATGCTGTCACATGATTTGGCTGCGTTTTTACGATCGGCAACCTGCCTGACGTTAACTTACCTCAGTCGTATTTTGCATCATCTCGGTAAGAAAGAGGGTGGTCTATTCTACTAAATCGGAAACCACACGGTGGGTCAACTTACCTTAGTCTCCTTTTACGACAACTCGGTAAGAAATGAGGGTGATACTATTCTATTCAGCCGGATACCACATGGCGTTTTACGTTAAATCCACTATCATCATACTAATATTATTAATGCCATGTTTGTGGGTATGGATGTTTGTTACTCTTTCACGGCCAATCGCCGAGCCAATATCGATGAAATTTGGCAAAGTTATTTCTTATACACCGGAATAACATATAGGCTAGTAAAAACCTATCACACGACAAAAGTCCACGCGAACGAAGTCGCAGGTAAAAGCTAGTAAATACATACTTCATTACCATAAAAGTAAAACAATATATGGTTAATACTTGATTAAATATCGATGCGAAAGTTGTTTTTCACGTTTCGCAATGCTACGTGCCACAATGTATTTTTTCCGGCTGAATATAATAGACTACCTTCATTTCTTACCGAGATGTCGGAAAAGGCGACTAAGGTAAGTTGACCCGCCGTGTGGTATCCGCCTGAGTAGAAATAAACCCACCCTCATTTCTTATCGAAGTTTGGTAAAAGGCGGCTATGGTAAATTAACCCGCCGTGTGGTATCCGACTGAGTTGAATAAACCACCCAAATTTCTTACCGAGATGTCGGAAAATGCGAATAAGGTAAGTTGATCCGCCGTGAGGTATCCGGCTGAGTAGAATAGACCACCCTTATTTCTTACTGAGGTGTTGTAAATGGCGACTAAGGTTGTCGTCAAGCAGGCGGCTGGTCGTAAAATTACTAGTCATAAAACGTGTACAAATGTTTAAAACATGCTGTGCCGCCGACCCCTCTTAGAGTAAGATATGTACAGGAGAATGATACCAGTTGTCTACAAGTATTAGGTTACTTTAGGAACGGACAGCCGTGTGTAGTTATGCCATATATTTATTTATTCACTTATACTTTTTTATCAACAAGCTGTGGTAGACCAGCGGTAACACCGTCCGTTCTTTCGAGGAGAGGCGAGTAAACCCGGGCATGAGTTTTTTGTCGAAACTTATGTCTCTAATTGATAATTGCAATTTATCACACGCTTTTCGGTGAAGGAAAACATTGTAAGGAAACCTGCATATCTCTAGAGAATTCTGGAGATATGTGTAACCTACCAATTCGCATTGGAACAACGTGGTAGGTCTTAGTTCCAAACCTTCTCTTTAAAAACGGAGAAAAGAGGCCTATTCTCATAAGTGGGATAGTAACAGGCCGCTTCTTAAATAGCTTTATACTTATACTTATTACCTTAATGACTTCCAGTTGTTAGTATATCGTTTATTTCTTTATAGGTAGAGTTTTTACTACCGCGACTATATTCGACTTAATTGTTTCAATAACCTCAGTTATGTATTACATATGCGCCTTTTTTTGTTTCCGAAGGAATAACGAGATTTTTGGCCCGGTATGTGGATTAAAAAAACCGGTATATAAGCTTGATTTGTACCAAATATCATGAATATTGTTGCTTGGTAGGTCTTAGCGCCAATCCTTCTCTCCAAAAACGGAGAGAAGAGACTTATTCTCAGCAGTGGGATAGTAACAGGCCGCTACTTACTTACTTTTACTTACTTGTTTATCCTTCAGGTGCTAGAAGCTTTAACGTCATACGAACCAGAATTATTCACATGTGGCGCCCCACCGACTGGCGTGACTGATCCTAGAGCCAGGACTCTGGCTTTACTTGCAGAGTTATACGACAAGGAGTTGGTTGGTGTAATTGGTTGGGCCAAGCAGATACCTGGCTTCACAGATTTACCCCTTAACGATCAGGTAAGTACGTTGGATTGTGTGAAGTATGACATGCATATAAAAGGAGTGGCGCCAGAGTTGACGAATGATAGGACAGAGTGGAAGAGAAAAACATGTTGTACCGACCCCACTTAGAGTGGCATAAGGACAGCAAGATGATGATCAGGTGAGTACGTCGAATTGGGAACACGAAGAATACTGATCAAATATTTTAAATAGTTTAGACCGAGCCCAAGTTTATTTTTTTGCCTCAGGGACTTTGGTTACCGAGCTACGCCACCTGTGGCATTTGAGGGGTTTGATTTTTTTCCGATATGGCGTTACCGCGTTTGTGCATATAGGTAGAGATGTGAAAAAATATCGAATCGATTTTTAATAATCGATTATTTTTTCATAATAAATCGATTTTTTAAAAATCAATTATTTTAGGTATGCTTTTTCTTTTTAACTCTTTTTCTTGATTTTTAAGATTAGATATACACTGTTGGATGAAACCAATTGAATACTACTACTAATAAAAAAGACAACTTTTAAAACGCACAGACAAAAGATTATAAACATATTGTCACATGATTTGACTACGTATTTATATTTATAACGCGAAGTGTTGTCTCTATTATTGCGACGAGTAAAATACTTACTTAAAATAAAAAAATAAAATAATAATAAAATACTTAAGTGTAATTGGGACGAGTAAAATACTTACCTTAAAAACATAATTTAAATAAAAAGATCTCTATAAGTTATTATACTAATACTTATTTTTGTATCGTAAACTGAGATGCCAGCGAAAAGTATTATTAGTAAAAGTATTTATGTAAATTATATCTGTATATGTAAATTATATCTGTATATCCGTAAATTATGTCTGTTAATTACCAGATGCGGCTGCTACAGAGCACGTGGGCGGAGATGCTCAGTCTGATGGTAGCGTACCGTTCGATGTCCGCGGGAGGAGCGCTCCGGTTGCGATTTGCAACGGACCTTGCACTTGACGAGCAGGAAGCGCGGGATTTAGGGGCGCACGATCTCTATCTACAGGTAACATATCACTGTCTTCTAGAATACTTACGTTAGTTTCAGGATACGCGGAACGCCGTGTGGTGTCCGGCTGAATAGAATAGTACCAACTTCATTTCTTACCGAGATGTCGTAAAAGGTGACTAAGGTAAGTCGACCCGCTTTGTGGTATCCAGCTGAGTAGAATAGACCACCCTCATTTCTTACTGAGGTGTCGTAAAAGGCGACTAAGGTAAGTTGACCCACCGTGTGGTATCTGGTTTAGTAGAATAGACCACCCTCTTTCTTACCGAGGTGTCGTAAAATACGACTAAGGTAAGTTGACGTCAGGCAGGCAGGTCTTAAAAACGCAGCCAAATCATGTGACAGCATGTTTATAACATGTTGTGCCGACCCCACTTAGAGTGGGATAAGGGCAGGAAGATGATGATGATGGGTTTCAGGATACGCAGGTGCTCGGGTCAATGACATCTATCTACAGATATAAAATTGGATTGTTTAATTTTCTCAAATCCTCGAACTAATATTATAAATGCGAAAGTTTGTGAGTATGGATGTAAGTTTGCTACTGTTTCACGGCGAATCCGCTGAACCAATATCGATGAAATTTGGCATAATTATTTCTTATACACCGGAATGACATATAGACTATAGAAATATTGTTAATTCTACAGGAATAGAATGCCATTGAAAAACATCATCTATTATCGACCTATTACGCGACAACAGTTCACGCGAACGAAGTCACGGGTAAAGACTAGTTTACTATATGCTGTTAGGCTTTAACAACATCACTGGGCGAGACGAACGAGCCACAAAAGCGTCGTAGAGCGCAGAAGCTCTACTAGCATCGGAAAAAGTGGTCGGGGTACTTCCTCGCTGGTGGCATGATGGTGTTTAGTCTTAACGCCGTCGGGAATTAGTCGTGGAACCACGGGTCTTTAGCATTTCCTTATTTGTGTACATCCACGGTTTTCCTTGGGACGTATACTTTTTCTTCTTATAGTTTAAGTTCATGTTCATAAACCAATGAACATGGGTATTTTCACGGGATCTCTACACCGCTTGATCTTGTGTCGCTTAGATCTAACGGCTCCCCGTGACTTTTTTGGGGTCGTTATTCCACCTAAGGGGTAGAGGTAGGGTTGGGGGTCTACCGACACTGTGTTTTCCGTTGTGCGGTCGCCATTCCAACACCTTAAAGTCCCATCGCCCATCAGTTCTTCACACTATGTGTTCCACCCATCGCTACTTCAACATCGCGACACGCTGAGCTATCAATAAAGTGTAGCGTAGCGACTACAAAACTCATGAAACAGATTAAGAGAATATACCCAAACTAAGAGGGAAGAGTGAGAAAACACAAGCTTACTTAATAGCAGCGTTTTACCTGAAAATAAAACGCATATTAAAATACTTACCTAACTGGAAGCTTTATATGAGAGTAGCATTTCCGTTTCCGTCGAATTCCTACCAGTTTTCGTACTCTTTTTTACCTCATTTCCGGTAAGTGGTGTCACCTGACGAAATCGCGCCATCTTGCTTGTTTACCTAAGCGATGCGCGCCATTTTGTAGTCATTGGCTCATATCACCAGGCAGAAATTAACTGGAAGCTTCCAGTTAGGTAAGTATTTTAATATGCGTTTTATTTTCAGGTAAAATGCTGCTATTAAATTACTTGACCGTCACTGGAAGCTTTATATGAGATCTGTTTGTTTTCGCCTGGTGACACCACTTGTTAGCCGATATAATGGATATTAATATATTTAAAACGCCAATGTGATGTAAACAGTATTTTATTATTATTATTGATTATGAAATTTTTAACATAATCTGTAGCAAAACAAAACAATCATAATACATTTAATTTATCACTTTAAATAATTGTGCTACATTTTCTGAATTATTACTTTTCATTACTTCACGTCTGTAAAATTTTTTGAACGTATTAGCTGATTGCCAATTCCCTCGTGATAAAATTTCATCTATTGAATGATTATCCAGCCAATTTTTGGAAGCCACGGCTGATCTGACGCTACCAGGTGCGGCTGTTATGCCGGCCTCCTTAAACAAGGTTTTAACCCAACCTGCAATAACGGTAAGTGTTGCAGGTTTAGCAACACCTCTCAATGTAACGAACAAGTTGGGAGCCTTCGCATCGTTACGTCTTTTATCCAATAATGTTATAGTTTTATCAATCCAAAAGAAAGGATTAAGATTTTGATCCTTTTTATTTTTAAGTAGCTTCCAACCAGACTGTCTATAATTAGTAGTGTCAGTTTTTGAACCGAATTGAGGCCAAAAGATAATATGATCATCCGATCTTATACAATAGTCGTTATCTATTCTAAGTAAAGTTAAGTCATGTATACGTCTTCCGGAGCAAAGCAATAATAAGACTGCTGTATGCCGTGATACATGAAACGGATTGTTTATATCTATATTGTAACCAGATAAAAACGATATTAATAAGCTAACATCCCAAACAGGTGGTTTTGAAAATTTAGGATTTATAAGGGAAATAGATTTTAGAATGTGTTTTACTAGAACATGGGAGCTGAGATGACTTGAACTTTCAGCATTACATAATGCAGACACGACAGATTTATGCAAAAGTATTGTATTGTAGGACAATTTATTGACTAAATATAAGTCCGCTAAAAATTGTGCCAATTGAGCACCTGTAGGATTTTTCGCGTTAACGTTTTGTGTGCTACACCACGAAATCCAGCGTTTCCAAGCTACTTCATAAGTTTTTCGAGTAGATTTTCGCCAGGAACTCTTAAGTAACGACAATTGATTTATATTCCAGGTTTTTACCGCCTTGGACCACCCCCACATTTCCAAACTTCGAGAATGATGTCCTCCACTTTCGGTGGCGGGAGGCCGGTAGCTGTGTCGATTAGATGTTTTTTCAGATTTTTCAGAGTTAATGGAGCTGATAGTGCCCGGGCTTTGAGATCTGCTCTCCAGAATACCTTTTTCCACCGTGGCACTACAACTAGAAAAATCCCCGATGACAAGTTCAGGTGAGTCAAAACTTTCGGGATTAGAAATGGTGGTGGAAATACCCATGCCAGTGGGTAGTTCCACGGAACGCTGAAAGCGACGTGAAATATTGCACGTTTGTCTTTCACATCTCGAGTTACATAATTCTGAACTACATGTGCAGTCTCTGAAGCAAACAGATCTACCATCGGAATTCCCCATTTCATGAATACTCTTTCGAGACAAGGTGGTTGTAGGTGCCACTCTGGCAGTCGGCGATGACGCGACAAGCGGTCGGCGTGGCTGTTGTATTTGCCTGGGATATAGTGTATGCTGTGGTGTATCTGATAAAGATCTAGCAAGGTCAAGATTTGATACGTTATGTTCATTAGACTTAACGATTTCGTACCTCCTTCTTTTCGTAGGTAAGTCACGGCAGTTTTGCTGTCGCTCTGTATCAGGATCGAACTGCGATACATCAAGTGGGCTTGGCTCTGAAGTGCATATAGAATGGCTAGCATTTCTTTTTGATTGCAGTGCAATATCCTCTCCTCTCGGGACCAAGTCCCTGAGAGGGCCAGATTGTTTAATATTGCCCCCCAAGCCTGATCGGATGCATCCGTTGCTAGAAAGTTCACAGGCGGAGGATAATGCAAAGGCGTTGCTAATTGACAGTTCTGAGCCCACCAATTTAATTCCTCCACGACCTTGCGTGGTAGAAGGTAAGATTTCGTTGACTGATCTGGCAGAGTGTTCATGAAAATAACTAGTTGACGGTGATTGAGGCGACCTCGTGGGACAACAAAACTGGCAAAGTTCAGAAGCCCTATTATTTTTTGCAACTCCTTGAGGCTTGCTTTTCTTTGAATAAGTGCTTTTTTTACTTTTTTCATTATTGTAGTGATTTTTTCTTTCGGCAAGATCTTTTCGTTGTCCCATGGTTTCCAAATTATTCCCAGATATACCAGACTTTTTTGTGGACACAGATTTGACTTTTTGAAATTTATTAGCCACCCTAGATTTTGTAACAGTTGTATTGTAATTGTTACGTGATAACGAAGTTGTTGGGCATTTTGATTTGCTATTAGAAAGTCGTCTAGGTATACTATGACTCTTATATTCCATTTCTCCCTTAGTATTTGAGTTACCCAATTGGTCAGCATAGAGAAAATTTTTGGAGCAGTGCTTAATCCGAACGGCAGACAAGTCATCTCCAACATTTCTCGGTCGTATATTATGCGCAGAAAGCGTCTTTGAGACTTTGTTATTTTTAGGTGAAAGTATGCTTGGGATATATCGACTTTGCATAACCAGTCCTGAGGTTGAAGAAAGTCGGGAATCCGAAACATGTTTATCAAATGAAATGGCTCGGTCTACACAAAACGGTTTAGTGCTTTTAGGTTGAATATGGGTCTGACTGACCCGTCGGGCTTGGGTACTAGAAACAGTGGTGAAATGAAGCTTGGTGTTGGTTGGGCAACTTGTAAAACACCTTGTCTTTTCATTTTTTGTATCGTTGCAGTCATGCAGTCCGACACTGGGATGCAGAAGTTGTTATTGGTAAAATTTGGTTTTACAAGAGGAGGCTTTTGAAGGAACGGTATACGATAACCCTGTATTAGTTTTAATAAAACTACTGGTGCCCCCATTTTCTTCCACTGTTCTTGGTAATGTTCTAGCCGACCTGCCTCGATCGATCATATTCCTCTCGAGGAATATGATCTATTGCCACGTCCTCTATTATTTCCTCGGTCGGGTCGTGACCCTCGATTATGAAATGTACCTCTGCCTTTCATATTGCGATATTCGTGTTGTACGTCGAAAGTTTGACCATTGTGGCCATAATTATAGTATTGATATCCACCCCGCGAGGGTAGATCATTAGAGCTATATATTTGTGCAGTCTCATATCGAGTTCCACGCGATGGAACTATTGAGCTCTGCGAGCCTTTCCCCCGCGAGGGGCGGCTTTTTGTTACTTTTTTATGTAAAGTAGCAGGCTCTTTCGGGGGCCAAAAAGCTTTGCGAACCCCACCCGCCTTTTCTAATGCAGAAGTAAATGGTTCTGAATCAAATATATAACAAGAAGAAGGCGGTATTTTATTCAGAGATGCTTTTACCAAAGGATTTCGAACTTGGCTTGTGATCGATTCTCTACGCATCTCAATAGCTTCGGCTCTGTGGCCACATACAAGTTGTAATAAGTCTGAAGAAGTCTTTTGAAAATCTCCCCTAAAAATTAATTCTTCAAGTTTTTCACTCAAATTATCAAAATTAACATTTTTTTGTCTAGCCCAAGAAAGAAGATTTCGAACCCCTGTTTGTAACACTTCTTTTTGTTTTAGGATGCAGTAGGTTATAGCCGCATATGATTTATCAGCTTGAGCTAGATGACGTAAAGTGTCATATGTTTTTACCTCTTCGTTTGTTTCCAAGTCTGTAAAACCTGGAGTATGATTGTAGCTTTTTGTGTTTCAGCATACCTCACTTCAGACCAAGACGCGCTATCCAAACGCTGAACATCGAGTAACATCTGCAAAAAATATTTTGGTGTTTTTGGAACAGACGGTTCCTTTAGTTTAGTTTCGATGTCAAATGTAAACTCTGAACTCCGAAGTTCATCATTATGGTTGTGATTGTTATCAATGTCACAAAGGTCGTAGAGCTCCCCACTCACATCAGACACAACAGACCCTTTTCTCTAACGATATCATCCTCATGTTTTAATAAAAAATGTTTGCGAATTTCACTCATATCTTTAAGTAATCTATTTATTTTAGATCGTTTACTTGTCTTACGGCGGTGGCGATGTGATCGTTTTGATTTTTTATTATCTGAAGAGTCCGAACTTGCAGAGCTACTACTTGAGCTGCTTGAACTAGAGCAGCTTCGTTTTCGTTTACGGGGGGCTTGTCCACTAGGACCAGCCACAGCCTCTGGCTGAATATCAGGTGTTATCTCTTGGGCATCCATTACTAAAATAAATTCCCTGTAAACCCTTTAAACAAAAAAATTGTAAAAAGCTTTAGTTATGAATTACATTTCATTTTAACTATGAACAATTCCTAGACAAAATCACTTCATAACGTTGGAAATTTGAAATTGACTATAGTATTTAAAATATAAATATAAACATTAATAATATAATTTTGTACGCAACTGGCTTAACACATAAAAGAAATCTTAAATTTAAATGTAAGTAATCCGAACGGGAACCCATTTAAACTAATGATTACTTACCAGAAAAAGTGTAACAACACTTACAGCAGGATTTCTTAGTTTTAATAAATATATTTCTCTTCCACAATATTGCAACTATGCCCAGACGGTTGCTGAGCACAAGTTGCTTCGACGGAAAACTAAACGCCAATGACTACAAAATGGCGCGCATCGCTTAGGTAAACAAGCAAGATGGCGCGATTTCGTCAGGTGACACCACTTACCGGAAATGAGGTAAAAAAGAGTACGAAAACTGGTAGGAATTCGACGGAAACGGAAATGCTACTCTCATATAAAGCTTCCAGTGACGGTCAAGTAATTTAATAGTTTGTAGCGTGATGATGGTATCGAAATAAGGATTACAACGTATCTAGCTCAATTAAGCCTAATACCTAACCTATTGAATTAGGTCACTACAATATTAAGCGCGCGATATGGGTGCACAGGTAACGGGTGTAGCGCGGCGACTGGAGAGAGCGACTGCCCACCGCGAAGAATGCTACCTACTTAAGGCGCTGGCCCTGGCTAACTCAGAAGCGCGTATCGACGAGCACGCTGCGTTGAAACGCTTCCGTGACGCCATTCTCGCCGCGCTTAACGATGCGGTTTCCGCGTTAAGGTAAATATTATTTTACTTAATAATATTGATTTAAGAGTATTTAAATGAATGCATAGAAACGGCCATACTTGCATATAATTTCATTGGATGATCCCGACTAATTTCAAGTCCATACGGGGCCCTTATTCATGAGCTCTTCATGCGGCGTTATCGCGGCGGGAATAAAACGGGAAAGCCACATAACGAGCTCATAAATAAAAGCCCTGTATGGCCTTAAAATTAGTCTGGCTCACCCGATTAAATACGACGTGAGTATAGCTGGTTTTTATACGTTAACTATGAATACCACACACTACATCTTCCTGGCCTTATCCCACTCTAAATGGGGTCGGTACAACCGACCTCAACTGCCTGAACTCAACTTACCTTAGTCGTATTTTACGAACCCTCGGTAAGAAAGAGAGTGGTCTATTCTAATCAACCGGAACCCCATATGGTGGGTCAACTTTACTTATTCGTCTTTTACGACACCTCTGTAAGAAATGAAACTGGTCTCTTCTATGAGCCGGATACCACAAGGCGAGTCGACTTAATTTGTCGCCTTCTACGACACTACGGTAAGAAAGAAGCGTATTCAAGAGGGCTACTTTACTTCGGGCTATCAGTGATAAGTGCTAATCTCAAGTCTCAGTTGTTTTTATTTTATTTTTTTTTCAGTTTATATTACTTTTATTTTTTATTCATTCTTTTTTTTTTTTTAAACTTTACGAATATATTACTTATTATAAATTACTATAGTTAAATTATATCTCTCAGTTGTCGTAACTTAGTTTGAAAGTTGTTATTACCTTTAATTAAAATACCACTTATTTTAAGTTGTTCAATGTATTAGAGTAATGTGAAGTGTGTATTTTGTTGGTAATCTATAAATAAATAAATAAATAAATAAATAAATAAAGACGGTGGTCTATTCTATTCAACCAGATACCAGACGGCGTAACAATGATTACCACAAATGAAACTTTAAATATTTGATTATAGTTCTAACATCAAATCTAGATGATCTAATTGGATAAAAAAAAGTAAGTAGCGGCCTGTTACTATCCCACTGCTGAGCATCTCTTATCTCCGTTTTTAGAGAGGTTTGTAACTAAGACCTACCATGCCTCTCCAATGCGCATTGGTAGGTTACACATATCTTCAGAAATTTCTAAAGATATGCAGGTATCCTCATGATGTTTTCCTTCACCAAAAAGCGTGTGATAAATTGCAATTATCAATTAGTCACAAAAGTTTTAATAGAAAAACTAATTGGTGTCAATCAAAAGAGTCGCACGGTGATACCACTGGGCTACCACATCTTCTACAGAATCCAACTACCACAGAATCCAAGAATTTCTAATCTTACAGGCCTTACGCCAACGCCAACGCGGCCATGCAACAGCTCTTACTAGTTTTGCCGGCGCTGCGACTGGCTGACGTCGCGGTACGTCGCTTCTGGGCGTCGGTGCACCGAGAACGACGCGCGCCAATGAACAAACTCTTCGTAGAGATGCTCGAAGCATGCCTCCGGTAGGCCCAAATCCCGTACATCCATTTCCTTACCCTTGCGCCACGTGCCCTAAGACAAAACAATCAGTACTTTGTTAGTAGCGGTTATGGTATCAGATATCATAGTCCAGATTCTAGGTTAACAGGCGCTGGAGCCTAAGAAACTCACGCCACGGTTAAGGTTGTGGTTTTCGAAATTTGATAACCATACGTTACCAAATTTTGAATTGAAATTGGGTTCGTGCCAGCACCATTTGATGTCATACTTTATTGGAGACAGATATTGAGTCTTTAATGCTCTACATATATACTACACGCTGTAAAGTTTAAGACATAGCTGAGTACTAAAATACTTTGTGGTCATGATTAACATACATTCATAAAATATTACCAGTGAAGATTTCAAACAATGCTACAAGTATTTTACTTATAGATAGTGTGATTCCACATTGATAAATAATGCTGTGAAATCTTTGACAATCCCAAAAAGAGTGGCAAATCAAATCGTATAAACAGTTTTAGATAAAGTTTGTATTACATTTATTGGTAATAACATGAATATTAATCCAGGCCTGGTATGATCATTATATTTGTGAATACGGCAATCTGAGTGAGGTACAAATTTAGACAATGTTATCGTTAAGGTCAGTCGTTAAGGGCTATTTTTTCAGACTTTATTTGCTTTATATATTTATCTCTTGAATTTAAAATACGCATTAAATACGAATGCATATATTGCAAAATATAAGACCATCCCAATATTTTATATGATGTTTGGTTGACTTTTTTTAGGATGACTCTTACTGAATAACCACTATTGTAAAGTAGTCAAATATTCCCGGAAGAGACTGACTTAAACGTTTGTTATGTGAGTTCCTTACACAGATGCCCCATAAAGTTGGTCGGAATTTGTATAAAAATATAAATACCCTTTTTGTTACATATTATTTTTATGCCAATGTCGAGTGTGATAATGCTGAGTTTAATTTGTTATTATATAGTATACGCGATAACCGTGTAAGTATAGCTGATGAAAAATAGATGATCTCTTTCACCTTGGTTTACTTTATACGGTCTAACATTTTCTTGTTTATTTTGTATATACAACTCCTTTTCTTATATCCTTAAAACGTTTCAATGTAGTCGGCATCTCTGTGCTCGCGAGTGCGTGCGGTCTCGGTGCGGGTAACAGTGCGTGCGGACGCGACCGACTTACAGTAACATATCAGTGCTTTGAAAATTGATTTTTTTGCCATGTTTTAGTGGATTCTGCATTTAGCTGTTTTGATATCAGGTGTTGTTATATTATATAGTTACGTTGTGACAGTCGCGCGGTCTGTCCTATGGCTGTGAAGTGATGGATTTTAGAATTTCGAAATTAATTTAAAGGAAATATGTCGCGTCCCCGCGTTTTGTGTACAAAATGAACGGATCTAGTACAAAACTTGTTACTATTTTTGTATAATATTAAAATTATATCTAGTTTTACGATACATAGAGGTTTCGAGATTAGAATATGGTCGAGGAAAATCTGCTATTCCAGGTGATTCGACCTTTCTAAAATGCGAAATGTTACCAGAATAATACAATAAAAATTATAATGATTTGGCGAGCTAATTAAAAGATAATATATTATAAAAACAATCATTCCCACATGCTTCTGTCACTTAATGTAGTTAAGTGCGAAATAAAAATAATCACAAGAATGTAGAGGCGTTGTTTCCCCGACTGTAAATAACTTGTAAATGTCAAGCGCGGAGGCCGTATTCGGCTTTCTATTTGTTTTATCGTTTTATTTCGTACATAGTACGGTTTACACTTTATACACTGTTATCGTGTTTTCAGTTTAAGCTGTAAGATCTAATAACTGCTTTTTATAATATTTTAACCGCTTGTCGGAAATCCATCCGGCTCGAAGGACCAAAATAATTTAGTCGTATCCTGAAGAAAAACTACTTATTATTTCAATAATGCACAGTTAATGTAAATTTATGATGTATGATGCTTATCATACGTATCTCTATGCATAGTTTCGGCGATTTCGTGACAAGTTTTAAACTTTTAGTTTAATTTGACTATAATGGTTAAGCGTTCAAAATGTAAATACGCGACATCCGTTTGGTTATATTGAAAATATAATAGTCTGAATATTTTAATGTAGTTTCTGTCCCATGTTCAAATACTATTAGTTTAGAATCTTGCCATGAAATTCCTTCCAAGTCCCCTTTACTCCATAAGGCATACTTATCGACGGTCGCTGTTTACACAATCGAAAGTCCATATCATAACTTGTGAGAATCGTATGACAGAGTTATATTTTTCTACCGAAAGATTTAATTAACACAAGCATAGAAGACAAAAAATATATTTTAAGACATGTCAACCAGAGTGATTCATTTATTAGCAATAAATTATGACACTTACATGTGAACTAGCTGGCTTGCCCTGGCCTTGCATTACCCTAGAATGATTAATGTCTAACAACAATAAAGTCTCGCATCTTCCCATGTAAAGTGGATATGTAATTCCGATACAGTTACGCAGTGGCCGACGATATTTTAATATTAAAGCAATGTATTTTATAGCTGTTCCACTGAATAAATTTTTATTTATTATTTTATACGACAAAGATAACATATTTTTTGGATTGAAAAAGACACATTTGTGTATAAATTCAATATATTTCTCATAATATAAAATATATTTCTCATGCTTAGTATTAAAGTGACCTAATTAAAAAAAAAAAAAGTTATGTAGAAAATTGCATTAAAGCGTAGCGAAGCGCCTACAAAATTCATGAGTGTTACCCATAACTTGGAAGAAAACAATAGCTTTTTTAAATATTTCGTATCGTGATGTATGGCATTGAAGTCTAATTTTGAATTAGGTCACTTTAATTCTAACCGTGCGATTTGTAAAAATGATTGTTGTGTATTTATAAACAGTGGAACAGTTTTATTCATTACCTCAATAACCTGTTACCATTTACAGTCATTTATGAGAACGCTAAAAACTTAATAGAAAGTTAAATTTATTGCGATCGGTAAAGTATCTTGATGATCTGAAAAAAAAAAGATTTATACATACATTAGTTATATAAAATATTTCATTCGACAAAGAATATTTTGAAAGAATTATAAAAATTTCGATAAAACATAACTGTCAATTATTTAAGAGTTTCAGAGATTTTACTGATCGTTGCAAAACATAACCAATATTTTATGCAGTTATGAGATTCGCCAAATTAGTAAACTACGATTTATAATTATTAATAATATTTACTTGGGTTTCGTGTCGCATCATATCGATTTCATATTAATTATTGTTTTTCGACTCTTTGGAAGATTTGTATCTAACATATTCACGTACTGAATTTAGTTAGTAAGCATATAAAATTGAGACTGCGATATGGGACTCGAATACAATAAATTAGTCAGAATTTCTTAATCATGGGAGATCGTGACATGTATGAAGGATTTATATCAATTATTTTGCACAATGTTCCGTTCTCGAATTTTCAGTATAGTAAAAGTTCCTTATTCGCGATTGAAAAAAAAGGAACGCAGTTCCTGTATGTGCGGCTAAAAATTACTTATTTGCGGATGCAATCGTTAAACACAAATTTAGTTTCTATTATTAACGCGTTGACATCCTTTGAGTACCACAGCTCAATTCGTCAATCGTTCCAACATTGGCCTAATATTTGTCTATATGTCTTTTCTAATTTTTTCCGGATGTATATGTCTAGTAAAAGGAAAGTAAAAATTGTTCAGGCACAAAAAAAAAGTGTTGCCACTTAAGTGCCACCTAAGATAAAAACAGAAATGCTTGACTAGAAACGTCTTTTGAAAGTGTTAAAACACAAAAATCCAAAATTTATTAAACTTTTGCTTGAAATTAAAAATAATGATTGATTTTAGTTACTAATTTGCTTATATTTATACATGTTGCTTAGATTTTGCAAGCTTGTGGAAGGTATCCCTTATGATTCTATACTAATTACCATTGCATATTAGCGGCATATTTATGAAACATATACGGCGCGAATAAGGAGCTTTTATATATGAAATGAAAGTGTATTTCTTGTAAGGGTTATCAACAACAATACCTAAGCTACAAAAATTTTACTAAAAAAATATTTTATTACTTTTATTTCTAGTATTTTGACGGATCTTATAAACATCTGTAAAAAATATTTGTCTTTGTACCGTTGCTACCAGTTCAGCATATATTTCATAAGAGAACGTATAAGTGACCTAACCCAAAAATAATATATACATAACAATAAATAAAATAGACAAAGATAGACTTTAAAGGAATGTTGTCGATGTCCATTGTTTTTTTCTTTTATGTTGAAGCAATATTGAGCTATAGTTGTCAGTAGTCAGAGCGGTTTACTTGGCTATAGCAAGTTGTAACTTTATACTTAAATTTGATGTTAGACAGCTTGGGGATGATCGGAAATAATGTCCTATGGCATGATTTTATAAAATATATCACTCTTTGCGTCGCTAGACTTTTTATACCAAACATGATCTTTTGCCAAAATAATGTTTATGAGTAAATATTAATTTTTTCAGACCTACCACGAATGCTACAGAAACGTTGAGAAAGATCTCGTACTAATGGCACGATCTTACTAAATATTATCAATTTAATTGCAATTTTAAAATTGATATCAAGAGCTCAAACTTTGAAACTTTGGAATAGGTCACTTTCGGTCTGTTATATATTATCCAGTGAAACAAAGCGTCCTGTTGTAGTTATTCTTATGTTAAGAATATTCGAGTTATTTATAGTTTGTAATGTAACGCTGATGCAGCGGCTGGTGTGATAGATGTACAAATTTGTGAGATGTGCCAGATTAGTTATTAAGTTTTTCTTTTTTATTTGGGAATCGATCAATTATTACTATCAACAGTACTATGTAATTTAGTGGGAATGCATGAATGAATTGGCGTATATTGGAATTGCCCATATGATTTTAGGCAACGGAAATTATTAAAAAAGAAAGGTATGAAATCTTTTTTAATTTTCAATCTTACATTATCACAGTATGATGCTACTATAATTGTTATACTTTACATGCTCATGACTTGAATCATAAATTGAATAATGTTTGTGCGAGATATAAACATTTTATCTACTATATATAGGTAGATTGTAAAAACATGTTTGAATGAATGTAAGTTTTATTGAATTATATTAGGACATTTGAGTTTAAGATTAAATTGTAACGATATGTGAATGTGAAAATTTTAAATGATTGTTGTGTGACAAAGACTGATTTAAAATATTATTTTGGCCACGTATAAGAGAGGTGAAATTTATTTTGAGATGTGCGACACATTTATATGTATTCATCGAACTAATGTTTGTGTGTACTAGGTGTTTTATCTCTATCTAGTACTAATAGTACTCAAATTCCAAAATTGTGGGTATATGGATCTTGTTGTTTAATGAAATTATAGTCATATTTGTACACATATATCGCATGCTTAGAATTAAAGTGACCTAACTCGTCGTTTTTATGGCAAATTGCAATAAAGCGTAGCGCTTACTAAACTCGTGAGTGTTTAAAGAGACCCATAACTTATAAGAGCGAGAAAACACTAGTTTGTTTAATAGTTGGTAAATGTGATTACAATGTATCTATATCAATTTAGCCTTATTTGGTATTAGGTCTCTTTAATACTAAGCGTGCGATATGTTTTTGTAAATGCTCTTTTCGTACAATATCTATTTAGAAATTGATAGTAATAACAGGTCGAAATTTTTCGAGAAACTACAACTGTCTCCTATATGAAATGAATGAATTGTATGTTTATTTGTTTACAACGTTATTATATAAACCTGGTCTCGGAGATAATGTGGAATAAAATTACAAAATCGATATTGGATTTGTTTTATTTCCCTGAGATATATGCGAAATTTGTAAACTTAAATAATAATAATAAATATATGGGAAACTTCCCGTAAATTCCCATATTAAAATTTACATGTTATATTTGAACTGGTATAAAGTTACGTGTAGGACGAAAAATAGACTGTCATAAACATTAATAAATCTGTAGTTTAAATTAAAATATCTGAGTAACCGATTTTTGGTCGGTATTTTTTATAAAAGATATTAAAAAGATACAATATGAAAAGGAAAAAAGGGCTGGTGATATTTGGGACTTGGTTCAGGGTATTTTCACTTCATTAGTCCCTCAGTTCTCATAACATAACTTTCCCAGTGATAGCGTAAATAACATTTTTTTCAGTAGGTACCTGTGTTCTTGAATTTTTCATAATTTTATTTATTTCGTATTATCTCTTTGTCTCTGGGCCATTGTCATTTTTTTATTCACCATATGTGGGTAGCAATGAAAACGCCACTCGCCGATCGGTTCGTCTGTCGCCGTGCGAGTGTCTACGTGAGCGCGGAACCTTCGCTAATGGCCGCTCTATTGCTATTAATAATTCGCATCAAATTCATTATAAAACATTGAACAAATTGCTAAGGACTTTCCATATAAAGTGCAGTGCCTAAATTTAAAGTGTAGTGTCGAGTTTCGTCTACGTAAGCGCAGAACCTTCGCTAATGGCCGCTCTATCGCTATAAATAATTCGCATCAAATTCATTATTTAACATTGAACAATTCGTCTAGGACTTTCCATATGAAGTGCAGTGCCTAAATTTAAAGTGTAGTGTCAAGTTTCGGACTCGTAATAGTGCTACAGTTCGTTCGAGTAACAACCTCCTGGCGTCACAACAAACGGCCGGCCGTCGACGCATATCGAGGACTTCGAACCTTCCAGTGCATGGTGGCAGTACAAAGGCATCGAAAGGTGGGTGGTGCTAAGTTGTTACTACGTATCGGAAATAAATTATGCATTGCCCAGAAAGATAGAAAATAGTTTAACGTCCTGAACTCTAATAAATCCTATACAGTCCAGTTAAATTACCCACCAGCGACCTAGGGCCCAGGGACCAGGTTCCTTTAAATTAGGGAGTATTTCCTTTCATTATTCTGGACCTTCTGCCGGATGCAATTTATTTTCTATTCTTTTTAAAAGATTAAAAAGCAGTTTTTAGTGACGCCATTTTGTCTTTCGTATAATTCGTATTCGTAAATAATTCTAATTCATATCTAAATTCATTCTAAAAATAAACTTAATTCGCTTTCGTAAATTTCTAACGTATTTTTAATAATGTAACAACGCCGCCTTGTCGCTACTGCAAGCAAGCAAGCAAGCCATGACGTCACATCTCACCACAGCCTTTCGCGCCATTTTGACGTGGGAGATGTGACAGCCGCTGTCATTAGCAGCTAGCGTGCGAATAGCGAATGAGAGTTTGCTTTGATTTCATTTTAGCATTTTTTATGAAACGAATAAAACTGATTTAGAATACTTCTTTTATTAATACAAGTAGTTTTGTAACAATAATAAATATTATCAGTGCCATTCGTTTCGTAATAAATCCTTACTATAATATAGTTCGTAACTTCGTATATTATATTAGATTAATTTATATTTCGTTAAATTAACTTAAAATCTATTCGTTTAATATTATTCAGCTGAATTAGAAATAGTGTGTAATAATCGGTTACTTCAGGTTCCTTTTAATTAGGGAACATTTCCCTACAACCTAAAAAGAGATATAAAACGATTTTTTTTATATCAAATCTAGATCGATTTATGGCCTTCGAAACCCCCTACATACTAAGTTTCATGAAAATTGTGGAAACAGTTTCAGAAATTCTCAATATTTTCCCCGCAAAATTATAACAACTCACTATAGGTAGATAATAAGTATGATAGTCCTCTGGTGTGGAAACTCATTCAGAGGACTATGTCATTTTTAGTTAAGTACTAACATAGTCATAAAGTAATATTAGTAGCATTTATATATGGACTAAGATGTCTGCTTAAATTAAAATAAAATTTTTGATCATTGATAACTTTGCGTATTACTCATTTTATAGAGCAAATAAAAAAGGAGTGTTTAAAAATTAAATACTTTCACTTAAAAATCTTGATAGGTTTTATTAAGGAAATGATTTGGTTTTTCGTTAAATTTGGCTAGGAAATGCAATGCTAGCATTGTCTTTACCCGGAGCGAATGGGTAAACTCCTGTTGAGTCCATTTTCAAAATGCCTCCTTAACACTCAAATTATCTCCCTGTGTGTGGGGAGCTGTTGGAAAACACTTATATAAGGCGTAGCCTTTTGATACAGTAAAAGTGTATACTGTGACGATCTCGACCTTACATGCATATATTGTTAGAGTTATGTACTGAATTGGTAGTATGTTAAGGAAGGTATATAAATAAAAATATTTGTTTGTCATTTAATATGGTTTTTCGTAATGAGTATTTGATACTCGTTACATATATGTACATTTTTCATTAAAATATTTTTATCAAAATTTTCCCATACATTTTCAATTTTCCACACTTAGTGCCGAACGTCACGCCGGCAGTCTGACAGAGGTAGTGGGTGACTGGCGGACGTTGCCGGGAGCAGTCGCGGGCTGGTACCGCGAGCCGAAGGCTTACGTTTACATGTACTTGGGGCGATACATGGTAGCGCTATGATCCCTAAACTATTTTTCAAAGCTTCGGCTTGTCTTAACTGTGTGGTGAGAGACTTCGGTCTATTAGCTCACTAATAAAATGTAATTTTATTACATGTGACAAATTATATATTATTCTCGAACACTTTATAGTGTGAAATGGTTAAAGCTTCGGCTTGGCATAACGGTGTGGTGAGAGACTTCGGTCTTGAGGGACTTCGGTCTCCTAGCTCACTAAACAAATAAAATGTAATTTCATTACATGTGACAAATTTATTATTATTCTCGAACGATATAGTGCCGGAGTATAACTTGGTGAGGGTGACTTCGCTGAGTGGTGCTGGGCGCTATACCGAACAGTCTGGTGAGTACTGGTGTCGGATCGATGGTTTCAGGCCTGCAATGATTTCGGTTGTTGTAGTGTAGCCTCGCCTCGATCTGCTCCAAGTCTGTGAATATCAGGATGGGTTTCCGTCTTGGTACAGAGCAGCCAGAGCTACTTGGTGAGTTTTGGGTGATACGGATTGGATTTTAGGCCGGTATTGATCTTCGATCTTTACTGCGTAGCCTTGTTTGATCTTTGGACGCCTAGGACTCTAAAAGTAAACTGTTCAAAGCTTCGCACGGAGTCTTGCGGGGTAACCTGCACTAGCCGTGTTATAGTCCTTCTCAGGGCTTCCCCATAGCTATACACAAACGTTGACGACATTATAGCATGTCGTAGGGCCGCTGGTCGGGTCTTTATTAACAAGATTGCGGACTAGCTTTAGAAAGTGTTGCCTGCCCAAAACTCTATCTTACGTAGCTTGCTACGCGTAACAAATATATAAGTAACTAATTCTTATATGCCGATCGTGGAATCAGCCAAAAGGACGCATTGAAGGCGTGCGTTAGTGATGGATACATCACATTATAAACATACATATTTAGCACAATAGTGCTAGCACTACAAACATATATTATTGAATTATCAACACATAATGCGAGCGCTTTGCGTTCTTAACTCTTCGGAGTAAACATTTGCCACTTCGCGTGGTAAGAAGCAACACAAAATCTGCTATTACGTGATCTCTGCGGAGTCATATGCAAATTTTCGATATCTGCCACTTCGTGTGGTAGCAACGACTACAACTTTACTGTTATGTGATATCCGAGGAGTCATGAACAGTATTAGCTTTATGCTATTATATATTCCACTATATGTGGTTACGACGAATGCGGCACGCACCGCTTGAAATGCTTGCTATTGGCAAGATGCGCTGTCTTATTATAAGAATTGGATATTTATATCAACAAAATCAGGCTTTGTGCCTCATCGACACAATTATGGCTAACGCCAACTCACCACAGCTACGGCTGAAATGATATTTGGACTTAGGTCCTAGCACTGCGACCGGGCACTTGTGCCTTATCTTGGACTACGGTCCTTACCTGGGACTACGGTCCTTATTTAATTACCCTAAATCTCTTTAAGAGCATTGACGGGTGTTTATAAAATATAATATAAATAACCTGGCTCGAGGGCGCAGGCACACTATAAATTGCATACCCTAACCCTACGGGGGGGGGGGCTCATATCCTATGGACGGAGCTCACCGTTGGTAGCGGGTGCGGAGCTACTGACTATCCCTCTCCCTTTATATTTTTCCAAATCGGAAGAATGTAATTGACGGGAGAGAGATACCACATCGCTAAACTTCTCTACGGAGTTGTTTAAGGGCTAGGAATTAAGATCGAGTGAGTGATCTTTCTGTTGGCTTTAACATTTCCAATTTAAATATTAATATCTTAGAACTTCCCATTCGGGATGGTTTAAATGGATCTGATGATCGAGCGATCCTTCTGTTGGCTTTGAAAAGTCTTATTCCGTTTATATTAAAATAGTTTACGTCCCATATTAATGGCAAACAAATATTATAGTAAATATAATATATGAAGTAATAACATAAGAGACATTCAACCTTCTGAATGTCTCGCATTTTTTTATCAAATTTTATAATAACCCGTTCGTGTATTAGCTATAGTGGAACCTGTTCGTGCAATGAATATGTATCTATTGGACATATAGGAATCTGTTCGTGTAATTAACATATGTATTGAATATATAACCTGTTCATGTATCGTACACTTATATTAAATAAATTATATTAATTTAAGCTTGCTTTACGCCTCTAATCTGATGAATCTGTGGTCTCTGACGCTCTAAAAGGATTTGAGTTATTACATACACAACGTAACATGGGTCCTAACCAACTAGCCGAATCACGAGCCAATTATATTTTAAAGTGCTAGCTAGCGCTCTTGCGCTAGTTTTATGCAGTTTGGTGGTAGAGCGCGAGCGCTCTAGCCTCATTCTAATAATATAATTTATATTGATATTATAAATTTAGAGATGAATAGATGAGAGTGGAGGGCAGATCGTTACAATACGTCAACTCTTATTGATTTTAACTTCGTTAGCTGTGCACTACAAAGTATTATTTCGTTGCAAACACTTATGTTTTATGAGCTATACACTTGATAGTATTTCCAATAATTTGCCAATAAGTTTAAATGATAGAAGAAAAAATACATTAGGTATGCATGTAATTTTTTATTAATTTAAATAATTTCTATTCTCACACTATACAATAGCAAATTGATCATAAAGGAGCTCCCTAACTTTGTAATACTCTTCAGATAGCACCCCTTCCAGGGCGACGCGACCGTTCTCCAACTGAAAATAAAAAAATATTTGAGGGGATTAGAATCAAAAATAGCTAAATCCTTTTTAATTACTTTGGATATAGCTAGGTTTGATTCAAAACCCCTCATATATAATAGTTTTGCGATGTTTTAGTAACCCTTAATTGAATGGTATCTAAGAACTTTTGTGACGCGTATTCGACAAGAATGTCACATTGGAAGTTACATATGTGTTAAATCGCATTAGAGAATCTAGAATCATGGACTTTGTGTTTGTCTTACACCCATAATTAAGGGCCTCTTTAATTGACAAAGGGTCAGCTGCATCGGGTTTTTCCTCGTTTTCCTCACTTGAATCCGTTGAATAAATCGTTGCAAGCTATATCGCGTGAGGATAATATCAGTGTGGCAATAAACTTTACATGGATTGTGCGGTTCAATTGAGAGTAGATGAACAAAATAATGACTGTAGTACTCGGGAACGAACGCCGCGGCGCTCAAGTCAGTTCGTGACTACGGTGGATGCAACTCTGCCTAAACGTCGAACCTTGTATAAAGGTAATTCGATTATAACGCGATGTGGTTCCCGCCCGTTATTACATTAGGACTTTTCCACAAGTCCGATACAGTCCTCCACAACGAGTCGTTTTAAGCCGAGGTCCGGCCTCACAGGAGGCACCCTTAAGGCGACACTCCCAGGATGCTGCGATTCTCGCTCTACCTGTTTTTCACTCCGGCGATGCTTCTGCGCTCGCCCACTCTCTCGGTGACGCTGTCAAAGCCTCTAGGGCTAACAGCATTAGTAAGAGTCCGAAAAAAAACGCAATGTGACCCGTATGTTTATATAATAATTAGTATGAATCGGGAAAGTTTAAAATTAATACTAACCCTTCGGATAGCTATAGTTCCATTGCAACATTCTAACGCTCCTCCAGAGAATTCAGCGTTGAGACCGAGTCGTGCGAGAGCGGCCCTCAGCTCTGACAGACGCACTGAATTAATGAAGGACGCCGCGTGGGGCGCGCTCATGGGACCCGCCGCTTCCAGGGATATCATCTCGTCATCAGCAGCATCGTCTGCATTCAATGCCACAAAAATTAATTGTAATACCGAAGTAAGAAGGGGCCTGTTACTATCCCACTGCTGGGAATAGGCCTCTTCTCTCCGTTTTTGGAGAGAAAGTTTGGACCTACCGCGCTGCTCCAGGTAGGTTACACATATCTCCAGAATTTTTAGACAGGCTGCTACTTTATTTTTTTTAGCATTATATATTAGTATTCATATCCATACTTATTATTAAACAAAGTCCCCAAAAGCTTTCCTGACTGTATGTGATCGATTTTCTCAAAATCTTCTGAGCGGATTTTTATACGGTTTAAACTTAAAGTCCGATTTTTGCGAATGGTCCATGTTCCATTACTTTTTTATGTAAATTGTGTTAAAGATGTCGCGGAGTTTAAAAAAAACTGCCTGCTGGGAGCTTAACTTGAGTGCGCCGCGTAATTCAATAGATATGTAACTAAAGTAATGTACTAGAGAAATATAGATCTACAATAATACTACATAAAAGTCCGCAACAGCATATCTCTATCTCTAATGTTTAACTCACATTAACTAATTTTGTTTAAAATTTCAATCAAATTGCGTTTTATTCTAGACTGTTTTCCGTTTAATATCAATCCTTCAATATAAATAAATGCGTTCGTTATCTTCGACATTTAATTCAAACTTAAACTTTATTCAAATAAACTTGTAAACAAGTGCTTTTGAATCGTCAACTCTACTGCTGGTTCGGAAAGGTTTTCCTACCTTGCGGGCTCTTCTGCCCGCAAAAAACTCGGTGGTTGCTCTTTTCAATAAATAATACTTATAACTAGTTACATTAAGTCTTATATATATATCTTGTGCAGGGTCGGACAGTAGTTATATCCACGCATTCTTAGCGTCTAAATAATCCTCAGTATAGTAGGCTTTTTGTATCAGCCTCTCTTTAATAGTGTTTTTAAACTGCTGTAATGGCAAAGCTGAAATATATCAAAATTGTCTTTTGAGTTAGATGCGCAGGGTGGGCGGACTGGATAATCACTGACCATTGGAGGGTTCGCGCGCTCGCGGTGCTGTTATCATGGCAGATAGCCACGCCAGCTCCGCGTCGCCCGCGTTACGCCACGACACCCCACACATCAGACTATCGGTCAATTTCACCTGCAATCAATAAAAAAAAATCAAATAAAATAAAAATTCAAATATTAAAATTTTTGATGTATATATTGTTATCGTTCGACGCCGTGTGGTATCCGGCTGAATAGAATAGTACCACCCTCTTTTCTTACCGAGGTGTCGTAAAAGGCGACTAAGGTAAGTCGACCCGCCGTTTGGTATCCGGCTGAGTAGAATAGACCAACCTCATTTCTTACCGAGGTGTCGTAAAAGGCGACTAAGGTAAGTCGACCCGCCGTTTGGTATCCGGCTGAGTAGAATAGACCAACCTCATTTCTTACCGAGGTGTCGTAAAAGGCGACTAAGGTAAGTTGACCCAACGTGTGGTATCCGGTTTAGTAGAATAGACCACCCTCATTCTTACCGAGGTGTCGTAAAATACGACAGAGGTAAGTTGACGTCAGGCAGGCGGCCGGTCGTAAAAACGCAGCCAAATCATGTAACAGAATGTTTATACCATGTTGTGCCGACCCCACTTAGAGTGGGATATGGGCAGGAGGATGATATTGTTATCGTTCGATTAATATTCGGCTAAGGAATACGTCACATTCAGTGACGTAATAATTAATAATAATTAAAAATTAATATATAAATCAAGTGATATAGTAATGATATATTGTATCTTTAAGTAATTAAGTGGCTCTTTCGACATAATTATTTCGGCGCCAGCGATTCTGATGTGATACTGTTGTGCGAGTGTTTAGTTAAGTGCTTTTACAATTAGTTGTACAAGTATCTGGCTGAATAGTACCACACTCACTTCTTACCGAGGTGTCGTAAAATGCGACTAAGGTAATTTGACGTCGGGTCAGTCGTAAATTACGTAGCCAAATCATGTGACAACATGTTTATGACATATTGTGCCGACCTCACTTAGAGTGGGATAAGGGCAGGAAGATGATAATGTACAAAAAGATAAATATATAATAACCTGATATATATGTGATTCCGTCGTAGCGTCTATAACATCACCGCGGTTCGGCATGAATATCTTCTCTATGCCCTCGCCCTCACAGTGCTTTCTGTAATTTGAAATTCTATTACGTGAAAAAAAAAATAGAAAATAATTGCAAATGTTTAATTTTTATAATATAATAATGGAGCTATGTTAAATTATAGACCAAAGTTGCTGTATGCATAATGCTTTAAATGCATCTATGCATGAAAATTTCTACTTATATCCTACTAATATTATAAATGCGAAAGGTTGTGAGTTTGGATGAATGTTTATTACTCTTTCACGGCAAATCAACTGAACTAATATCGATGACATTTCCCACGATTGTTTCTTATACACCGGAATAACATATAGGCTATAGAAAATCTGTTAATTCTACAGGAATAGGAGGACATTGAAAAGCGCCATCTATTATCAACCTATCACACGACAACAGTCCACGCGAACTAAGTCGCGGGTAAAAACTAGTAACTGATATTAAATGAAAATTTTATACTGAATTTCTTGGTTAAATTTTATGTCCTACTGATACCAATAATATGAATCTTTATATTTTAGGCTGTTTTTAACTTAATCACCCAAATACGGATAAACGGGTTTGGATAAAAAATTGGCACAAAGATAGTTATGTGTATGAATGTCATTGACAGAGTAATTGCGCAACAAACATAAAGAAAAAACACTTGTAAGAATTATAATCATGGTTACCACTAGTGATTAATACAGTGATTCTCAACCACTGTGCCGCGGCACTTTTGTGTGCCGCCAAATATTTGCAAAAATATTATAATGTTAATATTTTTGCAAATATCTGATCATTTAAATAGAAAAATAATTTTATTATTAGTTTGTAATGTAAGTAAAAGTTATTATTGTAGTATATATTTCGTATATTTAAATTTTTTGTCATAAACTATTGTATATGTAGTGTGTTGTAGTAAGTAAATAATTTTTATCTTTTTCTTCGTGTGCCGCCAAATTTTGAAATCGTTAAATATGTGCCGCAACAAAAAAAAGGTTGAGAATCACTGGATTAATAGTATATATACCACTCACCTCAGTGTATTCAGGGCTCCTATAGTGGCTCGGAGGCCAACAATGGCCCTGGGCTTAGCGTGCGCGACCACCCTCAGCAGAGACTCTCCGTCGCACCTCCCTTCCAACTCTATGTACTGTATACTAGCGCGGATTGCCACTTGGCGGACTGACGTCACACATTTGCTCGGGATTTCTGTCATTTCAACTGTCAAACAAGTATTCATAATTCAATACTGTGCTAAGAATTCGCAATGTAAAAAAAAGAAAGTAGCGGCCTGTTACTCTCCCATTGCTGGGAATATGCCTCTCCGTTTTTGGAGAGAAGGTTTGGAGCTATGACCTACCACGCTGCGCCAATGCGGATTGGTAGGTTACACATATCTCCAGAATTCTCAAGAGAAATGCAGGTTTCCTCACGATGTTTTCCGTCACCGAAGAGCGTGACATAAATCAATTAGACACATAATAAATTATCAATTAGACACATAAGTTTTAGCAGAAAAACTCATTGGTGTCTGCCCGAATTTGAACCCGTGACCCCCTCGAAAGAGTCTCACGGTATTACCGCTCGGCTACCACAGCTTTGAAATGTGGCTTCTATTATTTATTTATTTTCTTTATAGTATATACATAAAGAGAACGAAAAAGTAAGGGATCTCTTCCAGTCAACCTTAGAGTGACTAAAAGAAAAGGACAAGAAGTAAAATACTGGTAAAATATAGAGATAAGAAAAATAGGATATATGTAACCAATAGGGATATGTGTAACCTACCAATCCGTATTGGAGCAGCGTGGTAGGTCTTAGCTCCAATACTTCTCTCCAAAAACGGACAGAATAGGCCTATTCCCAGTCGTGGGAAAGTAACAGGCCGATACTTACTTACGTAAAGAAAAAGTAAAAAAAAGAACATGTACAAAGGCGGACTTATATATCAAAAATAGGGATCTCTTCCAGTCAACATTAGGGTAACAGAAATAAAACGATAAGACGTAAAATACTGAAAATAACGGAAACCTATATATGACGAATTAACTAGATAAATAAAAAGGTAATGAGATAACTATAACACATTGAATGATCAATAAACAAAAGGATTAATGTAACATTAAATGTGTTGCTCACCCACAGGTTCTTGTTTTTGTGGAGGTGCCGGCGGTACATCGCGTATTTCTCCCTCGGCATCTACTATTTCCGCCAATCTATAGTCTTCTGGCTAGGAAATAAACATAGTTATAAGTACATACTTAAAATACACATTCTGTTTCTACAATGACTTGTACCATGTGTATATATTTACTTTTACTTGACGTGTACCAATTGTCTGTAAACGTGTCATTAGTATTAAATTAATTACTTAGCGGATGGACAACCTTGTGTGTATTTGTCCCATATATTTATGTATTTATAATGCGAACTTATACATTAATTAATATAACTGGGACTTTATCGAGGAAGAAGTCAACTGTCGAAACTAAATCCAATACAATTCGTAAATGAATCATTGATAGACTTGAGTGAAGTGATGAGAATATTATTTTGCTATAATCCGCGATAAAAAAATATATGTAATGGTAAATGTAGAGTGTTCTCATACTTGATATATGCAGAATTTTGTAAGAACTCATGCACTACCCGACATCGATGACACAACAATACACAAGCACTCACACATTCACCATCACAATCTTAACAATTGTTTCGCTCCGTAACCGAAGCACTGTCAGGAGATAGACTTCACGACAAAATCGCAAAGACTTGAGCGACAAAATATCTGTCAGGTTCTTTGTTTGATATATGAAATCTTCGGAGGATTTCCACACTCGACGACTTTCTAATTTGAATACAACTTCTGAGCATACTCGTGGGACACAACTTCTTTACTTGAGTGTACTCTGAGCTTTAACAAGACGCTCTTGTTAAAGCTCAAGATCGTGAGTTTACTCTTTGGGGTTCTACCAAGACTGCCTTAAATGTGAGTTCACCATTCAAACATCGTGAGATTCATTTTTCTTCGTCTTAAACTTCACGAAGTATTGAATAATATGGACCCAATTGCTTATTTATTTATTTATTTATTTATACATAAAATTACTAAGTTTATTAATTAATTAATTATAATTTTTAGATGAAGCCATACAACCTTTCCTAGAGAGTAAAGTTAAAATGTTTTCGGACAATACAGACAAATTGGGCATACTAAATTCCCATATTGCATTTACGATTCTAAAATTTTGCCTTTTTGTACCTAAATTTACCTATATACTTCGTGCAAGCCCAATTTGGAAATATTCTGGTTTACTCGATAATATAGATGCCACCTTAAAAAATGCATAAGAAAACATTTTGAATTTGTCTTTTGACAATAACTCTTGGAATCAGGCTACTTTGCCGGTGAAATATGGTGGCATCGGCGTGAGAAAAATTTCAAGTGTTGCTCTTCCGGCATTTCTGGCCTCTGTGCATAGTGTTAAAAAACTTAGTTCTGAAATTTTACAACCAAATTTATTTTCGTTGTCCTTTGCTACAGAGGCTTTAGATAGTTGGAAAATCAGCTGCCCCAATGATAACATCCCGAAGGAATGTAAAGCACAAAAACTTTGGGATGTGCCATTGGTTCAGCTTACACATAAAAATTTGGTTCAAAATCTTTCGAGTGACCGAGATCGAGCTAGGCTTCTAGCTTTATCGGAAAAAGAATCTGGTTATTGGCTACATGCTCTCCCTTCTAAAAATCTTGGTACACTATTAGATAACGAAAGTTTCAGAGTAGCTTTAGGTCTCCGATTGGGAACCACATTGTGCCTTAAGCACCGATGTCCATGTGGAAAAGAGGTAGACACTTTTGGCATACACGGGCTTTCATGTCATAGGAGCTCTGGTAGGCTTTTCCGTCATGGTTCTCTTAATGATACCATCAAAAGAGCTCTTGCCACCATCGACATTCCTGCTCTTCTCGAGCCTTCCGGGATATGTCGGGATGATGGCAAGCGACCAGACGGCTTGACGCTGGTTCCTTGGGAACGGGGACGGGCCCTAATGTGGGAAGCAACATGCGTTGATACGTTAGCCTCGTCCCATATCAGGGAAACAGCGTCAAGACCTGGAGCTGCGGCGGAAATGGCCGAAACCGGCAAACGGCGGAAGTATGCATCTCTCATCGAGAGTTATATATTTGTGCCGTTTGCAGTCGAGACCCTAGGGCCATGGAGTCAAAGTGCAAAAAAATTTTTATCCGTTTTAACACCTCGGTTGATTGCCTCTTCAGGTGACAAGAGGGCTGGCTCCTTTTTCGCACAAAGAATCAGCTTAGCGATTCAGCGCGGAAACGCTGCCAGCATTCTTGGGACCATTCCACGTGGGCATGATCTGTATAGTCCTAGCGTGTAAGTAATTTAAGATAGATATAACTTGTACATTTTTGCTGTAAATAAAAAAAAAAAAAAGAAAAGTTTATTAATATATATTATTTTTTATATATTTGTTACTTTTATATAATAATTATCAAGGATTAATTAGCTTCTATCATTGATATTTAATGTCAATAATGTCAGGAATTTTCCATAAAAATATAGTTTTCCTGAGTATGTTTTATGAACTAAAACGCGCGTGGTAAATTTTTTACACTAATGATCCCACTCTAAGTGGGGTCGGCACAACATGTTATAAACATGCTGTCACATGATTTGGCTGCGTTTTTACGACCGGCCGCATGCTTGACGTCAAATTACCTTAGTCGTATTTTACGACACCTCGGTAAGAAAGAGGGTGGTCTATTCTACTCAGCCGGATACTACACGGCGGGTCGACTTACCTTAGTCGCCGTTTACGACACCTCGGTAAGAAAATAGGGTGGTACTATTCTATTCAGCTGGATAACACACGGCGGGTCGACTTATTACCTTAGTCGCCGTTTACGACACCTCGGTAAGAAAATAGGGTGGTACTATTCTATTCAGCCAGATACCACACGGCGCTTATATACTAATGGCACAACTTTTTATAGAAAACTAATCGGTGTCTTTCCGAATTGGACCCGTGCCTTTAGCCGTAAGATTCAAAGATGTGTTGTCGCCATTGACTTCCGCTTTGTATTTTATAGCGATAGGGCGCGATACTCTTGTTTCATGACTGTGATAGTCATGAAACAAGAGTATCGCGCCCTTTTTTATTGATGTGTTGGCAACACTGTGCCGTTGTTGTTTCCGGTGGCGTCTTCCTATTAATAAAATGTTTCACTGACAGACAGTGTTTGTTCGTCATTCAAGAGGAGTGCATCTCGCAGCGGGAATTGTGGTATTCCATTATATCGTGTTATTGTATACAGTGCGCGCTAACAGATGTATATCCGGCCAAGTAATTCATTATTACCTTTATAATTTCCCCATAATCATCAGCTCTAGTCCGCTCTTCGTGGCAGGGGTACATTGCGTGGTGCCGTTTGTTCGTCTTGAAGCAGCCCGTGGGTCGAGAGTCACTCCTCACTGGAATATCATGTCGGCCTGTCACCACCCACATTTCCAGTTCACTATCCGATTCAGAGTCTGAGGATATACCGCCAGTTTCTTCCCTAAAAGTTACGGATAATTTAAAGCACCTGTGAACGAGCCTTGCTCGGTAATTTTTAAGTGATGTTAAAAAAACATACAATATATATTGTATGTATGTATATATATATATATATATATTCATACAGGATTAACTCATTTAAATATTAAAGATATTTTTTTAATAACTCCCTTTTTCCTATTCATAATTCAATTGGCTACAAGTTTGCACTATGTCTTATCCGTAAAGACAAAAATCTATCTAAGGATTTAGAGAAAATCACCTGAAAACGTTTTTAGAAACTTTAAATAAGCTTTTTAGTACAAATTACAGAATTTAAAATCACAGAGCAGATCGATTCCATTATTGTAGCAGAGGTCAATATTGTATCACTTTCAATATTGTATCACTCAATTGTGGTATCACCTGAAACATCTGAATAAAATCTCTTTGGTTGATATCTTGATGTTAGCTCTTAATCTTTACTAGAATGTTGTCGAATAGTTATTCAGTCATGGTAGTCTAGCTCCATGGCTAGTTGAGCTATAATTGCCACAGATAGTACTTTAGATTTTCTCATCGTTACTGAATATGCACATACAACTTACTTGACAGTATTATTGACTTTCGTTCTTTGTTGTTGTAAAAATTCCTCCAACTCAGCTCCCTCCAGTCGGACCCTTTTTCTAATCGTGAGCTCGAGAACTCGATCACCACCTTTCTCCACCAGCTCGCGGGCTAAAGTGCCTGGAGATGTTCTGGAAAATTTCCATTTACTATTTATTACTTCCTTAAATTTTTACTTTGATCTACAATATCTACAGCTAGACATTGGGCTTTTCAAGGAATTTCGATAGGCTCTTGTTCGGCTTAAATTTAGCAAATAACTGAAACTCTTCTGAAAACGTCTGTACCTTTAACGGGAGACTTACCGACTGCGTTTTTCGGTACATTAACGAAGGGGCAAATTTTAGTTACATAACCTACATAACTAAAGTTTTAATGCCCCCTTCGTTTACCGTTTTTTTTTAACTATATTGAACGTTTGTTTTTATTTAACTTTACTGAAAATTAATAGAATATATTAAATGCTTGAAAAATATTGCATCATTGAACCATTAATTTTCATACGGAAGCTTCTGCTTATGGTAAACACATCATTCTCCTACCCTTATCCTAATGTAAGCCGGCACAACATGCTATAAACATGTTGTCACATGATTTGGATGCGTATTTTACGACAAACAGCCCGCCTGACGTCAACTTACCTTAGTCGCCTTTTGCGATACCTCGGTAAGAGAGGGTGGTCTATTCTACTCAAACGGATACTAAACGGCGGGTCATCTTACCTTAGTCGCTTTTTACAACACCTGAGTAAGAAATGAGGGTAGTCTATTCTACTCAGCCAGTTACCACACCATGAATGCAAAACTTACCTGACACCTAATTAAACCGTAGATTTTGGCAATGATTTGGCAAAATTTAACTGATTTATTTTATAGTTAGAGGAACAGCGAATCTTTACCTGGCAGTTAAAACAATGGAATTTTGGGGATGTGTAGCCCATAATAGAAACAAATCCCTTGCAAAGCCAGTCTCCAAGTCTGGGAATGATGCCAACACAACTTTTGGCCCTGGAGTCCTTGTAACCTCTACCACCGAGTGGCATAGTTGCAGATGTCGTAGCGCAAACGGGTTACTGCGTGCACCTTCAAACGCTCTTGTCAGCTTATCGCTCATCCATTCTATCTACAAAGAGAAATTTTTAAGAGTTAACGTAATTTTTCTTTTTTTTTCACTCTACTACCTTAACTTAATACTTGTTAGAATAACAATGAAGCTAATGTTGTCTGTGGTAGTTCATAAGATTTTCTTGTCCATGTATAACTTCCTTCTTCCTGTTCCTGCCTTGTAATGGTCAGGTATACTATACGGTGCTTTAGTAAATTACATTAAAAGTGACTGAAGCATACAGAAGTTTTATTTATTGCTATAATATTTGTGTTATGGGTGATACACAAGCGGTGAATATATAACTATATAGAAAAATATTATAAAATACATATATACACCTAGACTTGAAGAACCAATAAATTGTTTTATAGAAAAGTGGGAATCGAACCCGCGACCCGGAGCTGAAGGCTATCACTACCCTCTGTGCCAAAGGGCCAGTCGAAAAAATTGCAAAGTAACAATCTGCTGATATTTAATTGCTTTACTTTTTTATTTGAGGTCTGGATTGGATTGTATCCTTTACTGTAGTTTATTTTTATTTTTTTTAAATATATGGGACACTTACACACACGGTCGTCCGTCCCCAAAGTAAGTAACTTAATACTTGTGTTATGGGTGACAGACAACTGGTGAATATATACTTATATATTTTTTAAATACATACTTAAATACAAATACACACCCAGGCTCAAAGACCAACAAATTCATACATAGAAAAAGTTGGCCCTTGGCGGGAATCGATTCCCGCCAAGGGCCGCGACCCGCGACCCGCGGAGCAGAAGGCAGGGTTACTACCCACTGCTCCGACGGGCCAGTCAAGTCATAGTTGACACATAAGTTTCTCTCTTTGGGACTTAACCACTGATAGTTTGGGATTATGAGCTGCTTCTCGTTTTTCTGTATTTCAAAATAGTAATTTTTAGTAAAAAATAGGAATGACAAAAAAAATTCAAACTACTTTGTGTAAAGTTGTACGGGTAGTTAAAATACAATGGAATGCATTTCCTTTAAATATACAAGAGTCAAAATCATTAGGAATATTTAGAAAATCTGTAAAGCAATATTACTTTTCTAAAAACAATTAAATGTCTTATTATTAAAATAACTGCTGTGTATTAAAAAAAACATATACATATATGTATATATATTTTTTAATTTTTATGATGTATGAATCTTTTGTTTTTGTATTGGTATGTATTTAACTGTAGAAACACACACTTTCAACACAGTAACTTCAGTCCTCCTTAAGTATAAGTTTTTAATTAAGAAATCGCTACTTAGCAATAGTTAGTATTTTGATTTTTTATGTTCCTTTTTTGTTTTTTTAAATATTTTTTCAACGGTGCAGTTTTTTCATAATAATTTTTTTTTGTGGTCTCCAAAAAAGTGTATAAATAAATAAAATAAAGTTACTAAATACCTGTGACTTAGCAAACTCCACTACATTGTAGCTGACATTAGATAGCAGCAGAAGGGAATATGCGACGAGGCCTGAATCTTTATTCCTCCAAAGTTGGTCCAACATGTGTGCTAATTCCAGTACCCTGCCTGCTGTATCTGTACATACTAGTACTGATCCTCCGCCTCTCAGAGTAGTGAGAATAGTTGCTGCAGTACAAATGAGTAACAGATTATTAATACCAGGTTGACCGGTTGACCGGCCTTGCTTGGTAATTTTTTTTTTAACAAAATAAAAAAAAATACTTCAAACCGCTGTGTGGTATCCGGCGGAATAGAATAGTACCTTTTACGACACCTCGGTAAGTAGTCGTAAAAGGCGACTAAGGTAAGTTGACCCACCGTGTGGTATCCGGTTTAGTAGAATAGACCACCCTCTATCTTACCGAGGTGTCGTAAAATATGATTAGGGTAAGTTGACGTCAGGCAGGCGGCCGGTCGTAAAAACGTAGCCAAATCATGTAACAACATGTTGTGCCGACCCCACTTAGAGTGGGATAAGGGCAGGAGGATGATGATGAAAAAAATTACTTCAAAAAAATAAATAAAAAATAATAGGGTAGGTGGTGCTCGATCCTAGGCATTTTCATTTCGCGCAACCAACCGTTTCCCGAATAAGCTACGCTGACTTGACATTTCACGGCAAAAATTGTGTTGTATATATTCAATAAATTCAAAGTAAACTTTTGTTGTTTTTATGCCTAAAAACAGGAATAAAACGATTTTTTTTTAAATAAAACCTAGCTAGAACGATTTTTCTCCCCCAAAACCCCCTACATATATATATATATATATATATATATATATATATATATATATATATATATATATATATATATATATATATATATATATACAAGATTAACTCATTTAAATATTAAAGATAATACTCACTCATAAGTTTCTCATCTCGCAATCGCCTTCTCTGCTGAACATAATCTGCATTCATAGCACCAAGCAATAACAATGATGGGCGCATAATCTTTTCTATCTCACATCCATTAAGATGTCGTTCTTTTTTGTGATTAAAGTCAGGAGCGTAGACTATATCTTCCTCACCTGGGGCTGCAATTCTCCAGACTGTACCACCTAATAGGTGACCAGCTGGAAGTGGTGTTATGCGCAGACCAAGACCTTTGCCTTTGACCAGATAAATTATAATATAAGAGTTTAAACCTTATGCTATCTTCAGAAGCAAAGTTATTTATTTATTTGCGTATTATACTATTAAATAGCTCAAATGCATAACTCAGACATTTTTACTTCCTTAAAAAGTTATCAACAAAACACAAGTCAAAATAAATAATATTCACATTGTACATACTAATAATAATAAACATAGTACAATACAAAATCATCTTAATTAATACAATAAAAACTTTATAGCTTGGATAAGTATTCGCTAATAGAATAAAAGCACTTATCCAAAAGCCACTTATGAATATTACCCTTAGAAGTTAACAACTGTATATGTACTGGTAGATTATTGAAAAGTTGATATATATATCAAGTCATTCTCTTTACAAAAAGAACACCTTTTAAAGGTGTGCTTAGTTTTTTTTTTAATTAAACCAAAATCATACTTATATTATAAATGCAAAAATCTGTCTGTTAAGCTTCCACATGTAATCTGTTGAAAAAAATTTAAATTTAATACCATTGAACCTTATGTACCTGGCTACCATTTAAAATAAAAAATCCTATTTTTGCTTCAGTAAAAAATTAAACATCATAGATTATTAAGGGCATTTAAACACTGCAAATGCAAATAAATGTAATAAATTTAAAATATAATATATATATTTTTTTATGTTTAAAAAATATTATATTTGCGGTACACCTTGTGGTATCCTGCTGAATAGAATAGTATCACCCTCATTTCTTACCGAGGTGTCGTAAAAGGCGACTAAGGTAAGTCGACCCGCCGTGTGGTATCCGGATGAGTAGAATAGACCAACCTCATTTCTTACCGAGGTGTCATAAAATACGACAGAGGTAAGTTGACGACAGGCAGGCGGTCGGTCGTAAAAACGCAGCCAAATCATGTGACAGCATGTTTATAACATGTAGTGCCGACCCCACTTAGAGTGAGATAAGGGCAGGAAGATGATCAGAGTATTATATTTGAGGTGATTTCATATGAAATATCATATCATTTACTCAGAACAATAATTGTAATGACAGCTGTAATATAAATATTTATACCTTTCATATCAATACTTTGGTTATATTTTAACTGTATAATCCTATCAAAAGCTGCATCCACATCATCCAATGTAAATAGATCAAAATCTGATACATTTCTGTGCGACTGATACAAATCATACATAAACATTTGGCCCATCTTATATACTGGAAGGGTGGCATAAATAGGACAGTTAAGGCCAAGTTGACCAACAGCATATGGCAGTGCCCCAAGATGTAATGGATCAGAATGGGAGAGTAACACTGCATCAATGTTGTTTACATGTCTGAAATGAAATAATGTAAGTTTACAATTTTGATGCTCATTTGCTACTTTTTTCTTGCTTTTAGATAGAGGATTACTATGTTTATTTAAAACTAGTAGCCCGCTCCGGCTTCGCACAGGTATAAAATATAGCCACTCAAATATATGTCACTCTGTGAAAAAAATTATTAAAATCTATCCAGTAGTTTTGTTTTATTCATTACTTGTAGTGGCCCACAAGCGTTAAATTTAGAGAAAAACAATTCCCCTTTCCCTATATCATGTAGATTCCCTGCTATCTTTGGAATATCTGTCATAGTTGTTTTTGTTATACCGCATTTTATAGTGACTTGGCGAAAACACGGTCAAACGGGATAAAAAGTATCCTATGTCCGTGGTTTCCTGGTTCCAAACAACCTCTCCACCAATATTAAGCCAAATTTGTTCATTCGTTCTTGAGTTTTAAATAGTGTAACTAACACCACTTTCTTTTATATATAGATTTTAAACATTCAAATCAAGTTACAGTAAAATTGTAAACGCTAAGATAATTATACAAACAAAAAACTATTTAGCTATGTGAGATAATTTTTTCCAAACATATTTAACTTTTTCTTTTTCTCTATATGATCCGTACTCTCTTTTTTATTCAATTCTGGTCCTTTTCCTTCTATTACTCAAAGGTTGACTGGAAGAGATCCCTTTTTTCTTTCTCTTTTTTAAATATATGTATAAAAAGAAATAAATAAAAAAGATGAGAATGATAATATCATCAGATATTACCACTATTTACGTAATTGACTAAACTGAGTAGTGCAAAGTTGAAACGTTAATTGTTAAATTAAATAATATCACAGTGAACACTTTACTGAAATTATATTCAATGTTATCGAAGGTGGTAATAAATAGAACATACAGTAATAATATCAGCTGTTCAAACTTCTAACATTGGGGAATGAAATTGTCCAAGACATGAATTGTAAACATAACCTCAAATACGAACCGCTTCAATTCCTTTATAAATTCCATATCAAACTTTTCATCCCATCCACAGTCCAAGAGGAACTTAAACTCGTCCACTTGCAAAACATAGCATGGTGGAGATTCGTCTCCAGCCCCGGATAAACAATGTAGTTTTATAATAGAAGTCATTTCCAATTTTAATAAAAGTTTCAATATTATTTATACATTGATACTTATTACTTATTCTTTTTCTTTATTTTGCAACGTACCTATTACCTAAAACATGTATCTTAACAAATAAATAAGGTTGTTTGGAACTTTGGATCGGTTAGAAGTTAGAACAACACAAATTAGCGATGTCAAAAAATAATCGATTATTTTTTCAAAAAATCGATTTTTAATTATCGATTATTTTTGCATCAATAATCGATTATTTTAGGTATCCCTTTTTCTGTTTTACTCTTTTTCTTGTTTTTTTTTAGATTAGATATGCATTGGGATGAAAACAATGTAGTCAAACTACACATTGTAATCCAATTTCACAAACAGCGCATCTGATATTTATTGTTCTTGGTAGATGTCCACTTAAATTAGCCTTTAATGTAATTAATTATTGTAGCAACCCAAGTATTTCGGGGAAGCCCGCACGTTATTTAGATTAGTACAGAGTTGTTTAATCGTTCCCGCCTCACGGAGACATCTTTGAATTCGAGTCAGACTACGCCTGCGCGGAGGCGTTGATACAAGTCTTTAGTCTCATTTTGTATAACGTTTCGGTTAAGTTTCGGTATTGTTGTTTAAAGTTAGTTATAATCACTGTTTTATGTTTGTAGTGTAATAGTTTTGTTTAAGTCAACGCATAGTATACGAAGTTCTGCCCAAACTATTTCTTTCATTTCGGGAAACCGAATTCATTATTTTGTCACCCACCAACGTGTTATTGGAGCCCATCGTGACTGATATTAGCGCTCCACCGTGACATTGACACCCACCGTGATATTGGCGCCCAACGTGTTTTGGTGCAGAACTTTAGTTTTCGTATTTATGTGTTTTTGTGACTTTTGTATTGAGAACATTCATTTTTCTATTACTCAAACACAGTGAATTACTTATGACTGTATTGTTATTGTCATAAAGTTAACATGCCGACTTCAAAGAAAGCGCGCGGCCGCCGCTCGCTTGGAACCGAAGACGATGATGTAAACAATTCACAATTATTTATTGGCCAAGACCAACTACGAACTCTGCTGCAAACCTTTCAACAATCGCAGGCTGATTTTTGTTCGCGGTTACTCCATGAGGTTCGATCTTCCACGCCATTAGAGGCAACGACTTCTTCGGCTGTTACACAAAGTTCGCCCGCGAATTTTTCACAGTGTACAGCGCGTTTTGGCGGGACACCCGGCGAACAAGTTGAAGGTTTTATTGATGCAATAGAGGTATATAAATCTTGTTTACATATTTCCGATGAAAATGCCGTGAAAGGCTTATCAATGTTGCTAACGCAATCTGCAAGTGTCTGGTGGCAAGGTTTGAAATCCACGACTGATTCATGGACTGACGCCCTTACGAAGTTACGCTGTGCTTTTGGTGAACGCCGCCCTGTTTTCAGAATATACAGAGATTTGTTTTCTTTGTCGCAAGGTGACGAAAGCACTGACTTTTTTGTCGCAAAGGCTAGGTCACTCCTCGCTAAATTACCTAGAGGGGATTTATCTGAAAAAGTGGAATTAGACATGGTATTTGGTTTGTTGGATCGGCGCATAAGAAAACGCGTAGATCGTGATAGTATAGATTCTTTTGACACGCTTCTTAAACGTGCTCGTAGTATCGAAGAATCATTAAAAGAGGCCGATCTTGAATCAACAAACACCGCCAGTCATAACAAAGCTCGTCAGAACAAACCGACATATAAAACCCCGTCATTTGAGCACGCCGCTACACTCAATACGTCAAAGGAGTTTAAACAAAATTTTATAAATGTAAACAATAATGAACAAGACCAACACAAACGCACCTTTTGTTCTTATTGTAAAAAGTGGGGTCATTTAAAAACAGACTGTCAGAAATTAATAAATAAGAATGCCACTTCAAAGTCTCATTCGGATCTTATTCCAAACTCGCAAATAGCGTGTTACGGTTGCGGCGCTAAGGGCGTTATTCGTAGTAACTGTTTGGAATGTAATAAGAATAAGGACGCATTTTGTGCGCTAGATCATGAGACTGGCAATTCAAGAGATTACAATAATGTTTCACATTTTGGAAGTACTTCGGATACACTCTCGACGAACGAGATCTCAACATCCAACACTGTTTCCACTGTTTCACCGCCCGGCGCCTGTGCAGGCGTTCGACGGCAACCTGATGTGTCGAAAGATCGACGATCCAGCTACAACAACGGGTTTGTAAAGTGCAGTGAAAATCGTAAGTACAATCCTTTTTGTTTTGAGTCAAAATCAAAGTTCAAAAAGCGTAGTGCAGTGCAATTAAGTGAAGTGTCGACAAACGAATCGCCTAATCGCCCTGTAAATATAGTACAAGAGCCCGCGGCAAATTCTTGTATTAGTTTGAATAACGTTGCTATTCCGAGGGGTTGTATTAAGGGGGAGTCTCTTACATTATACCGACGACCCATATTAAATATTGAAATTTTAGGAGCAAAGGGTAGGGCCTTAGTCGATACTGGTTCTAAAGGTTGCATTGCGGGAAATTCGCTACATTCTTTCCTTGTAAACCGTGGTCATCCTCTTCAACCTTCTACGAGAAATATTAAGCTCGCAGATGGTTGTACTCGGGTTATGAATGTTTTGACAACTTTGTTAGAGGTGAAATTGCTTCATAAAGTTTTGACTCTTGAATTTATTATTTTACCTGAAGCGCGTAATAACGAATCCTTATTAGGTATTGATTTTATAATGCAAGCACAGCTTGTTTTTGATTTTGGTAAATCTTTTTGGAATTTTTCGGAGGATAGTCATAAAAAGTATGAGCTTCTTTTTGAATCGGTCTCGCCTCACATTTCTTATGCCGCGGTGGACGTTCATCGCGATGATGAGGGGACGTGTCTTAGAGAGAATGAACGTGATGAGCTTTCCCATTTTCTGCCTGATTTTAACAGCACGTTTAATTTATGTGGGGAGCCTACACCATTTGTGGTGAATCACATTGACACTGGAAGTCACCCACCGATAGCTATGCCTTCGTATCGGTTAACGCCAGCAAAGAAAAAGATTATAGAAAAAGAATGTCATGAAGTTATCGCAAAAGATCCTGCTAACGATAAAACATATCAAAAGATTGTACAAATTTTCCATTTCCCGGGAATGCGAAAGGTTATTGCTAATTATGTTAAATCTTTTACGACATGCCAGCGGTACACACCTTCTAATGATAAACCGCCTGATTTAATTTTAACGCCACTTTTAGATCAAAGAAATGAAGTGTTAGCAATTGAACTTTTTGGTCCGCTACCCGGAAGAGACAAGGGGGAGACGTGGCTTTTGCTTATCGAGGATAGAGCAACTAGATGGGTTGCATTGTTTTCTCTTACGGATGCTTTTTCTGATTCATGCGCTCGAATTTTAATCGAGGAATATTTTTTTCATTTCGGATTATCGCGTCGAATTATGGATAATGAAGTTCAATGTGTGGCTGCACCTACGCAGCAGTGCGTGTTTTACTTGACACCGATGAGAAATGTTCTCAAGCCATGTCATATGATGTCGGTGATCATATTCTTCTAAATACTCATGACTTAAATAATGCTGCTATAGGTTTTATTAGAAAATTTAAACGTAAACGTATACGTGATGTGCCATACATGTTTGTTGAAAATTTTAGTCTGACTTCTTATAAAATATCTACCATAGTAAACCCGCATGAAGTTTTGGGAAAGTTCCATGTTCAGGAACTTACAGGTTTTGAGAATCGTGGGGATGATTGCCCCAAACCTATTATTCCTAAAAAAGGTCGCGGCCGTCCTCGGCAGCAGGAGATGCTAGCCCATACACGAGGACGTGAGCATGGTCTAGAGGGGGAGGATGTAGCAACCCAAGTATTTCGGGGAAGCCCGCACGTTATTTAGATTAGTACAGAGTTGTTTAATCGTTCCCGCCTCACGGAGACATCTTTGAATTCGAGTCAGACTACGCCTGCGCGGAGGCGTTGATACAAGTCTTTAGTCTCATTTTGTATAACGTTTCGGTTAAGTTTCGGTATTGTTGTTTAAAGTTAGTTATAATCACTGTTTTATGTTTGTAGTGTAATAGTTTTGTTTAAGTCAACGCATAGTATACGAAGTTCTGCCCAAACTATTTCTTTCATTTCGGGAAACCGAATCCATTATTTTGTCACCCACCAACGTGTTATTGGAGCCCATCGTGACTGATATTAGCGCTCCACCGTGACATTGACACCCACCGTGATATTATTAATATTAAAAAAGGCAACTTTTGAATAGTCAAAAAAAAATCAATTTATTGGAAAAAAACGATTATTTATTAATCGATTTTTTTTACTCAATGTTCATCCCTACTACATAACATTATACAGAAAAACATACATATATAAACGGATAAATTTATTTTTTTAATTTTTTATTAACGGCATAGACTACTAACTAAAATTAGCGTTCTGGCATTGACAGACTACTTAAAATACTGGAATCTAATCTTTTGACGCAATACAACTCTATAAATTTAAAGACTTATAGAGATATAACAAATTAATTATTAAAGCACCAATATTCTTATTTGATAAGATTATCAAATAACAAAAACAAGAGCGGAGTAATAATTTTCTATTTTGTTATATTATATTTTATTGATAACATGACTTACTAATAAATCCGATACCCAAGCATCACATTCTTTTTCATTAAGCTTAGTTAATATTTCTTTACGTTCCAAATTTACATTATTAATAATTTTATAGGACTTGCTTTCAAGTCCGTTCATTTTACAGTAGTCGTTACTTTTTGTGGCTTGCTGATCGAACCTTTCATTATAAATAGTGCCTAAAAAATTTATCCTAGAATTTTCTATTGAAGAGTCTGTACTTAATTCCTTTTCTTTGCCATTTAAATTATCCTGTTTGTTATAAACGAAGGAAACCTCCTTGGTAGAATTCGCTGACTGTGATTGATCATGTCTTAATGATACAGGCTCCATTGGTGATGACTCTTGGACTTGAGTAGATCGATTCGTCGAGTTTTTTTCGAAGTCGAATAAATCTTTCATCTAGCCGAGTTTCTGTAATTTAATTATAAATATTAAATGATACTTAAAAAACTTGCACTCGACCAAAGTTTTCAGACATAATCATTGCAAAGGCACTTATGAACTTGGCAATCTATACTTGAGCATCGTAATTCATTATGTGGCTAAGGTCAATTACTTCATTCCAAGAAGAGAAAAGGCTTTTACATAGCATTCTTATAGTAACAGCCTCTATGATACTTTTTTTCATTTTTAAAAATATAGAATTTAATAACAATTCGATTTACATCGAATTGTTAGTCAGTTCTATCGACAATTTTCATACTTTTTAAAAATATAATTGAAACACACAGTTACCGTTCATTTTCTTTACGAAAAAGTTAAGGAACACGCATCCGATAAAAATGCTTAGAACCATTCTGAGGTATTCCCACCACTGTAGTGCCTGTAGAAAAAAAAATAAGTAGATTCGTAAAAAGAAATGGGAATAGACAACTTTACTGGAGTTCATTTTTAACCGCCGTCGGGGCATATTGTCAGCCATATCACGATTACGATAAATATTCGTTCTGAAATATATCACGAATCATGAAATATAGCACTATAAATGAGTCGAATTGTATAAATATTCAAACAATGACATACATAAAATACGCTTTAATAACAAAAAATGTATATATTTTGCGTTTTAGGATGTGTTTTTATATGTCCATTTTATATGTATTGTATTTATTTTATTTTATATGTATAACTAACCATGATTGATTGATCTTAACAGAGTAGGTACAACTATTTTATGATTATTATTATCTTGCTTTATGGCCTGTACAGCGCAAATTGGGCCAACTATTTTATATTCAAAAAAATTATTATGGTGACGGGATAAACATTCACTATGTACTTTTAACATAGACAAAAATTATTATTTTAATTAAGATTCTTCTGTCAGGGAGTCAGCTCTCTAACAAAGACAAAATAGATTTAATAGCAAAGTGTTAGTACCATGTGAACTGCAAGCTCTTCCTTAGTAAAAGTTATTAAAACTTAATAAAACTTAGTAAAACTTATTAATTTTATAGATACTTAATCATTAATCAAGGATCAATATATCCTTGATAATTCAAAAGTGTAAAGATTAGAATAAAGATTGTGTTTAATAAATAAATATTGTGGATCTATTTATTTATTTATTTATTGTTAAATTTCACATGTACACTTACAGATCTAGCCAAAACGCATGATATATGTAGATCAGAATAACAGTAAGAAAAATTTACATTAGAAATTAATTATAATTATTATCTAAATAACAATTTACGTACTTTAAAAAGGTTTTAGCATATGTGTGAAAATATTACATATTTATAATTTACATTTTTATAATTTTTATTTAAGTATTTAGATTTGAAGATTTATTTAAGTTGTACCCGTGATTTAATTCTCGTTATTTAACTGTTTCAATACCCTTGAAAATATAATTTAATTTTTCCATCGGAAACTGAAGAAAAATACTAGTTTAGAATATACCCAATATTATATTATCCGTATTTCCATTTACAAATCTTTCGTTCGGTATATTTATTGGGGCAGCCTATATGTAAAATAACGAGAACAAAAGGCGCCAAAATACGAGCCTTTCCGAATTTTAGTGAAAAATCGGGCTAGTTCCTTTATAGAGCGTGTTTGTGACAGTTTCGATCCGCCCCGCGGTCCGCATCATTGTCACTGCAAATAAGGGTGTGTTGTGATGTAGAGCGGAGCGGGAATAGTTATCAGATGATATAGTACGATCTACAATCTAATCAATTAATTTACCCATGTACTAAGGGAAATATTTGATTATAACGTCTGTAGTAATCATATATAATATACGATTACTACAGACGTTATTACATTTAAAATTGTCAAGTTGAACAAGTATAATATTATATCGATATATATATATATATATATATATATATATATATATATATATAGATATATATATATATATATATATATATATATATATATATATATATATATATATATATATATATATATATATATATATATATATATATATATATATGTATATATGACGGATTAGGCTCGCCGCGATTATTTTTGAAAAGCGTGACGTCAGTATTGCTGACGTCACGGGCAGGGTTATCCCCCATAATTGGTGATAAATATAAACTGAATAGATAATTTTTAGCTGTCGTGCGCTCGGCTTTTATAGAAAGACTGGGTGTATAATTCGATTGAACAAACTACCCACCTTTTCAACTAAAACTATTCTTTACTTACAAAGAAATGTTCTCAATTTTAAAATGAAATGTTTAAATTTATTACAATGTAACTTGCAAATATTAATTCTGAAGTCTGAACACGTGGTAAAAATATTAACCACGTGTTTTTATTTCAGTAATGAAGGTATTTATCGACAAATTAAACATCATAGTAACAATCTAAATCAAATGGCGTGATGTTGATATTCGAAGTACGGCTACCCGCCGACATATATATATATATATATATATATATATATATATATATATATATATATATCAAATATAATATAGATTTGTGGCTACGTTCGGACAGGCAAGAAAAACATAATTATTAATGATAATATTAGTATTAACATATATACGAGGTGTGTTCAAAAAGTATCGCGAATTTTGAATTTTCGCGAGTTACATATATTCCAATTTCGATTTTTTTGTGGCGTTATATTGGTACATATGTCTCTCACTTATGCTGACAAGTTGGGCCATTTTGAATGTTCGGTTAATTGTTGACAGCTGCTTTGCTTGCACGTGTTTTGGTTCGTCTTCGATTTTTACCTATTCAAAAAATGGAACAAGGAACCTGTATCGATTTTTGTGTGAAAAACGAAATTAAGTGCGCGGATGCATTCCGAGTGTGGACTGTGGCATATGGAGAAGCTACTTTGGACAAAAGCAACGTTTATCGGTGTTACAAAATGTTTTTAAAAGGCCGAGAAGATGTGAATGACGAAGAGCGTGCCGGACGCCCGAGCACTCAACAACAGACGAAAAAATTGATGAATTGAAGAAAATGGTATTGGCCAAACTTCGAATCATCGATAGAGAAATTGCCGAGGACCTAGGCATATTGATTGGCTAGTGCCATCGATTTTAATCGATAATTTGTAGAAAAACAAAAATTGGCTTTTGCACCTCGATAACGCCCCTGTTCACACATCGCTGCTTGTACACGACTTCTTGGCCAAAAACAACAGACCAATGATACCGCAGCCACCGTATTCCCCAGATCTGGCCCCCTGTGACTTTTTCTTGTTCCCGAAACTAAAGAGGCCCATGAAAGGACGACACTACGCCGCGATTGACGAGATAAAGACGGCATCGAAGGAGGAGCTGAACAAGATACAAAAAAATGATTTTTTGAAGTGCTTCGAAGATTTGTAAAAACGTTGGCACAAGTGTATAATATCCCAGAGGGATTACTTTGAAGGGGACAAAATAGATATTTACGAATAAATAAATAATTTTTGAAAATACACAAAATTCGCGATACTTTTTGAACACACCTCGTATACATACTTGTATAATTTATGCAATTATTTACGCAAATATTTTACAAAATAAATTACGATTAATGTCGTTTTGCTTTAGATACGCGTACACGTGTACAAAAAAACTAACGTGTTTATAGTATCAGTCCAAAAAGCCAATTCTTGAAGGAATCGATACTTTGTCTTTTATGCAACGTTGTTTATAGTAAGTAATTTTTGCCGACGTCTATAAACATTGTGTCAATTAGCGTTAATCAAATTCCACGTATAATAATGTTACTTCGCCCAAAGAGTTGAGGCAAAAAAAAAAATTCAAACTTCTCTATTTAACGAGAGGTGTTCAAGAATAAAGAAGAAAGAGAAAGAAAGAAATGTTTATTAACTGAACTGAATTTACATCTTAATTAAAGTTACAATGTTTATATTTACCTTAACTATGATTTAAAAAACAAGTAATTGTGGTCTCTACACTAGGTCTAGCCTGTATCGTGGAGGCCAGCTAAAACTAATTTCCAGATTACGTTAAATATGCGCTGTTAAAGACGTTATTCTAATGCTCTAGCTTTAAGAAAAACATAAATACGAATTTTAAATAAATCACTTTAGACAATTTAGAAAAAAAAACCATAATAAAATTTAGAAATAACAATATATCGTATGTAACAAGCACGATTTAAAGTTGTGTCACGCCAAACGAATTGAATTTATAAGAATACAATAGTTACAGCTTACTTATATTAAACCCATTGAAAAGACTCCATTAACTCCATCATAAAATGTTATTATATCTGTAATTTAAGAACTTTTTCAGATTCTTTGTACGAAAGATTGTGAAGCCAACGATAGATTATTGACTTCGATTGATTTACAGAAAGGGTTTTGATTGAACAGTTCTTGACAACTTGGTTATAAATAAAAGGGTGCATATGGTTTTCAAATCGACGACCAAACGCACTATTTGCCTTAAGTCCTGAAATTTTGAATACTCGTTTTTTCAGTAAATTAGGGTATTCTTGCAGGTTTATTACTCTTCGATGCATTTTTAAAGCAACCTTATATAAATAAAGCTGCCGTATAGTAAGAACTCCGGCTTCAGCGTACAGTGAATGAGTCGAATATTGGAAAGGTCGTTTGAGCATAACTTTGAGAACAGATCTTTGGGCTCTTTCGATGGTCATCATGTGCGTTGTGGCTGCTCCTCCCCAGACAACAATGCAGTAAGTAGCGATTGACTCACATAAAGCCTTATACACTAGCATTAAAGTTTGCTTTTTTGCAGAATTACAGAGAAGTCTCATTATGTGAGTGATTTTTCGTACTTTCTGTGAAACGGTATGTATATGTTCATTGAACTGAAGTTTATGATCTAAAGTGACTCCCAGATATTTGGTTTTTGTATCACGTGTTATCTGACCGCAGGAGCAGTTCAAACGATCGCAAGAAAAATGAATTTTTAGGCTATTGGATAATACAGGCATCAATGTGTGGGGTTTGTTAAAACATATGTATTTAGATTTCTTAAAGTTTAGTGTCAGAAGATTGTTATTCAGCCAACTTATTATCTTCTCCATGCCTTGTTCAGCCTTCAATATTGTTTCTTCCCAAGTACTTCCGTGAAACAAAATTACTGTGTCATCTGCGTAACAAATTAGTTTGGAGTCTGCCGAAATTGTATCAAATATGTCATTCATGTATATTATAAATAATGTCGGTCCGAGAACACTTCCCTGAGGAACACCATAAATGACATGAGTGCTCTCGCTTAACACATCTTGAAGCCTAGTGCACTGGAGTCTTTGACAAAGATAGCTTTCAAACCAGTTCAGTGTCTGTCCTCTTATACCATAACATTCAAGTTTCTTCAAAAGTATGGGCACTGAGATGGTGTCAAAGGCCCTTGCAAGGTCTAAGAATACTCCAGTACATTTTCTTGTATTGTCAAGATGATGGCTGATATAGTTTACGAGCAAACCAACTGCATCTTCTGTTGACTTATGCCGTCTAAACCCAAACTGATTTTCATTTATTAAATTAAACTTTTCAAAATAATTTAATAATCTCTTGTTCACGACTTTCTCCAATATTTTAGAAAAAATTGGTAACAGAGATATTGGCCTATAGTTTTCATATAATGATTTAGAACCTCCCTTATGAATAGGAACTACTATAGCCAACTTCCAGGCTTTAGTGAATGAGCCCAATGATAAGCTAAGATTGAAAATAAATGTTAGAGGGTTAAGTAATTCCCTTTTGGCTCTCTTTATTAAATCTGTGGTTATGTTGTCAATGCCCGGTGAGCTTCCATGCTTTAAATTATCAATAAAACTCTCAATCTCATACATATCTGTTGGATACATAAAAAATGTAGCTGGTGGTACTCTTTTTAATTTAACACCAGAAGTTAAGGCAACCTCATTTACATTGAGAGTTTCTAAAAGGCGATCTGATAGGGTTGCTCCCATTTTGGCAAAATATTCATTGCATGAGTTAGCAGATTCTTTGACGGTCGGTTTACTCGTTGTAAGTTCTGTGCAGACTTTCTTAGGACAACTTGTTATGTCTTTGATAACCCGCCATAATCCTCTAGGATTATTTTTATTACGCTCTAGTTCTCTTTGTTCATACTGAACCTTAAGTGAGTGTAATAATTTCGCGCAGGCGTTCCTGTATCTAGTATAGGTATATTTCTTTTGTGAATCGTTAGGGAACTTCTTGATATCTAAATGCATTTTGTCCCTTCGTTTTATACACCTGATGAGTCCAGCAGTAATCCAGGGTTTTATAATTCGTTTGCATCTACTGATAACAATAGTGGAGGAGTGCTTATCGATGATGGGATTTAATATGTTATTAAAATTATCAACTGCTTCATCTATATCTAAAGACCTAGTCACGCAATTCCAGTCGACACTTCGAAGTGATGTAACAACACCGTCGTAATCTATTTTATTTACAGTCCGATTTTTGTGCATTTTCTTAAAATTACCAATAGATAAACCAATCATGGCGACGTTATGATCTGTTAAACTCATTTCAGAGACCACACCGATTATTTGTGTTGATTTCGATTTAATAAAAATGTGGTCTAGGCATGCTTTAAGCCTTGTTGGTTTCGTGATGCCTGGTTTAAAGCCAGACTCAGCCATCATACACAAATAATCGCAAGCGCATTGATCATTAGTATTAAGAATATTAATATTCATATCACCGGCCAAGATAACAGAAGTAGACTCATCGAGTAATTTTATTACTTTATTTAAATTTGACGTAAATGTAGTTATATTACCTAAAGAGGGTGATCGATAAATGCCCAGAATTGTAATTAAGTTGCTAACAGTTATTTTAATACATTCTGCTGATTCAAACCGTATTTCTTCCGACGAAACAGTCCATGTATCTCTGACATATACGACTACACCACCTGCCCTATTAAGGTTATGAGTTGTGCTATAATGATTGTATCCCTGAAGTTTTGGAACACATGAACTATCAGTTAGCCAACATTCTGTCAGCACTATGACATCGAACATGATATGGAGGCGCTGCAACGCGACTACAAATCCGTTGAAATTATGCCTTATGCTACGGATATTATATGTCAACACTTTGAATTTGTATTCATCGGTAAAAATACATTTACAATCTTCTATAAGCTCGCAAACATGACACTCTATTGAAAGCGTATTTTCTATGTCATTTACAGTATCACTATCCATAATCATTACTGCTTATATGTATATGTATATATATATATAGGTATATAAAATAGAAAATAAAAACATTGGAGTGTAGTAGCAGGTGTCATGTTTGTTAACTCGTCCTCTTTGCTGTAATTGAAATACATTTAAATTATTTATCTTTATCAAATTACAGTCTATCCTCATACTTAATTTGCTGTAATATTGTAATGTCGATTTACATATAAACACCGTTACATTTACCTTTGCGATTACATTTCGATGCCAGAACAAGAATAATATGCTATTGCAGTTGTTAATTGAGCCGTGATGTGATTTTCCTAATAAATAAATATACAGTACAAAAACAAAATGTTTTCCACAAATATGAATATTTTCTACACAAGCCAGTGACAGATTTGATCTCATTATTATAGTACTACTTAGAGTCTGTGGTAGTGAGATGAGCTGTACCCAAATGCTTATCGAGATCTGGATAGGATCGTACTGTAATCGCTGGTTTTCGATCGTTCTCACGTACGAAAATAAGCCCATTGCGCACCCAACAGTAACGAAAATTATATTGAGCAGCACGTTGACGAGCCTCTCGAAATAAAATCCTATTCGTTTTTGTGAGCCTCTCATTTATGTAAATTTTCGCGGATGAACCGGGCACAATACCCTCTGTTGTAAGGTTACGTCTGGCTTTTGCAGCCTTCGAAATTTCATCACGAATTGTATGGCGGGAAAGTTTAACAACGATCGGACGGCTGCGTTTTGCCTGAGAAGATGAGTCACGATGATTTTTTGGGCCTATTCTGGAGACCTCGTCCAGGTCTGCCTCCACCAGGTCAACTCCCACTTTTTTGGAGGATAACATTATAATATGGTGCAAGTTTTCATTGTCACTTTCCGGAACGCCCATAAATTCCAAATCATTTCGTAACGAATATTGCTCGCGAATGTTAAGAGAGTGTTGCATTTCTCCTAGGGAGCTTTGTAAGGCTGATAATTGAGCTTGTTGCGAAACAAGCTTCTTTTCTTGCGAATCTAATTTTTCTGTTAGAATATTAATAGCCATGAATTGATTTTTGAGTTCTTGTACGTCTTTTTTTATGAGAAGTAGTTCAGAATTTTGTTTTTTCACCTCTTGTACCTCTAGTCTTAGATAATGTAGTTCCGAAAATAAATCTGCTACATCCAGAGTAGTCGAAGACTTGGGAACTTGTTTTTTTAAATTACGGGTACCGCGCTGCGTGCTTACGCTATCCAATGCAGAATATGTTGTTACTGCTTCACAAGGACTTTGAAAAATAGTAAGCGTCTTATCGATATTAGAGCGCGAAATTGTACACGACGGACAGATCCATTTCATTTTAAAGTCACTTGAAAAATTATTGTACGTCTCAATGTCAATTTTAAGGCATAAAATATCATAGTGTTCTTTACATGCACTACACTTCAGAAATTCCATTGAGAAAATCGAATCCCCACAGCTATTGCACCTTGTAGACATGTTAAATAGAGTTTGTTTTAGATCGATCTTGAAGCTGTTTTGTAACAAACGTTATAGTTTATTAAGACGGCTACCGGATAACCGATTAGCTAATGAGTTCGTAATTGTACGCAGCGACCAACATATATCCGTCACTTTTTATCATAAGCAAGTGTCCGTTGAACGTTTACGAGAGAGTAAAACGAATGCACATGATCTCAAGTAAAGTACAGGTAACTTTGTAACTTTCAGAAACACCTTAGATTTAACTTTGTTATTATTGTTTTAAAAGTTATGAATACACTATGATAGTTTAACCTTTATCGAAAAATAAATCGCTTGAAACAAACCGAACCACACAAATCACTAGACGCGTGTAATACTTTTTTTTTTTTTTTTGCTATATGTTTGTGCAGAGCATTGTATAATCGATGTTTACTTTAACAGCGCTCGCGCACTACTCAAAAATAAAGTTTTAAATCCGCTTCATCTATTGCAATTTAGTATTGCCCTTATTTTATTGGCTCCCACATGTCGTACTGAATTTTTCAGTGCAGCAATTCCAGCGACTAAACTGTGGCAAATATTCACTTCCAATAGTAGTTTGTGCTATTATCAACAAACCTCGGCTTAGAATAGTTCGATAAAATGACTATTTTTTTTCTACACGTACTGCTTGCTTGCACATTCGTAGAGTAAATTAAGCTGTTAATTTGAAATTGTGTTTGTAAGTATAAGAAGTCAGAAGATGATATTGTCTGGAAGGTTAAATTGGAAGATGGATGGGTCTACAGACTGTATTTTAATATATTAAAGACAATCTATGTAAACATATTGCGTTTCCCATGTACATAGTATATGTTAAAATTAACATTTTTCGATAAATATTTTATGTGCAATTTATCAAGGCACTGTTCCATACTACGGCAAAATGGAACATGTATGATATGCAAATCCATTTTGTAATAGTTTACAGTGGACCGTATCTTCGTACTTTTGCTTGACAGATGTGACTGACTATCTCTTTATGAACATAGGGAGGCTATTGACCAACTGTAGGATAATAAAAGGGGATATAAGCTATTTTCTGAAAACTTTTATACGGATATGTGAAATAAAAGTGATTCTGATTTAACGATATGATATTATATAAGCAAGTTTTTAATTAAACATCATGGCAGGCTATAAGCAATATTTAGAGGAGTATAGGTACTTTACACGTTTAATGGTAGAACATACTGTAGAAGCAAATTAACCACTATTGACGACATGGACAGCGTCTAGGAATCGACGTGCCTGCTGTATGACATGGAGTTTGAAATTTATGGATACGATTCTTTAATAATTTCTTTATTTTATTTATAGCTTTACTTTGGATTTTTATCAATATAATATCTAACCAAGTTTTGCATAGTATACTTTAAAACTTTCGGCAACGTTTAGTTTTTCAACTTTCGGCAATTAGTTTGGCGATAATCCTTGATCGGACGCAATGTTCGATTTGATTTGATTAGTGTATTCTGTCGTAGAGCATCATAAATAACTCAAATTCTGCCATTGATCTTTCTTGTGTGTGGGTTGTAGAGGTTATATGTTTACATCTAGCCTTATCTTAACACATAAGTTAAGAGAGTTATTCTCATCACTGTCCTCGCATTCGATGTATACTTCGCCGCGGCGCCATATTTCTTAGTTATCATAATTTAGTCAATATAATTTTACGTTCCGTTACTTCCTAAAAGAAGTTTTGGCAATGTCATTAAGCAAGTTACAGTTTCCCTTTTAAAATAAGTTCGTTTAATACTATGTCATAGTTTTAGGAGAATCAGCTGGGCGTAAGCCTTCTTTCTTCGTTTTTAAAGAGAAGGAATTGGAGCTAAGACCTACTATGCTGCTCCAATGCGTATTCGTAGGTATTTTTATATATACATATTTCTAGATAATTCTAGACATATGCAGATCTATCGGGGTTTGAAGCCGTGACCTCTTCAAAGAGTCGCAATGTCACCGCCGGGCTGTCATAGCTTTATCACTAAACTGTGTCATCATCTTCCTGCCCTTATCCCACTCTAATTGGGGTCGGCACAACATGCTATAAACATGCTATCAGATGATATGGCTGAGTTTTTACGACCGGCCGCCTGCCTGATGTCAACTTACCTCAGTCGTATTGTACGACACCTCGGTAAGAAATGAGGTTGATCTATTCTGCTAAACTGGATACCACACAGTGTTTCAAATTACCTTAGTCGCCATTGACGACACCTCGATAAGAAATGAGGGTGGTACTATTCTATTCAGCCGGATACCACACGGCTATTATCTCTAAACTGTGTATTCAATGTCTATGATAGAGAACTAGCTAAATTACTGAATTGAATTGAAATTAATGAAAATGCGTTTTATTGATAGCATCTTAAAGCTTTCTTGGCTCTATGTTCTGAACAACATGGAATGGAAACCCAGTAGAACTTTAGTGCTGCGTGTGGCCTATAACTTATAGTATGTACCGCTTCCTATTACTAGAGTAAATTTGTTTATCTAATATTCTATGTGAGCCGTGACGGTGATTTGAATATTATGAGCTGCTTGTGATTCTGCCGGTAATAACTACTTTGGTATGGAGGAAGTTCGGTTTAGTTTGCTTTCGTATTCGCCAACTTTACCTGCAGGTGGTGCAGCTTGCCGATGAACTGCTGAGGTTATGAGGTTTGATTAATTGAAGTATTTCTTTCAAAATATCAACCCGCTAAGTATCCCGCTGATTAGAATAGACTACCCTAATTTCTTGCCGAGGTGTCGTTAAAGGCAACTAAGGTAAGTCGATTCGCAGTGTGGTATCCGGAGCATAATAGATTTCATTTCTTATTGAAGTGTCGTAATAAGCGATTAAGGTAAGTTGACTCGCCGTGTGGTATCTGGCTGAGTAGAATAGACCACCCTCTTTTTTACTGAGGTGTCACAAAAGGTGACTAAGTTAAGTTGACGTCAAGCAGGCGGCGGTTCGTAAAATGTCTAGCCAAATCGTGTGAAAACACGTTTATAAAATGTTGTACCGACACCACTTAGAGTGGGATAAGGGCAGGAGAATCATGATGAGTAACGATTGCATTCTAAATCCAATCATTAATCATCATCATTTTTCTTATTTCATCATTTCTTTGTTGTTGAATCATAAAAATATAAAAGGCGTTAATACTTTAAAACGTTTTTATTCGTGTTCTAGACTTTGGTAGTACACTAAAAAAGGTACGTTGAATTCGCTAGCTGCGACTTGTTTTATTTAGCTTAGAGAGGATTTAATGTTCCCGGAAATCGCTTTGCGATGGAAAACCGATATTCAATTTTAGGCCATTTAAAAATACACAAACATTTTTCGCACGATACATGGGTGCGACGTGCAAATAAAATTATATACGTATAATACATAATAGCTATTTATAACCCAGCGGTAACATCTTGTGACTCTTTCGAGAAGATCACGGGTTCAAACCCGGGCAGACACCAATGAGTTTTTCTGTTAAAACTTATGTGTCTAATTGATAATTGCAATTTATCACACGCGTTTCGGTGAAGAAAACATCGTGAGGAACCCTTCATATCTCTAGAGAAATAGAGATATGTATAACCTACCAATCCGTATTGGAGCAGCAGTCCAATGCGGATTGGTAGGTGGTAGGTCTTAGCTCCAATCCTTCCCTCCAAAAAACATAGAGAAGAGGCCTATTCTCAGCAGTGGGATAGTAACAGGCCGCTACATAGGTACTTACTAATATATAATATACCTACATATTGTGTTTATCAAAATGCAAATAAATACAGTCAATAATAGATGGCGCTTTTCAATGTATTTTCCTGTAGAATGTAGGATTTCTATAGCCTATATGTTACCCCGGTGTATAAGGAATAATTGAGCCAAATTTCACCGTGAAAGAGTAACAAACACACATCCATATTTGCATACTGAATAATTGCATCCTACATAATTCCCCATGTGATATCTATACTGTATCGCTTCTTAGTGTTGCCGTATAAAAAGAAAGAGTCAAATAAGGTAATGTTCTATGGAGTGCCAAGTATGAGCTGCCACATAAATTGTGTTGCCACACCCCGCTGTGGTCGTTATTCATTCAACTACCGTTCTTTTATTTTGTAACTAGTAACGTAAAGTTGGCTTCCTATATATTTATTGACATGTTATTCTTGTGATAGGATACTTTTTGTAACGAGGGTTCGTGTTTTTATACTGATATGGGCCTCAATTTTTATTCTCTTAAAATACATACTCATTTGTCTTTGTGGCATAGTGTTTTTTGGTATTCCGGATACAATAGGTGAACACCAGGCAGGTCTTTTCCTAACACAGAGGGTTTATGTTGTTTTATGTAGGTCTGTATGTTATCGACTTTCTCAAAATCTACTAAACGGATTTTTGTACGGTTTTTTACTTAAAAATATTGCAATTCTTGACTCTTTCTGGCATAGTGTTTTATTTTTGGTATTCCGGTCCGAATTTTCGACAGGATACAATAGGTGAACATCAGGCAGGTCTTTGCCTAAAACAGAGTGTAGGTTTTATGTTTTTTATGTAGGTATGTATGTTATCGATTTTCTCAAACTCTACTAAACTGATTTTTGTACGGTTTTTATTGAAAAATAGTGCAATTTGGGACAAAGGTTCCGGTTATTAGTAAATTACATCAGAATTCCCGCGGGGTAGCGATTTACTCGGGATAATCTTTTTGGCACACTAATTTTCAAGCGGGTGCAGCCGCAAGCACTGCTAGTCTATACTAATATTATAAAGACGAAAAATTTGTATGTATGTTTGTAATGTTTTCACACAAAAACTACTGGACCGATTTCAAAATTTCTTTCACCATTGAAAGCTGCATCTTTACTGAACAACATAGGCTATACATTAAAAATAATAGGGATACGTAATAAAAATATCATCGCATGCGCTGCAGAAACTATTGATGATATATTTAACAAAAAATAAATCTATAGTCCAACTTAGTAGACTTTCGACTGCCATGACCTCGGTATGTACTCGGGTGAAGCCGCGGGATATTACTAGTTTTTCACAATGCCAATAATAGAAAAAGACCTTGGTTTAATGTAAGTTATGTATGTTTGAAAGTCAGCTTATAATATTTAGTTTACAATATACACTTAGCCTAATATTAACACAAGCTATGGTAGTGTGTGTTGTGTTACCTTAAAAGATAGACTGTTATAAAAATATTCCTTTTATTTTTATTACAACTATATTATGTATCTATAAGAATATAGACATTTGCAATCAGGGTAATACAAGCGGCAGGTGCTGCTGGTGGCGGACCGCGAATTTATATGGCAACACTGACAAGGTGATTTACGTAGCAAACATTTACCTGCCGCACAATGTTCAATTGTACAATACTCTACGCTTGATATATAGGAGCTTTCAAGTTGTATTATTATTTTGACGCCAGATCGCAGATGTTTAAAGACAACAAATAGTTAAGAACAGGAGTTGTATTGCCCATTTATTTAATTTTGATTTAATTTGAGTCGACGTTTTGATAAATTTACCAACACTGCGTCTCCTATTACGGTTTATATCATACAAAATTACACCAATTCACCAAATCGTTATAGTGTGTTAACCTTGAAAGACATATGCTGTCGCGGACTTTTCTGTAGACCTTTTCAAGGTGTACAAATACTTAGTACATCATTTTGATAAATCTCGTAGGGTTTAGCCTGCGTTTGCAATGTAAGCGGAAAAAAATTTAATTATTTACAGAAACCTCAAAAATTTCAGTATTTCTCTACTCCGTATTGAATGTTATTATACGTACAAACCTGCCTCTGGAATCACTCTATCTATTAAAAAAAACCGCATCAAAATCTGTTGCATAGTTTTAAAGTTTTATGCGTACATAGGAATATATGGACAAAGAATGCGACTTTGTTTTATAATATGTAGTGATAGTCATCCTCAATAAATAGACTATCTTACACTGAAAGAATTTTCAAATCGGTCCAGTAGTTCCTCTTCAGCTTTATATATTAGTATAGATAGGTCTGTTGGTAATAAAGCTATGCCTTATTTATAACTTGTTTAATATCTAGTTGTAAATAATTTGTAAACTGACAAATTTTAGTAATATCGCATCCGTGTCGTATTATTAAAAGTACTTTGCCAACATTAATTAATTTGTATTCCACAGTCAAATCCTCCGATTGATGAATCGCAAGCAACTTTTGTTAGCTATGATGGATAGACTCCGTCGCGTTGCTTTGTATTCGAAGACGTGCCAAATGACGTATTGCTCGTTTTGCTGGGTATAGCGGAAAGCTGACTGTGTATACAAAGGAAGTTTAATATAAGATACTAATCTTAAACTAGATTACCTATTATTACAAATATATAATTAAGTGTATAAGTAAAATAAATTTCTTTTATATACGTGTTAGACTTTTTACTAAGGTGACGATGACGATAAGGTGACGATAGGTGACGTATACAATAGACAAAGCAGGAACTGACATAAGCTTGCGGCTCCTGCTTTGCGTCTTGGAAAAGTGCGTAACTCGTTTGTGGGTATAAGATTTTATAATAAAATCCCGCAATCAATTTCAGCATTGCCATTACAGAAGTTTAAAAACACTGTTAAAAAGAGGCTGATACAGAAAGCCTACTATACTCTTGAAGATTATTTAGAAGATAAGAATGTGTGGATATAGCTCTCTTTGAACCTGTACAAGACAGTAACGACCTAATGTAAATAGTATTAAGAATTATATTTTTAAAAGAGCAGCCGCCGAGTTTCTTGCTGGCTCTTCTCGGTAGGAACAGCTTTCCGAACCAGCAGTAGAGTTGACGACGTTGTTCAAAAACACTTGTTTACAAGTTTATTTGAATAAAGAATATTTTGAATTTGAATTTGAATTTAAGGTCCATTTTCTGGTGAGGTAATTTCTTGGTACTTCATCCTGGTAATTCATTGGTTTAGTTTAATTTTTATTTTAATTCACTGTTCTAATATTTACCTCATTTTTAATTTTAGACTGGTTGACTGGAAGAGATTCCGATTCCGGAATAAGCCCGCCATTGCAAATTATGTTGTTTTTTATTTTTATTTGAATTAATGCAATAAAGAGATTATATTCATACTTTTATATCTTCTTTCTCTTGAGAAAAGGATATCTGAGTTTCATTATAATATTAAACTTCGCCGCAAAACACCAAATGAATCGCGAATATCATTTAAACACATACCTTAGTTCATGTTGGATGTGCATATTTTTGGGATGTTTCTTGTAAAATATAATTATTTTTTTTGTTCTCCTTATGAATTTGCAAAAATTTATGGAACATACTTTCATAACTGCTTTTTCTTCCTGCGAACATTTCTACGCGCAGGACAGCTGAAGTCCTGTTATTTACTTGTTCAATGTACTGGTTTTTTATTTTTAGTTTTGGAGTTTTATTTTTACCTAGCCACTATACTGGTTCTTATAGTTGAAATTACGAATCAACTACCGTAATAAAAATTAATAAATAAAAATGTAATTGACTGAGAAAAAAGAAACTAGTGTCCCTTACGATAACAATCAAGGCAATTTATCAATTAGCTAATGAAAAATTCTATATTGAATTAAATTTATGGTTTATTTTGAAATAACGTATTTCTTCTTTGATTTTTAGCCACAATTAATTGTTTCACGCTATTTAAACATGGTTGAAAGCCCCGTCGGTATTCGAATTATTTCCACTCTATGATTTTTATGAATCGATATCGAGTTCTATCTTTTTACCAATTCCGCTTCCAGCTATTGGATTTATTCTGAGTGAAATGTTAACCAGAATTTGTTTCTCGCTTTACGCTGTATTTACTTGTTTACATGTTAAGGTGACTAGTACAGAGTGAAACACGTTCACTCAGAGAAAAGGAAATTCAAAACTAATAAGAATATTATTTAGCTATAATATTATTAAATATAATCCGCGATAAATTTTATCAAAAGCATATAGCAAAAGTATATTCTCATTAGTTTTGTATTATGGACCTCCGCAAAGTAACGCCTAATTCTGTAAATTATTTAAAAGGAAATTCAGTATACACTCATCATGGTTTTGTGCAGTTTAATATATCTATACCAATATATAAAGCTGAAGAGTTTGTTTGTTTGAACGCGCTAATCTCCGAAACTACTGGACCGATTTAAAAAATTCTTTCAGTGTAAGTCCATTTATCGAAGAAGGCTGTGGGATATATGACATCACGCGAAGATGAATAGGGGAGGAGCAGGAATAAAAAGCATTACGAACACGGCAAAATTTAAACGGTGATAATTATTAAAAAATTATGTATTACAAAATTGTTCCCCTCTAAAAGTTGCATTTAAGGTTAACAAACGTTAACCATTTTCATGCTTGTCAAAATACTAAATTACAGTTTTAATCTTTCCACGCGGGCGGAGCCGCTGGCGATTGCTATTTACATATATGTATATTGAATAACTACAGGTATTATTAACCCTTGGGTTGTTTTAATTTGAAAAAACAACCGTCCTATTATACTCAAAATCAATTAAGAATCAAAATTCAATAAATGTTTAAATACACATAGAATGTATTCATTTTCACAGATAGTTCAAGATCTTTAATTGAAAATAGAAATGATTTCTAATCTAAAAAAGGAAACAACAAAAGTAATAATAAAATTATAAAAAAAAATATATATAATGCTATGCAGAGTGGACAATCCGTTTTCATACCTGATACATGCAGGATATATTTTCTATTTTATTTCATCGCGGATTATAGCTAAATAATTTTATTATTACTTTTATATTATGGATCTCCGCAAAGTAACGCCTAATTCTATAAATTACGTAAAAAGGAATTTAACTATGTTTAATTTGTTAAAGTAAACAAAGTATCTTAAGTATCGTAAAGTATCTTATAAAGTTGACACTATATATGGAATTATTATTTAATAACACTTAGCGGCATTAAATTCATGCCAGTATTACCATCCCAGGCCTTGTTATACCGAGCTTTTTAAGTTCCGAGGCGTATTTGAATTCGCTGTTAATTACTTTGCCTATTAATCTAGCCGCGTTAGCTTTTTACATTCCGTAGACGTTTACGTTCATTTTCCTTCTTTACAATTTTTCGCTGTTTTACAGTTTTTAACTAAATAATTTGCTTATATTTTTTCAATTTGAATTATTCTTAGTTGAGTTCTTGAACGTTTTGAAAAAACAACCTTTACGTGTCTTATTAAAAAAAAATTTAAACCTAATGCCCCACTGCTTTGCGGATGTCTTCTGTTTTCTTACGAAGCCATTCTATTGATGTGTGAGTCAGCAGATTATAGATATCTTAGAAATTCTCTATGCAGATTTTCTAGTAATAAATTTTTCATTTTTTCATATAACTTGTACATTTTTGCTGTAAATAAAAAAAAAATCTGATTTAGTTACATATCTTTGCCATACTATTAAGTAATACGAGTTTTGAAGCATTTTTGGGAGTAGCAGTAAGTAAGTAAGTAACGGCCTGTTACTATCCCACTGCTGAGATTAGGCCTCTTCTCTCCGTTTTGGGAGAGAAGGATTGGAGCTAAGACCTACCACGCTGCTCCAATGCGGATTGGTAGGTTACACATACCTCCAGAATTCTCTAGAGATATGCAGGTTTCCTCACGATGTTTTCCTTCACCGAAAAGCGTGTGATAAATTGCAATTATCAATTAGACACATAAGTTTTAAGAGAAAAACTCATTGGTGTCTGCCCAGGTTCGAACCCGTGATCGTCTCTAGAGATTCACACGGTCGCACCGCTGGGCCATCACAGCTTCGAGTAGCAGTAGTTTTATATAAATTTGGAAAACCTATTTTTTGAGTATTATTGAGTATAGTAATTGAGTTATAATATAGGATAACTGTAACAAGATGTATTTTAATTGAAATGCTAAGTCAAATTAGTAAAGCGTAGATTTATTATGTTAATAAAAATAAAATTTCTCAGATGTTTGCAGTCTCGCTTTGATTTTATCGTAAAAAAATCGTAAAACGCGTTACCGTAATAACCACGGTTCTCGGGGTTTTTAATTAAGTACACCTCAGAGAAGACCCATTAATCCAACAGTGTGCCGGAAAATTAAAGGACAAAAAGAGAGACAGTGGAAATTAATAAGAATCACCCTAAGATAACCGCTTATTTTGAATAAATGTTTTGTTTGATAAATTGTGTGTGGGCATTTTTGGTGCGCTTTTATAAGCTTGGTTAATTCAATTTAATTTATATGAATATATTATATATATTCTATTATACATATTTATATGAATAACAAAATGTTTAAACATAATTTAATCGACTATAAGACGTTTGATTTATTTTATTATTTACGAACAGATAACAATGAAATTATTTTGTAAATTTATTCATATTACGTTAACTTTATAAAGGAGAATATATATTAATGTATAGAAACCGGCTATACTCACGTGTTATTTTATCGGATGAGCCCGACTAGTTTCTAGTCGGGCTCATATATACATACACGTATATATACACGTGGGATAAAATAACACGTGAGTATAGCCGGTTTCTATACATTAATTATGAATTCCACTCACGATAGTTTAAATTCAAAAAAGAGAATATATATTATTTATTATAAAAAAGTATAAAAAAAAATATTTTATTGTTTAAGTAAACAAATACAATTTTAAATAAATAATTAAATGTATACACAATATTTATACAAATGAATAAACAATATACGTTGTTTGACAATTTTTTTATTAAGTTATATAATATAATGATAGTTATAGTTGACTGGCCCGTTGGCGCAGTGGGTAGTGATGCTGCCTTCAGCTCCGCGGGTCGCGAGTTCGATTCCCGCCAAGGGCCAACGTTTTTTAAAAGTGAATTTGTCGGCCTTTGAGTCTGGGTGTATATTTGTATTTAAGTATGTATTTAAAAAAATGTATATAAATATATATTCACTATTTTTCTGTCTACCATAACAAGAGTATTAAGTTACTTACTTTGGGGACGGACAACGGAGTGTGTAAGTGTCTCAGAAAAATAGTCTTAGTTTTCGCTCCATTATTTTTAATAATAGATAACTTTAAGGGAGAAATAAAAAACTTAAATTTACCATACATAATTTTCATTTCACCACTTTTGTAATAAGAAACGAGTCAGTCCCGCAATTAGGTGCGCCTCGTTTAGTCGAGATCGAGACCTAATGAGCCAAGTATACGGTTTAGTGCACTCACAGGATTAAAATTAGGCATATATCTTTACACCAGTCTTATATAAACTGCTAAGTTAAGATAAAATGACAGAAGAGTCGTAAAAAACAGTGATACGTTTGATAAATGCTCCCTCCCCTTAGTGTTGACTATAACTTCAGGGCCTTTGAAAGAATATTTAAGCGAAAGTAATAATAAAATTATTTTGGTATAATCCGCGATGAAGTAAAATAGAAAATATATATAATGCTAAATGTAGAGTGGATAATCCGTTTTCATACCTGATACATCGATCAGATAAATGTTTCTAGTTCAAGCTTGTTACATTTGTTCGCAGGCAAAATAAAATAAATGGTGGGGTTGAACCGATTAGGTGATATATAACGAAGCTTATTTGGGTATTGCTTCGCTTAACGATTTTTCGTGGAGTCCATCTCTTAATGACGCTTCGGTTGTGGGGCGAAACGATTGTTGAGTTTGTGAAAGCGAACCTGTGTGGTTCTTGTGTTTTGTAGTGACGGTTGTGGAGGTTTGGGCATGTGTTTTCGCGAATTCTGTATGAATCAAGTATAAAAACGGATAGTCCATTCTACATTTAGTGTTCTATATATTTTCTGGTGACTTAATCGCGGATTATAGCAAAATAATTTCATTATTATTTTTGTATTATGGATCTCCGTAAAGTAAAGCCTAATAACGTATTATATTACTTGCATTGCATACATTAGAGGGTTTTTGTGGATATACTCGTGATGATGCTTCGGTTACAGAGTTAAATGATCGTAGAGATTATCGTAGTGAATATGTGTAGTGCTAGTGTTATGTTGTTAATGGCGTTATTTTGTGATACGTGTCGTGGCGACTGATCTTGCGTGCATAAGGTATGTGAACGTTGTCTGCTTCCTATACTTAGCATTACAAACTCTCTTAACAAACGCGCATATGAATAGGTTTTGTTACTAAAGGTATAGTATAAAAATATCGAATTTGTTATAAAATTTATTCCTACAATAAATTATATTTATATATATATTCGTTTCTCCGTATTTTATTTAATACACTTCAAATATACGTTATTTAACTTGCATTGTGTTCTTCCTCAGACATAAATATTAAAAGAAAATATAATAAAATATTATGCCAAGGGCTTTTTAAGAGAGTATACTGCGTGTGAAATGGAATTCTGGAATTTCGCGAGGAATACGCACCATGTAATGAGTTTCGTGTCCCTGCTAAGAAACTCGTTTTATATTGCCAATTCCAAACGAAGATTTGAACATGTAACGAGGGTAGGTAATGAAGAAAATACATCCACGTTTAAGATAAATTAAAATAATTTTCTTTCTGCAGTATTTTGTTTGTAGTTTAAACAGAAAGCTGGAATACATATGGAGTTGTTGATAGTTTATAGGTTTATTTCAATTTTAGTATGATAGTTACGCCGTATGGTATCCGACTGAATAGAATAGTACCACCCTCATTTCTTACCGAGGTGTCGTAAAAGGCGACTAAGGTAAGTCGACCCGCCGTGTGGTATCCGGCTGAGTAGATTAGACCAACCTCATTTCTGACCGAGGTGTCGTAAAAGGCGACTAAGGTATGTTGACCCACCGTGTGGTATCCGGTTGAGTAAAATAGACCACCTTCTTTCTTACCGAGGAGTCGTAAAATACGACTAAGGTAATTTGACGCCAGACAGGCGGCCGGTAGTAAAATACGTAGCCAAATCATATGACAACATTTTTGTAACATGTTGTGCCGATACCACTTAGAGTGGAATAAGGGCAGAATTTTTTTAGTTATATTTCGTCCCCTTACTTATATATATTTTTTTAATAAAACTGTTACATTGTTTTCTTTCTTATTTATTATATATTCTTTCAAATAGTGTAACGAATTATAAAACCGAGCCATTTCTGTCTTATATGGCGACTTAAAAAAGAACTTGCATCGAATACAATTTTTACTTTTGCGGAAAATCCAGAAAATGAACCTTTATATGCGGAAGGCGTTTTAACCTAATTTGATAGAGAACGAGCGTAGCAATGAATTAAGGTAATTTTGCTTTTTGATTAGTCTAACGTTTACTACGTGGTAGCTGGAAATTATAAAGCGTTACTTTAGTCTTTAGTAGCTGTTATTTTTATATATGTGCAATACAAATTTGATATAACATATCTTTAATATTTAAATGAGTTAATCTTATATATATATATATATATATATATATATATATATTCAGAATCTCGGAAACGGCTCCTTCGATTTTCTTGAACTTCAGCATGTAGGGAGGTTTTATTAAAAAAAATCATTTCATCCCTGTTTTATAAAAAAAAACAAAAGTTTACTTTTAATTTATTGAATATATACAACACAATTTTTGCCGTGAAATGTCAAGTCAGCGTAGCTTATTCGGGAAACGGGTGGTCGCGCGTAATGAAAATACCTAGGAACGAGCCCCACCTAACCTATTATTTTTATTTATTTTTTTGAAGTACCTTTTTTATTTTGTAAAAAATTACCGAGGATAAATACTTACTCCGTCAATTACTAAGTAAGCCCGGAATCGTTTAGAAACGGGAGAAATGATTTGGGATATTTAACGACGTGGTTCCAAACGTTTTAACAACAAAAGAAAGGAATTTCTAGTTGGTAAGCTCTGCTTTTGATGCTAGTGTTGTTCCTTTGTGTCGTGGTAATCGAATCACGTATCAGCTTAAGTCTCGATTTCTTCTACATTCGAACTTGTTTGCCATTGAATGGTATCGACTTAGGTTTTTATGAAGGCTTGGTTGTTAAGAACATAAAGTTATTGTATAAATAGAAAGCAGAATAAACATATTATCTGCCTCCCTTTTTAATGATACTAGCTTTATTATTTGCCTCTCTTTTTGATGTGATACTTGCTTTTACGCAACTTCGTTTACGTGAACTGTTATCGTGTGATAGGTTGTTAATAGATGGCGCCTTAAAATGTCATCCTGTTCCTGTAGAATTAACAGGATTTCTATAGCCTATATATTACTCCGGTGCTATGGACTGTGCCAAATTTCAAAGATATTGGTTGATTCATCGTGAAAGAGTAACAAACATACATCCATACTCACAAACTTTCGCATTTATAATACTAGCTTTTTACCCGATACTTTGTTCGCGTGGATTGTTTTCGTGTGATAGGTCGATAATAGGTGGCGCTTTTAATTGATATCCTATTCCTGTAGAATTAACAGGATTTTACGACCGGCCCCCTGCCTGACGTCAACTTACCTTAGTCGCATTTTACTACACCTCGGTGTGAAAGAGGGTGGTCTATTCTACTCAACTGGATACCACACGGTGGATCAACTTACCTTAGTCGCCTTTTACGATACCTCGGTAACAAATGAACCGTGAAGGGTTTCCTCGTGTAAAAAATGGGGTACAACGAAATAAAGTTGAGGTCTGGGGTGACCGGAAAACGCAAGCTTGTGTCTCCCTACGAGATAGTTAATCATTATCAGGCTACTTTAGTCCACTGCTGGACATAGGCCTCTCCAATTATTTGCCACTTAGCCCAATCCTGAGCTTTCTGCTTCTATCCACTGCCCGCTGTCCTACATATATCCACTCGTATATACCCCATCGAGTCTCAGGTTGTCCTACACTACATTTCCCGATTTGCGTCATTTACTCCAGAACAGGTGTACACGAGATAATTATTCGTACCGAATTTGTATCATTTAGCAGTTCGCTACATGCAGAGGCTTAGTGGGGTCCATTTTAGACAAATAGATCTAGGCTATTATCAAAAGAAGCTGTGAAGGCCCAGCGGTGCGACCGTGTGAATCTCTAGAGGCGATCATGGGTTCAAACCCGGGCAGACACTAATGAGTTTTTCTATTAAAACTTATGTGTCTAATTGATAATTTCAATTTATAACACGCTTTTCGGTGAAGGAAAATATCGTGAGGAAACCTGCATATCTATAGAGAATTCTAGTGATATGTGAAACCTACCAATCCGCATTGGAGCAGCGTGGTAGGTCTTAGCTCCAATCCTTCTCTCCAAAAAATGGCGAGAGGAGACCTAAGCCCAGCAGTGGGTTAGTAACAGGCCGGTATATTATTAAAAAACGGGTTAAATTATATCCCACCGAGGATCGAACCTTGAATCTTCAGAGCGTAAAACGAGTAATATCATTAGTGCAGCGCGTAAAACTTCGAAAATCATTAAGGAACGAGAGGCAAACAATTTAGGACATTTAACGAGGCGGCTCAAAACGTTTCAACGACAAAGGGAAGGAATTCCTAACTCGTAAGCACTGCCTTTGATGTTAGTGCTGTTCCTTTGTATGACGGTAATGGAGTCACGCGCCTGCTTACATGTCTCGATTTCTTCTGAACTCGGAATTTGTTTGGCATTGTGATATATCGATTTGGGAGTGCGATTGATTTAAAATGAAATGTGTACGTCAAATAAATGTTAATTTTATTCGTATATCGTTTTATATTTAAAACTGTTGAGTATAGTAGTAGGTGAAGCCTGAAGCATCATAGTGTCATAGGGGTTGCAAAGCTTATATGATAAAGCAACAATATATATATATATATATATATATATATATATATATATATATATATATATATATATATATATATATATATATATATATATCTTTTCATCGGTGGCCGCCGTGTGGTATCCAGCTGAATAGAATAGACCACCCTCATTTCTTACCGAGGTGTCGTAAAAGACGACTAAGGTAAGTTGACCCACCGTATGGTATCCGGCTGAGTAGAATAGACCACCTACTGACGTGTTGTAAAATACGACTAGTCTTAGTATGTTAATAAGTAAAAGTCAGGCTTGGTATTTTAATAGTGTATATGTTCTGAAAACACTTTACGCCGTGTGGTATCCGGCTGAGTAGAAGAGTACCACCCTCATTTCTTACTGAGGCGTCGTAAAAGGCGACTAAGGTAAGTCGACCCGCCGTGTGGTATCCGGCTGAGTAGTAGAGTTCCACCCTCATTGCTTACCGAGGTGTCGTAAAAGGCGACTAAGGTAAGTTGATGTCAGGCAGGCGGCCGGTCGTAAAAACGCAGCCAAATCATGTGACAACATGTTTATAACATGTATAACATGTATAACATGTTGTGCCGTCCCCACTTACAGTGGGATGAGGGCAGGAAGATGATGATGTTCTGAAAACACTTTATGAAAAATTGGATAACACATTTATGAAGCACTGGATTCGAATGCATATGCATTCCCAGTGCTTGACAAATGGTTGTTATGCTATAATTTAATTTTAATTCTTATTCTAATTCTAACACTAACATAGCTTTTATAACTTCATATATTTTATTTTTAATATCTAATAACATAATGGATGTTAATGTCTTTAAATTTATTTTTGTATTTAAATTTAAATAAATTATTATTATTTTTCATACTATTACTTTTCATTTTGGTTCTAGTCTTTAACGTTCTATACATTCGTTCACAATTGTAAGTGTTTGAAGTTGACACAGAACTCATTATGATTTTGCGGAATACTTATATTCGCAAAATTTCAAGAGTTCCATTTTGCACGTTAAAAGGCCCCGCACTTGACATTTATTTCTTTTTTATTTTTCGTAATCTGCGAATTTAATATAGCTAGCTGATGTAGAAATGTAATGTCAGAAAAAATGAGTCGACTGTATAATTCAAAAGCGGAGGAAATGGAATACATATTTAAATTTCGAATATTAACGCTTTTGAAACGTTCTAAGCATTAACTCTGTATATTGTTTTATGTTGTGCATTTGATTTAAACCTTTAAAATGAGTAAAGTAAGGTGTATTTTTGCTGAAACATTACAATGTTAAAACATTGTTCATTGTAGTACGTCAAGAGTCATGTGAATGACGTCACTCACTTAACCAATAAAAAGCAGTCTTGGGTTTTCTGAGTATTTAAAGGAAACATATGGTAGGCATGACAGTTAAGGGTCAAACGACTCAAATGTAAGCTAACTTCTTAGTTTGGTCGCTTAATAGCATTGCTGTAATATCAGTATAAGATTAGTATTCGTATCAGTATAACCGTATCAGTTTAAATTTTTAGTTTCGTACAGTAAAAGTAAAAAAAAACCTCATTCTGAGAAAAACATGGCTAGATTTTTATAAATTCCATCCTTTTTGTAGCCAACTTATTTCTTGCATATAACGATAATCGATGCAATAACATTTTATCCTTAAAATAAATCAAAATGCACAAATTTAAGAATTATTGCGTTCTCCTATTAAACAATTAAAAAGCTAGCCAGTATATCTATATATCTGAATTGAGCTACATTTCCCCAGTATAATCTGGCTTTATAAGATGTTATTAGACATTAAAGATGAAATGCAGCTCAATTCAGATCGTTCATGTATGTTTATGCAAGAAATAATAATATATTAATTACTAGCGGCCTGCCCCTGCTTCGCACGGGTATAAAATATATAGCGTATGTCACTCAGTGAAAAAAATGATTAAAATCGATCCAGTAGTTTGATTTATTCATTACTGCCCGTGACCCGCACGCATTACATTTGGAGAAAAACAATTCCCCTCTCCCTATACCAAGAAGATTTCCTGCTATATCTAATATCTAAATTCATATACTACATATTTACATTCTTCCCTATGTAATTTAAATTAATTACAAAATGTCATTATATACAACTTTCATAGCTTTCTTATCATTAGACAATACAAACATGTTTTCTTTAGAGGTTACTCTTGAAAGAGCGACATTTAGCGACATGGGGCGAAGCGCGGCCTCCTCGTGGCATTTTAAATCTGTAATATCTCCGAAAATGTTCACTTAAATTACATGCTGTAAGCGGCCATATTGATCTATATTAAATCAACAATTTATTTAAGGTACTTAATTGGATAAGGATTAATGCTGTATTATATAAAAATTGCTTTAAACATAAGGCATTATTTTCCGTAAAAAATAAATGACAAAAAATGCTATTGTGGGTTATCCATAAGAGATAGACATATACCATCACGGACTTTTCTGTAGACCTTTTCAAGGAAATTTCAACTTAAACCTTCAAGAAGAATTGAAAGAACCGTTCAGTAAAAAACGTACAAAAATCCGTTTAGTAGATTTTGAGAAAATCGATCACATACAGACAGACAGCTTGTGGAGAATTTGTTTTATAATAAGTATAATAAAGCGAATAATTTGTGCGCCCATTATAAAAAAAACGAGAATTGCAAGATTAAGATGGTATCGACAAGTAATGAGGAGGGATGAAAATCATGTCACCAAACGAGTGCTAAATTTAAGGCCTAAGATGATGCTAAATAAATGGTTGGATTGTGTTAAGTATGACATGCATATAAAAGGAATAGCGCCTAAGTTGACGAATGATAGGACAGAATGGAAGAGAAAAACATTTTGTGCCGACCCCACGCGAATGGGACAAGGACAGGAAGATATATTAAGCAAGTAATTCATTATTTTTTAATTAGACAGTCCCGAATTAACATATAAAATACATATTTAGATAATTTTATCCACGTAGAGAAAGTTGTAAGCAAAAATTAGGTTCTTTAAATTAGGATCTATACACAGGAATGTACCTATATGCAGGAATACTGCCGATAGACACAATAATTTAGAAAATTTGAATTCTATAGCAAGCTTACCAGTCCGAAAGGTAAGTGTGCATTAGTTTTATAAATGTATTAAACTCCGTACAAATATAAATAAATAAAAATAATAAGTTTAAAATATATAGTTTAAATTATTTAAAGTAATTAAAGTTTTAATTTGTACTTTTACACAAGCTCATACTATAAATACATTTATACCTACACATATACCTATAGTAATTTAGTTTAGCTGAGTTATCTGTGGCTGATGTCCGTATGTAACAAAATGGCGGCCACTGAAAATCAGTGTTCGGGTTTCAAATTCAAACCAAAGCCGATTGGTTAACCATTTTGTGGCGTCACACCACGCCTTTATAAATAAATTTATTATAATTATTCGTGTCCTTAGATGTTGGTTGGGCGTATTTTGTAAAGCATGTCACTGCCATGAACTTAGTGGTGAGTGACAGTGGTGAAGTCGCGCGATCAATCGAACGGTCGCGCTGCAGAGGCCATTGCGGTTTATCGCCGCGCCGCAACTGCCATTACGACTGACACCGCTGACAAGTCAAGTCCGTATCGCTTTCCCGCATCATCGTTTTGTACCGCAACGGTCATCCGCGCCGCGCCTTCGCGGATCCCGAAAGATCTGGAGCAGGCTACCACCATACAGTCCACAACCGCTAAGGTAAGTGCTTTGACTTGTTGTTGCACTATACGCCTTATCCGCCTATCCGCAGGGGAGAACATAGGGTCGCGGAACCGCCCCGCTGGTTTAACCACCATTTGGTCTACTTCGAGCCTGGATGAGATTTCTATGTTCTATTACCCATTTGTATATTCTATATTTTCATTCCGCTGTTAAAATCTCTTATTTTTCCATAATCAGTATTATAGAACCAAGATTTAAAGTTATTTGCCCCATTGGCCATTTAATTGTTATAAAAATATTCATTAATCTGTGTTTAAACAACATATTATTGTATACACCGCGCTTAAATATTCATTTTTCGCTTAATCGTTATCCGTTACGCAATTCAAATTTTTCGATTTCAACTAAAAACAATAGCACAAAGGTATCAAGATGGCTTCCAAGACAGGTGACTTTTCAGAATGTGCAAATACAAGTGAATGTGATTTAGCTATATTAGAAGCTAAGAAGCAGTCATATTTTCTACGAATTAAAAACATTCACTCGTTAATTCCTGAAAACATTGAGGATCCCACATGTTCTTTGTTTTTAAAAAAGATTTCAAATTTAGAAAACGTTCGATCGGAATTTAACCGCCTAGTGGATCAAATTAATAAAATTAATTTATTATTAAATCCTAAATATGTAGCAAACTTCGAAGCGATTTGAGCTTTCGAAGATTTTTATTGTGAAATAAAGGATGCCGCGCAGAAATATAGTCCATCTTTATCGAATAGTTTATCGTTAAAAAGTAATAATCATAACATTCCCGCAAGTTCTATACGCTTAGAAAAGTTATCCGTTCCCGAATTTTATGGTGAATACGAAAAATTCCCTATGTTTATTGAGTCATTCAACTCGATGATTCATTTTAACAACGAATTGACAGATTCTTTGCGCATTCGTTATTTAATCGCTAAATTAAAGGGTAAATCAGAAAGTATCTGGCTAGGTATTAACCCTACGGCGGATAACTATTCACTTATTTACAACACATTAGTCGATAAATATACTGACAACCGAGCAATAGCTGTCAGTTACATAGAAAAATTAATAAACTTAAAACCGCTTCAAAACGCCACAGCACCGCAACTAGATGCTTTTATCGATACATATTATACATCTATCGCCGCTTTAAAACAAATTCAAATGGACGATCTATTGGACTTTTTATTTGTGCATCTCGGTTTACGAAAATTAGACGTCGAAACTGCAAAACAATTCGAAAACACTATTAGAAAACAATGTTATCCGCAGTACTCCGACATCGTTATATTTCTTCGCGAGCAATTAAAAATATTGCAGAGAACGGCGAACATTTCCAATATTACCACCCGCGTTAAACATAGTCATTCCAACATTGTTTACAATCCGCACTTAAATCCCGCTTCGTATATTGTCAACGCACCGTCCACAAGTAATATGCAAACTATATCGCGTAGATGCTCGCTGTGTAAATCGACCGAACACTTTCATTTGTTTTCTTGTCCTGTCTTTAATAAACAAACGCCGCACGATAAACACAACACAATTAATGATTTAAAGGGTTGCATTAACTGCTTAAGTACTTTTTATTCCACAACCGCTAAGGTAAGTGCTATGACTTGTTGTTGCACTATACGCCTTATCCGCCTATCCGCAGGGGAGAACATAGGGTCGCGGAACCGCCCCGCTGGTTTAACCACCAGATGTCAAACTTAAAAGTGTACGTCATAAATTAAGTTTTCCTTCTTTCTAAAAGAGGACTTTTTTATATTCGAAGTGTTAATTTTTAAACGATGCCTAAATATAAATCTATCTAATAGCTGTAACAATCGGCTGAAATTCCCTAAAATCGGATGATGCAAAGTATTTGAACTTATTACAAAAGTGACCGAGAATTTAGTTCGAAGTAGTCGACCATTTAAAACGGGGTTTAGGTAAATTTGCAAGTCAATGTGTCCGATCAGATTCACTCCGTTTCGGGAAAGTTTTCGATGTTTAATTCGTCTTATAATTTAGCCGAAAGCCTTTGTTAACGTTACACATGAACATATTTTTTGTCTTTTTACCAAATTCGATTGCTGTAACACCGTGCGACTCTTTCGAGGAGGTCATGGGTATAAACCCAGGCAGACACCAATGAGTTTTTCTGTTAAAAGTTATGTGTTTAATTGATAATTGCAATTTATCAAACGCTTTTCGGTAAGGGAAAACATCGTGAGCAAATCTGCATATCTCTAGAAAAGAAACAGGCCGCTACTTACTTACTTTACTACCAAATTCGACTTCAACCTGTTTACTATTATTTACTTTGGGACGGACGACCGTGTAAGTGTTTCAAATATTTATATTTAATGTTATTACATATTCAACGGAAGAACTAAAATCCAATTCACTTTTGCAATTTAAATTAAAACGAATCTACAGAGGGACCCATCAAATAAACCCACCACCGTTAAATTACGTATTGAAATTACGAAAAAAGTCCTATCTATCTCTTTAATATTTAAATGAGTTAATCTTGTATATATATATATATATATATTTCGTATCTCGGAAACGGCTCCAACGATTTTCGTGAAATTCAGTATGTAGGAGGTTTTGGGGGAGAAAATTGATCTAGCTAGGTTTTATGTAAAAAAAATATTGTATAACCCTGTTTTTGGGCATTAAAAAACACTAACATTTATATTGAATTGAATTTTCGCCATTAACTGTCAAGACGGCGTAGCTTATTCGGGTAACGGCAGCGTCGAGAAATGTGAATGCCAAGAATCGATCTCATTTTAAGTTTTTTATTTTTTTTGTAAAAAATTACCGAGCGGTCGGTCGGTCACCTAGATATTTAAATATAATAAGTATAAACAAAAATGTCCCAAATACAAGGGACAAAAATACAAATCATGTACACTTCCTTTTAAAAAGTCATAAAAGGGTCATGGATGTGTCCACACTACACGAGCACCAAATCGTCCACGCTTCGTTGGTTAGCACGTGACCAGAATAAGGCGATATTTTTCAACTCCACGACCAAGTCGGAAGGCTGAAACATAAAGTAAATTTACATTTTAATTAATGTAATGTAAATAATTGTGCCCTTTTATTCTGTACACAAGTTGCGCCTCGCGGTATTGCCCACAATGCAAAGGTTATGTATGGGAGATGGTTATACATATAAACCCACTAATAAAATAAAAACGATCAATCAGCGACTGTCTCTATTGCTGAGATATTAATCAGCAAGGTGGAATACCATTCGATTTTAAGGCTAGCAAATTCAATATAATCTCAAACCAAATGCTGTGACATAAAAGAATTGTATACTGTAACATAGTAAAACTTCTAATCACTACAACATAGTATAATAAAAGTCGCATTCTTTGTTTTTTCATATATCCCTATGTATGCTTATTTCTTTAAAACTACGCAAGAAATATTGATGCGGTTTTTTTAATAGATAGAGTGATTCAAGAGGAAGGTTTATATGTATAATAACATTCAATATGGAGTAGAGAAATACTGTAATTTTTGAGGTTTCTAATGTGATGTCGTAAATAATTACTTTTTTTTCGCTTCCATTGCAAACGCTGGCTAAACCCTACGAGATTTATCAAAATACATTACGGTATTTTGTAAATGGTGTTGAATTCGCGCATTTTCAAAAAAACTCGACTGCTTGGAGCTTTACGAAAGTAATGTAGTAAAGAATTGTCGAGCTACAAAAATACTACGGAAAGTCCGCGACAGCATATCTCTACCTATTATAGTTAACTTACAATAACCACTTTTATGTTCAAAATTTCAATGAAATACACAATATCTATGCAGGTGAAGCCGCTAGTTTCCTATAAATCATTTTCTGTCACAGCAGTAGTTGTTTACTACTATATATATACATCCAGTGTTATAAAATCCATAAATTATCTCAAAATAGTTACCTCATTATCCTTCTGCCCACTAAGTGGGGTCGGCACAACATGTTATAAACATGTTGTCACATGACTTGGTTATGTATTTTACGACCACCTGCCACCTGCCTGACGTCAACTTACCTTTGTCTATTCTATTCATCCAAATACCACACTAAATTATCTTGAAATAGTATGTTTCTTTAATACTACACAAAACAAAACATATATACGAGAAAAGTAAATGCCCTTGGTATTCACAGAAACAGTTTTCGATGGAACAATGAATAAACGGTCCCATTTGTGGATACGTAATAATGATAAGGAAGTAAGTACCGAACAGCGTCTGAAAACCAGTAATTTTCCCTTTTTCCCGAAGAACATTGCGTATACGACTTAGATAGGATCTGTCCTTCACCCATATAAAACCAAATTTCTACTGCTTATGTTTTTTGCAAAGCTCAAACCGGAATATTTTAGAGTTTCACTAGTTGAAAATAATAAAAATGTTTTTCTGGGAAGTTAAGAAAAGTTTCTACACGAGCAATTGAGCGAATATTGTAGTTATTTACATTCATACCTTATTCATGGATATATACCAAAACTACGTACAAATACGCCAAACCCATATCGCTCTAAAAAAAAGTAAACTAGGTATTTTGAAGAGCAAATTCGGTTTACGTCTTCCAATAATCACAGCCCTTTTTTATGGCATGTCTATGATGTTTAAGAAATAAGAATAACATAACGCTAAGACGAATAGGAGAGGAATAGCAATAAAAATTGTACGAAAACGGCAAAATTTAAAGCTTTCCTTGCGTGCGCTGAATAAACGGTAATAGTTATTCAAAAATCATGTATTACAAAATTGTTCCCCTCTAAAAGTTCTAAATAAAAGCCCCTCACAGCATATATCTAGCTTTTAAGGTTAACCCACTGTAATCATTTTTATGGTTATCAAATCGCCGCTGGCGATTGCTAGTGTACATTAAACAAATAAAAAAATATCAAATTTTAGTTCTAAAAAATCTGCGTATCAAAATACGTTTAGTTTTCTTTAAAATCAAAATGTCCTAGAATGATTGAGTCAACAATCCAAACATTCAAAGATACCAAGTGTCCTTAAAATATAAAACAAAGTTAATTCATTGAATTCAGACGAAGTTGTTGGCAAGTTGGTTATATATAAATCGTTAACAAAACACTACAAAAAGCTATGTGCTCTAGCTTACAAGCAGCGTTGATAGATTTGCTATTTTAAACGAATGAAAGCAAGTCCGATATTTCATCCGATAAAAGAGGTAGGTGGAAATTTCCTTTATATTTTACTGGACAGTGTTTGCTAACTTAAATGGAAACTCTGAGTGTTGTCAAGAACTCTCCTCGAAACTACAAGAACAAGATTATTATTGATTCCACTTCACTATATTACTTCATAATATTTTATATGACACTAGCTTATATTAATATTAGTAGTATTGCAGCAAAATAATATTTTCATTAGTTTTGTTTTTTTCCCTCATATTTTTTTCGTATACAATATTCAAATGTTAACTAATAAAAAACATTTGCCGTGTGGTATCCGGCTGAGTAGAATAGACCACGCTCATTTCTTGCCGAGGTGTCGTAAAAGGCGACTAAGGTAAGTTGACCCACCGTGTGGTATCCGGCTGAGTAGAATACACCAATCCTCATTTCTTACCGAGGTGTCGTAAAAGGCAACTAAGGTAAGTTGACCCACCGTGTATCCGGTTGAGTAGAATAGACCACCTCCTTTCTTGCCGAGGTGTCGTAAAAACGACTAAGGTAAGTTGACCCATGGTATATCCGATTGAGTAGAATAGACCATCTTCTTTCTTGCCGAGGTGTCGTAAAATGCGAATAAGGTAAATTGACATCAGGTAGGCGTCCGGTCGTAAAATGCGTTGCCAAATCATATGACAAGAATTTTTCTGGCATGTTGTGCCGACCCCACTTAGAGTGGGATAAGGGCAGGAGGAACTAATAAAGAACATCACATAAATTTAATTACACTATACTCATATATGATGCTACAAGCCGCTCTGTATTACTTGTCACGTACAAATAAAATACTTCGTAGTAGCGGCACGGTTTGTTTGACACTTGTTTATATATTACTATTTAGATATATCGGATACGATACGATTTTCACAGACTTTTAATCGAATATGTAATAGTCTTTAATACATTTTTTTCCGAATTTAAATTTTGAACGTAGAAGTTTTTATCGTGAGTGAATTATAAGAGTTTTTTTAATGATTTTTACGGTTTACTTAGCAAGCAAGGAAATCTTCAAATTTTGCCATTTTCGCAATATTTTATATTGCTGCTCCCCTTCTATTCATTTTAGCATGATGCTATTCGATAAATGGACTATCTTAGACTCAAAGAATTTTTCGAAATCGGTCCAGTCCAGTTAAATCTTGAGATTCAAACAAACGAAAAAGAAAAAAAATAAAAAACTCCTCAGCTTTATATGTTAGTATAGACTACCTTTTGTTGCCTAAATATTTAAATTTATTAATTTAAATTAATTAAATAAATTAATTAATTATTTTAATTAATTTTCGAATGTTGTAAGAATTTTTATGAAGGTGTGGTGTGACAAGAGTGCATAAAATACCCACCCGTTACACCCATTATGGAAAAGACGAAGTGCAAGATTAAGGTTGGGGTCGTTCCAACATTTTGTAAACATGTTCATACATGTTTAAGGTTAGTCACCTTTTACGACACCTCGGTAAGAAATGAGGGTGGTTCGTACTATCACAAAGAATTTGTTGGTTCTTCGAGCCTGCGTGTATATTTGTATTAAAGTATGTTTTTAAAAATTATATATGTATATATTCACCATCTGTCTCACCCATAACACAAGTATTAAATTACTTACTCTGGGAACGGCCGACCGTGTGTGTAAGTGTTCCATATATTTATTTATTTAATAGAACAATCCCTTTTGAAACCCGTGACATCCTCAAAAGAGTCGCACGGTATCACCGCTGTGCTATCACAGCTTAAAACGAAACGATTTTATAAGTTTTATCACTCATGCATTTATTTACAAATGAATTTACATTTATAAATATTTTCTAAAACATATAGAAAAAAAACATTTAAAAATATAAAAAAAATTAATATCCACGGAGAGCGGAGAAAGGATCCAAGCTCCCGGCGGCTAGGAATACAGAGTGAGGGACCTCCTCACAATACGTGCCGTCTCAAGCAACACCACCTTCTGTATCCTGCCCTTGATCCAATTAAGCGAGAGCCTCTTGAGATGTTGGTCGAGGCTCTTCGCTAGTAGACCGTTTACCGATACAACAATTGGAACAATTATTGTTGAGTCAATATTCCACATGGCGGTTATATCATGAGCTAGATCCAAATATTTAGTTAATTTTTCTTTTTCAGATTTTATGAGATTATCGTCATGCGGAACAGTGATATCAACAATAATTGCCTGACGCGCTGACCAATCTACCAAATAAGTAAGTTAAGTTTTATTATTATTACATATTCCAAAGTTGTATAACGCATAGCCCTTGACATAACCAAAACAAAATTTAACCCAGTCACGACTAGATAAATCAAATTCACAGCCAACAATATTTGCCTACGAACACGCCTAATGACTTGTAAATAAGGGAGTCGTCATTAATAACGCGCTGTCTTGAGCAGCTCCTTCCAGCAATTACTTGGGCCCGTGCTCATTGCGTTTAGATTACATGGAGATATGTTAAGAAACGTGGGCCACGTTATATGTTAGGTTAAGTTCTAGGCAAAATCGATACACGCACAAGTAATTACACGTAAGAAAATAAATGATGATTAGATTAGATGGAATGCAAAAGTCATGAGAATATTATTTCGCTATGATCCGCGATAAAATCCAAAAACAAGCAGCAAAATAATATTCTCATTACTTTTGTATTATGGACCTCCGCAAAGTAACGCCTATTTAGAAAACCATCCCATCATTCCATCTATAAATTATAGATGGAATGTAATGAATATTAAATATTAATTTACTGGGTTAATATATCAGAAACGGGAAGAGTAAAATGACAATCCATAATACCAGTCTACAGAAAGATTTAAATTAAGTGTGAGAGCTGATAAGTAAACCATAATACAAAATTGAAAATTATTTGGATGATAAATGCCTCTATTTGTAAATCCTTTCATATAAGATTGCGGTTTAATGATGTAAAATTAAAAAGTGTTTAATAGATTGACCGTCGAGTTTCTTACTGGTTCTTTTCGGTAAGAGCAACATAACGAAGGTAAGTTCATTAATCATATTGATTCTTGAAGATTCAAAATTGCTTGAAATTGGTTATTTGAATAAAGATGATTTTGATTTGATTCAATTTGATTTGGCAACTGTAGATGTCTAAGTTATTAGGTAGTGTTAATGCGGAATGGAGTTTGCGACTGAGTACGAAAGTTGCTTTTTATAGTGGAAGTTTCCATATGAGAAATATAATAACAGACGTAAAATTTGTTTTGTATTAGTCTATTATAGAAAAATTGTCGTTATTTATTTATTGTACGAAATATACTTGTGCTACTAATGACTTATTCGCGTTAACCTTAGTGCTAAAATACCCTTAATTATGTACTGTATTGCCAAACCCATCTTAAGCACAACAGGCGCCCAAGTGCAAGCAGTGCTTTGGCGCGATAAATAAAAGGTATTGAAATTATTTTTTTCACATGTTTATACTAAAACAAATATAAGCAAAAAATACAGCGCTTTAAAAATAAATATGATAGAAATAAAATTACAAAAAGTTTTGGGCGCCTCACCGAAGTAATCGATGAATACAAAAAAATTAACAATCGGCGAGACCCTTACCGCTCGGCGGCCAAATGCACTGCAACCCCTGCACCATGGGTCAAGACAAGCCTGTATACTGACAGATTAAAAATTTTGAACTTTAGGTCGCACCTTCATACGATAGTTGTAAACGCGAAATAAATCGTAACATTCACTATTTAACCGCGCTTACATTTTATGGGTGGCGGCAAATAAATAACAAATCGGACAGATTTATCGCCGCTTAACACGAATTACGCGAGCAATTATGCGTAAACACGAAAATTAAAAGTTGTCGGTGTTGCGAAAGCGAATTATCGCTAAGAAATAAGGTGAAAATTAGTGTTCGAACTTTTTGGTAATCGGCATTGCATACTCACAATATTGAATTAATAAATATCGTTGCCCATTGCCTTATTTTAACTTAAAAGAAAGCTAAATTATTGATAAATTTATAATGGATTTTGTTTGGAAAAGAGTAACCACCGAGTTTCGTACAAATTTTTTCGCGATAGTATAAAAGTTCCAATCCTGAAAGGGGACTATTATCAAAATTACATCAAATATTTTAACGATTTAAGCGCTTTAAAAATAATAGATATTGCCAACTTTATTATAAAGTTTTAACGCTATAATAAAAAAAGAATATAAATTAAAAAATTACATTCAAATTTAAATTCAAAATATTCTTTATTCAAGTAAACTTGTTAACAGGTGCTTTTGAATCGTCAGCTGGTTCTGAAAACGGCTCCTACTGAGAACCGCCAGAAAAAAACTTAGCTAGTATGTTTTGCCATTGCTATCTTAAATGTCCTTGCTATATTACACACTACATGAAAAAAAGACTGAAAGGAGTAAAAATAATTAGCTTATACTTTCTCCTAGACTTTGGTACACGAAGACCACGATAACAATCGTAGTTCAATATATTTAAGTATTTAAATAATCTGGTTATACTTTAAACAATATTATTATACGGCCCGCTCATTAAATAAACGGGTTGTGTTTAAACGGGAAGGCCTTCGTAGCATTTGCCACAATTAATGATTTGCGGTCAGCGCGCCACAAATTACACGAAGCTGCATTTCTGTATTGCTATATTCGAAAATTATATTTGGCCTTAATCAGATTGGTATTAATTTTAAAATTTGGAGCACTAAAAAATTAACTACGTTGATTCCAGTCTATGTAATTTTGAAGCCTCTTAATTAATAATAAGATTTAATAATTTTCATATAAAATGTAATCTGATGACACATATAATAATAAAAATAATATATACGTATATTTATCATCTGTATTTTATTTATTTAAATTATATATGTATTCCTATGTAATATATATAGTTCGGGCGTGAGTGAGTTTGTAACTAACTTTGTTAGTAACTAGAATATATCATGTGCTACATTGGAAACGTTGTGCTACGTTGTCAAAGAAGGAGAAAAATACTTTCTAAATTTAGTAGGTGAACATTAAATTTTTTGATATTAAAATATATTCTATATAGACTTTTCTCTAATAGGCTTTAGTAAAGGATTACTATTGGCTCCGAATATAGCTTCAACGAAAAATAATCTCAAGGGAATTTGATATAGAATGTGGTAACACCGGTATCTGAAAACTGGAGTGTTTAGTTGAGATAAGCATATATTGATTTATTTAAGCCCAAGCTCTGTAGCACTGAAGTATATTTATAATTTTTAAATTTTTACACTGTGGGAATATCATCAAAGTTGTAAGGGTTAAAAATGTAATATGCCTAAAGTTTTATTTTTAAAATATTTTTATCACTCAGAGAGACCAATAAAAAGATAAATAGTGCTTCACCAAACAATAAAGTCACGCTTTAAAAAAAAAATTAATGTGTGCGTAAGTCTTAGAGAAATTCGGTTTAGTTTAGTAACATTAAGCTAAAAAATACCAGATTTTATTTAATTTTGTTCACAGCATGTTTCTTTTTTTTAATCCAGACTAATTGCGCTTAGTATTGTAAGATACGATGTTGGACTATAGGCAGTTATAGACGAAAAATGTTTTTTGTTATCCCTGGCGTCGCGCTCGCGTTTTAGTTAGAAAAAAATTGCTACGACAGAAGAAGAAAGAAAGAGAAAGACGTTAGAAGGATTTACTTTATTAAGATAAAAGATAGAACAATTTTTTAAAATTTTAGAATTATATTTTACGTATAGTGAAAGAAAACCGCGGAGAGCATGGTAGTGGGTTTTATGTACTACACAATATCCTAAAAGTCTTAATCAGTTCGTTTAATGCCTCTGCCATGTTTCGCTGCCGACCTCCTATTTATCTAAATAAACCTGTATGTTGTCCCTGATTAATTGATGAACTTATGCAAAATTCTTTTCAAATTCAAAATCCTAAAATAATTTTAGCTCTAAAGTTGCAAGTTTTCACCATCATTTTTAAAATAAGTTTTCCATTCGGTTTATTTGCAAGGAAATTTAAATTTTTATGAAATGTTTAGGGAAGATTAATTATATATATTATAATATAATATAATAAAAATAATATAATATAATATAATAAAAAAATATATATATAATATAATAATATATATATAGATTAATTTATAATTAACACCTAGGTAAAGTTTGTTCGATATTATTACAGTTCGCTCATTAAATAAAGAGATGTACGGCGAATTTAAACATGAAGCATTCGTGGCATTAGCCGAAATTAATGATTTGCGACGCGCAATTCTGTATAACTAATTCCAGAAATTATATTCATAAAAGCTGTAGCCGCGAATTAGTTTGTAACTTAAGTTAAAATACTCTCTTTAGTATGTCGGATATATAGTGTGGTGACTAATATTTGAATTTCCAAAATTTCTAAAATAATTTTTTCAAAATTTTGGAAAATAGATTACCAAATAGCTTGTTGATGAAGACCCAGTCTACAACTAGTTCGTGTAACCAGCGATGTGAACCTGAAATTTGATGATTAACTATGAGAGACGATAACTAAACCTCTGATAATGGAACTTTCATGTCAATATAATGCTTTGATACACTTTGGTTACATAGATTAAAAATCCTCTAGGCATCTACTGATTTCTTGAGGATGATATCTGTCATTTTAACCGCATGACCGTGTGGTAATCGACTGAGTAGAATAAACCATGCCTCGTGTCTAAACAAGGTGACGTAAAAGGCGACTAAAGTTAGACGACTCGCCGTGTGGTATCCGGCTGAGTAGAATAGACAAACCTCATTTCTTACCGAGATGTCGTAAAAGGCGACTTAAGTAAGTTGATGTAGTAATATAACTAGCCAAATCTTCTAACAACATTGTTTAAACATATTTTGCCGACTTCACTTAGATAAGGTCAGACTTCACTTAGGTCAGATGAATGATGATGAATTGCATTATTTAGACGTGCCAAAATAAGAACATGTGAGTGCTAGAAGTTTAATTCTCGATTTCGTAGGTAAACATAACGTATATATATATATATATATATATATATATATATATATATATATATATATATATATATATATATATATATATATATATATATATATATATATATATGGAGCTAAACTTTTTTGTTTCAACTGATTGATTATAACCTCAAATTAATATGTTACATGCACTTTGAATCTAACCTATATGAAGAAAATATAGATATGTTTAGTGAATAGAGTAATAGCTCGCTTATTAAATGGGGATAAATGACGTGTTTATATACGTGAAGGTATTCGCAACATTTTGCCTAGATTAATGTTTTGCGGTAAAGCGCACCACAAATCACAAGTGGCTGTATATCTGTATTAGTTTAGCGTAATTGTAAAAATTTTATGGTATTTGAATAACATCGGATAATTGTAGACATTTTTTTGCTGACAATTGGACAGTTAGCATGTGTCCTGATGGCGATACGTCGCTTTGCCATTTTTGTTGTGGAGTCTTTTATTTGATGATGCTTCGGTTACGAGGCGAAACGAATGTTTCGACTGTGGTAGTAAATATGCTGACAATTGGAAATTTATATAGCATGTGTGCTGATGGTTATACGGTGCTTTGCGATATTGTCATGGAGTCTTTCTACTGATGATGCTTTAGTTACGGAGTGAAACAAATGTTTTGACTGTGGTAGCGTATGTGCTGACAATTGGACATTTAGATAGCATGAGTGCTGATTGTGTTACGCCGTTTAGTCATTTTGTGGTGGTGTCTTTCTCCTAATGATGCTTGGTTACGAGGCGAAACGACATTTCTTACTGTAGTAGTGAATGTGCTGAGACATTAAGATAGCATGTATGCTGATAGTGATACGTCGCCTTGCGATTTTGTCGTGAGATCTTACTTCAGAAGAAGCTTTGGTTACGGAGCGAAAATATTTTTTTTATTATACTCGTAGTACTTAATGTGCTGACAATTTGACATTTAAATAGCATGTGTGCTGATGGTGAAACGTCGCAATGAAATAATTTTCTGTTGAACTGTCTTCATGGATCGTTCTTTAAAAGCAAAAGCAAATACTGCAAACTGAAAAATAAACATTAATATTTACAAAGTTATAGAAAATACGTTATAAAAAATAATTTTATACTAATAAGTGCTTAATAAATCACCTAACACCTGAAGAGTACATAAAAGGTTGATAACACCTGCTAACAAAGTGATACTTGGCGGGTAATTAATTTCTCATCTCTTACGTGGCTCGTATGCAATTTATGAGCTACGTTCGAAAGTGTTAAAAATTAAAGTGAAATTGCTCGCTCGCTTTATATACCGTTTGCTCGTAGCTTTAATTAAATAACACTATATTTTTATTTTATAAATACGTGTCACTCTGCCATACATAAGACATTTTATTATTTGTAAATAGAACAAAGAGGTTGATAGTATATGTAAACTCTTCTTACTAATATTTGTAGTATCATAATATTCCGAATTATTAAGTTCCGCTTTATGAATTAATTAATGAAATTAATTTCGTATGAATTTAATATGAGATTTCACAGTGAACCCGTGTGGTATCCGCAAGAATAGAATAGACTACCTTTATTTCTTACCGAGGTGTCGTAAAAGACGACTAAGGTAAATTGACTCACCGCGTGGTATCCGCCTGAGTAGAATAGACTACTCACATTTCTTACTGAGTGTCGTAAAAGTCGACTGATGTAAGTTGACCCACAGCATGGTATCCGGTTGAAAGAAAAAACCACCCTCTTTCTTACCGAGGTGTCGAAAAATACGAGTAAGGTAAATAGAATTCAGGCAGTCGGCCGGTTGTAAAATACGTAGCCAACATGTGAAAACATGTTTGTAACATATCGTGCCGACTCTACTTAAAGTGGGATAAGGGCAGGAGGACGATGATGAGATTCCACAGTCCCTCTTCGAGTGATTAGAAGGTCTAGAGATCCTCTTATTTAAATATTTGTTACGTAAATTATGACTTTTATCTGATATTGCTATCAATATATCAATCCAAATTTACAATCACCAAAAGTCTGTTTCAAGGCTTGTCCGATCCTCAAACTACCTTAACCTCAGTACGAAATGCGCTATACCACAGCATACGAGCATCAATTACATAAGGTATTCAAAATTATAACGAGAATATTCGAATCTAAGAAAATTCACTTTAGTAAGAGGATGTTAATAACAACAAATGCTTAATAAATTTGTTAGCATCGAAAAGGTAAGCTTAAAGGGTACTTAAATCCTGGCAACAAAGTCTCGCTAATTGGGAATTAATTTCGAGTCTTCCACGAATAGTTCGCATTATCTTAGTGTAAAAGGTATTAAAAATGTAAACGTAAAAGGTCGTAAAAAGTATTAAAAATGTATTGTTTATTTAATATACCGTGATACGCTTCTACCAGAATATATATAAATGAAAGTTTACATATTTAAGTTCAGTAATAAATTCATTAGTAAGATAGTAGAGTATTTGAGGAACTGGATAGATACATTTGCTTTTTATCTTGGTCCTGTAGATAATGCAGGCAAAGTCACGGGGGGTTCCAGTGTTCTATGTGAGCGTTGTGCAAGTTAGTAAATCATCTTTTGTAAACTATAAAGACAGTAAAATCGAGATGTTCTTTTTCTGACTTCGCACAGTCGTTGTTTGCTAAACAAGCTGTCGATGCCTCAATAATTTGTCATAAATCTACATATGCTCTAGTTCCAGAACGTATTTTTCATTAAACATTCATAATGATTAATCAACAAATTGAAAGACAAACGTATATAGGCAATTGTTGTGGCGAAAACATCTAAACAAATTCAGTTCAAGTTATGTTATTCTAAGCAAAGAGAACAAAGAGATTTTAATTAGCGGTAACGAAAATCTCTCAGTGACAACGTGGACTTGTCGCGGGCGGACCAGATTGAATCTCGGTAAATGTATTTTTGGAATGAAATATTGCTCTTATTTATTGTTCAGCTAATAGCTTACTAATGAATTATATAAAAATTAAAAAAAATCATTTATAATTTAACAAAATAAAATAGAAGCTCTAGAAATATCGTGAGTCAGTTCAGTTTACTTTGATAAATAATATTTTAATTATAATCGAGATTTATCGGAAATTTACTATATAATAATAAATAAATAACATACCTATATGAGACACACACACGGTCGTCCGTCCCCAAAGTAAGTAACTTAATACTTGTGTTATGGGTGACAGACGTCTCGTGAATATATACTTATATATTTTTTAAATACTTACTTAAATACAAATATACACACAGGCTGAAAGACCAATAATAAGAAAATAATAGTATTATTTAAAAAAATAGTGCAATAACTATCGATAATAATAAAATAAGATTCAAAAACAAACTCAGTTTATAATTGGATGAGACTTGCTGTTACAATAACTACCTAAACAAAAACAAAGTTAACTAACGACTAACGTTAAATAATAAGCAGTTACTACTACTAACGTTAAATAATAAGTATTTATCTATAACAAAGTCGATTCTCAATAAAATATTTATAGAATGAAATCGAGACGAAGATTGCAAGATAACAAAGAGATTTTAATTAAAATGGAAACAAGGGCTGGCACTGAACGTGGCGGGTTTGGTCCAGTATACTCTAAGAATCTGGTTCTAACAAACGTAGGAAAAGAGATAAAAATAAAGTTTTGAGAGTATTTTATAGAGATACTATAAAAAAATCTTACAATTACAACCTTTTTGGGACTTAACGCGATGTAAGTGGAAAATATTTTAATAGCGATTTGAAAATGGAAGAGTATGTATTAAGAGTAGACCGCCTGGTATAGAGGAGGGAGGAGGAATGGGAACGTCCAAAACAGGACCCAAAGTGATGAAGATGATGATGATCATCTTCAGCCACATTGGTGATCATTCGATGGTGATAAAATGACCAAGTAATAAAATGCATGCCTTGCATCCAAACTTACTTTCTTCTTCCTATTTTGCAACTGTTTTGTCCATTGGATTGAGAAAGGAGTTGTCTATGGGTGGAAAAAGACTGTTGGACATTGTAGGTTTTTTTTAAGCAAAATATCAAATAAATAGGATTACTGACTAGTTCTGTATTTTGTTTGATTTTACATCTTTAATATTTAAATGAGTTACTCTTGTATGTATATATATGTATGTATATTTTCGGAATCTCGGCATCGGCTCCAACGATTTTCCTGAAATTCAGCATGCAAGAGGTTTGGGGGGAGGAATCGATCTAGCTTTTATTAAAAAAAAATCGTTTTATCCCTGATTTTAGGCATTAAAAAATACAAAAAGTTACATTGAATATATAAAACGCTATTTTTGGCAAAAACTGTAAAATCAGCGTAGCTTATTCGGGGAACGAGTGGTCTTTAGAAATGAAATTACCTAGGATAAGCCCTGCCTAGCCAATTATTTTTTTTTGAAGATTTTTTTATTTTTAATAAATTACCCAGCAAGGCTCGTTCAACCAGGCTCTAATTCTAATTCATCATTTAACCACAAACCCAAAATCTTTTGTAATCTTAAATACATACATTCTTTGTAAAGCAACATAATTTCTCTACCGTTGTTCAAAAGCATAAGTAATTAAGGCGTCGTCGCTAAAGTTCTCAACTCAGTGACTTATAAATCTCGTGACTAAAAAACATAAATTGCAAGAAGACAATAATTTGAAAAGTTCCCTAGTTAAAATTTTGTCCGTAACAGACCCCAATGAAGTTGTTTTAATGAATATCCCACTTTCTCTGGTGTCATGGTCACACCAAATTTTGTTTTAAATGAGTATTTATGGTCGCCATTACAAATTATATTTGATTAATAGTAGTTAAAAGATTAAAACACAGTTTTAATAGCTTATAGTAGCTAATATTTACGAATTTTGATTTTAATTGCGAAAAAAATATTTTTTTGCGTTGTTTCAACTTCCTTTGAGGTGTCGTAAAATACGACTAAGGTAAGTTGACGTCGAGCAGGCGGCCTGTCTTAAAATACGTAGCCGAATCAGGTGACAACACATCCTCCTGCCCTTATCTCGCTCTAAGTGGGGTCGGCATAACATATTATAAACACTCTGTCACATGATTTGGCTGAGTGTTTACGACCTGCTGCGTACCTGACATCAACTTACCTTAGTCGTATTTTACGACCACTCGGTAAGAAAGAGTGTGGTCTATTCTACTCAGCCGGATAACACACGGCTAGATGATGAAACATAACATAAATATATAAATTAGGAGACAAGTACAAAGTCATAAAAGATAGCGCAAAACTACGGAATAATTAAAAATATAATATTGGATACTCATAATTTTAAACATTTCAATAGATAATACATACATTTAATTTTTATATCATTATTGTGTTTCAACCAAAGATTATAAGCATTATATATTTTTTAGGCACTAATATGAATTAGGGTTACTGATTCAATATTCAAGCTAACAGGAAACAATAAGGTGATATTTTTGAAATATTCTTTTATTCAGATACTGTTTAGACGCTAGGTCGAAGATACTTCAATTTATACGAGCGACATAAATAGCGAGTGAGTTTTCCACTTCGCGCTCGAGATCTCAGCCAAGATATGCATCTCTTGGATGAAATATAAAATCCCACTGTAAGGAATGTTGCTTTGAAGACAAATATAAGAGATTCAGACTAAGACTGGAAAACGGTATTTGCGTCACTGTTTAACTGCGATAATGTAAAACTCTACCTAAAGGATTTTTCTTCATTCTTATTCAATTTTTTTTATTAATATAAACGTGTAAACAAGTGCTTTTGAATGGTCGAAATGCTGGTTCGGTTCGGTCCTCTATATTTAAATATATTTATTTAAAAATCTATCAACTTCAGTACCAGCTTAGTTATATATGTTGTGCTCTTAATTTTTAAAAGAAATCTTTGTTCTCAGTGAATAACGCTGGCATAAAAGAATCAACCAAGCGTAAATTACAAGGGCGGATAAATGGAAGGAAGAATTTTTTACAACTAACAAAATGAATCTATTCTGCCATTATAATAAACACCCTTGCGGCATTTTGGGCTTTTGTTCGGAACAACTGATCTGTGACGGCGTTGTTTAGACGAAAGCCCTTTTCCTTAATAAACTAAGTTATAATACAAAATAACAACATGAGTGTAATGTAGATTATAATTTTCATACAAAGATATTTAAAAAATATTTGAGTATAAGACAGATTCAAAATAATATTATGTTATATGAATGTTATGCCGTGAGGCATCCAGCTGAGTAGAATAAATCATCCTTATTCTTTACCGAGGTGTTGTAAAAGACGACTAAAATAAGTTGACCCGCTCCGTGGTATCCGGCTGAGTAGAATAGACCAACCTCATACCTTACCAAGGTGTTGTAAAAGGCAACTAAAATAAGTTGACTCGCTCTGTGGTATCCGGCTGAGCGGAATAGAACAACAAGAAATGAGTCTTACCGAGGTGTTGTAAAAGGCGACTAAGGTAAGTCGACCCGTCGTTTGGTATCTGGCTGAGTAGATTAGACCACCCTCATTACTTACCGAGGTGTCTTAGAAGGCCACTGAGGTAAGTTGACTCACCGTGCGGTATCCGGTTGAGTGAAATAGATCACCCTCTTTCTTACCGAGGAGTCATAAAATACGACTAAGGTAAGTCGCTGTCAGGCAGGCGGCCGGTCGTAAAAAACGTAGCCAAATCATGACAACATGTATGTAACACGTTGTGCCATACGGATAAGGGCAGGAAAATGATGTTTGGACCAAATTTTTGCAATACTATAGCGTTTAATATAATTTTAAATTTAAATAAATTGTCTACCTCATTGTTCTTTACGCACAAACGTTAAATTATCTCTATTGTCAGAGTTTACAACGAAATTACCTGCTTTTTCGAATAATTAAAATAGAGGTAAACCTCAACTGTGGCCGGGTCGTGCCTAAACAAATATTATGTAATCATAATAATCAAATTAGTGTTCGTTAGTGTGCTGTGATTATGGGATTTTCTATTCAATGACTCAATACCAAGTAATTAATTGCTCTTTAGTTTTGACTATTTGGAAGGTAAGGACTGTAATTAAAAAAGGACTATGATGATCTAATATTGTTATCACATAACCAAGATTTCGCTATTATTATAGTTTATGTATAGAAACCGGCTATACTCACGTTTTATTCTATCGAGTTAGCCCGATTACTTTCCAACCTTTCACTCATTCTTGAGCTTATACGGCCTTAGTACATTTCATACCAGCGGACACACGCTGCTGCGGCTCAATCTGTTTTCGATATCCCCTCGAAACAATCAGCGTCAAAATTTACAGGATTATCCTTAGGGCGAAAATAAAGATTGTCTGAAAATTTCATTCAAATCGGTCCAGCAGTTCGGAGTCAATATATATGTCTATAAAATCGTATACTAGCTTTTACTAAGAACTTCGTCTGCGTGGACTATTGTTTCGTGATAGGTCGATAATAGATGGCGCTTTTCAATATTATCCTATTCCTTCAGAATTAACAGGATGTCTATAGCCTATATGTAATCTCGGTGTTTAAGGAATAATAGTGGCAAATTTCATCGATATTAGTTCAGCGGATGTGCCCTGAAAGAGTAACAAACATACATCCATACTCACTAACTATCGCATTTATAATATTACTAGGATAGGATACAATGGCTACTAATAAATAAAAAGAAGAGTAAACGCATTACACTACAAGCTTTTTACAATATTAAAATTATTAATAGATTGTAAAAATTAATGTTGGTGTCAAGAAAACGCGTTAGTAAGTGCAAATATCTTCAGTTCAAAAGGGTAAGAGCTTGAATAAAACACTTCATTCCTCCTTGTTGGCTAAGGAGACGTTGCCTTTAAATAGGAATATAGATTAATGAGGTCACAGAATATAATTACATAAAACCTTTTTATTAATATTTTTGTACTAGCTTTTCCCCACCACTTCGTACAGCAGCAGGGTCGTCTCGCTTACTCCCCGGATGGGGGTTAGGCGGGGTACGGGCCTCGAGGCGTACCTTTTTGCTCGGGCTCAATAGAATAGTACCACTCTCTTTTCTTACCGAGGTGTCGTAAAGGGCGACTAAGGTATGTTGACTCACTGTGTGGTATCCGGTTAAATAGAATAGACCACCCTATTTCTTATCTAGGTATCGTAAAATACGACTAAGATAAGTTGACGTCAGGCAGGCGGCCGGTCGTAAAATACGCAGTCATATGACATCATGTTTATAGCATGTTGTGCCGCCCCACTTAGAGTGAGATAAGGACAGGAAGATGATGAATTAATTTAATAACAAATTAATTTATTAATGCTTCTTTGTATCAGCTACTCTGTGCGAAAGGCCGTAGGTAGTAATTTTAATTATTTTAAAGTAGGCCCGCTTCTTTCCATTAAGGTAACGAGTCATTCAGTCCCCAATTAATTTCACGGCTTCTTAAAAATTGTTGATGAGAAAAATTGGATGGTATCCAGTAACTCGGTTTTTTGTTCAGATGCTAACGTTAATTACTTAAAAATTTGTAATTGACATTTTTTAATTTAATTAAAATCCTGTTGTGTATTGAACCTATGTCGATAAGGCTGTGTTATTTTGTGCGAACTATGGGCCGTTTTTGTTTAAGTTTAATTTTACTTTTTGAAAGTTAAATTTTAATAATTTAGATAAATAAATTAAAAATAATTAATTGTTAATTAAATATATAGGTCAATTACACACGCGGTCGTCAGTCCCCAACGTAAGTAACTTAATACTATTATGTATATACATATATATAATTTCAAATAAATACTTAAATACATTTATACACCCAGACTCGACAAACCAACAAATTGTTTACAGAAAATTTAATCCTCGGCGGGAACCGATTCCGCAACTCCAGTACCTGAAGACGAGGTCAATTTCAACAGCGCCAACGGGCCAGTCTTTTAATGTATTTTCTTTTATCAGGCAAAAATGAGCTGGAAGACATTTTTTCACTCCTGGGCATGCAATGTCTCCTTTCTTTACGATATCCCTTACTAAGGTTAATTGAAGCAAATATTATCAGTCGCTAAAGTCCCGTCAGCTCTTTGGTAAAATTCGGTAAGAAGTTGTCTACCAATTGTCTAGGAAGATGCATAAAAGAGAATATACGAATACTCTACTCAATAGATTAATAGTACTTAAAATAAAGCGAAATAACCACCAACCCGTCAACTACTTGTAAAACGCGTTTAATAAAAATGCTCTCTTAATTGCCGCTAAAAATAATCGCCCTCGAAGATATTACCCAAATGAAGCAAGCAGAAACATTAAGTCAACAACATTCGGGAAATGTAAAAGTTACTCCACCATATTTTACGTCCAATCCAGAAGTTTTATTCGGGTCTCTCGCGTCGCGCACTCGTGTCCCAGTTTTTGTCAATTGACGATAACGATACGACAACGATAATCCGCTGAACTCAGTCTCATGTTTCATGTTTGAAGACAATAATATATTTATTTAACATTTGGGATTTATTAATTTAATAAATTTCACAAATATCAAAAACCATTTAGTTATAATTCCTGGGTATGTAAAATAAAATCAAAAAACGATTCCGTCTAAAAACATTAAATTAACCATCACGGGCAAATCATTTTGGGGATTCCGAATATAAGTTAAAAACTGTTAATACATCTGATTAGGTTCTAGTCATATATATTTTAATCAAGCAATTTCCATTTTTTTTTAATATCAGCCATGATTGGAAAATATACAATGTTTGCTTAATTTATTTCATTGGAAGTGGATAGTTGGTAAGTATGCGGATTATTTATTCTATAATCATTCATCTATAATGACGTAATTAAATTGGAACATGTATGTTATATACGTATAAGAATTAAAGTGTCGTAACTAGTCAAAACGTGAAACGGGAAACAATCATAGACGCTATATAAGTCATCCTCGTCCTGCCTTTACGGCACTCTTAGTGGAGTCGGCACATCATGTTAAGGACGCTATATATGTATAGCCCATATATACAGTCAAGTGTAATACTGCCAAAAATAGTGCTATTGATTAAATTGTGTTGTAGAAATATGAGTCTATTACATTCAGATTGAACCCTTTCCTCATCAACATCCTGTGATTCATGAGACAAAAAGTCAAATATAACTCAACTACTATTAACTAACTATTAACTTACTAACTTACTAACAAACAAACTTACTTAACTAACTATTAACATAGGTATTGATTGAATTTTTAATTGTATTAACTAGTGAAAATTATGTACTTGCTTAAATAGTGATCAAATAAACCGATTAAATATCTTTATACCTTGCTATCACTTTCACGTTGATGTCGTATCGTCGTATAAAATAACCACTTCTATGTTTCGGTGCAGGCGCGGTAAACATTTGGTTGTTGGCCGCTCTAACGTACCTAAATGGGCGAATTCAGTTGAATACCCCTGCACCGAGATTCAGATGCGGGTTCGCCGGATTTCGTATAAATTTATACGAATATTTCATCTGGAATTAAATTATAGCGCGATGTTTTGTTAGTGATTTATGACAATTTGTTTTTACGGGCTGCTTTTAAAATCTGTTGCAGTCATAATTGAATGTTAATAAATAATTTTTTTTGTACAAATATTGTTTGTTCACTTTTATGAGAGCCGATGAATATGTAGCCCTTATTTTATTTTAACTCAGGACAAAATAAGTCAGATTAACAAGTCGTAGGTAATTTATAAAATTAGGCGTGCGGAGATCCATTATAGAAAAATAATAATAAAATTATTATTATGAAGTAACTATATACAGTTAATATATATAGTATATAGTAAAGTATATATTATGAAGTAAAATAGAAAATTTTAGGTAATGCTAAATGTAGAGCCGACAATCCGTTTTCATACGTAATACATGCAGGATCCGTAAAAAAAGATGCACAAACCTCCACCACCGCCATCACAATACACAAGCACTACATACGTACATACGTTCATATCACAAACTCAACAATCGTTTCGCCCCGCAATCGAAGCATAATCAGGAGATAGACTCCACGACAAAATCGCAAATCTTTGCGATTCGTTTTACTTCATCGCTTATTATAGCAAAATTAATTTTATTATTACTTTTGTAAGTCGTAGGTAAATTAACATCCATTTCTAACGTCGGATTATCTCAACTTAAAAATACAATGTTATTTCTGATGCAAGAAAATACCACCAAGATTAAAAATATTTTCAGTTAATAATAGAAATGCTAGCTTCCATAATACGGATCTTTCAGAATATTGTTATATACTGGGTGAACAAGTAAGATTTCAATGGTTACTTATCGGAAATATTGCTTAAAATTAGAAAGGTTCTATTTATTAGCACGATATAATACAACAACAAGGAGAACATGTATATGATATAACTATAAACTGTTTGTGATCCGATAGGATCATAAACAGAGCGACGATATAGTGATGGTGCTTTAACAAAAAGCTAATGACTTCACTAACCATGAAAAAGACAACAGGATATTCCCATCCATACAAAGTTATGCATGGGAATGTCCTGTATTTGTATTTTAAGCAACTTATTTACCCGCCAACACTGTACCGAAATTTAAACCATTGACCTAATAAAAATTTCAAACAATAAGCCAGTCAAATCTAGGTTAGTCTAAAAGCGTTAGTGCTAGCATCAAATGGCTACAAAGTATATGAAAGTTACTTACGTTTCAAGTTTTGCTCGCGAAAATGTTGAGTGTTGAATAGTGGAGCGAAATTCGAAAAATTTTCTCAGTACGAAGCCACGAATGATAACATAATAAGCAAATATGTATAAGTAATTTAGAATTTATACCTACTTAGTTACTTAGTATAAATGTAAACGAAGCTCATTTTTGTAATATTTATATTTTTATTAATAATTTTTATATGATTTTGTTTTGTGGTTTGTTACCTTTGTAATTTAAAGGAGAAATAAATTGCTTATAGTGCTAGTATTTATGTTTAATATATATACATTTTTAATTATGTCGTATGCCGTTATAAAAGCTTATGATCTTGTAATTGCAATTTCGATTGTTATGAATTAAACTTGGTTTAAATTAATACGAACGAACATACAAATATTCGTTATTATTAAATCATCATCCTCCTGCCTTTATCCCACTCTAAGTGGGGTCGGCACAACATGTTACAAACATGTTGTCACATGATTTGGCTACGTATTTTACGACCGGCCGCCTGCCTGACGTCAACTTACCTTAGTCATTTATTATTAGACTCCTCGGTAAGAAAGAGGGTGGTCTATTTTACTCAACAGGATACCACACAGTGGGTCAACTTACCTTAGTCGCCTTTTACGACACCTCGGTGAGAAATGAGGGTGGTCTATTCTACTCAGCCGGATACCACACGGCGGGTCGACTTACCTTAGTCGCCTTTTACACACCTCAGTAAGAAATGAGGGTGGTACTATTCTATTCAGCCAGATACCACACGGCGTATTCGTTATTATTAAAATAAAAATTAAATGAAGGTTTTTTTTGCGCGCAATGTCTTAAACCAAATATTAGATTTCTGTTTATTTCGATGTAAATAATTAAAACGTGAAAGCTCTTTATGTATTAATTGGAATTGTTGAATTTTGGTTAATTTAATATATTTATTTACTTTACACATTAGATACTTATATTTACAACATTTCAGTAGATATTGAACGCAAAGATAGGCTATAGAAGCGGCTCCAACGATTTTTCGGAAATTGAGAGCATGAGGTTTTGGGGTCGATCAAGCTAGTTTTTATTAAAAAAAAATTGGGCATTAAAAAATACAAAATATACAATTGAATATATAAAATATTATTTTTGCTGAAACTGTCAAGCCAGAGTAGCTTATTCGGGGGATGGGTGGTTTCCAGAAATGAAAATACCTAGGTTTGAGCCCCACTTACCCAATTATTTTTTTCTTTTTTTAAATGTTTTTTTTTTATTTTGTAAAAAATACCTAGCAAGGCTCCGTCAACCAGATACTTAACCTTAACACTATATGAATCAAATACTTTTTTTATGAGACACTGATTTCTACGCAGACGAAGCCGCAAGCACATCTAGAATTATATATAAGAATATTTTAGATTGAGGTTTCTAAAAGATTTACTAATTTTATGTAGTGAAAACCAATATAGCTTTTATCCTAACTAACAACAATACATTGGATTCATTTCCGTTTGTAAACTATGTATTATATTGTATTTCTCTTATCTAATTTAATAAATATCAATACGTTTCAACTTTAAAGTATAGTATGTTCGTATTTTTCATTTCTCTGTAGTTGTACAAGAGACAAAGCAATTTTCTACTGATATTATCTCTGACCGTAAGATTCTGTGTTCAAATTGCCTTTGTAAACAAACGAATAAGCTTCTCTTTGTTATTATCTAAATATTGAATTTCATACTAATGTTTTTATAGCAAATATTATTCTCAAATACGTCAAATGTATCGTCCTGATTGGAGGTCACTGAAATGATGGCGTCGCGGATCATATGTAATATAAAAATGAATGTTAATCTATATGTTCAAGCCGTGTGGTATCCGGCTGAATAGAATAGTACCACCCTCATTTCTTACCGAGGTGTCGTAAAAGGCGACTAAGGTAAGTTGACCCACCGCGTGGTATCCGGCTGAGTAGAATAGACCAACCTCATTTCTTACCGAGGTGTCGTAAAAGGCGACTAAGGTAAGTTGACCCCCCGCGTGGTATCCGGTTTAGTAGAATAGACCACCCTCTTTCTAACCGAGGTGTCGTAAAATACGACTGAGGTAAGTTGACGTCAGGCAGGCGGCCGGTTGTAAAAACGCAGCAAAATGATGTGACAGCATGTTTATAACATGTTGTGCCGACCCGACTTAGAGTGGGATAAGGGCAGGAAAATGATGTTAATCTATATGACCGTTTTAATCGTAGACTCCGAAACGGCAGCATCAATTTTGATGAAATATTCAGATAATCTTTAGCTTGACCCAGATAATCTTTAGTTCCTGTAAAGCTTGGTGGCGATCGGAGCAAGAAGATCGAAGAATTTGAAACCTACTTTAGTATAATTGTACGAAAAAAATAAAACAACGTTGATGCAAGCACAGGCTACATTTAGTATTAAATATAGGAAAAGAAAGAAGACTCTATCTGTAATAGGAATCTTGTAGATTTATCGGGTTTGCGGTGGCGCTGGTCTCATATGATATATAGGCGGAACTGTGGTCGGTGGCTGCATGTATTTTATAAGTTACACTCCTATCAGAGCTTTTCTTATGTTGTTTGTATCGAGATATAATTAAACGTTACTTTAGCGTTCTAATTATGTTAATAGAAAACGATAATTAAAATTTCTGTCCATGCATTTTAATTTTAACAATTCTTCATAATTATGTATATTTATAGGAATAATTGTGTATGTCTTTGTGTAGTATTTTTTTTATATATGGGACCCTTACACACACGGTCGTCCGTCCCCAAAGTAAGTAACTTAATACTTGTGTTATGGGTGACAGACAACTGGTAAATATATACTTATATAATTTTAAATACATACTTAAATACATATATATATATATATATATATATATATATATATATAATATACCCAGGTTCGAAGAACCAACAAATTTTTGTTAGAAAATGTTGGCCCTCGGTCGGAATCGGTCCCACGATCCGCGGACCTGTAGACAGGGTCACTACCAACTGCGCCAACGAGCCAGTCATATTATATGAATTATTTATATACGTATACTACAAAAACTATTATCCTATAAACTAATATCCTGGTAGATATAGTACAAGTTAAAAAAATTGACTCAACGACAGTTGAATTTCCATTCCAAAATAGTTTGATAAAGGTAGATTGGTAAATGATCTGTGCAATTTAATACAGAAATTTTAAAAAAAGGTAGTTTATAATTATATATGGACTAAGATGTCTTTTTAAATTAAATTAAAATAGGTTTATATAGATTACCATACACGAAATTTCAGACGTGGTTTTATTATTTGTAATACTTATTAAATAAGATAATGCTTTTATTTATTATTTAAAGAAAATTTTGATTGAAATACAATCAATCAACAAGTTAATAATCAATCAACAATAACAACAATAAGTTTTAGTGAAACAAGTAAATTACTTGTTTCACAAAAACTTATTTCATAACAAATAATTGAATTTGTGAATAAATATCAAGATTTTTGGCGATATTATTATTTTTTAATGTATAATAAAAAGCAGAGAGTTTCTACAATCGCATCAAAATTTAGTTTTACCCTAAAAAAATCCTATACGCGTATGTCAATATATTCAATTATGGGATAACTAAATCTATTAATACGATACAACTTTTGTTATCAATGATATATGGGATACCATTGTTATTTGGCATCCATTCCAATAGCTAGAATGAAAACATTTTTGTTACGAGTGTATATAAAACGAAATGTGAATCACCTACGCAAAGAGATTTATGGTATTCAGTTGGATAAAATATACAAATAAAAATGCGTTAAAAGCTGTTTATGTTCTATGCAAAATAATTCAACTCATACCACATTTTATATTCTAGAATATTATAATGTTTTAGTGAGTTAAACTTTATGCAAATGAAAATGAGATACGGTTTTTTTTTCGAATTGACTGTATGCTGTTAGCTCTTACGGCTTTTACAGCGTCACCGGGCGGGACGGCCGAGCGCGGAACCATCGTCGAGGTTGCGAAATGCAGAGAGTAGAGCGCAGAAGCTCAACTAGCGTCAGGGAACGTTGTCCTAAGGGTGCCTCCTGTGAGGCCGGACCATGGCTTAGGGCGAAGTGTAGTGGAGGGCTGATGGACTTTGATTAGTCATTACGACGACGGGAGGGTGGCAAGAAGCCACGACCAACTGACGTCAGAAATCTGGGACCTCGTTTTCGCCGGCGAAGGCGCAGTGTGTGTGTATTAAGTGTTTTTGTGTATGGGATCGTTATTTGATCGTCAGGGTCATATAGGAAGCTTTTTGGACGCCTATAGTTTCGGTGGTCAATGAGTTTCTAATAAAGTATAGTACTGCTAATTTACTGTTGAGAATTCCACAATCAATTTTAACTTTGCCATTACAGCAGTTTAAAAACACTATTAAGGAGAGGCTGATACAGAAAGCCTACTATACTGTTGAGGACTATTTAGACGATATAAATGCGTGGATATAAATATTGTTCGACTCTGTACAAGATAGTAATGGCCTAATGTAACTATTTATAAGTATTATTTATTGAAAAGAGCAACCACCGAGTTTTTTGCGGGCTCTTCTCGGTAGGAAAACCTTTCCGAACCAGCAGTAGAGTTGACGATTCAAAAGCACTTGTTTACAAGTTTATTTGAATAAAGAATATTTTGAATTTGAATTTGAAATTTGAGTAAAGGTTCAACTCTTTTGCTTTTAGGGGTGAATTGGTATGATACAAATATATTGGAAATTTCCTAGGAAATCGGAGGTTTTATACACTAATAGAAAGCCCACGACTTCGCCTACATGGAAATCAGTGTCTCACAAAGTTTGTCATGCGTATATTCGGACCTTGTGGGAAGTCTAGGATAATGTTAACGCAAGAATCCAGATCAACCGTCACTTCATTATCCATCAATCGTAACGTCAAAATGTCAATCAATCAATAGTCGTTACAAATTCGAACCGACTATACGATAACTAACTCTTGTACCTACGCGCGCAACTTATTCGTTTTTGTAAATCGACAAATTTCGCATATACTCGTATACGCAAACCAGCGACCTGAGTTTCATTCAAAGACGCAATCAACACCAGATACAAACCCTATGTGTTGCTCCAAGACTATCTTCCAGTTGAAAGTCTCATCAAAATCGGTTTAACCATTCTGAATAATGTACTATTAACCTAAATCTTCCTCTAGAATTGCACTCATGTTTTAGTAAAAACCGTACAAAAATCCGTTTTGTAGGTTTTGGGAAAATTTATCATATACAGACAGATTTTTGGGACTTTGTTTCATAATATGTATAGATGATTAATAGGTATAGTTGTTTTGCTTCGTTCGTAAATTGAAAGTATTAACATACTTAATCAGTAAACCATAATAAACTCATAGAACTGATGTTTATAGAAAGCCCGAAAGAAAGTTTACCAGGTTTAGGGGCCCCATAGATACTGTGTATTTAAAAATAAATAGTCCCGAATTTTCTGTATTATTAACAAACTAGTTTCAACCATTAATTTTATTGAGTAATTTACCTTCTTTATCTGTACAAACACTTTTTAGATTTTTTTCCGTGAAATAGGAAGTAATCCATCACAGCACAGATATGTTTTAAAGGCTTTTGTTTCTAGCTCGCATTTTCATATTTATATTAACGTCTCCTTTTGTTAGAAATGCGCATATATTATTCGAACTGTAATACAAAGTATATGTGTCCTTGGATACTATTCAAGGGCGGATGAGTGAAATTATTGAACAATTCCATTTCTTTTATTCATACGCTGAAGTAATACTATGCTTTATTTAAGAAGTATTAGTTTTGTCAACGCAAAACAAGTATAAATGCGGAAGTTTTTGTTTTTGTATCTGTGTTCTTTTTTTACCTCGTTATAAAGCAATCCATTAATGAGATTTGGTATGGAGATAGATAAACGACAAAGCGCAAACTTAGTCTAATAAATAAGACTGTACAAAATTAATAATGAAATTATTTTGCTATAATCCGCGATTAGGTAAATATAACATATAAGGTAGAACTTGACCATATACTAGAAGTTGACCGATTTGTATAAAATTTATAATAAGCGTTTTGTTTGCTAATAAAAAATATTAATTAATAATATTTGTTCGGGCAATATTTTCCACCGAGGGTAATCGGGGCTTATTGCACCTGAGGTGTAGGTAGGTGGCAAATTAATGTCACACACAAAAAGAAGATCGGTCGGCCGCGCAACACGGTGCACGGACTTCTCAAGTGAATAACAATAAATATCGGTGTTCGGTGGATTAATATATACAAAATAAAAAGGATAATTCGGTGGTCGAGTGTAATAACTATATTACGGAACAATTTACTTGGTGATTCCACGAATATAGCTGGATTCAGTTTTTGTGGTTATACTCCGGCCGGAGCGGCGTGGACGCCATACATTAAGAAGAAACCTCTAAGTTCAAAGGTCAGTACTCCTTGATTATTCGGGGTGGAGAAATTGCCGGTTGTCTGCCTATCCTACCTATGCTCACCAACTGCAGCTATCGAAGGCACGCAGTAAGCGCGAACAATATTAAATTTTAAATATTAATACTACAGGTTCTGAGCTTTTGGGCATTTGGTAATAGATGGCAACAGGTAATTACAAATTTATTTTTTATTAGCTACAACAATCAAAACAATCAAAAATATATAATGGTAAATGTACAGTGGTCTATCCGTTTTTATTTCTGATATATTCAGGATTCGTTAAAACAACTCAACAGCCACCACAATACACAAACACTACAATTGTTCACTATAAATAACCCAACAATCGTTTCGCCCCACGTGCTTGTGTATTATTTTTGTTTTTAATGATGATAATTAGATTATATCTTACTTTTTAATTTGCGGGCATATTTCTATATCGATCAACTTTGTTTATTGTGGTTGGCTAAACTTATTTTAAAGAGAATTCTTTTTTTAAATTTAATCTTCTCTAACACATGAAAGCTATCCGTTTCAGCAACAAAGTAGTAGTTAATTTATCTAGTATCCATAAGTTAATTCATATTATTATATTATTTCTTATATATGGATCAGCAATTTCGTTTGCATACAGAAAATGTTAAGGGAACAAATCAAATCTAAGATTATGAAACAAAATAAATTTAAAAAAGATGTTTTGGTTACATTTCGGTTTCTTCAACTTCTAAATATAGTTAAAGGATAACAATGTTTCTCAAAATCTTGCATATAATTAGTTCATACTCATATAATACCATACGAATATATGATTGGAGAAAATGATAATAATTTCTGCTTTATTGGAAAAGTCCTTTAACAAGATTTTCATACGAAGAAAGCAATTTATGCGATAACGTCCCGGGAAAATTGCTTTTCGGCCTTTTCCTGCCTCTATTCAATTTATAGCCTGATTCAGAATTAAGAAACAGTATAATCATTGTCTACGAGTATGCATGCTAATTAAAACCCGTAAATTATTTCGCAATTCAAAACTACCATTGCAAATTAACTACAATTAAGTATAATCGTATTATTTTAAACTAGTTTTTACCCGCAACTTTATTTGCGTTGACTGTTGTCGTGTGATAGGTTGATTATAGATGGCGCTTTTCAATGTCCGCTTATTCCTGTAGTATTAACAGGATTTCTATAGCCTATATGTTTTCTTGGTATATAAGGAATAATTGTGCGAAATTTCATTGATATGTTCAACGACTTTAATGAAATTCTGCATGTAGGGGCTTTTGGGGGAAAAATTAGATTTAGCTAGTTTTAATTTTAAAAAAATTATCGTTGAATTGAAAATACAATTTTCGCTGTCAAGAGTAAAGTCATAGTAGCTCATTTGGGGAATGGGCGGTCTAGAGAAGTGAAAATATCTAGGTTCGAGCTCCACCTGCACAACTATTGTTTCTTTTTTTTAAAATTTTCATTGTATACAAAAAAAATGTATATATTAGGTGTAGTAAAAAGTAATCCATTATTTTTGCACGATATTGACGGCTTCATCTAGTGAAGTTAAACATATCCGATTTGGTTCATCTATGCATCGTTTTGTTCGATAACTTATTGCAATTTTTAAGGTAATTTTATTTTGCCATTTTCACAGAAATCTTTTTTGTTATTGGCAAAAAATTGGGACAGTCGATTTTCACAAGCTCCTCTTGAGACGAATTTTTCACCAACAAAAACATTTGCCAGTGGCAAGAACAGTTGGTAATCATCTGGAACTAGGTTAAGACTATAAGATGGACGCAAAAAACTTCCCAACCAAGCTCTAGGAACTTTTGGCAGGCACTATTGAAGTGTGTGGTCTAGCGTTGTCCTGATAAATCATAATGCCTTTCCTATTGGCCTAACCTGGCCGCTTCTGGACAATTGCTTTCTTCAGATGGTCCAATTATTGACAGTATAGGTCCAAATTAAGAGTTTGGCCTTAGTAGAACAGCTCATAATAAAGCCAATCCCACCAAACACACAGAAGAAGTTTTTTGACCATTAATCCTGGCTTAGCCACCAATTGCGCCGGCTCACCGCAGTTCGACCCCGACAATTTTTGCTTAACGTTGTTGTAAGTGATCCCCTTTTCATTTCCAGTCAACATCCACTGAAGAAATAGGTTGATTTTGTTGCGATTCAGCAGTGATTCGCAGATGGAAATTAGTTCCATGTGGTTTTTTCCACGAAAATTCATATAGCACCCATACATAGAGCATTTTTTTATATCCAGCCTATTAAAGTGGTTCTAAAAAGTTTTTTGTGCAATATTCAGCTCCTGCGCAATCGAAAAAGTGCTGGTATGACGGTCGGAATTGAAGATTTTCATTATTTTATTGACATTTTCGACAACTAGTCCTACGGAACGTCGTGCGTCTTTAACATCAAAATTACCGGATCGAAATCGACGAACCCAAAATTACACATGATTAGCTGATACAGTATCAGGACCATAGACATTATTCAAATTTTCAACCGCCTGGCTTACGTTTTCGCCTTTATCTAAGAAAAACTGAAAAAAAGGAAAAGTTTCTCTTTTTGGGGCCCATCTTTGGCACGGGCAAACAATATTCAATCAAGCAGTCACAAAAATGTTTGTCTGTCTGCTTTAAGTACGAAAGCATACGCTTCTGATACCGTTTAGTGTATATTGATAGCACTTATGCAAGGCGAGTTATCGATTACGAAAGACATGATCGAAAATTAATGGATTACTTTTTACTAGACCTATTATTTAAAAAATTACCGAGCAAGGCTCGGTCACAAAGGGACTAAATAGTTTATTCATTCAAAGAACATGCAGAGATACGTGTACAGAAATATTTAACAAGAAGTAAAAGCGGTTATTTGATATATTTCCGTTTGGTTTTGACTAGTGTTAGTGTCTTTTTAATCATTCAGTTACAGGTGTTTTGAACATCCGTCATACGCCATGCCATTTTGCCGTGGAGCGCAAATAGCTGCATGATTTATTACGAGTGACGGGTGTACAGCGTGTGATAGGCAAACGCTTGTAAATATTTGCACAATAAACCGACTTGCTAACCGATAAAAGCTGTGATAGCCCTGCGGTGAGACCATACGATTCTTTCGAGGGGGTCACGGGTTCAAACCCCGGACAATGACCAATGAGTGTTTCTGTTAAAAATTTATGTGTCTAAAAAATGGTGAAGTATTTATAGAAGCAGGCGTTGCTTTGCAGAATTCCATAGTACAAAGTTACAATAAATTATTTTGCTGTAATCCGCGTTAGTTTAACGCGCGCCGTTTTATTAACACACGCATAATTAACATAATAATAATAAGTAAGTAAGTAACGGTCTGTTACTATCCCACTGCTGGGCATAGGCCTCTTCTCTCTGTTTTTTTTTTGGCAAGAAGGATTGGAGAAAAGACCTACCACGCTGCTCCAATGCGGATTGGTGGGTTACACATATCCCCAGAATTGTTTAGAGATATGCAGGTTTCCTCACGATGTTTTCCTTCACCGAAAAGCGTGTGGTAAATTGCAATTATCAATTATTTACATAAGTTTTACTAGAAAACTCATTGGTGTTTGCCCGGGGTTTGAACCCTAAACCTCCTCGAAAGAGGCGCACGGTGTTACCACTAGGCTACCACAGTTTAATAATAATATCCACACAATTGCTGTAATCCAGCAAAATTATTTCATTGTAACTTCTGTATGAAGGAAACGTCGTGAGGAAACCTTCATATCAATGAATTCTGGGTATATGTGTAACCTATCAATCCGCATTGCTGCAGCGTGGTACGTTAGCTTAAACCCTTCTCTCCAAACGATGAGAGCCAATGCCCAGCAGTAGGATATTAATAGGCCGTTACCTTAAGTAGATATGTATTGATAAGTTACCTTTAGATTAAGTTGTTTAGCCAGAGAAACAATAACCCGAATAACGCAAAAATGTTTTTGTAGTTTGTTTCCGTGTGCAATTCTATTTGCAACTCTAGAGTCAAATAAAGTATTCCAGCAAACGTTACAGATAAGACTTGAAATAACTTTCCTTACTCGATATCCTTAGAATCTGTCAACCCTAGTTGAAACCGGAACAATGTCTCCGGCGTTTGTATTTTTTCCCATACCCGCGATGATACGTCAAACAGAACCTTCCTGTTATTCTCAGTTCAGAAGTTTCGCGTTTTGATTTATACACAGAAAAACAAAGTTAACATTAACATTCTCGTAGAAAATTAGTAATTTCAATATTTATGATTTGAGTCCAAAGGCGGACTTTATTTCTCAAAGGTATGCATGGGAAATGATGTTGTAATAAATCCTTTATACGTTTCGTTGAAGCTTGTAATTGCTTTCTACTAAAACGTCACTCATATGATAGTTCAGTTGGAAATATATACGGTGTAAGAAATGAATCAAAATGACCCTTGCGACTCACGATTTATGTTTGTAATTTCTATAGCTGATGATTTCATTGAACTAAAAGTATGTTTCAAATTTTAGCCATTCTCATTGTTTTGTTTGTTGAGTAGTCATGTACACGAGATTTGAATTGATATCCGTCTGTGTTATTTTGTTGGAAGCTGTAGAATGTACACTTAATTGCAGGGTACGTTAACATTGAAAAATAATTGAAGGCTTTTTGTTAGGTTCACGTTTTATCCGATTGCGGAATTCAAACATTGATTGGTTCGTATTTGATCTATACGAAGAATTTGTTGAACAGAATAACCTTTATTCACTTTACGTAATAGATTGTTTGTGCTGCTGTTTACAGTAATTCTAATAACGCCATTTACAAAATAAGAATATTTTGGTAGAGTTATTCTATATTATTAAAATATTTTAAAAGGTCATTTTTGGCGAGGTGTTATGCGTTGTTGCGTATTGGGTTTTTATTGTAGTGATGAATTTATATTCTTACCTAGGTTTTTTTTATTTTGTTACGCATACACAATTATAAAGCGGCAGTAACTGCAAATGGCATAACGAATTCAAGTAACAATTTTTTTTCTAAATAATAAGTTTTATATCTCAAAATTCATAGCCGCCTTCTCCATCATGTAATAAATACATTTAATACTTATATACTACTTATATACTACTTATATACTACTTATATACTACTTATATACTTATACTAATATAAATATAGCATGAATTTTTTAACTAGCAGAACCGTTTTGATTTAAAACTATACACCAAAAAAATTATAGGACATATTCATAATGGCATATTCATAGCGTTACCTATTTTTGATGCTATCGAATTTTTATCCTTAGGATAGTAGAAGCAGTCATTTAAGGCTCGATGGTGGTCTTTGTTTTGAAATACCCTCATGGCAACATCAACCAGTGGAAGTAGAACTACATCTAAACAAAATACGAAACACGTGGGGAAATAGTTCTTCTGAAAGACGGCAGACGAGACTTTCTAAATTGCCAGTGGTTAACCGGTTTGTAAGACATAGTATTTAACCCATAGAAATTTAAAGCTTATAAATTTCTGATCAGTTTGAAGACGCTAACACCACGCATACCTTAAAATCTAGACTTTCCTTTACACAAGTTTAAAAATTATCTTAAAACGATGTAGCTCCATAAAGCTTACTATACAATTGAGGATTATTTGAGTGATAGTAGCATATCTTAACTGCAGTCAGCTACGCATCCGGTGTCAATGAATTTGTAACCATCAATCAAATTGTAATTATTTTTTTTAAAGATTGTCCGTAGAGTTTCTTGCTGGTATATGGTAATATTCCTCATTCAAGTGGAATGTTTACAGTACTTTTGAAACTTCTAATTTTTCAAGAAGCTAACACTGATTCGGAAGTTTGCTCCTACCGAGAAGAATCAGCAAGAAACTCGGCGGCTCATCTTTAAAAAAAATAATTACAATTTGATTGATGATTACAAGATAATCGTTGCAGCTGGATGCGTAGCTGACTGCAGTTAAGATATGCTACTATCACTCAAATAATCTTCAATTGTATAGTAAGCTTTATGTAGCTACATCGTTTTAAGATAATTTCTAAACGTGTAAACGCTTCATGATGTTGAAGAATTTTATTATAAAAACGTGTACCGAGACCGACAAATGATTTTCGAAACTTTTGGAGGCGTAACCTAATAGAAATACGGTTTTGTTCTAGTCCTTTTCATGAATATTAAATTTTCAGTGACGTGAACCGCTACATGGATACAGTACTAGGCCCGTTTCTAGATACTTATCATAGAAATATCCAAAACTCTTACCAGCAGCTAACGAATAAAATTCTCAAGAAAATCAAAGATGAGATCACGATTGCTCTCAGTAAAAAGCAGTCAATTTATACAGAGCTGACAAAATTGGCAGACTCCTTAAAAGTGCCACGTAAATATTTGCCAATATTGTCAATGTTTATTTCATCATTCTTTTTTTTAATGTGATATCATACGATACAAATCGTGATAAAATCGTGCGAGTTTTTCGAGAGGTCAAGGGTACAAACCTAGGGTAGGCTTCAAAGATTTCTGTTTAAAATGTGACCAATTAATAATTTTAATTTATTCTTCTTCTTCTTAGTCGATCTCTTCATTACTGAAGGTCGTGTCTAGATGAAAGTATTATTGCTGCTCATTTTTAATTTATTACAACATTTTGGCCGAAGCAAAACATCGTAAGGAAACCGGCATATCTGTAAAAAAGAATATGCATATGTGTAGAAACATGGTTAGGGATAGGGAACAACCGATTTTTTTTATAATTAGATCCAAAGTAATAATAAAATCTTTTGCTATGCTACGTAATAAATTATAGCAAAATAATTTTATTATAATTTTGTATTATGGATCTCCACAAAGTGACGCCTAATTCTATAAATTATTTATAATTAAAGTTTCAAAGAACATCATTATCCTTCTACACTTATACCACTCTAAGTGGGGTCGGCACAACATTTTATAAACATGTTGTCACATGATTTGGCTAGGTATTTTACGTTCAGCCGTCTACTTGACGTCAACTTACCTTAGCCGTATCTTACGACACCTCGATAAGAAATAGGGTGGTCTATTCTACTCAGCCGGATACCACACAGCGGGTCAACTTATCTTAGTCGCCTTTACGACACCTCGATAAGAAATGAAGGTGGTCTATTCTACTTAGCCAGATACCATACAGCTGGTCGAATTACCTTAGTCGCCTTTTACGACACCTCGGTCAGAAATGATGGTGGTCTATTCTACTCAGTCTGATACCATACAGCGGGTCGACTTATCTTAGTCGTCTTTTATGATACCTCGGTAAAAAATGATGGTAGTCTGGGAATACAGCCAGATACTTTACGGATGACAATCGGGTGGCCATTTCCCAAATAAATATGAGAAGTTTATTAGTTTAAAATTCTCTAATTAACCCTTAATATTTTGTTAGGAATATTAGAATTACTTAATGAATATCTCGCAGGCTTCAACAAAAATTTTAATTATCTACTAAATTAGTATCGTTAAATTATTCCAAGATTTTCCTTTGTATTAAAATTACTTTTACCGGATAAACAAACTACTTAATTATGCGAAGCGAAACCGTTCCGTTGTGAATAATTTATACGGTGATTGATGAGTTTTAAGGAATCCTTCACTTTTACATCAAATCCCTAATAATTTAATCTATTTGATATAAAAAAATCTTAAAGATTAGTAGTAATTTTTTTCCGGATTACCTCCGGAAAAAAATTACTATATATATACTATACTATATATAGCTGTTTAAACATTTCATCACGTTCTTAGGGTACGGCGATATTAAGAGTTACTCAGTGAGAACATTTAAAACAACTAAAATAACTTTTTTTGGTTAAAATTGAGTAATAGTATCTGTTGCGAGATATTAAAGAGACTGACTTAACAGTGAACGCCGTGTGGTTTTCGGCTGAATAGAATAGTACCACCCTCATTTCTTACCAAGGTGTCGTAAAAGGCGACTAAGATAAGTCGACCCGCCGTGTGGTATGCAGCTGAGTAGAATAGACCGACCTCATTTCTTACCGAGGTGTCGTAAAAGGCGACTAAGGTAAGTTGAGCCACCCTGTGGTATCCGATTTAGTAGTATAGACCATCCTCTTTCTTACCGAGATGTCGTAAAATATTACTGAGGTAAGTTGACGTCAGGCAGGCGGCCGGTCGTAAAAAACGCAGCGACATCATGTGACTGCATGTTTATAACATGTTGTGCTGACCCCACTTAGAGTGGGATAAGGGCAGGAAGATGATGACACTTTAATCCTAATCATATGATCATTTCGGTATTTAGATTTTGGTTTTTTCTTGATATTATCGTTGTTTTTTCGATAAATATCTTTTACAATGACTTATCTTAAATGGTTTTAAAATTAACGTTTTATGATTCGGAAGTTTTGGTATTGGTCTTTACTTTCATAGACATGTGCGATGAAGAACGTCGAGCAGCACGTACATTGGCAAGTAAGCATGTTGCTCGTATTTATAAATGTACTGACCAAGCCCGATCTTCGATAGCTAAGATGGGACAATATGCAGAAGAGATGATAAGAATTACACGCAGTCACATGGAAGCAGCTGTATCCGACGTGGCAAAGAATTTAGAAAGCGATAAGAAAGCGCATAAGTCGAACGTGTAAGTCCATCTAGCAACCTTTTATGTGAACCATGTATTAGGGATGTAATTTAATCGATTTTTATGTTGATCGATTATATTATTATCATATAAGCGATCTAGAATCAATATTTATGCGATTATAGCTTTTTAATAATGTATTTTTGAATCATTATAAATCGATTTCAAAAGATCGATTGTATTATTTATCTTCTCTTGTACTCTCTTTTTGTCTTGTTTTTTAAGATAAGTTATGGGTTGTTGGCTTAAACCAATATAGTCATTTTAATCGAATTTTGAAAAATGGCATCTATATTATTATCTAATCATACTAATCGACTTTTATTAGTCATTATTCTAATTAATTATTAATGTCAAACAGAAAAAGTTTTGAAATAGAAAACAAATCAATCATTATTAACTTACTTTTTATATTCGAGTTAATAGATATTTACAAATCTATTTTTTTAAGGTTTAAAAATAGATTATATAGTAATCGATTTTATCCACTCGAAATCATTTAATATTATTGGAGTTGCTCTACTGTTACAGCAACAATAATAAATTTTATCTCGTTTTACGAACGTCGCCCTAAGGCCTAAGTCATAGTCCGGGCTCAAAAGAGGCAGTTTAAAGACGATGTTATTAGATAAATTTGGTATTGTAATTAGCCCCTTTAGTAAATTGTCAACATTCTCCTGCCCATATCATCAAAGCTGGGGCAAACAACATGTTCTTCTCTAGCATTCTCTCTTATTGGTCAACTCTGGCGCTACTTCTTTTATATGCATATGACTTCACACAATCCACCTGTTTCTTTTTAGATCTCCCTCTAGTCCCATATACATCTACATTCATACTTAACATTTTTCACAACATGATTCTCATCCCTCCTCATTAAAAGCTCCATGTCATCTTAAGCTTGCACTTCACGTCTTTTCTGTAATGGGTGCATCTTTTAGACTTTCCCATATACACTCATTTCGTATTTGACCCATCTATTTTTAGGTCTCCCTCTAGTCACATATCCCTTTCATTTGTGTAATTGTATAATTGTAAATTCAATGGTTTTGATACATAACTAAATGGTATTAATTTCAGTGTAGATATATCAGCATGTCTCAAAGATTTGTCTAAAGCAGCGGTATCTCTGGGATACGAGCTAGATCTTAGTTTAACCAACGCTCGACGCCATAATGAGCAATCCTGTGAGAAGTTGACCAATTGTTGCAACAAGGTTAGAAAGAATACAGAAGAAGCGGTCATGAATTTACATGAATATTTGTATCAGTGTGTATATGCGTGATCTATAAAGGTTATAAACTATAATAAAGGTTATAAGTAAGGATTTGGAAAATAATCGATTATTTTTTCATCAATAATTGTTTTTAATTCAATTTATCCTCTTTTTATTTTTTACTCTTTTTCTTGTATTTAAAGATTACATATGCATTATCGAATTAAACCAATGTAGCCAAACTACACATTTTAATTTTTACAAACATTTTAAGAGTTATTAAAACTCTTAATATTTTAGGTTAAAAATAATAATTAGAAAAAAACTTTGATGGCATGATAAACAATAAGTTTTGATGAGTGTACATAAATATAAAATATGGTTTGGTTTAGTTTCGGGGAGATAAGGTGAGTAAGTTTTGAGTACAGATGATGAAGATGAGCTTAAACTGGGTTTAATCGCCTAAAATGGACCTTGCCGATTAGCAAATAAGGCTCGTTGAACAATGAGTCCTTTGTGTACGATGGTAGAGCTTTGTAGAGATACCGCATAGCATAATCCTAATTAATTGTATTCGGTGGGCTGATTGCGTTAGGTACAAAAGCATTCTAATTTGAGTAACACGGCAACTGCAGGCCCCTTTCCATAATAACTTAAATTGTTAAATTCATTCGGATGCCAATTGCTAGCGTATTTGCGTTAGCTCGTAAGTTTATATATCTATGAAAAATGGATGGTTTAATGTTTACTTGCCGTGTGGTATCCGGCTGATTTGTATAGAAAACCCTTTTTCTTGCCGAGGTGTCGTAAATTACGACAAGTTAAGTTGATGTCAAGCAGGCGACCGGTCGTAATAACGCCAAACCATGTAACATGTAAATAACATGTTGTGCCGACGCACTTAGAGTGGGATAAGGGCAGGAAGATGGTTTAATAGTAAATAGTGACTATACCAAATGCACTTATTAAGAACTAATGTATAATAATGTATAATGTATAATATATAATAATGTAACTTATTAAGAACTAATGTAATGTATCTCAAAATATGTGTCTTCTCTTGTGTAAAATAAAAACGGGAGTGTTTTATCCTATACGTCACGGTTGATAATTTTTAATTTTTCGAAATTTCATCATTATTGATGCAATTTTAAAAGCGTAACAGACAGACTGAGAGACGTTAACGGGTTACCGCATTTACACAATTTTTGTTGTTTGGGCAGATCTAGGGTGCGCTTCATCTTGCCTTCCTGTTCACTCGGAAAACCATACATATTTATGTCACCTTTGCCTTTGCCTAAATCATGCTCAGATGAAGGATAAAAGCAATATTGTTTGTTTTCTTGGAGTATGAATTTTTAAGACGCCCAAAGTTTAGTGATGGAAGAAAAGATCAAGAGATATCTTTGGTGTAGGGAGGGTGGCTGATAAGTTACTAGATAGGTAGTATTCTGTTCTTTCGCTTCGTCTTGCATTTTGCTTAGAAAAACAACAATAATTAAAATATTTTCAATTTAGAATCTAGAATTTACTTAATCGTGCTCATTTCACATATATATCAAATAATTATATCGAACTCGCTAAGGCGTTAATATAGCAATCTTAAACATTAATAACAGTATAGTATTTTGTAATAAAACCTTATTTGATTTATTTAGTTTAATTCCAAAGGTATTGTTTGAAAAGGTTGTTCACACCTTTTGCACTGATTAAATTGAAAATGGGTAGGGTCTTTACATTATTCATTCGTATGATAAAACCTCTTTGTATTTTAATAACGTCTACATTGAACCTTTCGAAATTTATTCACATGAAAATCTGTACAAATAACATTTTGTTAGGGCAAAATACCTTTATTAGATTGAACAACTAATAATTGTATTTCTGAATATGTTTTATTACTCATCATTATGAGTTTACAAGTGAGCATTTATATTTTACATTAAAATTAAACGAAATATATTACTTATTGGAACCAATATTACAAACCAAGGTGATATATAGGAGATGCGTAACGGAACCTCGAGAAAGAACAGGTCTATGGCAATTTTAGCACTTGATGTTTTCTTCAGTACACCTGGACTTTTCTAAGTTAAAATTTCTGAAGGACTATTAATAAGTAATTACTCCATCAGTAAATTAACGGCCTGTTATGATACCACTGCTAGTCATAGACTCTTCGTACTTTTGGCGAAGAAGAAGGGTTGGAGCTAAGACCTACCACGCTGCTCCAATGCGGATTGATAGGTTACACATATACCCTGAATTCTCTAGAGATATGCTGGTTTCCTGACGATATTTCCTTCATCGAAAAGCGTATGATAAATTGCAATTATCAATTAGACACATAAGTATTAATAGTAAAAATCATTGGTGCCCGGGGTTCGAACTCGTAACTCTCACGAAAAAATTGGACGGTCTTACCGCTGGGCTATGAAAGCTTGTACATCACTTCATCTTGTATAGCACTCCATCAGTAATACCATATTGTTATCCAGAAAATATCTAATCGATTTCTTAGAAGTTTGGTATTATTCTTAAGCCATAATAGACCAGAACAAGTCGAATTTCAATAGATATTTGATGGCAAAAATTAACGATTGAATGTGTCTGGTAAATGGGCTGATGAGCTTTATATTCAAATGAAGAAATCCGATCTATTATCCAAGCCAAACAAAGTCTTCCAACCAATGGCCTGAACTCATAAATCGACTTCAATTTATTATACCGTATTGCTAATCCTTCTCTAATAAGTGAAGTGATACGATTTTACAAATGAGTTAAGCCCTACAACCTCTCGACTAGTTATCGTTCCGCAAGCATCGTTAGCAGCTTAGTATAATTTACGAGCGAATCGGTACTCTATTCAACTCAATTTTAAAATCAAGGAAACTTCTTATAAAGAGAATGCTTTTATGCGTATAGTCTTGGATATACCTCGTTTTCGTATACCTTGTATTGTGTTACTATTGGGTCCATATAAAATCGCATAGTGCTATTTTGCAAAAGTGGTATTGAGACATCATACTAACAAAATTGATTTATTTGTGACTACAGAATAAAGCCATTGGTATAGGTCTATATGACATTGGTTGATGAAATGTTCCCGATTTGACTCGGCTAGAAATTTTATAGATCCCACTGAGAGTGGGATAAAGGAGAATACTAATGGAGACTTAGTTTATAAGTCGTAAGAATTTCTACCAGGTTTTAAATACGTTTATAATGAGCCTATTTATACCAACATTGCATTGGTAGGGTTGAATTGTCTTAAGCAATTCAATCAAAGCATCTGGAGATCCCTTGGAGGTGGAGATCCCTTGAAATGATTTAATCCAGTTGTGGATGTCGTATAATTATAATATTTTAAAATTTTTTAAAAATTTTATGCTTAACAAGTTCTAAAAATATTTAGGAAGGTTTTATAAATTAGTTATTTGTATCGAGATAATTTATCGAGAACAATTATTACTTATACACCGGAATAACATATAGGCTATAGAAATAAATAATAAATAAATAAATCCCGTTAATTTATTAGGAATAGGATGACATTGCAAAGCGCCATCAATTATCAAATTAATCAATGTTGCTTGCTTTATACACTTCACATATATATTCTCTTAACAAGCGCAGATTACAGCAAAATAATTTTATTGTTTATAATTTATAGAAGTTCTATATAACATTTTGTTAAGGACATAGGTAAGAAGCTTTGGACTTTTGTGTAAAATTTTATACCCTTTGACCTCTTGAAATCTCAAATGTTGTGCAAACTACAAAGTTTTGAGAAACCACTGATGAAAAGCAAAACATGGAGTCACAAACATTATTTACGATATCAAACGAGCGAAGTGTAATTGGGCGGACTATTTATTATCTAACGTTGAAATTCAGGTATTCCGAAAATGTTAAAATGTTAATGATTTGAATTCCAAACTTTTGTTAACCTATTAAACTGCTTATAGTTAACTTTTATATAAATAAATTATTATTAATTTATTAATATAAAACTTAACTATAAGCAAACAGATTAATTACCAGTTAGATCCATACTGATATTATTTACATATGTGAAAGTCTGGCTTTCTGTCTTTCAGTTTATCTGCCAGTCCGTTACGCTTACACGGTTAATTCTTCTAAGCTTTTGTTACTTATATGTTTGGCACAATAAAAGCTTAGCTTAGCCGGGCTAAATTATAAGACAAAAAGTCCTGATTTTTTTTTAATTGAACAAGGAAAAGCCGTGATATTGTAATGCAAATGTTACTAAATTTAAGCCCTGTCCCCCCCCCCCCCTCCATCTTACCTTAATAAAGTGGGAGTTTAATAATAGTGAGATATAGTAAAAATTGTTTTTTTTTAAAACCAGCTTGCGATTCCATCTCCTTTGACTTTAGTACTAAGACAGACAGTATTTAATATTAATTCGGCTTAAAAAGGGTTTTACGTGAATAAGTAATAAATTTACACTCAACTTTCAACATTTGTAATATGGCTTTTAATGTAAATTGAAGCTATACTTGTATTTAAGAATGAATTTTCACAAAATGTATGAGCTAATTCAGACGCTACGTTCTCTAGGAAGTTGCCCGTTTGATTTATTGATATCATAAGTTCTTTTTGTAACGAGAGTGGACTAGGCGGGGAGTACTATGAAATTTGTTTCATAAAATATTCTACGTAAGTACACGAAACCTTTATAGCAAGTGAGAATGTTAAGGGGAATAAAATCTATAACATTAGTTGTGTACGCAGAGGTAGTTCTCATTTCATATACCAGAAAAATTTATCATATTTTCCAGCTTTAGGATACAGATATAACGTTATTTACATGGAATTAAGACCGTTATTTCATCAAATATGTTTCCGGATCTCTGGCGAGAGGCTATTATAAAACCTTTTCCTAAACGCAATAATCCTACTGGGCTTAAAGATCTGCGGCCTATAAGCATACTTCCCTGTCTTTCCAAAGTCGTAGAAAGGATTGTCTGCAACCAGTTACGAGAGTTCATAGAAAATAGTAAAATCCTACCTGTCAACCAATCAGGGTTTAGGAGACGTTATAGCACTTCCTCTGCTCTGGCTTGTGTTGTAGACGACGTGCTCTGCGCTCAAGATGTAGGTGAAGGGACTATAATATTAGTGTTACTTGATTACTCTCGTGCTTTTGAAACACTAAATATTCCCTTATTACTATCAAAATTACATTTCTACGGATTTCATCAAGACACAATCAATTGGTTTTCCAGCTACCTAACTAATAGACGGCAGATTGTAGAATTAACCCAGGAAAATGGAACCGTAATTAGATCCCATTGTTCCTCAGTTTCTAGGGGTGTACCTCAGGGCTCTATTCTGGGACCTCTACTTTTTATATTGTATAGTGCGGACTTAATTAATTCAATAAGCTATTGTAAATATCACATTTACGCCGACGACATACAAATATATATATCGTTTAAGCCATCTGAAACTCAAAGTGCTGTTGCCAAACTCAACTCGGATCTAGATCATATTTACAGGTGTTCTCAAGCAAATACTCTTGTATTGAACGCAAGCAAAACCAAATATATAGCCTTGGGAAGCAAGCTTCAAGTCAATAGGATTATTAACGATCACCCTATTATAAATATTAATGGTGAGGTCATTGAAAGGGTGCATGAGGTTAGAAACCTCGGTGATCTGATGGATGAACATCTAAATTTTGAAAAGCACGTTAATTGTATCGCTAGAAACTGTTTCTATAGACTAAAGATTTTGTATCGCATCAGAGAATCGCTTAGTACCAAATGACGTATAACGTTATGTGAATCTCTCGTTTTATCAAAACTGAAGTACGCTGACGTGGTTATTGGGCCAAGGCTGCTAGCGCGTTCCGCAAAAGTCATACAAAAAGTTCAGAACGCTTGTGCTCGCTACTATTTCAGCATTCCCTCACGAGCTCATGTAACTCCTTACATAAACAACGAAGGCTGGCTTAAAATGGATTATCGTCGTCATTTACATTTCGCAACATTATTATTTGGTGTTAAAAAATCCAAAGTTCCGCCTTAACAAACTTAGGTGGGCATACGATGAAAGTAGTGATGCCCGACGCGACGGTACCTTAAAATGGCATCCTTACCGTACAGCTTCTTTCAAGGGTAGCTTTCATTACGCCGCAACCAAATGCTGGAACAACTTACCGCCCCCTTTCCGAAAATGTACTACCATAGCTAATTTTCGTATTAAATTCAAATTATACTTATTGAATCTTCAAAAAACTGCTTCAACGGTTGTAAAAAGCTACTCTTTAAAATTTTATTATCTTTTATACTTTTTTTTTATTTTTATTATTGAATGTAATATCTTTAACACGAAAATGCAACTGATTTGATTATTATTTCGTTTTAATTATTATTTTGTTTTAACTTTATGATTTATTATCTCCATTTAATATTCCTTTTTATTTTTAAACATAAACCAATTTTTTTTTGTCGTGTCTAGTTTATCTACATTTTAAACTTAAGTAACTTTTTAAGTACATTTTAAACTTAAGTTTAAAACTGGTTTCTGTTATATTACTCGGGCAGCAGCTGAAAACCAGCGTCACGTGTTATTAGTTCATGCGACAATGCTGAGCTGTGTGTTCTATCTGTCAATTACCAATTGCAGAATAAATATTTTTTCATTTCAATTCATTTCATTTCGATTCACTCAACTCAACTCCCAACTCAACTCCCAACTCAACTCCCAACTCAACTCTCAACTCAACTCCCAACTCAACTCCCGACTCAACTCCCAACTCAACACCCAACTCAACTCCCAACTCAACTCCAAACTCAACTCCCAATTCAACACCCAACTCAACTCCCAACTCAACCCTCAACTCAACTCCCAACTCAACTCCCAACTCAACTCCCAACTCAACTCCCAACTCAACTACCAACTCAACTCCCAACTCAACTCCCAACTCAACACCCAACTCAACTCCCAACTCAACTCCCAACTCAACTCCCAACTCAACTCCCAACTCAACTCCCAACTCAACTCCCAACTCAACTCCAAACTCAACTCCAAACTTAACTCACAACTCAACTCCCAACTCAACTCCCAACTCAACTCCCAACTCAACTCCCAACTCAACTCCAAACTCAACTCCCAACTCAACTCCAAACTCAACTCCCAACTCAACTGCCAACTCAACTCCCAACTCAACTCCCAACTCAACTCCCAACTCAACTCCCAACTCAACTCCCAACTCAACTCCCAACTCAACTCCCAACTCAACTCCCAACTCAACTCCCAACTCAACTCCCAACTCAACTCCCAACTCAACTCCCAACTCAACTCCAAACTCAACTCCCAACTCAACACCCAACTCAACTCCCAACTCAAATCCCAACTCAACTCCCAACTCAACTCCCAACTCAACTCCCAACTCAACTCCCAACTCAACTCCCAACTCAACTCCCAACTCAACTCCCAACTCAACACCCAACTCAACTCCCAACTCCACACCCAACTCGACTCGACTTGACTCGACTCGACTCGACTCGACTCGACTCGACTCGACTCCCAACTCGACTCCCAGCTCGACTCCCAACTCGACTCCCAACTCGACTCCCAACTCGACTCCCAACTCGACTCCCAACTCGACTCCCAACTCGACTCCCAACTCGACTCCCAACTCGACTCCCAACTCGACTCCCAACTCGACTCCCAACTCAAAACCCAACTCAACACCCAACTCAACTCCCAACTCAACTCCCAACTCAACTCCCAACTTAACTCCCAACTCAACTCCCAACTCAACACCCAACTCAACTCACAACTCAACTCCCAATTTCATTTCGATTTCATTTCGATTTCATTTCATTTCTAATTGGGCGGACTATTTATTATTTAACGTTGAAATTCAGGTACTCCGAAAATGTGAAAATGTTAATGATTTGAATTCCAAACTTTTGTTAACCTATTAAACTGCTTATAGTTAACTTTTATATAAATAAATTATTATTAATTTATTAATATAAAACTTAACTCCATTCCATTCCATTCGATTCGATTCGGTTCGGTTCGGTTCGGTTCGGTTCGGTTGGTTTTGGTTCGGTTCGGTTCGGTTCAGTTCGGTTGGGTTCGGTTCGGTTCGATTCGGTTCGGTTCGGTTCGGTTCGGTTCGGTTCGGTTCGGTTCGGTTCGGTTCGGTTCGGTTCGGTTCGGTTCGGTTCGGTTCGGTTCCAACTCCCAACTCAACTCCCAACTCAACACCCAACTCAACTCCCAACTCAACACCCAACTCGAATCGACTCGACTCGACTCGACCCGACCCGACCCGACCCGACCCGACCCGACTCGACCCGACCCGACCCGACCCGACCCGACCCGACCCGACCCGACCCGACCCGACTCGACTCGACTCGACTCCCAACTCGACTCCCAGCTCGACTCCCAACTCGACTCCCAACTCGACTCCCAACTCGACTCCCAACTCGACTCCCAACTCGACTCCCAACTCGACTCCCAACTCGACTCCCAACTCGACTCCCAACTCGACTCCCAACTCGACTCCCAACTCGACTCCCAACTCGACTCCCAACTCGACTCCCAACTCGACTCCCAACTCGACTCCCAACTCGAGTCCCAACTCAACACCCAACTCAACACCCAACTCAACTCCCAACTCAACTCCCAACTCAACTCCCAACTTAACTCCCAACTCAACTCCCAACTCAACACCCAACTCAACTCACAACTCAACTCCCAATTTCATTTCGATTTCATTTCGATTTCATTTCGATTTCATTTCATTTCTAATTGGGCGGACTATTTATTATTTAACGTTGAAATTCAGGTACTCCGAAAATGTGAAAATGTTAATGATTTGAATTCCAAACTTTTGTTAACCTATTAAACTGCTTATAGTTAACTTTTATATAAATAAATTATTATTAATTTATTAATATAAAACTTAACTCCATTCCATTCCATTCGATTCGATTCGGTTCGGTTCGGTTCGGTTCGGTTGGTTTTGGTTCGGTTCGGTTCGGTTCAGTTCGGTTGGGTTCGGTTCGGTTCGATTCGGTTCGGTTCGGTTCGGTTCGGTTCGGTTCGGTTCGGTTCGGTTCGGTTCGGTTCGGTTCGGTTCGGTTCCAAATCCCAACTCAACTCCCAACTCAACACCCAACTCAACTCCCAACTCAATGACCAACTCGACTCGACTCGACCCGACCCGACCCGACCCGACCCGACCCGACCCGACCCGACCCGACCCGACCCGACCCGACCCGACCCGACCCGACCCGACCCGACCCGACCCGACCCGACCCGACCCGACCCGACCCGACCCGACCCGACCCGACCCGACCCGACCCGACCCGACCCGACCCGACCCGACCCGACCCGACCCGACCCGACCCGACCCGACCCGACCCGACCCGACCCGACCCGACCCGACCCGACCCGACTCCCAACTCGACTCCCAACTCGACTCCCAACTCGACTCCCAACTCGACTCCCAACTCGACTCCCAACTCGACTCCCAACTCGACTCCCAACTCGACTCCCAACTCGACTCCCAACTCGACTCCCAACTCGACTCCCAACTCGACTCCCAACTCGACTCCCAACTCGACTCCCAACTCGACTCCCAACACGACTCCCAACTCGACTCCCAACTCGACTCCCAACTCGACACCCAACTCGACTCCCAACTCGACACCCAACTCGACTCCCAACTCGACTCCCAACTCGACTCCCAACTCGACTCCCAACTCGACTCCCAACTCGACTCCCAACTCGACTCCCAACTCGACTCCCAACTCGACTCCCTACTCGACTCCCAACTCGACTCCCAACTCGACTCCCAACTCGACTCCCAACTCGACTCCCAACACGACTCCCAACTCGACTCCCAACTCGAGTCCCAACTCGACACCCAACTCGACTCCCAACTCGACTCCCAACTCGACTCCCAACTCGAGTCCCAACTCGAGTCCCAACTCGAGTCCCAACTCGACACCCAACTCGACTCCCAACTCGACTCCCAACTCGACTCCCAACTCGACTCCCAACTCGACTCCCAACTCGACTCCCAACTCAACTCCCAACTCAACTCTCAACTCATTTTCAACAATTCTCAACAATTTGAATTTGAATTTTTATTTGAATTTTTATTTGAATTTGTGTTTGAATTTGTGTTTGAATTTGTGTTTGAATTTGTGTTTGAATTTGTGTTTGGATTTGTGTTTGGATTTGTGTTTGGATTTGTGTTTGGATTTGTGTTTGGATTTGTGTTTGGATTTGTGTTTGGATTTGTGTTTGGATTTGTGTTTGGATTTGTGTTTGGATTTGTGTTTGGATTTGTGTTTGGATTTGTGTTTGGATTTGTGTTTGGATTTGTGTTTGGATTTGTGTTTGGATTTGTGTTTGGATTTGTGTTTGGATTTGTGTTTGGATTTGTGTTTGGATTTGTGTTTGGATTTGTGTTTGGATTTGTGTTTGGATTTGTGTTTGGATTTGTGTTTGGATTTGTGTTTGGATTTGTGTTTGGATTTGAATTTGGATTTGAATTTGGATTTGAATTTGGATTTGAATTTGGATTTGAATTTGGATTTGAATTTGGATTTTGTTTGGATTTTGTTTGGATTTGTGTTTGGATTTGTGTTTGGATTTGTGTTTGGATTTGTGTTTGGATTTGTGTTTGGATTTGTTTGGATTTGTGTTTGGATTTGTGTTTGGATTTGTGTTTGGATTTGTGTTTGGATTTGTGTTTGGATTTGTGTTTGGATTTGTGTTTGGATTTGTGTTTGGATTTGTGTTTGGATTTGTGTTTGGATTTGTGTTTGGATTTGTGTTTTTATTTGAATTTGGATTTGAATTTGGATTTGAATTTGCATTTGAATTTGGATTCGAATTTGGATTTGAATTTGGAATTGAATTTGGATTTGTGTTTGGATTTGTGTTTGGATTTGTGTTTGGATTTGTGTTTGGATTTGTGTTTGGATTTGTGTTTGGATTTGTGTTTGGATTTGTGTTTGGATTTGTGTTTGTATTTGTGTTTGTATTTGTGTTTGGATTTGTGTTTGGATTTGTGTTTGGATTTGTGTTTGGATTTGTGTTTGGATTTGTGTTTGGATTTGTGTTTGGATTTGTGTTTGGATTTGTGTTTGGATTTGTGTTTGGATTTGTGTTTGGATTTGTGTTTGGATTTGTGTTTGGATTTGTGTTTGGATTTGTGTTTGGATTTGTGTTTAGATTTGTGTTTGTATTTGTGTTTGTATTTGTGTTTGTATTTGTGTTTGTATTTGTGTTTGTATTTGTGTTTGTATTTGTGTTTGTGTTTGCGTTTGTGTTTGCGTTTGTGTTTGCGTTTGGATTTGTGTTTGGATTTGTGTTTGGATTTGTGTTTGGATTTGTGTTTGGATTTGTGTTTGGATTTGTGTTTGGATTTGTGTTTGGATTTGTGTTTGGATTTGTGTTTGGATTTGTGTTTTGATTTGTGTTTGGATTTGTGTTTGTATTTGTGTTTGTATTTGTGTTTGTATTTGTGTTTGTATTTGTGTTTGTATTTGTGTTTGTATTTGTGTTTGTATTTGTGTTTGTATTTGTGTTTGTATTTGTGTTTGTGTTTGTGTTTGTGTTTGTATTTGTGTTTGTATTTGTGTTTGTATTTGTGTTTGTGTTTGGGTTTGGGTTTGGGTTTGTGTTTGGGTTTGTGTTTGGGTTTGTGTTTGGGTTTGTGTTTGGGTTTGTGTTTGGGTTTGTGTTTGGGTTTGTGTTTGTATTTGGGTTTGGTTTTGGATTTGGGTTTGGATTTGGAATTGGAATTGGAATTGAATTTGGAATTGACTTTGGAATTGAATTTGGAAATGAATTTGGAAATGAATTTGGAATGGAATGGAATATGGAATGGAATGGAATGGAATGGAATATGGAATGGAATGGAATGGAATATGGAATGGAATGGAATGGAATATGGAACGGAACGGAAAGGAACGGAACGGAACGGAACGGAACGGAACGGAACGGAACGGAATATGGAACGGAATATGGAACGGAATATGGAACGGAATATGGAACGGAATATGGAACGGAATATGGAACGGAATATGGAACGGAATATGGAACGGAATATGGAACGGAATATGGAACGGAATATGGAACGGAATATGTAACGGAATATGGAACGGAATATGGAACGGAATATGGAACGGAATATGGAACGGAATATGGAACGGAATATGGAACGGAATATGGAATGGAATGTTTGGGTTTGGGTTTGGGTTTGGGTTTGGGTTTGGGTTTGGGTTTGGGTTTGGGTTTGGGTTTGGGTTTGGTTTGGGTTTGGGTTTGGGTTTGGGTTTGGGTTTGGGTTTGGGTTTGTGTTTCGGTTTGTGTTTCGGTTTGTGTTTCGGTTTGTGTTTCGGTTTGTGTTTGGGTTTGTGTTTGGGTTTGTGTTTGGGTTTGTGTTTGGGTTTGTGTTTGGGTTTGTGTTTGGGTTTGGGTTTGGGTTTGGGTTTGGGTTTGGGTTTGGGTTTGGGTTTGGGTTTGGGTTTGTGTTTGGGTTTGTGTTTGGGTTTGTGTTTGGGTTTGTGTTTGGGTTTGTGTTTGGGTTTGTGTTTGGGTTTGTGTTTGGGTTTGGGTTTGTGTTTGGGCTTGTGTTTGTGTTTGTGTTTGTGTTTGTGTTTGTGTTTGTGTATGTGTTTGTGTTTGTTTGTGTTTGTGTTTGTGTTTGTGTTTGTGTTTGTGTTTGTGTTTGTGTTTGTGTTTGTGTTTGGGTTTGTGTTTGGGTTTGTGTTTGGGTTTGTGTTTGGGTATGTTATTGGAATTGGATTTGGGTTTGTGTTTGGGTTTATGTTGGGGATTGTGTTTGGGTTTGTGTTTGAGTTTGTGTTTGGGTTTGTGTTTGGGTTTGTGTTTGGGTTTGGGTTTGTGTTTGGGTTTGTGTTTGGGTTTGTGTTTGGGTTTGTGTTTGGGTTTGTGTTTGGGTTTGTGTTTGGAATTGGATTTGGAATTGGAATTGGATTTGGGTTTGGAATTGAATTTGAACTTGAATTTGGAATTGAATTTGGAATTGAATTTGAAATTAATTGGGGTTTGGGTTTGGGTTTGGGTTTTAGTCGAGTCGAGTCGAGTCGAGTCGAGTCGAGTCTGTTGGTAATTAGGAACGCAACCTTATATGTTGTGAGTTCGTAGTATTTTTTTGTCTGTAACATTTTATATTGGCTGCATTTTTATAACCTCTTTCCTTTCTTGTCATCTTTGTAAAACGCCATAGTCGAATTAAAATTTATCCGCATTCTAAACAGTTTGTTTTACTATAAATCAAGCCAATATCAACATGGTAGCAGAGCGTGGTTGATTAAAGTACAAACGCAGTTAGAACAAATAAAAAATCCGACCGGCGTATTGAGATTCCTGCTTAACAGAAAAATTGCGGGCGTGGTTAGTCAAAAAGGTTCTTGTACAAAATGGCCACCCCAAGCCACAATCCTTTTCACATTGATAGACTTGTCGGAAGAGACAATTACACAACTTGGAAATTTGCCGTGGAAGCGTATTTTAAGTTGGAAGAATTGTGGGAATGCATTGACGGAACTAATCTCGATAGAAGAAAGGAAACTAAGGCACATTCAAAACTCATATTATTACTGGATCCGACAAACTACGTACATGTGCAGAGTGCAACTACATGTAAAGAAGTCTGGGAGAGTCTACAACATGCGTTTGATGACAGCGGGTTGTACAGGAAAGTAGCCTTATTGAGAGATCTTATTACAACTACACTGGATAGTTCACGAGACGTAGATGACTATGTGACTAAGATTATGTCAACCGCGCACAAGCTTAGGAATATTCACTTTAACATCGATGATGAATGGCTTGGGACCTTAATGTTAGCTGGCTTACCGGAAACCTATAAGCCAATGATAATGGGCCTGGAGAGCTCAGGGATGAAGATCAGTGCCGACTCAATTAAAACAAAACTTCTACAGGAAGTTCAGCGTTCAGAGAGTACAGCATTCTTCACAAGAAAACACTATACACATGTATTTATTATTTAGTGAATGAATCAATAATGTTATTTATTACAGTATGGGTAGATGACTTCTTGACTTTTACAAATAATCAGAAAATAGCAGCCGATGTCAAAGAAAAATTAAAGGCGGAACTCTGTATGAAAGATATGGGTGAGGCACATCAATGCATAGGCATTAATATTATCAGAAACCGTAAAGTAGGTGTGATTATGATAGACCAAGAGAAGTATATTAACCTAGTGTTGGAACGCTTTGGCATGTCTGAATGTAAACCAGTACGCACTCCAATAGAGGTAAATACTAAATTTGATAAAGTACCTGAGGATGAAGCCAGTAATTTCCCATACAGACAAGCGGTGGGCTGTCTTTTATATCTGTCACAGGTCACAAGACCTGATATTACCTATGCAGTGAATAAGTTGAGTCAGTTCTGTAATGGGGCAGGAATTCAGCATTGGCTTGGAGTAAAACGAGTCATGAGATATCTCCAAGGAACTAAGAGCCTAAACATATGTTATGTCAAGGATGATGCTAAAGATATAACAGGGTACTGTGATGCAGACTGGGCAAGTGACCCACATGACCGGAAATCCTGTACCGATTACACTTTTATTTTTCAGAATGGTTGTATATCCTGGAATTCCTGTAAACAGCAGACCAGACCCAGACCCAGACCTAGACCCAGACCCAGACCCAGACCCAGACCCAGACCCAGACCCAGACCCAGACCAAGACCAAGACCCAGACCCAGACCCAGACCCAGACCCAGACCCAGACCCAGACCCAGACCCAGACCCAGACCCAGACCCAGACCCAGACCCAGACCCAGACCCAGACCCAGACCCAGACCCAGACCCAGACCCAGACCCAAACCCAAACCCAAACCCTTTCGATTTCGATTCGATTCGATTCGATTCGACTCCCAACTCAACTCCCAGCTCAACTCCCAACTCAACTCCCGACTCAACTCCCAACTCAACTCCCAACTCAACACCCAACTCAACACCCAACTCAACTCCCAACTCAACTCCCAACTCAACTCCCAACTCAACTCCCAACTCAACACCCAACTCAACTCCCAGCTCAACTCCCAGCTCAACTCCCAACTCAACTCCCAACTCAACTCCCAACTCAACTCCCAACTCAACACCCAACTCAACACCCAACTCAACCGCCAATTCAACTCCCAACTCAACTCCCAACTCAACTCCCAACTCAACACCCAACTCATCTCCCAACTCAACACCCAACTCAACTCCCAACTCAACACCCAACTCAACTCGCAACTCAATTCCCAACTCAACTCCCAACTCAACACCCAACTCAACTCCCAACTCAACTCCCAACTCAACTCCAAACTCAACTCCCAACTCAACTCCCAACTCAACACCCAACTCAACACCCAACTCAACCGCCAATTCAACTCCCAACTCAACTCCCAACTCAACTCCCAACTCAACACCCAACTCAACTCCCAACTCAACACCCAACTCAACTCCCAACTCAACACCCAACTCAACTCGCAACTCAATTCCCAACTCAACACCCAACTCAACTGCCAACTCAACTCCCAACTCAACTCCCAACTCAACTCCCAACTCAACACCCAACTCAACTCCCAACTCAACTCCCAACTCAACTCCCAACTCAACTCCAAACTCAACTCCCAACTCAACTCCCTACTCAACTCCCAATTCAACTCCCAACTCAACTCCCAACTCAACTCCCAACTCAACTCCCAACTCAACTCCCAACTCAACTCCAAACTCAACTCCCAACTCAACTCCCAACTCAACTCCCAACTCAACTCCCAACTCAACTCCCAACTCAACTCCCAACTCAACTCCCAACTCAACTCCCAACTCAACTCCCAATTTCATTTCGATTTCATTTCGATTTCATTTCAATTTCATTTTGATTTCATTTCGATTTCATTTCGATTTCATTTCGATTTCATTTCGATTTCATTCCATTCCATTCCATTCCATTCCATTCCATTTCATTTCATTTCATTAAAGCAAAATAATTTTATTGTTTATAATTTATAGAAGTTCTATATAACATTTTGTTAAGGACATAGGTTAGAAGCTTTGGACTTTTGTGTAAAACTTTATACCCTTTGACCTCTTTAAATGTCAAATGTTGTGCAAACTACAAAGTTTTGAGAAACCACTGATGAAAGCAAACCATGGAGTCAGAAACATTATTTACGATATTAAACGAGCGAAGTGTAATTGGGCGGACTATTTATTATTTAACGTTGAAATTCAGGTATTCCGAAAATGTGAAAATGTAAATGATTTGAATTCCAAACTTTTGTTAACCTATTAAACTGCTTATAGTTAACTTTTATATAAATAAATTATTATTAATTTATTAATAGAAAACTTAACTCCATTCCATTCCATTCGATTCGATTCGGTTTGGTTCGGTTCGGTTCGGTTGGGTTTGGTTCGGTTCGGTTCGGTTCGGTTCGGTTCGGTTCGATTCGATTCCAAATTCAATTCCAAATTCAATTCCAAATTCAATTCCAAATTTCAAATTCAATTCCTCGACTCGACTCGACTCGACTCGACTCCCAACTCCCAACTCGACTCCCAACTCGACTCCCAAGTCGACTCCCAACTCGACTCCCAACTCGACTCCCAACTCGACTCCCAACTCGACTCCCAACTCGACTCCCAACTCGACTCCCAACTCGACTCCAAACTCGACTCCCAACTCGACTCCCAACTCGACTCCCAACTCGACTCCCAACTCGACTCCCAACTCGACTCCCAACTCGACTCCCAACTCGACTCCAAACTCGACTCCCAACTCGACTCCCAACTCGACTCCCAACTCAACTCCCAACTCAACTCCCAACTCAACACCCAACTCAACTCCTAACTCAACACCCAACTCAACTCGCAACTCAATTCCCAACTCAACACCCAACTCGACTGCCAACTCGACTCCCAACTCGACTCCCAACTCGACTCCCAACTCGACTCCCAACTCGACTCCCAACTCGACTCCCAACTCGACTCCCAACTCGACTCCCAACTCGACTCCCAACTCGACTCCCAACTCGACTCCCAACTCGACTCCCAACTCGACTCCCAACTCGACTCCAAACTCGACTCCCAACTCGACTCCCTACTCGACTCCCAACTCAACTCCCAACTCGACTCCCAACTCGACTCCCAACTCGACTCCAAACTCGACTCCCAACTCAACTCCCAACTCGACTCCCAACTCAACTCCCAACTCAACTCCCAACTCAACTCCCAACTCAACTCCAAACTCAACTCCCAACTCAAATCAAAACTCAAATCCCAATTCAACTCCTAACCCAACTCCCAACTCAACTCCCAACTCAACTCCAAACTCAACTCCCAACTCAAATCAAAACTCAAATCCCAATTCAACTCCTAACCCAACTCCCAACTCAACTCCCAACTCAACTCCCAACTCAACTCCAAACTCAACTCCCAACTCAAATCAAAACTCAAATCCCAATTCAACTCCTAACCCAACTCCCAACTCAACTCCCAACTCAACTCCAAACTCAACTCCCAACTCAAATCAAAACTCAAATCCCAATTCAACTCCCAACTCAAATCAAAACTCAAATCCCAATTCAACTCCTAACCCAACTCCCAACTCAACTCCCAACTCAACTCCAAACTCAACTCCCAACTCAACTCCCAACTCAACTCCCAACTCAACTCCCAACTCAACTCCCAACTCAACTCCCAACTCAACTCCCAACTCAACTCCCAACTCAACTCCCAACTCAACTCCCAACTCAACTCCCAACTCAACACCCAACTCAACTCCCAACTCAACTCCCAACTCAACACCCAACTCAACACCCAACTCAACTCCCAACTCAACTCCCAACTCAACTTCCTACTCAACTCCCAACTCAACTCCCAACTCAACTCCCAATTTCATTTCGATTTCATTTCGATAACCCCAACTTTTCGATTAACTCCATTCCATTCCATTCGATTCGATTCGATTCGGTTCGGTTCGGTTCGGTTCGGTTGGGTTTGGTTCGGTTCGGTTCGGTTCGGTTCGGTTCGGTTGAATTCGATTCCAAATTCAATTCCAAATTCAATTCCAAATTTCAAATTCAATTCCTCGACTCGACTCGACTCGACTCGACTCCCAACTCCCAACTCGACTCGACTCGACTCGACTCGACTCGACTCCCAACTCGACTCCCAACTCGACTCCCAACTCGACTCCCAACTCGACTCCCAACTCGACTCCCAACTCGACTCCCAACTCGACTCCCAACTCGACTCCCAACTCGACTCCCAACTCGTCTCCCAACTCGACTCCCAACTCGACTCCCAACTCGACTCCCAACTCGACTCCCAACTCGACTCCCAACTCGACTCCCATCTCGACTCCCAACTCGACTCCCAACTCGACTCCCAACTCGACTCCCAACTCGACTCCCAACTCGACTCCCAACTCGACTCCCAACTCGACTCGCAACTCGACTCGACTCGACTCCCAACTCCCAACTCGACTCCCAACTCGACTCCTTACTCGACTCCCAACTCGACTCTCAACTCGACTCCCAACTCGACTCCCAACTCGACTCCCAACTCGACTCCCAACTCGACGAATTTATATATTTAGTGAATGAATCAATAATGTTATTTATTGCAGTATGGGTAGATGACTTCTTGACTTTTACAAATAATCAGAAAATAGCAGCCGATGTCAAAGAAAAATTAAAGGCGGAACTCTGTATGAAAGATATGGGTGAGGCACATCAATGCATAGGCATTGAATGAATGAATGAATGAATAACTCTTTATTGCACACCAGGTAAATAATATACATAAACAAGAGAAATAAGAACATTTAAGAGTGCAAGGGCGGTCTTATCACTAAAAGTGATCTCTTACAGACAACCCCTACGTTAAAGTAATAAAGATAAGAGACAGGTTGAGATCGGTGCACAAGATGAACTATACAATAAAATCGATAAACTTACTTATTAATATTACATTCTACGTAACACTAATAGAATATAATAAAATATATACTTAATTAAATATCCATATGCTATACATATATACAAATAAGTATGTTTATAACAAGAAAATTATATATGTACAATTATACATATCTATACAAATATATTATGCATCTTATGTATATAAACGTATAAATAATTTATATTAATGATTGAGATAGAACTTTTTTAGACGATCTTTAAAAATTTCTAAAGATTTTGAATATCTTATATGCCGTGGAAGTACATTCCACAGTTTTACAGCTTTCACGGTAAAAGACTCGCTATATACTTGGGAACGACTAGCCGGTATCTTAAGTATGTTATCGGTCTGCGAACGAAGAGTAACACGAAGAAGAGAGTTCGAGCCCAGGAAGGTAAAACGCTCTTTAAGATAGATAGGTGTATTAGAATGAAAAAGAATAGTGTAGAGAAGAGAGAGGACGTGAAGGTTACGGCGTTGCCGTATTGTGAGCCATTTAAGCTGAGTCCGATACTGCGAGATGTGATCGAACTTCCTCAAACCGAAAATAAATCTTATAATTAAATTTTGTAATCGCTCTAATTTGTTCAGTAGTTGTTGTGATAAATCTGGATAAGAAGAATCCGCGTAGTCGAGAAGAGGAAGAAGAAGTGAGTGGGCTAAAGATATTTTAGTTTTTACTGGCAAGAGATACTTCCATCGCTTTAGCTTGCCGACAACACTGAAAATTTTGCGACTTAGCTCGGAAATCTGATTTGTCCAGGAAAGAGTGTTGTCAATAATGATACCAAGATTTTTCACAAAACCACTGAACTCCAATCTAGTGCTATTTAATATTATAGGAGGAAGACAGGAAAGATCAATTTTGGCAAGTTGTTGTCTAGTACCAATGAGAATGAGCTGAGACTTGCTAGCATTAATTGATAGGCCGTATGACTCACACCAACTTCCAATCTTAGATAAATCGGTGTTTAATTCATCAATGGCCTTATCAGCATCATTTGCAGAGAATGACGTATATACCTGCAAGTCGTCTGCATAGAGATGAAAGGACAAAGAAAGGAGTTTAGTTATAGAGTTAATGACGATAGAAAAGAGCAATGGAGAAAGCACGCTTCCCTGCGGGACACCAGCACTGAGATGACAGTACGATGAGAGTTTATTATCAACACATATGCGTTGTTTGCGATCATACAGGTACGAACGGAACCATTCAATAGAATTTGATGACACATTAACTGCCTTTAAGATGGCAAGAAGAATTTCAAAATCGACGTTGTTAAATGCGTTGGAAAAATCTAATAAAGTCACCACACTAATTTTTTGATTATCGAACCCAAAGCGTATGTCATCGCAGACTTTTACAAGTGCTGTAACAGTGCTGTGTCCCGAACGGAAACCCGATTGAAAAGGACTTAGAATATAGTTTTTAGATAGGTAGAGAGAAAGTTGATGGTGAACAATACGTTCGAGAACTTTAGACAGGAACGGGAGGATAGAAATAGGTCGGAACTGTGAAAAAGAAGATGGATTGGTTACCTTAGGAATAGGAATAATATGCGCACTGCGCCAGGCACTGGGAAATACATTGCAAGAAAGAGAGTAATTGAATATATGACATAGGATGGGTAAAATATTATCTAGCACCAGAAGAACCATCCTACGGCCGATTCCATCACTTCCCACAGCATCGGACCTAATGGATAGTATATGCTTTTTAACTTCCTCGCCCGTCACGTTATTGAAGATCAGAGGAGGATAATCAGGTAAGGATAGCGAGGAAAGGGAGTTTAAAGTGTTACTTTTAGTTAAGTTGTTAAGCAGGCTAGTTGTCGAAAAATGTATGTTAAGCGCATTCAAATCTATATCACGGTTTAACATTATCAGAAACCGTAAAGTAGGTGTGATTATGATAGACCAAGAGAAGTATATTAACCTAGTGTTGGAACGCTTTGGCATGTCTGAATGTAAACCAGTACGCACTCCAATAGAGGTAAATACTAAATTTGATAAAGTACCTGAGGATGAAGCCAGTAATTTCCCATACAGACAAGCGGTGGGCTGTCTTTTATATCTGTCACAGGTCACAAGACCTGATATTACCTATGCAGTGAATAAGTTGAGTCAGTTCTGTAATGGGGCAGGAATTCAGCATTGGCTTGGAGTAAAACGAGTCATGAGATATCTCCAAGGAACTAAGAGCCTAAACATATGTTATGTCAAGGATGATGCTAAAGATATAACAGGGTACTGTGATGCAGACTGGGCAAGTGACCCACATGACCGGAAATCCTGTACCGATTACACTTTTATTTTTCAGAATGGTTGTATATCCTGGAATTCCTGTAAACAGCAGACCAGACCCAGACCCAGACCCAGACCCAGACCCAGACCCAGACCCAGACCCAGACCCAGACCAAGACCAAGACCCAGACCCAGACCCAGACCCAGACCCAGACCCAGACCCAGACCCAGACCCAGACCCAGACCCAGACCCAGACCCAGACCCAGACCCAGACCCAGACCCAGGCCCAGACCCAGACCCAGACCCAGACCCAAACCCAAACCCAAACCCTTTCGATTTCGATTCGATTCGATTCGATTCGACTCCCAACTCAACTCCCAGCTCAACTCCCAACTCAACTCCCAACTCAACACCCAACTCAACTCCCAGCTCAACTCCCAGCTCAACTCCCAACTCAACTCCCAACTCAACTCCCAACTCAACTCCCAACTCAACACCCAACTCAACACCCAACTCAACCGCCAATTCAACTCCCAACTCAACTCCCAACTCAACTCCCAACTCAACACCCAACTCATCTCCCAACTCAACACCCAACTCAACTCCCAACTCAACACCCAACTCAACTCGCAACTCAATTCCCAACTCAACTCCCAACTCAACACCCAACTCAACTCCCAACTCAACTCCCAACTCAACTCCAAACTCAACTCCCAACTCAACTCCCAACTCAACACCCAACTCAACACCCAACTCAACCGCCAATTCAACTCCCAACTCAACTCCCAACTCAACTCCCAACTCAACACCCAACTCAACTCCCAACTCAACACCCAACTCAACTCCCAACTCAACACCCAACTCAACTCGCAACTCAATTCCCAACTCAACACCCAACTCAACTGCCAACTCGACTCCCAACTCGACTCCCAACTCGACTCCCAACTCGACTCCCAACTCGACTCCCAACTCGACTCCCAACTCGACTCCCAACTCGACTCCCAACTCGACTCCCAACTCGACTCCCAACTCGACTCCCAACTCGACTCCCAACTCGACTCCCAACTCGACTCCCAACTCGACTCCAAACTCGACTCCCAACTCGACTCCCTACTCGACTCCCAACTCAACTCCCAACTCGACTCCCAACTCGACTCCCAACTCGACTCCAAACTCGACTCCCAACTCAACTCCCAACTCGACTCCCAACTCAACTCCCAACTCAACTCCCAACTCAACTCCAAACTCAACTCCCAACTCAAATCAAAACTCAAATCCCAATTCAACTCCTAACCCAACTCCCAACTCAACTCCCAACTCAACTCCAAACTCAACTCCCAACTCAAATCAAAACTCAAATCCCAATTCAACTCCTAACCCAACTCCCAACTCAACTCCCAACTCAACTCCCAACTCAACTCCCAACTCAACTCCAAACTCAACTCCCAACTCAAATCAAAACTCAAATCCCAATTCAACTCCTAACCCAACTCCCAACTCAACTCCCAACTCAACTCCAAACTCAACTCCCAACTCAAATCAAAACTCAAATCCCAATTCAACTCCCAACTCAAATCAAAACTCAAATCCCAATTCAACTCCTAACCCAACTCCCAACTCAACTCCCAACTCAACTCCAAACTCAACTCCCAACTCAACTCCCAACTCAACTCCCAACTCAACTCCCAACTCAACTCACAACTCAACTCCCAACTCAACTCCCAACTCAACTCCCAACTCAACTCCCAACTCAACTCCCAACTCAACACCCAACTCAACTCCCAACTCAACTCCCAACTCAACACCCAACTCAACACCCAACTCAACTCCCAACTCAACTCCCAACTCAACTTCCTACTCAACTCCCAACTCAACTCCCAACTCAACTCCCGACTCAACTCCCAATTTCATTTCGATTTCATTTCGATAACCCCAACTTTTCGATTAACTCCATTCCATTCCATTCGATTCGATTCGATTCGGTTCGGTTCGGTTCGGTTCGGTTGGGTTTGGTTCGGTTCGGTTCGGTTCGGTTCGGTTCGGTTCGGTTCGGTTCGGTTCGGTTGAATTCGATTCCAAATTCAATTCCAAATTCAATTCCAAATTTCAAATTCAATTCCTCGACTCGACTCGACTCGACTCGACTCCCAACTCCCAACTCGACTCGACTCGACTCGACTCGACTCGACTCCCAACTCGACTCCCAACTCGACTCCCAACTCGACTCCCAACTCGACTCCCAACTCGACTCCCAACTCGACTCCCAACTCGACTCCCAACTCGACTCCCAACTCGACTCCCAACTCGTCTCCCAACTCGACTCCCAACTCGACTCCCAACTCGACTCCCAACTCGACTCCCAACTCGACTCCCAACTCGACTCCCAACTCGACTCCCAACTCGACTCCCAACTCGACTCGCAACTCGACTCGACTCGACTCCCAACTCGACTCCCAACTCGACTCGCAACTCGACTCGACTCGACTCCCAACTCCCAACTCGACTCCCAACTCGACTCCTTACTCGACTCCCAACTCGACTCTCAACTCGACTCCCAACTCGACTCCCAACTCGACTCCCAACTCGACTCCCAACTCGACGAATTTATATATTTAGTGAATGAATCAATAATGTTATTTATTGCAGTATGGGTAGATGACTTCTTGACTTTTACAAATAATCAGAAAATAGCAGCCGATGTCAAAGAAAAATTAAAGGCGGAACTCTGTATGAAAGATATGGGTTAGGCACATCAATGCATAGGCATTAATATTATCAGAAACCGTAAAGTAGGTGTGATTATGATAGACCAAGAGAAGTATATTAACCTAGTGTTGGAACGCTTTGGCATGTCTGAATGTAAACCAGTACGCACTCCAATAGAGGTAAATACTAAATTTGATAAAGTACCTGAGGATGAAGCCAGTAATTTCCCATACAGACAAGCGGTGGGCTGTCTTTTATATCTGTCACAGGTCAGTCTTTTATATCTGTCACAGGTCACAAGACCTGATATTACCTATGCAGTGAATAAGTTGAGTCAGTTCTGTAATGGGGCAGGAATTCAGCATTGGCTTGGAGTAAAACGAGTCATGAGATATCTCCAAGGAACTAAGAGCCTAAACATATGTTATGTCAAGGATGATGCTAAAGATATAACAGGGTACTGTGATGCAGACTGGGCAAGTGACCCACATGACCGGAAATCCTGTACCGATTACACTTTTATTTTTCAGAATGGTTGTATATCCTGGAATTCCTGTAAACAGCAGACCAGACCCAGACCCAGACCCAGACCCAGACCCAGACCCAGACCCAGACCCAGACCCAGACCCAGACCAAGACCAAGACCCAGACCCAGACCCAGACCCAGACCCAGACCCAGACCCAGACCCAGACCCAGACCCAGACCCAGACCCAGACCCAGACCCAGACCCAGACCCAGACCCAGGCCCAGACCCAGACCCAGACCCAGACCCAAACCCAAACCCAAACCCTTTCGATTTCGATTCGATTCGATTCGATTCGACTCCCAACTCAACTCCCAGCTCAACTCCCAACTCAACTCCCGACTCAACTCCCAACTCAACTCCCAACTCAACACCCAACTCAACACCCAACTCAACTCCCAACTCAACTCCCAACTCAACTCCCAACTCAACTCCCAACTCAACACCCAACTCAACTCCCAGCTCAACTCCCAGCTCAACTCCCAACTCAACTCCCAACTCAACTCCCAACTCAACTCCCAACTCAACACCCAACTCAACACCCAACTCAACCGCCAATTCAACTCCCAACTCAACTCCCAACTCAACTCCCAACTCAACACCCAACTCATCTCCCAACTCAACACCCAACTCAACTCCCAACTCAACACCCAACTCAACACCCAACTCAACTCGCAACTCAATTCCCAACTCAACTCCCAACTCAACACCCAACTCAACTCCCAACTCAACTCCCAACTCAACTCCAAACTCAACTCCCAACTCAACTCCCAACTCAACACCCAACTCAACACCCAACTCAACCGCCAATTCAACTCCCAACTCAACTCCCAACTCAACTCCCAACTCAACACCCAACTCAACTCCCAACTCAACACCCAACTCAACTCCCAACTCAACACCCAACTCAACTCGCAACTCAATTCCCAACTCAACACCCAACTCAACTGCCAACTCAACTCCCAACTCAACTCCCAACTCAACTCCCAACTCAACACCCAACTCAACTCCCAACTCAACTCCCAACTCAACTCCCAACTCAACTCCAAACTCAACTCCCAACTCAACTCCCTACTCAACTCCCAACTCAACTCCCAACTCAACTCCCAACTCAACTCCCAACTCAACTCCCAACTCAACTCCCAACTCAACTCCCAACTCAACTCCCAACTCAACTCCCAACTCAACTCCCAACTCAACTCCCAACTCAACACCCAACTCAACTCCCAACTCAACTCCCAACTCAACACCCAACTCAACTCCCAACTCAACTCCCAACTCAACTCCCAACTCAACTCCCAACTCAACTCCCAACTCAACTCCCAACTCAACTCCCAACTCAACACCCAACTCAACTCCCAACTCAACTCCCAACTCAACACCCAACTCAACACCCAACTCAACTCCCAACTCAACTCCCAACTCAACTTCCTACTCAACTCCCAACTCAACTCCCAACTCAACTCCCAACTCAACTCCCAATTTCATTTCGATTTCATTTCGATAACCCCAACTTTTCGATTAACTCCATTCCATTCCATTCGATTCGATTCGATTCGGTTCGGTTCGGTTCGGTTCGGTTGGGTTTGGTTCGGTTCGGTTCGGTTCGGTTCGGTTCGGTTGAATTCGATTCCAAATTCAATTCCAAATTCAATTCCAAATTTCAAATTCAATTCCTCGACTCGACTCGACTCGACTCGACTCCCAACTCCCAACTCGACTCGACTCGACTCGACTCGACTCGACTCCCAACTCGACTTCCAACTCGACTCCCAACTCGACTCCCAACTCGACTCCCAACTCGACTCCCAACTCGACTCCCAACTCGACTCCCAACTCGACTCCCAACTCGTCTCCCAACTCGACTCCCAACTCGACTCCCAACTCGACTCCCAACTCGACTCCCAACTCGACTCCCAACTCGACTCCCAACTCGACTCCCAACTCGACTCCCAACTCGACTCCCAACTCGACTCCCAACTCGACTCCCAACTCGACTCCCAACTCGACTCCCAACTCGACTCCCAACTCGACTCGCAACTCGACTCGACTCGACTCCCAACTCCCAACTCGACTCCCAACTCGACTCCTTACTCGACTCCCAACTCGACTCTCAACTCGACTCCCAACTCGACTCCCAACTCGACTCCCAACTCGACTCCCAACTCAACTCCCAACTCAACTTCCTACTCAACTCCCAACTCGACTCCTTACTCGACTCCCAACTCGACTCCCAACTCGACTTCTTACTCGACTCCCAACTCGACTCCCAACTCGACTCCCAACTCGACTCCCAACTCGACTCCCAACTCGACTCGCAACTCGACTCGACTCCCAACTCCCAACTCGACTCCCAACTCGACTCTCAACTCGACTCCCAACTCGACTCCCAACTCGACTCCCAACTCGACTCCCAACTCGATTCCCAACTCGACTCCCAACTCGACTCCCAACTCGACTCCCAACTCGACTCCCAACTCGACTCCCAACTCGACTCCCAACTCGACTCCCAACTCGACTCCCAACTCGACTCCCAACTCGACTCCCAAATCGACTCCCAACTCGACTCCCAACTCGACTCCCAACTCGACTCCCAACTCGACTCCCAACTCGACTCCCAACTCGACTCCCAACTCGACTCCCAACTCGACTCCCAACTCGACTCCCAACTCGACTCCCAACTCGACTCCCAACTCGACTCCCAACTCGACTCCCAACTCGACTCCCAACTCGACTCCCAACTCGACTCCCAACTCGACTCCCAACTCGACTCCCAACTCGACTCCCAACACGACTCCCAACTCGACTCCCAACTCGACTCCCAACTCGACTCGCAACTCGACTCGACTCGACTCCCAACTCCCAACTCGACTCCCAACTCGACTCCTTACTCGACTCCCAACTCGACTCCCAACTCGACTCCTTACTCGACTCCCAACTCGACTCCCAACTCGACTCCCAACTCGACTCCCAACTCGACTCCCAACTCGACTCGCAACTCGACTCGACTCGACTCCCAACTCCCAACTCGACTCCCAACTCGACTCCTTACTCGACTCCCAACTCGACTCTCAACTCGACTCCCAACTCGACTCCCAACTCGACTCCCAACTCGACTCCCAACTCGACTCCCAACTCGACTCCCAACTCGACTCCCAACTCGACTCCCAACTCGACTCCCAACTCGACTCCCAACTCGACTCCCAACTCGACTCCCAACTCGACTCCCAACTCGACTCCCAACTCGACTCCCAAATCGACTCCCAACTCGACTCCCAACTCGACTCCCAACTCGACTCCCAACTCGACTCCCAACTCGACTCCCAACTCAACTCCCAACTCAACACCCAACTCAACTCCCAACTCAACTCCCAACTCAACTCCCAACTCAACTCCCAACTCAACTCCCAACTCAACTCCCAACTCAACTCCCAATTTCATTTCGATTTCATTTCGATTTCATTTCAATGTCATTTCAATTTCATTTCGATTTCATTTCGATTTCATTCCATTCCATTCCATTCCATTCCATTCCATTCCCTTTCATTTCATTTCATTAAAGCAAAATAATTTTATTGTTTATTATTTATAGAAGTTCTATATAACATTTTGTTAAGGACATAGGTTAGAAGCTTTGGACTTTTGTGTAAAACTTTATACCCTTTGACCTCTTTAAATGTCAAATGTTGTGCAAACTACAAAGTTTTGAGAAACCACTGATGAAAAGCAAAACATGGAGTCACAAACATTATTTACGATATTAAACGAGCGAAGTGTAATTGGGCGGACTATTTATTATTTAACGTTGAAATTCAGGTATTCCGAAAATGTGAAAATGTTAATGATTTGAATTCCAAACTTTTGTTAACCTATTAAGCTGCTTATAGCTAACTTTTATATAAATAAATTATTATTAATTTATTAATATAAAACTTAACTCCATTCCATTCCATTCCATTCGATTCGATTCGGTTCGGTTCGGTTCGGTTCTGTTGGGTTTGGTTCGGTTCGGTTCGGTTCGGTTCGGTTCGGTTCGGTTCGGTTCGGTTCGATTCGATTCCAAATTCAATTCCGAATTCAATTCCAAATTTCAAATTCAATTCCTCGACTCGACTCGACTCGACTCGACTCGACTCGACTCGACTCGACTCGACTCGACTCGACTCGACTCGACTCGACTCGACTCCCAACTCCCAACTCGACTCCCAACTCGACTCCCAACTCGACTCCCAACTCGACTCCCAACTCGACTCCCAAATCGACTCCCAACTCGACTCCCAACTCGACTCCCAACTCTACTCCCAACTCGACTCCCAACTCGACTCCCAACTCAACTCCCAACTCGACTCCCAACTCGACTCCCAACTCGACTCCCAACTCGACTCCCAACTCGACTCCCAACTCGACTCCCAACTCGACTCCCAACTCGACTCCCAACTCAACTCCCAATTTCATTTCGATTTCATTTAGATTTCATTTCGATTTCATTTCGATTTCATTTCGATTTCATTTCGATTTCATTTCGATTTCATTTCGATTTCATTTCATTTCTAATTGGGCGGACTATTTATTATTTAACGTTGAAATTCAGGTATTCGGTTCGGTTCGGTTCGGTTGGGTTTGTTTCGGTTCGGTTCGGTTCGGTTCGGTTCGATTCGATTCCAAATTCAATTCCAAATTCAATTCCAAATTCAATTCCAAATTTCAAATACAATTCCTCGACTCGACTCGACTCGACTCGACTCCCAACTCCCAACTCGACTCCCAACTCGACTCCCAACTCGACTCCCAACTCGACTCCCAACTCGACTCCCAACTCAACACCCAACTCAACTCCCAACTCAACTCCCAACTCAACTCCCAACTCAACTCCCAACTCAACTCCCAACTCAACTCCCAATTTCATTTCGATTTCATTTCGATTTCATTTCATTTCTAATTGGGCGGACTATTTATTATTTGACGTTGAAATTCAGGTATTCCGAAAATGTGAAAATGTTAATGATTTGAATTCCAAACTTTTGTTAACCTATTAAACTGCTTATAGTTAACTTTTATATAAATAATCTTTAATATTATTTATATAAATAATCTTTTATATATCTATTTTCCGAATCTCGGAGACGGCTCCAACGATTTTCCTGAAATTCAACATGTAGGAGGTTTTGGGGGAGAAAACTTGATCTAGCTAGGTTTTATGTAAAAAAAAATTTGTTTTATCCCTGTTTTTGGGCATTAAAAAACACTTACATTGATATTGAATTGAATTTTCGCCATTAACTGTCAAGTTGACGTAGCTTATTCGGATAATGGGCAGACTCGAGAAATGTGAATGCCAAGGATCGATCCCCAACTAAACAATTGATTTTTAAATTATTTTTTTTTAAATTACCGAGCGAAGCTCGGTCACCCAGATATTTATTATTAATTTATTAATATAAAACTTAACTATAAGCAAACAGATTAATTACCAGTTAGATCCATACTGATATTATTTACATATGTGAAAGTCTGGCTTTCTGTCTTTCAGTTTATCTGCCAGTCCGTTACGCTTACACGGTTAATTCTTCTAAGCTTTTGTTACTTATATGTTTGGCACAATAAAAGCTTAGCTTAGCCGGGCTAAACTATAAGACAAAAAGTCCTGTTTTTTTTTAATTGAACAGGGAAAAGCCGTGATATTGTAATGCAAATGTTACTAAATTTAAGCCCTGTCCCCCCCCCCCCCCCTCCACCTTACCTTAATAAAGTGGGAGTTTAATAATAGTGAGATATAGTACAAATTGTTTTTTTTTAAAACCAGCTTGCGATTCCATCTCCTTTGACTTTAGTACTAAGACAGAAAGTATTTAATATTCATTCGGCTTAAAAAGGGTTTTACATGAATAAGTAATAAATTTACACTCAACTTTCAACATTTGTAATATAGCTTTTAATATAAATTGAAGCTATACTTGTATTTAAGAATGAATTTTTCACAAAATGTATGAGCAAATTCAGACGCTACGTTCTCTAGGAAGTTGCCCGTTTGATTTATTGATATCATAAGTTCTTTTTGTAACGAGAGTGGACTAGGCGGGGAGTACTATGAAATTTATATAAAATATTCTACGTAAGTACACGAAACCTTTATAGCAAGTGAGAATGTTAAGGGGAATAAAATCTATAACATTAGTTGTGTACGCAGAGGTAGTTCTCATTTCATATACCAGAAAAATTTATCATATTTTCCAGCTTTAGGATACAGATATAACGTTATTTACATGGAATTAAGACCGTTATTTCATTAAATATGTTTCCGGATCTCTGGCGAGAGGCTATTATAAAACCTTTTCCTAAACGCAATAATCCTACTGGGCTTAAAGATCTGCGGCCTATAAGCATACTTCCCTGTCTTTCCAAAGTCGTAGAAAGGATTGTCTGTAACCAGTTACGAGAGTTCATAGAAAATAGTAAAATCCTACCTACAAAAGTAATAATAAAATTATTTTGCTGTAATCCGCGAAGAAGTAAAATAGAAAATATATATAATGCGACGTCAGGAGATAGACTCCACTCCACTCCTCGTGAAGTCTATCTCCTGACGATGCTTCGGTTGCGGGGCGAAACGATTGTAGAGTTTGTGATAGTGAACGTATATAGTGCTTGTGTATTGTGGTGGCGGTGGTGGAGGTTTGTGCATGTGTTTTTACGAATCCTGCATGTATCAGGTATGATAACCGATTGCCCACTTACATTTAGCATTATATATATTTTCTATTTTACTTCTTCGCGGATTATAGCAAAATAATTTTATTATTACTTTTGTATTATGGATCTCCGCAAAGTAACGCCTAATTCTATAAATTATAAAATCCTACCTGTCAACCAATCAGGGTTTAGGAGACGTTATAGCACTTCCTCTGCTCTGGCTTGTGTTGCAGACGACGTGCTCTGCGCTCAAGATGTAGGTGAAGGGACTATAATATTAGTGTTACTTGATTACTCTCGTGCTTTTGAAACACTAAATATTCCCTTATTACTATCAAAATTACATTTCTACGGATTTCATCAAGACACAATCAATTGGTTTTCCAGCTACCTAACTAATAGACGGCAGATTGTAGAATTAACCCAGGAAAATGGAACCGTAATTAGATCCCATTGTTCCTCAGTTTCTAGGGGTATACCTCAGGGCTCTATTCTGGGACCTCTACTTTTTATATTGTATAGTGCGGACTTAATTAATTCAATAAGCTATTGTAAATATCACATTTACGCCGACGACATACAAATATATATATCGTTTAAGCCATCTGAAACTCAAAGTGCTGTTGCCAAACTCAACTCGGATCTGGATCATATTTACAGGTGTTCTCAAGCAAATACTCTTGTATTGAACGCAAGCAAAACCAAATATATAGCCTTGGGAAGCAAGCTTCAAGTCAATAGGATTATAAACGATCACCCTATTATAAATATTAATGGTGAGGTCATTGAAAGGGTGCATGAGGTTAGAAACCTCGGTGTTCTGATGGACGAACATCTAAATTTTGAAAAGCACGTTAATTGTATCGCTAGAAACTGTTTCTATAGACTAAAGATTTTGTATCGCATCAGAGAATCGCTTAGCACCAAATGACGTATAACGTTATGTGAATCTCTCGTTTTATAAAACTGAACTACGCTGACGTGGTTATTGGGCCAAGGTTGCTAGCGCGTTCCGCAAAAGTCATACAAAAAGTTCAGAACGCTTGTGCTCGCTACTGTTTCAGCATTCCCTCACGAGCTCATGTAACTCCTTACATAAAACCAAAACCCAAACCCAAACCCAAACCCAAACCCAAACCCAAACCAAAACCAAAACCAAAACCAAAACCAAAACCAAAACCAAAACCAAAACCAAAACCAAAACCAAAACCAAAACCAAAACCAAAACCAAAACCAAAACCAAAACCAAAACCAAAACCAAAACCAAAACCAAAACCAAAACCAAAACCAAAACCAAAACCAAAACCAAAACCAAAACCAAAACCAAAACCAAAACCAAAACCAAAACCAAAACCAAAACCAAAACCAAAACCAAAACCAAAACCAAAACCAAAACCAAAACCAAAACCAAAACCAAAACCAAAACCAAAACCAAAACCAAAACCAAAACCAAAACCAAAACCAAAACCAAAACCAAAACCAAAACCAAAACCAAAACCAAAACCAAAACCAAAACCAAAACCAAAACCAAAACCAAAACCAAAACCAAAACCAAAACCAAAACCAAAACCAAAACCAAAACCAAAACCAAAACCAAAACCAAAACCAAAACCAAAACCAAAACCAAAACCAAAACCAAAACCAAAACCAAAACCAAAACCAAAACCAAAACCAAAACCAAAACCAAAACCAAAACCAAAACCAAAACCAAAACCAAAACCAAAACCAAAACCAAAACCAAAACCAAAACCAAAACCAAAACCAAAACCAAAACCAAAACCAAAACCAAAACCAAAACCAAAACCAAAACCAAAACCAAAACCAAAACCAAAACCAAAACCAAAACCAAAACCAAAACCAAAACCAAAACCAAAACCAAAACCAAAACCAAAACCAAAACCAAAACCAAAACCAAAACCAAAACCAAAACCAAAACCAAAACCAAAGCCAAAGCCAAAGCCAAAGCCAAAGCCAAAGCCAAAGCCAAAGCCAAAGCCAAAGCCAAAGCCAAAGCCAAAGCCAAAGCCAAAGCCAAAGCCAAAGCCAAAGCCAAAGCCAAAGCCAAAGCCAAAGCCAAAGCCAAAGCCAAAGCCAAAGCCAAAGCCAAAGCCAAAGCCAAAGCCAAAGCCAAAGCCAAAGCCAAAGCCAAAGCCAAAGCCAAAGCCAAAGCCAAAGCCAAAGCCAAAGCCAAAGCCAAAGCCAAAGCCAAAGCCAAAGCCAAAGCCAAAGCCAAAGCCAAAGCCAAAGCCAAAGCCAAAGCCAAAGCCAAAGCCAAAGCCAAAGCCAAAGCCAAAGCCAAAGCCAAAGCCAAAGCCAAAGCCAAAGCCAAAGCCAAAGCCAAAGCCAAAGCCAAAGCCAAAGCCAAAGCCAAAGCCAAAGCCAAAGCCAAAGCCAAAGCCAAAGCCAAAGCCAAAGCCAAAGCCAAAGCCAAAGCCAAAGCCAAAGCCAAAGCCAAAGCCAAAGCCAAAGCCAAAACCAAAACCAAAACCAAAACCAAAACCAAAACCAAAACCAAAACCAAAACCAAAACCAAAACCAAAACCAAAACCAAAACCAAAACCAAAACCAAAACCAAAACCAAAACCAAAACCAAAACCAAAACCAAAACCAAAACCAAAACCAAAACCAAAACCAAAACCAAAACCAAAACCAAAACCAAAACCAAAACCAAAACCAAAACCAAAACCAAAACCAAAACCAAAACCAAAACCAAAACCAAAACCAAAACCAAAACCAAAACCAAAACCAAAACCAAAACCAAAACCAAAACCAAAACCAAAACCAAAACCAAAACCAAAACCAAAACCAAAACCAAAACCAAAACCAAAACCAAAACCAAAACCAAAACCAAAACCAAAACCAAAACCAAAACCAAAACCAAAACCAAAACCAAAACCAAAACCAAAACCAAAACCAAAACCAAAACCAAAACCAAAACCAAAACCAAAACCAAAACCAAAACCAAAACCAAAACCAAAACCAAAACCAAAACCAAAACCAAAACCAAAACCAAAACCAAAACCAAAACCAAAACCAAAACCAAAACCAAAACCAAAACCAAAACCAAAACCAAAACCAAAACCAAAACCAAAACCAAAACCAAAACCAAAACCAAAACCAAAACCAAAACCAAAACCAAAACCAAAACCAAAACCAAAACCAAAACCAAAACCAAAACCAAAACCAAAACCAAAACCAAAACCAAAACCAAAACCAAAACCAAAACCAAAACCAAAACCAAAACCAAAACCAAAACCAAAACCAAAACCAAAACCAAAACCGTTTCGTTTCGTTTCGTTTCGTTTCGTTTCGTTTCGTTTCGTTTCGTTTCGTTTCGTTTCGTTTCGTTTCGTTTCGTTTCGTTTCGTTTCGTTTCGTTTCGTTTCGTTTCGTTTCGTTTCGTTTCGTTTCGTTTCGTTTCGTTTCGTTTCGTTTCGTTTCGTTTCGTTTCGTTTCGTTTCGTTTCGTTTCGTTTCGTTTCGTTTCGTTTCGTTTCGTTTCGTTTCGTTTCGTTTCGTTTCGTTTCGTTTCGTTTCGTTTCGTTTCGTTTCGTTTCGTTTCGTTTCGTTTCGTTTCGTTTCGTTTCGTTTCGTTTCGTTTCGTTTCGTTTCGTTTCGTTTCGTTTCGTTTCGTTTCGTTTCGTTTCGTTTCGTTTCGTTTCGTTTCGTTTCGTTTCGTTTCGTTTCGTTTCGTTTCGTTTCGTTTCGTTTCGTTTCGTTTCGTTTCGTTTCGTTTCGTTTCGTTTCGTTTCGTTTCGTTTCGTTTCGTTTCGTTTCGTTTCGTTTCGTTTCGTTTCGTTTCGTTTCGTTTCGTTTCGTTTCGTTTCGTTTCGTTTCGTTTCGTTTCGTTTCGTTTCGTTTCGTTTCGTTTCGTTTCGTTTCGTTTCGTTTCGTTTCGTTTCGTTTCGTTTCGTTTCGTTTCGTTTCGTTTCGTTTCGTTTCGTTTCGTTTCGTTTCGTTTCGTTTCGTTTCGTTTCGTTTCGTTTCGTTTCGTTTCGTTTCGTTTCGTTTCGTTTCGTTTCATTTAATTTAATATTACTCGTAGTCAGGCAATCAAAAAGACCAGATAATTAAAACCTTATCTTAAGTAATAGACGATCCCGAAGATTACGTGACAAAAATTGTGGCATACGGTGAGAGCGCTTTCTCTTTATAATTTCTTATTTATAGAAACCAGCTATCGTCTTATTCTATCGGGGTAGTCCGACTAGTTCCGGACCTCCGTTCCCACCGCGATAACGCCGTATGAATAAGGTCCGTGGTAATACGTAAAGTAAAGTAAGGGCCTGTTACTATCCCACTGCTGGGCATAAGCGTCCTCTCTCCGTTTCTGGAGAGAACGATTGAGCTATGATATACCACGCTGCTCCAATACGGATATGTGTAACCTACCAAGTTACATATATCCTAATAATTCTCTAAAGATATGCAGGTTTCCTCACGATGTTTTCCTTCACCGAAAAAGGATGATATAATTTGCAATTGTAAATTAGACATAAGTTTTAATAGAAAAACTCAGCGGTGCTTGTCCGGGGTTTGAACCCGTGATCGTCTCTAGAAGGTCACACGGTCTTACCATTGCCGTAGATGGGCTCGAAATTAGTCAGTCTAACCCGATAGGATAAGACGTGAGTACCGGCTTCAAATACAAAATGTTTCGTTTTGTTTAAACCAGTATTATACCAAATATTTAGTGCGAACTACCTGGTCTGTTTTTCATAAATCTATGTACGAAGACCCCTGTCACCCAAAAGTCCCTTCTAATTATGGCGCAGTCCACGGTCGGTGATTCACGGTTATTCAGAACAAAGCAGAATCAAATTATTCAAATATTTAGACAAGGCTCACCGCTAATGAATTTAGATTAGTTTGTCGGTATGGAAATCACAATTTTGATTGGGGGGTATTTAATTCGTTCAGCACTTGGACGATGTTAATCGAGACAGAGTTTTTTAAATAATAGTTACAAATTTCAGCAGTCCAAATACGTTAGATTATTTTAAGAATTTAGATTATTTTAAGAATTTAGATTTCCGAAAAATAAGCTACACGGTTGAACAATCAGAACATTACATTAATTGACATTTACAACATTATATTGAATTGAGTTCATTGTTAAGTTCTATTAAGGTGATATACATATTAGAAATGCCGAAGTAGGTGCAATTTGACTCAACGTTCATTGGTTTTTCGCGATACGCAGAGCCAATTCCATGATTTTGGAATCTTCTTATTTCTGATTTGATCACATAGAGATACTTCGAGCATAGCTTTCTTTATCGCCCGCTGATTGACTGACTGATGAAGCCCATAGTCACCAAATACGTTTCTGATCCGTATGTCATCACATCCGTATGGCAACGCGTACTTTTTTATCCCACAGTATATTCACATACCAATAGAGCAAATGGGAGTGTACTTGATTACAAAGTGCACATATATGAAGTCACTGTGAGAAACTATAAAAAATCAGATACACGAAAATAATTGAACATGTGTATCTAAAAGTCCACGTTATGTATGCATTATGACCGCGTAATATTTCGTGGACGTAACATAAACATACGTCAAAACTGCAAAGAGAGAAAATATCTGTCGAGCAAAAACAAAGAACGCACTCGATTAAACTGAACAAACGAGCAAAAATACCAGCTCGTCGGCACTAACCGTCTAGTAATACGCTATGGTAAAGGAGGAATATCCAACGTTTAGAACAGTAAATTTTAAACAGTGTAATCATCATCATCCTGCCCTTTATCCCACTCTAAGTGGGGTCGGCACAATATGTTATAAACATGCTGTCACATGATTTGGCTGCGTTTTTACGACCGGCCGCCTGCCTGACTCAACTTACCTCTGTCGTATTTTACGACACCACAGCAAGAAAGAGGGTGGTCTATTCTACTAAACCGGATACCACGCGGTGGGTCAACTTACCTTGGTCGCCTTTTACGACACCTTGGTAAAAAAAGTGGTAGGTCTATTCTACTCAGCCGGATACCACACGGCGGGTCGACTACCTAAGTCGCCTTTTACGACACCTCGGTAAGAAATGAGGGTGGTACTATTCTATTCAGCTGGATACCACACGGCGTTAGTAATACGCTATGGTAAAGCAGGAATATCCAACGTTTAGAACAGTAAATTTTAAACAATGTAATATTCAGGTGTATTCAAAGTTTACTTATTAACTTAGTATCAAGACCTCTTAAACGCATCGGTTATATTACAAACTGTCTCTACTAGCATAAGTTTCAAGATTAATTTCCGCGCATTATTGCCACTTTGAAAATCCGTCCATAATAGACACAGACATGGGATACAGACATATTCATGCCTGTCGTGTATCAGTGTAATGTAATCATACACTTGATACACTTAAGTAAAGCCAATGTTATGATACATGCCTAAACTATCTTATGTGTCCATGCATGAATATATAACGCTGTGTTTCTAATCGTGTAGTTCCTAAGCGATCGAACCTTGCTCCTAATAAAAAAATAAGATGAAAGCTGGAAAAAATGAAAAATCTTTTGGGTAGGTTGGGCTCAATCACGAAACACGATCGAACAACGATCAGTGTGCGTAGTGCGAGTTTTATTCAACCTACTCGATCGCGTTAGCGTAACGCCAATTTGTATGACGCTGCAATAGCGACATCTAGTGATTGCTATACATATTACCAAATTTCGCCATACTAACTGCGTTACGCTAACGCGATCGAGTAGGTTAAAAAACTCGCACTACGCACACTGATAAATGTTTCTAGTTCAAGCTTGTTACACGTGTTCGCAGGTAAAATAAAATAAATGGTTGAGTTGAACCGATTAGTATATAACTAAGCTTGTTTGAGTATTATTTGCTTTGCGATTTTGTTGTGGAGTCTATCTCCTGACGATGTTTCGGTTGCGGGGCGAAACGATTGTTGAGTTTGTGATAGTGAACGTATGTAGAGCTTGTGTATTGTGGTGGCGATGGTGGAGGTTTGTGCATGTGTGTTTACGAACCCTGCATGTATCAGGTATGAAAACGGATTATCCACTCAACATTTACCATTATATATATTTTCTATTTTACTTCATCGAGGATTGTAGCAAAATAATTTTATTATTACTTTCGCATTATGGATCTCCGCAAAGTAACGCTTAATTCTATTAATTAGATAAATAGTTCATTAAATCTAGCAAGTCCATTCAAATTTATTTTGCCATAATATACACGGGTCACGATAAAATTTTTATTTTGAAACTCGTTCCACAAAAGTTTAACACTTCTTGATGTAAGCATATTCCTAGTTACGCGAGGAACTGGGATCGCTGAAATGTTCATACATATATTAAGTAGATAGCTTCCGTCATACCACAAAGATATCACTAAAACTTTTCTGGTTACCGCATTTTCGCCTTGCGAAATTTTGCTTATGTAATTTATCATACGTATTGAATGGAGTACGGAGTAAATCTTAGATCGTAGAATAAATAACCTATTCAGCTATTTGTAACATTTATGTTATGCAAATATGTAAGTATATTATATTTTTTATATGTGGCTAAAGTATAATTATTATTAGCTATTTTGCTATATTTCGCTTAGCTCAATATTTAACCAAGTAGATCCGATTACCCAACAAAAACACCATTAAGTATACTGTTTTTAATGGACATTCGGAAAATTATATCTGCGGAGTTTAAAACTTTAAAATTATAAAATTAGCTTACGCTAGTTGCCTTTCACGATACTTAAAGAAATAAGAAGGTATGAAATGAGGGTGGCCTATTTTACTCAGCCGGATACCACATGGCGGGTCAACTTACTTTAGTCGCCTTTAACGACACCTCGGTAAGATATGCCGGTGGTCAAATACCACGACGGAAATTTTAAAATATTTTTATACGAAGAAAGAAGAATAGAAATGTTGATCACGTCTTATAAATGCTTGGCGTCTTATAAATGCTTGTAAAAGCCAATTTAAATAAAAAAAACAATTTGAATTTGAATATACTAACAAATCCTGATTAATCTTTGAAATAGTAAAATGCTTAATTGATATTTCATAAAAGGAATCGTTATTTTCCCAGATTTAAGGGCAAAAAGTTTGTGCTTAATTGATGTTTACATAGAGTTATAATAATTAGAGTAGGGGAACCACCGACAGGACTGTGTACTTAGTGCGCGTTTTTTTAACAACTCGATTGTGTTAGCGTAACGCTAATTTGTATGGCGCGGGAACAGCTGTCACTAGATGTCGCTGTTGCAGCGTCATACAAATTGTCGTAAACTAACGTAATTGCGTAGATTAAAAAAACTTGCAGTAATTACACTGTAAGTGATAATGATACAATAAAAAATGAGACGGAAGATCGAACTCGCGTACTTGTCTAATCATTACATCTTTGTAGAATCACACATAAAAAAGAGAGACAGATAGATCATCCTCATTTGCTTTCTCTTTATTGTTAATAACGCACATTTTAACTAGCTTAAGCTTAGCAGTATAATGACTCAATGAATGTTCATAATCAACTTCTTCTCTCCTTTTTTGGAGAGAAGGTTAGGAGTTAAGACCTACCACGCTGCTCCAATGCGGATTGGTAGGTTACACATATCTCCAGAATTCTCTAGAGATATGCAGGTTTCCTTACGATGTTTTCCTTCATAGAAAAGCATGTGATAAATTGCAATTATCAATTAGACACATAAGTTTTAACAGAAAAATTCATGGGTGTCTGCCCGGGGTTTGAACCCGTGACTCGTCGAAATAGTCACACGATGTTACCGCTGGGCTACCACAGTTTCCTGAAAAGCATGTGATAAATTGTAATTATCAATTAGACACATAAGTTTTAACAGGAAACACATTGGTGCCTGCCCGGTCTCACTGCTGAGGTATCACAGCTTACTGTAATACACATACTGTGGCTGACACACTGTTATATTTCAAGATTTTATATTCTTAGATACACGAGCAAGTGAGATTGTCGGAATGTTCGTATATATTAAGTTTATAGCTTCCGTTGTGCCACAAAGATGTCACTTCATATTTGAGGTTACCGTATTTTCGCATCACAAAATATCACATCAGATTTCTCTTATGTTCTAGAGTCGTTCAGCGGGCGATGGGGCGAGCTATACTCGGAGTATCTCTACGTGATCAAATCAGTAAGTAAAAGTAAGTAGCGGCCTGTTACTATCCCACTGCTGAGAAAAGGCCTCTTCCTTCCGTTTTTGGAGGGAAGGATTGGAGCTAAGACCTACCACGCTGCTCCAATGCGGATTGGTAGGTTACAAATATCTCCAGAACTCTCTAGAGATATGCAGATTTTCTCACGATGTTTTACTTTATCAAAAAGCGTGTGATAAATTTCAATTATCAATTAGGCACATAAGTTTTAACAGAAAAAGTTATTGGTGTCTGCCCAGGTTTGAACTCGTGTCCTCCTCTGAGCTTTATCAAGATCAAATCAGAAATGAGAAGATCCATACAAGTACCAATATCACCGATAAAGCTCAACGTATCGCGAAGCTGAAGAAGCGATGGGTGGGGCACATAGTGCGGAGAACCGATTTGCGTTGGGGTCTCAAGGTGTTTGAATGGCGACCCCGCACCGCATAGCGCAGTGTCGGCAGACCCCCCACGAGATAGACTGTCGACCTCAAAAGGGTCGTGGGGAGCCGCTTTATCCAAGCGGCACAAGATCGTGTGGTGTGTAGATCCCATGAAGAGATCTCTAGTCCAGGAGTTGACATCCATCGGTTGACAAAGAAGAAGAAATTAAATATAGAACATTATACGTTAATCTTTACTCGGATTTACAATTCCATTTTAACGAGTCTGTTTGTAAATAATGTCACACCTCGGCGCTTGCGCTCAGCCTCTCCACTTGCGCGGGATATTCATGAGATGTTTTACATTTTCGCGCACTATCTGCTGCATTTATGATATATCATGGTAATATAAGATTCTAAATGCAAATATACTGGCAACAGTAAAATAACTACAATAATAAAAATGCATTTCACAGTGTATTTGTTGTTTTAGGGATATTTTTCTAAATATAGAAGGGCGAATTTATGATTATTTACTTTTAAACGTGTATTGTTGTTTTGTGTGTCATCGAATTACTGGAGTTCTGGGTAATCCATATTTTTATTTTCTTGATGAAAAAAATGATAATTATTTTTGTGTTATGGAACTCTGCAAAGTAAGGGCTAACTAAATATTATTTTCAGTTCGTATAGTTCTGGTTCCCTATCAGCCAAGGTATTCGTGGGAATATTAGTTTTTTTATTCGTTTTTTACATTGATATAAATAATTTACAAAGTTTGTAACGTTATATTATGTAGAATAACATATGTCTTCGAAGAGTGTTGCCAGTGATGACATACATACATACGGATCCGAATCGTGGTCTCTGACTACGAGCCTCATAAGAAGGCTCAGAGTCACTTAACAGACGATGGAGCAAGTTATGCCCGTAATATGTCTACGTGATCAAATCAGAATATAATTTTAAATTGTAACAAAATTTATCACTATTAGTACAGTAAAACTATAAGAGCGGTAAAAGCACAAAAGACAGATAAAAGAATTTTTACTTATAACTTTTTATATTATTTCATTTAAATATATAGTTGACGGGCCCGTTGGCGCAGTGGGTGGTGATCCTGTCTTCAGATCCGCGGGTTGCGGGTTCGACTCCCGACCCGCCAACATTTTCTAAAATAGAATTTGTTAATTCTTCGAGCCTGGGTGTATATTTGTATTTAAAAATTATATATGCATATATTCACCAGTTGTCTGTCTACCATAACACAAGTATTAAGTTACTTACTTTGGGGACGGACGACCGTGTGTGTAAGTGTCCCATATATTTATTTATAGTTTAGCTTGGAGTACCGGATGTGTTCACATAAAAATAATATCTATTCAAGTAGTTGAACGTAGTAAAATTTGAATAGAAAAGATCGCACGACGCTTTATTCAAACGGACTTTTCTTTTCACAAAAAGCCTGGAAAACGTACGAACTTTCAATATAATTAGACCGTAGTGAGCCACCTTTCGAATTGGTCTGCGGACAACTTTTGTCAGTTTAAAAGTCGGGGAAAATCGCTTGATTTTACAATGTTCGTCGGTTCGCTTTTGAAACCGAATTAGTATGGAGATAGCGAAGCCAAATTAGGGTAATGGTTATTCAAAATTTTCATCAGATATCGACATTTCGGCTTTTCTTTTACCGTAGTAGTAGTTTCTTAAATAAATTTATGTGAGCTCTATTGAATATCTAGAATTATATCTTGATCTGACTTAAACTTTGTAAATTAAATATATTGCAAAATTGTGATTCAGCATTAAATTAAATAAAATTCCCCTATAAGTCAATTGTTTTTCTATAAAACGTAGTAATGTAATCTTTATTAAGTCTGTAAAACAATAGATTTATTACATATTCTGTAGATAATTTAATTGAAGCAGTTTGTTTTCCTATGCAAATAAGTTCCTAAAAATATTTAGAAGAAAACAAATTTTCGATCAAAATGTGAAACTGAATTTTCGTGAAGTTTTTATCATTGAATAGAAAGACTATTAAATGAATATAAATACTATTAAATAAATCGCGGGGGTTGGGTAGTTATTAATTGAATAAATTCGGTATTGAATAGCGGCTGTCTACATTTCTCCTTTATTTTCTAAAAATGATAGACGATAGAAATAACAATTTCTAAGAAACTGAATTTTGACTAATATTATTGACTAGCTGTGCCCTCGGCTTCGCGCAATTTACATTGAACCGTATTATACTATTAATCTAAACCCTCATTGAATGCCTCATGAATTGCACTATCTTTAAGTACTAACCGTACAGAAATACCTATGTTCGATCTTTGCTTATTATATTGGTGGGTAGTTATACAAACCATTACTGCATCAATTTTTGTTCGTTTACCATCGCATTCAAATGGTGCGTAGGCGCCGACTTGCCTTCTGGACGTTCAACAGACGACACGTTGTCGTCTTAGTGAGGTGTGTGATCTTTAACATCAGACTCTTGCTTCGAGAACGTTCTGCGGACGATACGTTATTGTCCTTGTGAGGTGCGTGCATTTCCAAACAGTGAATAGTGCTGCGCCAAGTCCACATCCAGCTGGTGCGCCGTGCGTCTGGCAACAGGTCTCTGTCCATTCGGGGCGAAATGGATAGCAAGGTTGGTGTGGTTTTTATTACTCACTGGTTTGGGCAAAGATCTGCATATCGTTCACAAACATACAGTCCACTAACCAGCATTCTATCAAAGTTGTTGTGACGTTCACAAAATTTTTTGGTACTTCGAACCGTATTTTCTAATTGCTATTTAGTTAGTATTTTTTATATCTATTTTACACATACGAACGACCAGTGCTGACGTTCAGTACCTAGCGGCTTATGTGTATAATTTCATATAAAATAATTAATAATCATAAATCTTATTAAATTATTTCGTAATAACGTTTATTACACTATTCTTGACGTTCAAGAATACATATATATAGTGCGTAAAACAATTTTTTCGAGTTCATTCGTGTTGTTTTCGTTTTATTATTTTAATTCGTAGGTAGAAATGTATCATGCCCCCTAAGAAAGATAACGAATCCAAGGATATTCCTATCGAACTATCTGTATTAATTAAGCGAAAAGAAAGATGTTTTCAACAAATGCAATGTTTATTTGACTTATCAAAAAATATTCATGACAATGAAACTAAGGATCTATTTTTGTTACGGTTTGCCGAAATAGATAGTTTAAGGTCTATATTTGAGAAAACAATTTTCAATATTTACGAAAAAGAATAAGAAATCGATTCTTCGACATTATTACATAGTCAGGATTTGAATAGTTTTGATGATTTGTTTTTTAAAACTAAATTCGTTGCATGAAAATGTGAACCTAATTGTTCAAGTGATAAAGACGAGACTTTTTTGCAAGGGGCACGGTCACGTCTTCCTAAGCTAGAATTATACTGTTTTGACGGTGATATTGAAAATTTCACTACCTTTTACGAGACATTTTGTTCATTGGTTCATAATCAACCGCATATTCCAAAAATAGATAAATTTCATTACTTGTTATCGTGTACGAAAGGTCATGCGTTAAATATTGTCAAAAGCGTTCCGATTACAGCTAATAATTACGATTTAGTTTGGCAAAGTTTACTTAACAAATATCAAGATAATCGCGTATTAGTTGGCAGATATTTGGATAAGATGTAAAACTTTTCGCCATTAATAAAAGAATCCTCTGTACATTTGAATGAATTTATAGAAACTTTTGAACACTCGTATAAGGCTATTCAAGCGTTAAAAATAGATAATTTAGGGAGTTATATTTTGTGTCACGTTGCACTCAGAGCCTTAGATCCGCAAAGTCGTAAATTATTTGAACAAAATATAGACCAGAATTCTATTCCAGATTTTTCGGATTTAATAACGTTTATTCATAATCAAATTAAAGTTTTAGATCATTCTTCGTCATATTCTAATTTAAATAATTCAGCTATTCCGAATAAAAGGCAATTTAATAATAATAAGCAATCGAAACATGATAAGACTTCAATTAAAAACTACTCGCACGCTAATTCCCGTTTAAATAAGGCGATTTGTTCTAATTGTGGAGGAAATCACATGATTTATCGCTGCGATAAATTTCGTAAATTGTCCAGCGTATAGCGATTCAGCCGTGCTGATCGTCTGAAATTGTGTCACAATTGCCTAAAAAATGACCACTCCGCTCAGGAGTGTAGAAGCGAGTACAGGTGTATCGTGTGTCAAAAACCGCATCATTTGCTGTTACACACCGATGTCGGAATTGAACCCGTTTCCGCCGCGTCGTGCCGTGCACTACGCCGGCCGCGCCGCCGCGATCGCTCGCTCCGGTCTGCGATAACACGACGCTTATGAATAGCTGCCATGCGTCATCTATGCACAGCTATAGTGCAGTCGTACTCGGCACGGCCGTGGTGCGCGTTAAGGATAGTTTTAATTGTTATCAACCGTGCAGAGTGCTCATCGATTCGGGCGCGCAATCTAACTTTATTTCGATTTCTTGTTTACAGCGTTTAGGGTTGGCACAACGTAATTGTAACTTTAATATATTCGGTCTTTCCGGTGGAAGTATTAAAAATTATGGTATGACGTCATTAAATATAAGGCCTCGTCACAATGGTGAGCCGGTATTTAATATAGATGCCGTAGTATTATCTAAAATTACTTCCGATTTACCTACGGTTAAAATCCCACAGAATATTATTGATGAATACAATAATTTATTTTTAGCTGATTCCCAGTGGTATAAAAAATCACCGATCGATATAATTTTGGCGGGTGATATTTTTCCTCATATTTATGACGGTAAAAGGTTTGTTTTCGATCGCGATTTTCCCACCGCGTTAAGCAGCGTGTTCGGATACGTTATCTCGGGCAAATTAGAGGTTCAATCTTGCGATAATAATGTTGCAGCGTCTGCAACGTCACTGGTGTCGTACACTAGTGAGGATAATTATCTTAACGACACTCTCAAACGTTTTTGGGAGGTGGAGTCTCCGCCGTGCGAAGCTCCAATGAGTCCGTTCGAGGAAATGGCTGAAAAAATATATATTGAGAAACATTATCGTGACAACACTGGCCGTTATGTTTCTCCTATTTTATTAAATCCAGACCGCAAACCATTAGGTGATTCGCATGACATGGCTTTAAAACGGCTTAATCAAATAGAACGTCGATTTGTGCGTTTTCCCGAATTAGGAAAATCGTACGCCAAATTTATGCAAGAGTACGAAGCTTTGGGGCACATAGAACTATACACGGGTACGGAACCTTCTAAATATATCATTCCACATCATTGCGTCTTGCGTCCTTCGAGTAGTACTACACCCCTTAGGGTAGTCTTTAACCGCTCGGCTCCGACAACAAGTGGTGTCGCTTTAAATGATATTCTTTTGACAGATCCAAAGCTGCACACTGACATTTTGAAAATTATAATAATTTTAGGCTATACGACGTTTGTTTTACCGCCGACGTATCCAAAATGTATCGCGCCGTCCTCATCGATCCGTCGGAACGTAAATATCAACACATCCTCTGGCCCAGTTCGCCGTCGGAACCTGTGCGCGTGTATGAATTAAAAACTATAACGTACGGTCTCCGCAGTGCACCTTACGTCGCCGTCCGTACCTTGCATCAACTGGCGCTCGACAACCCGGAGTGTAGTGCGGCTCGCGTTCTCACTGTGGGATTTTATGTCGATGATTTGTTATGGTCGTGTCAAACAATCACTGAAGCCCGTGCTTTACAAGACGAACTTACGTCTTTGCTTAAAAGTGGGGGATTTGAATTAAAAAAGTGGGCCAGTAATTGTCCTGAGATAATTTCTAGACTTGATATTAATAATATTTCGAAAATCAATTTTGAAGACGATACGTTATCGAATTCTTTAAAGTTTTAGGATTGACATGGCTCCCGTCGGTCGACTGCTTTTCTTTTAATTACACTTTAACCGATGTTAAGTCTACCAAGCGCTCTGTTTTGACATTACTCGCGAGTATATTTGATCCCGTCGGATTTATCTCACCTTGTACATTACACCTAGAAATTCTAGCAAAGTGCATTATACAAGATTTGTGGAAATTGGGGCTCGGATGGGTGATAAGTTGCCAGATGAAATATATAAAAACTGGAATAAATTTATTAGTGAGTTGTCAACATTAGCCAATATGAGAATTGACCGCCATCTGTTAATTAGTAATTTTGATACCGTGCAGTTGATAGGTTTAAGCGATGCGTCATCGCGAGGCTATGCAGCGTGTGTTTATTTGCGCAGCGTAGATAGGGATGGAAATGTTAAGGTTCGATTATTGACGAGTAAGTCTAAGGTATAATGCTATAATAATAAGCTGTGATGGCCTAGCGGTGCGACCGTGTGAATCTCTAGAGACGATCATGGGTTCAAACCCGGGCAGACACCAATGAGTTTTTCTATTAAAACTTATGTGTCTAATTGATAATTGCAATTTATCACACGCTTTTCGGTGAAGGAAAACATCGTGAGGAAACCTGCATAACTCTAGAGAATTCTGGAGATATGTGTAACCTACCAATCCGCATTGGAGCAGCGTGGTAGGTCTTAGCTCCAACCCTTCTCTCCAAAAATGGAGAGAGGAGGCCTAAGCCCAGCAGTGGGATAGTAACAGGCTGTTACTTACTAAAGTCTAAGGTCGCTCCCTTGAAACCGATTTTGTCAATTCCTAGACTTGAACTGATGGCGGCCGTGCTGCTAGCAAAGGTTTTTAGGTTCATTATAAAAAACCTAACTGATTTTAATTATACAATAGTCGCGCTTTGCGATTCAACTGTAGTTTTATCGTGGCTACAGACGCCATTTTATAAATTAAAAACCTTTGTATCAAATAGGGTTAGTGAAATTATAGATGTTATTCCACCGAATGTTTGGCATCATATCAGCAGTGCAAACAACGCCGTAGATGTATGTTCGCGCGGCGCACTGCCTAGTCAATTTATACAAGTCGAGAAGGCTTGGCTTCATGGGCCGGAATGGTTGTCGCGTAGTGCCAGCGACTGGCCTACCAATACGTTTTTCATAAAAAATACGGATGATGTTTCGGAATTAAAAACTAATGTAGATACATTTTCATTTAATTCTTGTGACCGAATAGTTTCCAATAACGACCTTGAAGAAACTTTCAATAAATTCTCATGTTTTAACAAGTTACAACGCGTTTTAGCTTGGGTTCATCGGTTTATTAATAACTTAAAATTAAAACGTTTGAACAGAATTTTTGGACCCTTGCACTCCACTGAATTGAAACAAAGTCGTGCTACAATTGTCCATGTCGTGCAAACAAATCATTTTGATTCCGAAATCCAATGCTTAAAAAAGAAAGGTTACGTGGCTTCTCTACGTGAACTTTCTCCCTTTATGGACCCCGAAGGTTTCCTCAGGGTGGGGGGGTAGAATTCTGCAGTCAGACCTACCCTATAATACAAAACATCCGTTATTACTTCCTAAAAATGTCACACTACAATTTTATTAATTGAATATTTTCATAAGATGTATTTACATACGGGTCCTCGCAAGTTGCAGGGCATCTTATGTAAAACGTATTGGATTATCAATGCTCGTAGCATCATTCGCTCAGTGCTCTCAAAGTGCGCTAAGTGTTTTAAATTTCAACCAAGTATCGTTCAGCCTTCTATGGGTACGTTACCCACTTATCGGTTGAAACCTGGCAAGGTTTTCGATCATGTAAGTTGCTATATTGGAGGTCCTTTTATGGTAAAAGAAAACCAACGTCGCAATGCTAGAACTTACAAGGCATATTTATGCTTATTTGTCTGTTTTGCCACCAAAGCGGTTCATTTGGAGGTATTAACAGACCTCTCATGCGATTGTTTTCTTGCCGCTTTTGATCGTTTCGTAGCTCGTCGTGGTCTTTGCAGTTGTTTGTATTCTGACTGTGGTAAAAATTTTATTGCAGCAGCAAAACACTTAAAAGAGGTAGTTTACTTCTTTCAGAAGAAAGACAATTGTAATAGTATCTTAGACGGTCTCACGGCACGTAATGTTCTTTGGCATACCAATCCGCCGAATGCGGCATCAATGGGGGGCCTCTGGGAAGCCGGCATAAAATCGGCAAAGCATCATTTATACCGAGCTGTAGGTGATCGCGTCCTAACATTTGAAGAACTGGCCACAGTGTTCTGTAAAACAGAGGCCATTATGAATTCACGTCCCTTGTGCGCGTTATCAAATAATCCCAACGAATTTGACGTGCTAACAGCAGGACATTTTTTAATCGGGAAAAATCTATTAGCTGTCCCAGAATATGAAGTTGAGGACGTTCCTCTAAATAGATTGTCTCGGTGGCAGGCGATTCAAAAGATTTCTCAGTCGTTTTGGAAGCGTTGGTCAAATGACTACATTCATACGCTCCAGCAAAGGGAGAAGTGGTTTTCTTCACCTCCGAATATTAAAGTAGGTGACTTGGCACTTCTCAAGTCTAGCCTCACGCGACCATTACAGTGGCCTATGTGTAGAATAGTAGAAGTTCATCCCGGAGTAGATAAAATAGTTAGAGTAGTCACTGTCAGAACGCAAAACGGGACTTATAAGAGACCCGTTAATAAAATATGTCCGTTGCCTTATGCTAATTAAGAATAGGTTAGGTACGTTACTTAGCTTATGTTATTTAGATTAGTTTTAATTTTTTTTTAATTTAGTTTTAATTATAGGTACACTTAATATTTATTGTTACTAAGTTTAGGTCCACTTTACCGTACACTCCACAATTAGTTTCGTAAACTAGTAAATTTGCATCATTATAATACATTACATGCACTTAGGAGAAATCATCATGATGGTTTCGGTGGGGGGTATGTTCGATCTTTGCTTATTATATTGGTGGGTAGTTATACAAAACATTACTGCATCAATTTTTGTTCGTCTACCATCGCATTCAAATGGTGCGTAGACGCCGACTTGCCTTCCGGACGTTCAACAGACGACATGTTGTCGTCTCAGTGAGGAGTGTGATCTTTAAAATCAGACTCTTGCTTCGAGAACGTTCTGCGGACGATACGTTATTGTCCTTGTGAGGTGCGTGCATTTCCAAACAGTGAATAGTGCTGCGCCAAGTCCATATCCAGCTGGTGCGCCGTGCGTCTGGCAACAGGTCTCTGTCCATTCGGGGCGAATGTGGATAGCAAGGTTGGTGTGGTTTTTATTACTCACTGATTTGGGCAAAGATCTGCATATCGTTCACAAACATACAGTCCACTAACCAGCATTCTATCAACGTTGTTGTGACGTTCACACAGCCTATATTGAGTAGATTTTGAGAAAAGCTATCACATACAGACAGACATCTATTGGGGGCTTTGTTTTATAATATGTATAGATATTATAACATTTTATTATAATTACAAATAAATCTGGTCGCTTATAGTGAATGGACAAGTTGAAAACTTCAAAGTGCTAACAAACACGGTCTTTTACAAAGAACAGGATTCGTTGTGGAACCGAAGTTGAGATTCCTGGGATTTCTAGTAGCGAATGTCTGGAGAAATATACTTTAAATTCTTGTTTTTTCTTTATAACTTTTTTGTTTGCTCATCGCTTGAATAAATGTTATAAAGCTTAGTTATTTTGACAGTTTGACCTAAATTCTGCATTCTATTTATATTGCAGTAGTTTTTCAATGCCTAAAAACAGGGCTAAAAGACATTCTTTTAAAATAAAACCTATTTAGATCGATTTATCGCCACTGAAACCTCATACATACCGAATTTCATGTATATCGTTGCAGCCGTTTCCAAATTTCAGATATTAATTGCTAATGGACAAAATAATGTCACATATTTTATTCACGAATTTCTTAGCCATTAAATGTTATGATTATTTTTAGGTCAATAGTTTCACGTAATCAACATGCTTATACTGGAATTTCTCATTAGAGATATTTCATATGTTATTTATATGCTGATTAAAGCCATATAAGTGGAATTCCGAATTAATTGAAAATACATTATCAACCTATTAAAGGGTTCCTTATTAGATAATATTGTTGCGTAGCTGTCACGAAAACTAATAATCGAAAAATAATAAAAAATTCCGTCAAGATTATAAACTTATATTAATAAGAATAGAATATTTAGAATCTGCCTTGCCCCTACAACAAATTTATCGTAAGAAATGAACCATATGTTTCTATTTCAACTAATTAATCAACATCCTCCTGCCTTTATCTCACTCTAAGTGGGGTTGGCACAATATGTTATAAACATGTTGTCACATGATTTGGCTAGGTATTTTACGACCGGCCTGCCTGACGTAAACTTACCTTAGCCTTTTCGCGACACCTCGGTAAGAAAGAGGGTGGTCTATTCTACTCGGCTGGATACAACACGGCGGGTCAACTTACCTTAGTCGCCTTTTACGACACCTCGGTAAGAAATGAGGATGGTACTATTGTATTCAGCCGGATACCACACGGTATTTCGTGGTCGAAAATAATAGTAATATTTTGATATTATCCGGAATTAGAGCAAAATGATATCATTATTTTATTTATTAATCATACAAAAACTGAATTAAAGCGAAATTATTATAATGCTCCTCGGTAGGAAAAGGGTGGTAGTCTATTCCATTCAGCCGGATACCACAGAACGGGACGACTTACCTTAGTAGCCTTTTGCTACAACTCGGTAAGATATGAGGGTGGTCTATTCTACTCAACAAGATATCAGACGGCGGCTGGTCATAAAATATCTTTTACTTTAAACATGAAATATTACTAACAAAACATGAATACTATACAAATGTATATCTAAATTTCTGTTAAAATAAAATACTTCACGTAGGTGTACCGCGTAGGAGCAAAACAAAAAACACAAACGATTAAACTGAACAAACGAGCAAAGTTGCCGCCTCGTCAGCGCTCGCCGTCTAGTGATATACAGAGTGATCCATGAAAGTACTAGACCCTTGGGCTTTGATGTAAGTCACAAGTGGAAGCGGGCAAAGGGCAAAGTCTGTTACCTAAAGTCGTATTTTGTACTTATTGTTTGCCCACGAGTGCTGGTGACCGCTTGAAGTCTATTATTTAATTCAATGAGAGAATAATAAATTAACGGTAGATAACAAAGTCACTAAAAAATTAAAGTAAAAGGTAAAGCAGCGACCTATTACTGCTGGCCTCTTCTCTCCGTTTTTGGAGAGAAGGATTAGAGCTACGACCTACCACACTACTCCAATGCGGATTGGTAGGTTACACATATCTCCAGAATTTTCTAGAGATATGCAGGTTTCCTTACGATGTTTTCCTTCACCGAAAAGCGTGTAATAAATTGCAAATATCAATTAAACAGATGTTTTAAACAGAAAAACTCATTGGTGTCTGCCCGGGTTCGAACCCGTGACTTCCTCAAAAATGTCGCACGGTGCTACCGCTGGACCATCACAGCTTTTTACAAAGTAACTTTGAACAAAGTCACTAACTAGTAATAATTTATACTCTGACTGACTGACTGCCCCTTTGGCGCAGTGGGTAGTGCCCTTGCCTGTCGCCGAGGGCCAACATAATCTATAAACAATTTTATGGTTCCTCGAGCCTGGATGTATATTTGTATTTAAAATTATATACATATATATTTACCAGATGTATCTCACCCATAACAGAAGTATAAGTTACTTACTATGGGGACGGACGACTGTTTGTGTAAGTGTCCCATATATTTTATTATTTATTTAAAATAAAATTATACTGAAACTTATAAAAAATATTACTTTTCTCCTTTACCTATTTTTTTGGTAACGTCGCCGTGTATTTGTCTTTTGGACAATTTTAGTAAATGATTTGGTGTACTTAAAAGTGATATGCCATAATAATTTTCCCGCTTTCACTTGTAACACGCATACAGCTTTCAAATTTACGACAGACGTCACGTCATGTGCTGAATCAGTACGTTGTACAATATTTCCGTATATCTATGCAAATTTAAAATACAGGACAATACAAAAAAAAATGACAACAGCAGGTCAGTATTTCCTGGACTTCAAATAGAACAGATGCTTACAAATACCTTAGAATTCTAATACTAATCGGTTTTTTTATTTTAGCTTTCCATCACGATCGATTTTCGAGCTATATCATTTATTTATGTTCTTCCACAGATCTCCTTGTCTCTGGTTTGTTGAAGCAGAGATACTCTAAGCACAACGCGCTCAATCGCACATTGTACTCGAACCTTACTTATTAAGCCTATAGTTAGTTAATAAGGTTCAGTTCCATCTTATTTACATAAGTATTTTCGTCTTAAAAATCAACAGTGTGTAGATAGTTAGTATTGTAATTTGGAAGTATGTTACACATACGCTCGTTAGTATTGTAATTTAGAAGTATGTTACACATGGTCACATTACAGCATCGTGTTAACATTATTTTTACGGCTGAAAAACGTATTTTAAAAGGAGATCTAGAGCTTCACACGCAACACACACTGTTCAAATAATTAAAGAATATCTGGGTGACTAAGCCTTGCTCGGTTATTTTTTACAAAATAAAAAAAGAAACTAAAAAAAAAAGAAAAAATTATAGTGTAAAATGATAGTGGGGTTCGATCCTAGGTATTTTCATTTCGCGTGACCACCCGTTTCCCGAATAAGCTACGCTGACTTGACATTTCACGGCAAAAATTGTGTTGTATATATACAATGAATTAAAAGTAAATTTAAGTATTTTTTAATGCCCAAAAACAGGGATTAAACGATTTTTTTTTCAATAAAACCTAGTTAGTTCGATTTTTCTCCCCCAAAACCCTACAATTCAATACTTGATGAACGATATTCCGATATTATTAAATGATGCTTATAAAAGTATTAATATGAATGAAGAGTATTAATAGTAATTAATTAGAATATCTATGAATCTATCTATCTATGAATCCATTGTAAAGTATACTTGATAGCTCTAAAATGGGATCGAACGTTTACGTACCTGACCACACATTCAAAGCAACATTTGGTGTACCAACATTCGAAGAGCTAACAGCAACTGAGACACATTGCTCTTAAACCACAGGCTTACATGCCTCTATGAAGCCTCAGGCCACGGCTGTCGCTTACATTATCGGCATCGCACCGACAATCTGCCTACATCACGACTATGTAGATAATTTGATTAATTCGAGAGAAGTTGAAGGAAATTGTTATTCTTCCATTTCCATCACAGTATATTATTAGCAATTTAATTGTTGTGTATAAGAATATACATAGATCATCATCATTCTCTTACTATTATCCCACTATAAGTGGGGTCGGCATAATCTTCGGTCTTCTTCTTCCGTTCTCCTCTATCATTCGTCAACTCTGGTGCCACTCCTTTAATGCATATCCATCCATCTTTTATTCGCCCATAGCCATACATCCATCCACATTCATATTTAAAACTCCTTTGGTCACATGATACACATAGATATAAAAAAATTGGCGATATATAACAGACAAAGTATAAACCGACATAAGCTTGCGGCTCCTGCTTTGCGGCTTGCAAAAATACGCAAGTCGTTTGTGGATTTAGGTATAAGATTCTATTATAAAATTCCGCATTGTAGCTTTGGCATTGCAGCAGTTAAAGACACTGTTAAAAAGAGATTGATAAAGAAAGGCTTCTGTACTGTTGAGGATTACTTAGATGTTAATCTTGTGTGGATATAGCTACTCTTCGGAACTGTGCAAGACAGTAGTGACTAAATGTAACGAGTAATTAGAGTTATATTTTTAAACCGCTGAGTTTCTTTCTGGCTCTTTATTGAAAACAGAGGTTTCCTCAGTAATATCTGGTTTGTACTCAATTTGGATCTTTTAAAACAAAATAAAATCTAAATTTAATAACCAAAATTTCCAAAGACTATAGAAAATATTGCATTATTATACTCCATTAAACCTACACGTAAAAGAGGTCGTTTACAGTGAACGGACAGTTTGAAACTTTAGAGTACTAACAAACTCGCTCCGTCTCTTTTAAAGCATAGAATTCGTTGTGCGACCAAACTTTAAGTTCTCAAGATTCTGTAGTCTTTGAAAAATGTCCTTTGAACCGTTTTGAGTTTATAAAAACAAATAAAAAATAAAATAAAAAGCCTTTTATTTCTAAAAATTATACAGATATAAATACAAAAATAAATTATTTGTCAAATTGTCCAAAAAGATGTCAAATATAATATATGAAAAAAAATCAAAGTTGATGTCAAAATACAAGTTTATTAGAAAAAAAAAATGATTAGTCGAATTGATTTTTTCTAGTTTGTGAGAACCCCTCTTAGGGTAAAGGCGTCCTCCAAGTTCTTCCAAGTGTCCCGATTCATTGCTGTTCTTATCTATTGGTCAACTCTAGCTAGGTGTCCTGCCCAACGCCATTTTAATTCACGTGCATGTTGTAAGAAATATTTTGCCTTTGTTTTATTTCTTATATAGGTGTACTTTATTTTCTGGATTCTCTTAGTACCAACCTTTTATTCATTTATCCGGGGTAACAAAAACTGTATATAGCACAGAAGTTACAACAAATGATGTATATAGCTTTACGCATGTAGTCAAATTTTATATTGTACGAGTATAAAACTGCATCAAAGTTTATTTACGGTAGCTGATTGGGACGTTTTGCATATGAAAAGTCAATTGCTACGGAAAAAATTGGAGAATATTATAACAACTGATATATTATATTAGTTGTTGTATATTATTTTTTTGTAAAAGAATATTAACTATTATATGTTGTAATTTAATTGTAATAGTTAACTCAAAATGCCTGTGTTATCAGGCTGCGCAGAATAGACCACTCTCATTTCTAACCGAGGTGTCGTAAAAGGCGACTAAGATAACATCATCCGCCTGAGTGAAATAAACTAACCTCATTTTTTACCGAGGTGTCGTCAGTCATTTAGAAAGAAATTGTTACAAAAGCTATAAATTTCGAAATGCAAAATGTTTGTCTTTAATATTTAAATGAGTTAATCTTGTTGTACCTGGTTGACCAAGCCTTACTCGGTAACTTTTTTCAAAACGAAACTTCAAAAAAAAAGAAAAAAACAATTAGGTAGGTGGGGCTTGATCCTAGGTATTTTCATTTTTCGAGACCATCTGTTCCCCGAATAATCTACGCTGACTTGGTAGTTTATGGCAAAAATAGTGTTGTATATATTCAATTGAAATTTTTATATTTTTCAATACACAAAAACATTAACATTAACGTTTTACCTCGTAACCGAAGCATTGTCAAGAAATATACTCTATGTTAAAGTGGGGTTAATGAAATATATTAGAGATAAATTTTGTATACTTTTTTTGTAAATTTGTGTACCTTTTTAGCATAAAATTCCGTTGGATTATGTATAAGAAGTATATTTAGAATTGTAATATAGAAATGAGCAAAACTTAATTTCAAGTTCAGCAAAGTTCGCGAGCGTGTGTTAAAAAAAGATTTCTCAATATTGTTGGTAAAGAGTCTGCATTATTACAAGTTATTAAATTTAGACGTAAACGACGTCGTTTAAAGTGAACGGCTAAAGTTTGAAAGTGCAGCGCGCTAACAAACTTGCTCTGTCTCTTGCAAAGTGCAAAATTCGTTCTGAGAACAAACTCGAGGTTCTATTTTTTGAGTCGATTAACGATCGAGCTCTACTTACATATTTAACTTTTTGGCGGAAAAACGTGATTTTCGTCCATAAAAAATATTATCAAAATTTTCTAGATGAAACTTCTAGAGGGATATGAGGGAAAGACGAAATAATGAGTCCCTCTTATTAACTTTACCTGTTCGCGATGATATATCGAGCTTTGATACAGTCTAAGCAGTATGTAAAACAAAACATTCTGCCGAGGTATTGCTTAAGGTCCTTGTGAATAACTAACTTTTTTACAGGAAATTAATTAAATTTATAATAGTAAGTTAAATAAGTTAAATTAAATGTCGTTAATAAAATATTATTTTTCTGTGAAGACAAAGTTATTATTTTTCTGTAAAGACAAATTATTAGCGCACATTGTAGAAAAAGAAGTGAAGAGTAGAAGGAAAAGGTAAATGTTTATATGTTTAAATTTACATGTGTACTGTATATTAAAATCTTTACTTCATTCTCAACCTTCCGTCATCTGTACAGATAGGAAAGACTGTCTTATATTCATCTTTACAAAATACAAAGGTAAGTTTCTTGCAGCGCTGCAAATTGAAACTTCGCTCATTTAATCAAACGGTGTCTTTTTAATAGCACTTTGATGGGGAGCTATAAAGTTAAAGTAGTTATCAATGTTATGAAGTGTCTTTAATAGACTACCCGTTACAATGATACACAACAATACAGCAAGATATTAAATTACTGTGTGCTATCCGGCTGAATAGAAAAGACCACTCTTATTTCTTACCGCGACAAAGACGACTAAGGTAAGTCTTTTTTTTAACTTAATAAGGCTAGCGCCTGGCTACGATCTCACCTGACGGAAAGATGCAGTGTAGTGTCTATTCTAGTCGATCCGCCGTGTGGTGTCCGGCTAAGTAGAATAGATCACCCTCTTTCTTACCGAAATGTCGTAAAAGGCGAATAAGGTAAGTTGACGTCAGGCAGGTACGTAGCCAAATCATGTGACAACATGTTTAAAACATGTTGTGCCGACCCCATTTATAGTGGGATAAGGGCAGTAGGATGATGACAGCAAGCAAATTTTAAATTATTTCACACCTTCCTAGGAATTTTTGAATGATTTGTAAAGAGTGTAAACTCTTTTCCATCTTTGGTTTGAAGTTCAAAGATATTTATTTCAATTAATACATTATGAATAAAAATACAGATGAATTTTACAAAGCTTAAATAGAAGAAATTACTTAAATTAATTATAGAAGTAATTTATTTTTTTCCCTTTGAATGAATTTTTTACCGAAAGCTTAAATAAAGTGTCATTCAGTACTTCATAAAATATTTTTTTTAATAATCTTTGGATATCATGTTTGAAGCTTGTAACTTTCCCATCCATATCTCACTATATCTTATTAATAAAATTCGCGTGTCTTAATGTTAGTTATCTTACTTCTCCGAAACGGCTTGACCGATTTTTATGATCGCTAATACACAAAAAATGACTTTTTCTGATTTTAATTTTCTAGGAATTTTGCAATAGATAGAGGCGACTTATACTGCGATACTGCGTACAAAACAAACATTTTTAAGAATGTATTTTGAGGAAATTTTAAAGAAGATATGTCATAAATTATGTGCGGTGCTACGTTTTGTTGGTAATTATGACTTATATACTATAAGTTCAGACCTTCTTCAATCTTCAAAGTAACTAAACTTAAAGCTGGACCACTAGGGGCTATAAATAATAATTTGTGTCACATTTATCCTTGCTAGATTATTTTATTATATTATCTATGTTCATATTCAGCCGTGTGGTATCCGGCTGAATAGAGTAAAACCACCCCAATTTCTTACCGAGGTGTCGTAAAAGGCGATTAAGGTAAGTCGACCCGCCGTGTGGTATCCAGCTGAGTAGAATAGACCAACCTCATTTTTAACCGAGGTGTCGTAAAAGGCGACTAAGGTAAGTTGACCCACCGTGTTGTATCCGGTTTAGTAGAATAGACCACCCTCTTACTTACCGAGGTGTCGTAAAATACGACTGAGGTATATTGACGTCAGGCGGGCGGCCGGTCGTAAAAACGCAGCCAAATCATGTGACAGCATGTTAATAACATGTTGTGCCGACCCCACTTGGAGTGGGATTAGGGCAGGAAGATGATGATTATCTATGTTCATATTATCAGTCAGAGCAGCATTTGATATACTATAAAATATTTTCTATAAAACAGGCGTTAATTTGCGGAATTTCTTTAGTCTTAAAAAAAGCATACTAAAAACGGAAACTTACGTTAGTCGCCTTTTACGACACCTCGGTAAGAAATGAAGGTGGTCTATTCTACTCAGCCGGATCTTCCCAACTGGCAACAATGTCTCGGTCTTTTTGCAATTCAATATCAGGCAATCAAAAAGCAAGTCTTGCGGGGTTCGATTATTTACAAATTCTGCATTACGAGTATGTTAGAATGTTTTCAAAAACATTTGAAACTTTATTTTTCAACGTTTCATTATTCGAATACATTCTACCTTACTGGTTAAGATTTATGTATGGACAAGTTGTTCAAAGTTCGTTGAAATATAGTATTTTAAAAACTCTTGACTATATTAAAATAAATAGAATCCACATGGCTCGCTCAGGCAGTACGCCAGATTGTTTCTGTGTTACTGTCATGAGTGCCGCGCGTTTCCAATAACACTCAAGAGATAGTTTACTTCAGTAAACGTTATAATGTTTGACCCACGTTGAGACTTCAAATATAATAGTTGCTCAATGACCAACGCCGTGTGGTATCTGGCTGAATAGAATAGTACCACCCTCTTTTCTTACCGATGTGTCGTAAAAGACGACTAAGGTAAGTTGACTCACCGTGTGGTATCCGGTTAAGTAGAAAAGACCACCCTCTTTCCTATCGAGGTGTCGTAAAATACGACTGAGGTAAGTTGACGTCAGGCAGGCGGCCGGTCGTAAAATACGTAGCCAAATCATGTGACAGCATGTTTATAACATGTTGTGCCGATCCCACTCAGAGTGTGATAAGGACAGGAAGATGATGAGTTGCGCAATGACCAATTTTTTTTTCAATTTAATTTTTCAGTTTTCATTTTATAACACAGAAAAAAAAAGAATAAATGTAACGTAAAGGTTTAAATAACAAATTTTGACAGAAGCTATGATTTTATTTTATTTATTTATTTTATATTTTGGAAAGAAACAATGGTTCTATTACTATATAAAATATGTTTAAACATATATATATATAGCATACATCACAAAGTTTCCACTAAAAATATACATAATGATATAATAATTTTTCTAAAATCCGTATTTGTGACTTGACTTTTATATATATATATACCTTAAACATGCAGGATTACTTACATTCATCACGACACGATATTTATTGGTGATGAATGTAGTCTAATGCTTGATGCATCTTCAAGTTTAAGGAATGTAAACGTTTTGTGCTTCTTAAACTTAGAATTACATAAATTTTCTTAACAAACGCGTTTTATATCAAAACAATTATTTCATAACTTCTTCTGTCTATTAAAAATTAACTCAAAAGTAAAAACTCAAACCTACTTAACAGATTTTCATGCAGATTTTACGAAATAATATAAACCAATTACAAAGGTTTTAGTGTATAATTAGTTAACTATGTAGTTGAAGTACGAAGATAATGACAAACACCTCGGGAGCTTACAGGTACATCGATTACGCTGTATAAACTCTTTAAGATAAAATCGCATCTCAATCATCTGAATCGTTACATAGTATCAAAGTTTTTTCTAAAACTAATTGCTCTCTGCCCGGTTTTAAATAATGATAACGGTAGATATCCAAGGAAATTTAATTAAATTTTCGCATAATACCGATAGACAACTTGCACTTATAGTAAAAAGGAAATTTTAAATTATTAAGCATTAAATACGATGTCAGTAATGAACTATTTCAAACTATTTTCGAAGTATGAGACATAAGGTAGTGTGACGATGTGAAATATAAACCAGACTTGATTCTAATATTTGATTTAGTTCCGTCGTGCTTTTGTTCTGCGACTAGATGTGTATTTAACTAGAAGAGCATACCGAGCGACCTCGAGCCTCAATAAACTAAGAGTACTATAATTATATATGCACTTTATAGAAATACAATGTATGTATAAAACAGGTTTCTGGAATGTTTAATAATTTATTATATTTAAAAAAATCCTTACAGTACTTTACTTTATATTGTGTTTTATATATATATATATATATATATATATATATATATATATAATTATTTTATCCCCGCTGTGTGGTATTCGGCTGAGTAGAATAGACCAACCTCATTTCTTACCGAGGTGTTGTAAAATGAGACTGGGGTAAGTTGACGTCAGGCAGGCGGCCGGTCGTAAAAACGCAGCCAAATCATGTGACAGCATGTTTTTAACATGTTGTGCCAACCCCACTTGAAGTGGGATAAGGGCAGGAGGATGATGATATAATTATTTTATCAAGAAACGTGACAACGAACTCTTTGTTTCATGTTATAACCTATAAGCTTTTCACCGCGTCTGGCGTAAAATCATTTTGAAAAGCTCATCAGTAAAAGCAACCATTACCCTGTGGCCTGACCACACCTGCTTTGGATATTAGGATATATGATTTCCGTAGTAAAGCTTTTTCTAATAACCGCTGAACCTATAAAGTTCGAAATCTTTGGGCAAACAGGCAATTTCATAGCTGGTTGTTTCGATGATTATATATGGTTTAAATTTGTGTATGGTAGTATTTGTAGTTTGGTGTGGATATTCCGTGGAGAGACCTATGTCCAGCAGTCAATGTACATCGTTGGATTGAAAGACAGGGTGAGAGAGAGGAGAGAGAGAGAGAGAGAGAGAGAGTTGTATTTTCGAGTAGTTGGTATAAAGGCCGAGCAGACGTTTCTGGGTTTTTGGGTTTCTGATCATAATCAATTATTTTTGTTGTAAAGAAACATCGTTAGGTAACGGTAATATTCCTTGTATATGTGTAACTTTTCGATACACACCAGAGCAATTTAGTAAATTTAAGCTCTAATTACTTCTTCATAGGAGAAAGAAAACCATTACCCAGCATTAAAAAAATATATCGAAACTTTACTAACAGTGAATTTCTGATAAGATTCATTGAATATGAAATATAGTACAGTTAAATATAGCACTTTATGATAAAAACTAGTAGAGTTACGTTTCAAGCACTTAAGGGGAGTTTTATCAGATTCGCTATATCTTTGAATGCTTTTTAGCCAATTTAGTATTCTATTTGACACGGCATCTGTCCGGAGATGGAATAATTTATCCATAAGATTTCCCTAAGGGCGCTATGGAATAGAGACAGAATAAAATCTCGTGTATCAGTATTTTCCATTGTTCTTGCAACAATGAATAAAACTGGTTTAAGTAAGTTTTGATATGTGTAATCCCATTTTATGTAATACTAGCAATCACTAGCGGCTCTCGGAAAGATTTTTTTTTTGCTATTATAAAGAACAACCAAAAGGAAGTACTTTATTGATGTTGCGATCTAGCCAAGAGGCTTATAAGCATCTTAAAAATGACCTAAACTACACTATCACTATATTAAACTAACTCAAAAGGTTTTGTCTTTTGAAGTCTTCTTACGAGTCCAGTGGAGTCGAAAAGATTAAAACCGTTATATAGTCTTTTGATAACCATAAAAATGGTTAAAGAGGGTTAACCTTAAAAGCTAGACATATGCTGTTGCAGACTTTTGTTTAGTTCTTTTAGAGGTGAACAATTTTGTAGTGCACGATTTTTTAATAACTATCACCGTTTACTCAGCGCGCGCAAGGAAAGCTTTAACTTTAGTCGTTTAAGTACAATTTTTTATTGCTGCTCTTCTCCTATTAATCTTAGCGTGATGTTATATATAGCCTTCCTCAATAAATGGACTTATCCTACACCTAAAGAATTTTTCAAATCGGTCCAATAGTTCTTGAGATTAGCGCGTACAAACAATAAAACAAAGAAACTCTTCAGCTAGATGATGTATTTTGGTTTTTATGTAGTCTTTAATACCACATAATCTTGTGAATCCAGCGGTTTCCCGCAATTTTTTAATCTCGTCTGCTCCCGTAGTCTAGGGGGTTTACCTACTCTGTGTTTTTGGTGCGGGCACCTTGAGAACCCAAGGTCCATCGGTCCATCTTCGAACTATGTGCTACGCCCATTGCCACTTCAGCTTCGCGCCCTGTCAAGCTAAGACTGTAATTTTAGTCCTTTTACGGATCTCCTTATTTCTGATTTGATCACGCAGAGATACTCCGTGCATAGATCTCTCCATCGCCTATTGAGCGACTCTGAGCTTTCTTTAATCGATGCCACTCACAAATATAAAATTAATAATATAGAGAATAGAATTTATGGTTTACATGAGGCAAATGCTAAAGAACGCACCGTATGGCGTTCCGTAATAAAAATCAGGTATAGCGTAGAAGGATATATTTCGAGGCGAAACCATTGTTGAGACTGTGGTAGTGAATATGTGCAGTACTAGTAGTGTAATGTGGTGATGGTGGTTTCAAGCTAGTTCATTGTGCCGTGCTACTTTAAATATTTGGACTGATAGCTCCACGTTAGTTATTTTATATAATTTTATTAAAAGCAGAACAAATTAATCGTAATTTATTTTGTATGAGAAAATGAAGCGCCGTGCAACAAACATTAAAAAACGCATATGCTCCGCTCAAAGTGTTAAGTTGTTCTTTTACAATCTCAACTTATAAATCACTTATTTTTACTCCAAATCCTTCAAAATATTTTATGTTAGCATTTGTAAAATATACTCTGTATTAATTCCTTCTAAATCGTGACCCGAGTTAAGCATTGGTACTTTTTCTTTTGCGTCTACGATTTTTCTATAAGGCCTATAAAATTCGCCCAATTAGAGTCGCTAGGCCGTGGATGGAATAACTTTTGCTTGGAATCTTAATTGATTTTATTCTTCTTTTTTGCTTGTTAAGGCTTTCACTTCGGCTAAGAATATCGTACTAGAGTTTGTTTGTATTATAGCTAGTTATTGCAATAAGTTGAATTTTATAATGATTTAACCATAAAAATACTATAAAAGCTTTTACTTTACTTTTAACTGCTGCTGTATTATACGATATCTATCGCCTGAGTCGCTCAGTAGGTGAATAGCACACTGCAGAACAAGTTCGCTAACTTCACTGCAATTATGACGCATGGCCGATTATTCTGTTGCAGTGGGTTAAAAGTTATTTCATTGGTTTGAGGTGCTATTCACCTACATATACACAAGTAGACGAGTAAGCCGCGGTCGCACTAACTGTGTCACATACCAGACAAACCTCTTTGGTTATAGGTTTGTATTTTCTGTTATAATTGTGTTTCTTTGGTTTCAATAAATTAAAAAAAAAAAAAAACTACTACTAAACACCTTTACTTTCACAAAGTCAACAATCGTGTCGACTCGAAACCGAATATTATTTTGCTATAATCCGCGATAAAAGCGCGCAGTTTATATTTAACTAGTTATCGCCATCGGCTTCGCGTGGAAAGATTAAAACTGTAATATAATATTTTGATAACCACAAAAAAGCTTGAAGTGTCTCATTTTTTTTTGTTTTTGCTTTTTAATTAAACAATCCTATTAAGCAGTTATGTTTTCATAACAAGTTATAAGTAAGCCTAAAATTGTTTAAGAATCATAATTTAAAATTCTGTTGCTCTATAAATCTCGACACAATAATGAGACTTTGCGAATACCTAAACATAATTCAACGAGATAGTTGAGAAACACGTAAGTGGCCTCAAGTTTAAGAGGATCACCTTACGTCCTTTGGCCAGGCAACTTCAAATTCTCGACAAATTCCCAACTGTATGCTAAAGCTTCTTGCTCTAATTTTGATATCCCCTTAACTCGACAACTACTTGGAGGAGATGAAGCAAACTCTAGCCATATTTCTGAATTAGGTTAAACGAGGCTTTAAATTAAATTTACGTTAGGTAAAAGGATTTTGTAGCGCCAGTGGGCTTCTGCAGAATCATCTTCAAAGAGGCAAAATGTTCTGTAGAACAGACTCTCTACTACAGTTGTACCTTCAGCTCCACATGTCGGGTTGGATTCCTGACGAAAGCCAATCTTTTCTAAATACAATTTCTTGGTTCTTCGATTCTGCGTCTCTTAATATTTAAAAATTAATAATAATTCTCTGGGTGTAAGGGGGAGGCTCGTCCCAATCAGTCTCCCCAATTGTCAACCTCACCTGCACGCGGTGCACCCTGCAGATTAACCAACGAGGCTCTGGCGACCGACTAATGGCGGTATAACCATTCATATAGCTGACCTAAATTCTACCAGACCGACAGTGGGCAGCAGCACTGTCGGTGCGATATGGTCAGCACTGCGATCACCAACCCGCAGGCCAAGCGTGGTGATTACTGGCAATACCTTCATGGCAGTAAAAACAAAACCACAGCCCCTAGTTCCCGGCAGCTCCGCTATTCCCAGCTCTGGCAGCGGTTTGGGTAACGGCGGGGCAGGGGGTGTCAAGAATCTCCGGCAGAGATTCCGCTGCCAACCCCGACGACTAGACCTGGCAACGTACAACGCACGCACTTTGAGGGAAGACGAAAAGATACTCGAGCTGGAAGAAACAGTAAGCAAGTTGCGCTGGGATGTGATAGGATTATCCGAAGTCCGAAGAGAGGGAGAGGACACGATGATCCTAAAATCCGGAAACTTGCTTTACTACCGGGAGGGCGAACAACAGTCCCAAGGTGGTGTCGGGTTTCTCGTCCACAAGTCCCTTGTCAACAACATTGTTCAAGTCGAGAGTGTGTCGAGCAGGGTCGCGTTCCTGATACTCAGAATTACCAAACGGTATTCGCTGAAGGTCATACAGGTCTACGCACCGACATCGGCACATCCGGACGAGGAGGTAGAGGCCATGTATGAGGATTTATCTAGAGCCATGCATGCCTCTAAAACCTTCTACACTGTTGTGATGGGGGATTTCAACGCAAAGCTGGGCAAGCGAAGCGGCACCGAGTTGAGAGTAGGGCAATTTGGATATGGGCAACGGAACCACAGGGGCCAGATGCTGGCCGATTTCTTGGAGAGAGAAGATCTCTATATGATGAACTCTTTCTTCAGGAAACGACCACATCGAAAATGGACTTGGGTAAGTCCCGACGGTTCCACGAGAAACGAGATCGACTTCATCATGTCGACCAGGCGTCATATATTCAATGATGTCTCTGTGATCAATACCGTGAAAACCGGGAGCGATCACCGTATGGTTAGAGGCACATTGAATATATGCGTACAGCTGGAAAGATCCAGACTGGTGAAGTCTACGCTCCGACCAACTCGAGCTCATATTCAAAACCCCGAGAACTTTCAACTCGAGCTGAAAAACCGTTTTGATTGCTTAGCTGACTGCGCTTCTGTGGACGATGTAAACGACAGGCTAGTGGAAACTGTTCATGCGGTGGGGTCCAAATTCTATAAGACTCACCGTAAGAGAACCAATAAATTCTCGACCCAGACTCTCAAGCTCATGGACGAGAGGAACGAAATGAGGCTACAGTCTTCAGTAGACGCTTTGAGCTACCGTCTGATCAATAGACAGATTTCTAAGGCGCAGAAATGCGACCTGCGACACTTTAACACCGAATATATTCGAGATGCCATTGAGCGTAACAGGGGCTCAAAAGTGTTCGCAAGAGATCTGTCTATTGGGCAGAGGCAGTTAACGCGACTGAAGACCGATACTGGTAGTATCATTTCGTCTCGACCTGAGATTTTGGGAGAGGTTGAGAAGTTCTTTGGGCAGTTATACACCTCAACACAACAGCCTGTTGTCAATTTGGCAAAAGACCCAAGAGCCAAGTTGACCCGACACTATACCGAAGATATCCCGGACGTCAGCCTATACGAGATTAGTACGGCTCTCAAACAACTTAAGAACAACAAGGCTCCGGGTGATGACGGAATCACTACAGAACTCCTGAAGGCGGGTGGAAAACCGATACTCCAAGTCCTTCAGCGGTTGTTCAATTCCGTCATTCACGAGGGCACTACGCCGGAAGCGTGGCACAGGAGCGTGGTGGTTCTTTTCTTCAAGAAGGGTGATAACACCTTATTGAAGAATTATAGACCCATCGCGCTGCTGAGTCAGGTTTATAAGTTGTTTTCAAGAGTCGTAACGAATCGTCTCGCTCGTAGGTTCGACGACTTCCAGCCTCCCGAACAAGCCGGTTTCCGGAAAGGCTATAGTACCATAGACCACATATTCACGCTGCGGCAAGTTATACAGAAGACCGAGGAGTATAACCGGCCACTTTGCTTGGCGTTTGTGGACTATGAGAAAGCCTTTGATTCGGTGGAAACATGGGCTGTGTTAAGATCGCTCCAGCGATGCCGAATCGACTATCGGTACGTCCAAGTGTTGAAGTGTCTGTATGAAAACGCCACAATGTCTGTCCGTATCCAAGACAGAACTACGAGACCAATCCAAATGCGGCGTGGTGTGCGACAGGGAGATGTCATCTCCCCGAAGCTGTTTACCGCTGCATTGGAGGATGTCTTTAAGCTTTTGGATTGGAACGGACACGGCATCAACATTAACGGCGAGTACATCACTCACCTTCGATTTGCCGACGACATAGTCGTTATGGCAGAGTCCCTGGAGGATCTTAACACAATGCTCGACGACCTCAGCAGAGTATCTCAACAGGTGGGCCTAAAAATGAACATGAGCAAGACGAAAGTTATGTCAAACTCACATGTGCCGCTCCACCCGATCATCGTTGAGAACTCTGCACTCGAAATTGTCGACGAATATATATACCTGGGACATACGGTCCGGCTAGGTAGGTCCAATTTCGAGAAAGAGGTCAGTCGCCGAATCCAACTCGGATGGGCAGCGTTTGGGAAGCTACGTAAGATCTTTTCGTCCAATATTCCTCAGTGTCTGAAGACTAAAGTCTTCGAACAGTGCGTGTTGCCAGTGATGACCTATGGCTCTGAATCTTGGTCGCTGACTATGGGCCTCATAAGAAAGCTCAGAGTCGCTCAGCGGGCGATGGAGCGAGCTATGCTCGGAGTTTCTCTACGTGATCAAATCAGAAATGAGGAGATCCGTAGAAGAACCAGAGTCACCGACATAGCTCAGCGGGTCGCGAAGCTGAAGTGGCGATGGGCGGGGCACATAGTGCGGAGAACCGATGGACGTTGGGGTCTCAAAGTGTTGGAATGGCGACCCCGCACCGGAAAGCGCAGTGTCGGAAGACCCCCTGCTAGATGGACAGACGACCTCAAAAGGGTCGCGGGGAGCCGCTGGATACAAGCGGCACAAAATCGTGTGTTCTGGAGATCCCATGAAGAGACCTATGTCCAGCAGTGGACGTCCATCGGTTGAAGAAGAAGAAGAAGAAGAAGAATAATTCTCTTAATAAAGTATGTATTGAATTATACATGTACTCACTCCGCCAGCGGCTTTGCCCGCGTGGAAATCAGTGTGTCACAAAATTTTTCCCGAATTGAACATTTGGACATACAAGTAGTTATTGTGAGTTAACCATAAGGGATAGAGACATGCTGTCGCGGACTTTTTTGTAAAATTTTGGAAGATCTACAACTCTTTAGTACATTACTTTAGTGTACTTCTTCTGGTTTACGCGGCACACGCGAGTAAAGGTCCCAGCAGGCGAGTTTTTTTAAACAGCAAGACCTAACACAATTTACATACAACGGTAATATACTATTAATCAAAACCTTTTGGAAGAATTGCTTTTTTGAATCTTTTAATAAAAACTGTACAAAAATCCGTTCTGTAGATTTTGAGAAAATCAATCACAGACAGACAGCTTTTGGGTACTTAGTTTTATAATAAGTATAGATTTATTTACCAGTCGTCTGTCATCAATGACTTAAGTAATGATTTTCTTACTTTGGGTACAGATTACTGTGTATTTAATTATCGCGTATTTATTTATTCAATATAAGATTCTTTTCTTACTTTCTCACTTTGGGTACAGATTACTTTGTATTTAAGTATCGCGTATTTATTTATTAAATACTAGCTTTTACCCGCGCAACTTCGTTCGCGTGGACTGTAGTCTTGAAATTAAGAGTGGCTTCTGTCACCATCCAAACCTTCAAATATCTCCATCACAAAAATCAAATCGATCCGGGAAGAATCAGAGGGATTTATCGTTTGATCAAGAGCTCAATATGATAATTTTAGTAAATAACCCGTACTTACATGAAATATATATTAAAATAGCGCAGTAAAAGTAGTACAAAAACTTTATATACATGAAAAATTCATAATGTTTTCTGGAATTAAATATCTCTATAAATATTATAAGCTTTGGAAACGTGTTAGAAAACTTATTTAATAATAACATTTATACGTAACGAATCAACTGTCAAATTGTTTTTTTTTAATTACCTATACGTACGGCGCTAGATTCCAACGTTTTTAGTATAAATACGAAAAATTAAATTTAAATGTTTTTGTTAACATAATATTTTAAAATAGGTATCGGAAAATATATTAAACTTGACTTTATTAACTGTAATGACTTTTCAAATATTAAAAATGGTGTTTAGAAATAAAATATTTTTTCATTAGCAGTATGACGTAATTTCTATGGGATTCAATTAAATAAAACTTCCCAAGACATGTCAATTAATATCATTTATTTCGTACTTGTTGCCATAGACTACTAACTAAAGACCGTTGAAGAATGCGTTTTCTTGAAACGTCTGTTTTTTTGACAACAAAAATTATATATGATTAAATATTACTTGAATTTAAATGATTATAACTTATTTTTATATTTTCACCACAAATCCTATCTTTTTAATGTGTTATTATGGTATTTAGCTAGTAATTGTACATGTACATAGCCTCAAACTAATAAATAAATATTAGATAAAATAATAATTGATACTAAGATAACAAATATTTTTCTATTTAACAACACTAAAATTATTACTCTGGTCTGGGCCAAAAGATGTTACATACATCATTCTGGCGGTCTCTTTTTTATTAAATATTTTTCTCCGGTTTATGAAATAAACAAAAACCGAAATATTAAAAAAAATAATAATAATAACTTTTTTAAAGATTTTTATACGTTACCCCGGTATATAAACATTAATTTTGCCAAATTTCATCTATATTGGTTCAGCGAATTGACCATGAAAACGTTACAAATAGACTTTCGCATTTATAATATTATTAGTTTATTTATTTTACTAAATAACCCGTATTACTTATATTAATAATTCATTGTTATTACAATGTTAAATTTTCTCAGTTAAATTTGTCCAGTAAACGAATAAAATAAAATAAAATAAAATATAAATACTCTTTAAAGATAGCTCTTTTGACGTAAGCCGAAAAACATAGAATCTAAATACTTCGTAAATACAGATTTGACTTGATTTTGACACATCGTAAATAAAAATTAGTTCCATAGGTTTATTATAGATGGCGTGTTGAATGTCATCGTATTTGATTCCTCCTGAATTTAATTCCTGTTGAATTAACAGGATTTATATAGCCTATATGTTACCCCGGTATATAAGGAATATTTATGCCAAATTTCATCGATATTGGTTCATCGGATTGGCCGTGAAAACGGAACCGACAGACAGACAGACAGACAGACTTTCCCATTTATAATATTAGTAAGGATAAGATTCTTTTCTTACTATATAGTACGCTATGAAATGCTTTCGTAATAGACTTGAGTCTATTAAAATAATTTTTAAACGAATTTGGAGTATTATTCTTATTTATGTGTATCAGGTGTTAGAAAATATGCTCTTACTGAAACTATAAAACATGTCGAACAAAGCAAGATGTACAAGTCTCTGAGCGCTGATAAAAAATTCATGTATGTAGGAATTTCTGTTGCAAATATGTATGGAACGTATCTGACATAGCTTCGGTTAGATACGGAAATGTTTTCCACAATCGACTCCAATATGCTGGAAGGAGATGAATATTGGCAAACGGTTTGATGTTGTATTGATAACCCTACTAATATTATATTTGCTATTACTGCAGTTTAAATAAACTGTTAAGGGGAGGCTGATACAGAAAGCCTACTATACTGTTGAGGATTACGTAGACGGTAAGAATGCGTGGATATAGCTACTTTTCGACGTTTTTCAAGATTAGTACTGAATGTAATTAATAATAACAATTATTTTGAAAAGAGAAACCGCCGTTTTTCTTCCTGGTTCTTCTCAGTAGAAACAGCTTTCGAACCAGAAACGGAGTTGACGATTCAAAAGCGCTTGTTTCAAACATGTTGTTACTTGATTAGTTAGTTATTTAACGATCTGCCTTTCGCCTGACTGCCACCAATTTACCTTAGTCGCCTTTTACACCGCCTTGGTAAGAAATGGGAGCGGTCTATTCTACTCAAACAGATACCACAGGGACGTAATATATTTTACGTAAATATATTTGGAAATATAAAGTTTTCATATTAATATTTCATATTCATATAAATATAATATTTCATATTGAATATAAATATATGAATATTTCATATTCTATACAATGATAATATTTATGGAATTGAAACCATTTAATGGGGAGCGGATTACGGTCGGAAATCCGGAGTTTAATAAAATTTGAAATAAAATTCTAGTACAAACTGCATGCTCAACTTTCCATGCTCAAATAAAATGCAGTTTAATATACCAGATTATAAAGACGAAACTAAACACTTATGACCTCATTTTGAGAAGGTCGGACCAGCGTTCGTTCGTTACGTCAAGTGCGCTGGGAGTAAATCGCTGAACGTGAAATTGGGTGGCAGAGCATGGTCCAATTTGTAAGGCTTGCTTCGACCAGGTATATTACCCACTCGACCTAATAAGCCATCGTTAAAATGCATTTACTATTTATAAATATTCCCTGCAATTTTAGTATTGGATGTAGTTCTAATATTTAATAAATATTTGGAATAATTTTAGTTAATTTTGAAATTCGAGTTGCAATCTAAATTTTTACTGATAAACAATATTAAATTTTATTTGACTATATAGTATTTATAATGCCGTGTGGTATCCGGCTGGATAGAATAGTACCATCTTAGGTGTCGTAAAAGGCGACTAAGATAAGTCGATCCGCCGTGTGGTATCCGGCTGAGTAGGGTAGACCACCGTTTATTTCATACCGAGGTGTCGTAAAAGGCGACTAAGGTAAGTTGACCCACCATGTAGTATCCAGTTGAGTAAAATAGACCATCCTCTTTCTCGAGGTGTACCGTAAAACACGACTAAGGTAAGTTTATGTCATGCAGGCGGCCGGTCGTAAAATACGTGCCCAAATCATGTAACACGTTTATAGCATGTTTATGTTGTGACAACCCCACTAATAGTGGGATAAGGGCAGGAAGAAGAAGAAGACTATATGGTATTTATAATATTTCACAAAAAAGACTTAATGGAATGATGAATTCTATGAATATTTTTAAAAACATTAATTTTTCTTAAAAAATCATGTGGTTTTTTTAATTAAACAAAATTGAGACTTTTGAACATCTAAATATTTTACGTCCAAAAAACTTACTAAAGACTTAACCGGATACCACACGGTGAGTCAACTTACCTTATTCGCCCTTTACGACACCTCGCTAAGAAATGAGATTGGTCTATTCTACTCAGCCGGATACCACACGACGGGTCAACTTACCTTAGTCGCCTTTTATCACACCTCGGTAAGAAATGAGGGTGGTAGTATTCTATTCAGCCGGATATCACACGGCGTAAATTTTTACGGTCTTATTCATAAAAATAGCTTATAGAAGGTTTTAGACACGTTTTAGTTAAAATGCTCTATAAGCTTATAAGACGTTCCATAAAATTGTTTATTCATAAACCTTCTGTAACTGATCTATAACTAAAATGCGGTTATAAATCCGAATGTTGCCATTGTAAGGAATACTGGCTTCCGATTGGCCGATCATACCGAATTCGCCACAGATAATATGCGTCTACATACCGAATAAGTATAACCATAGACATTATTACGGATTAACAAATATTTTATTGTCTACGTCACGGGGTCGCCTTAGGGATGTAACTTGGAGTAGAAAAATCGATTAATAAATAATCAGTTTTTCCTTTTAATTTAATATATTCGTATCAAAATAATCGATTTTTCTGAATATTTGAAAAGTTGTCTTTTTAATATTAATAATTAATAAGAATAAAGGCTAATTAAAGTGGACAACTACCAATAAATGATAACAGATGCACTGTTTGTGAAATTCAATTAAAATGTCTACATTTGGCTAAATTGTTTTGATCCATTAATGCAAATCTTATCATAAAAATTAAAAAAAAGACTTAAATAAGAAGATATAATAATATATAATTAAAAGAATCGTTCTTTTTTAAATCGATTTATAAGAAGAAAACGATTATTAAAAATCGATCCTTTTACTGAAATTATCGATTAATGTAAAAAATCGAATTTTTCACATCCCTGATAAAACAAACGACAACTGACACACTTCAATTTCAATCCGTAAATACGTCAAATGTTGTTTTCGTAATAATCAGCTGTAGAAAGTCGGCCATCTTTTAACTTATAGCACTGCTATAGTAGGGTCCTGGGCTCTATAAAGTTATAAAAGACTTGTAGAATGGTTTAGTGCTAAAATGCGTTTATGAATAACACTTTTTGTAAAACGTACTATAACGAGTCTATAAGCATGTTATAACTATTATGAATAAGGCCGTTATTTTATTATATGAAAAAAAATATGAGTTTCCTTTTTGAATTTTCTTTCGTAGCACTTCCTAAATGTGTATTAGTCATACGGAAAGTTTATGCAAAAGAAAGTATTTGAGTCTCGAGTGAGTTGTACAAGTTCTGTGCAAACAAAGTTGCGAATATACCAATGAATTCACATGGAGTTGAAATGAATATTACGTGACTGAAGTTGGTTCTCGCGTGATAGATTGGGTTATTTATCTTACGCAACTGATATGATGCCCTCCGCAAATCATCGCCCTTTATAAACACTTTTGGATACTCATTCAATCACATACTCAATCACAAGTTTGTTTTTCCTATTTGTAACAATCCTTCCAGTAATATTTTACCCATTTTTTACCTTTTTTTAGTTCAAGATAGCGGTATTTGGCTTATAAAGCTTTAATATTTGAGTCAGAATTAAATTCTTGGCTCTTTGAGCTCATGTCTCCAGTGACAATAATTCGAATAAATTTGAATATTATGGTTGTCAAGATGGATTGTTGTTGAACACATCTTTAATATTTAAATGAGTTAATTTAGTATATATAAATTTATATTTTCGGAATCTCATAAACGGCTCCAACCATTTTCCTGAAATTTAGTATTTAGGGTGTTCTGGGGGAGAACAATCGATCTAGCTAGGTTTAATTTAAAAAAAATCGTTTTATTTTCGGGTACCGAAAAAATTCTAAAATGTGCAATAGATAGTAAATGATACTTTATCTGTCAAACGTAATGCTGTGTAGCCTAATGGTTCTGGTGGAATTTCTTTTAAAAATTTAGCGAGCAAGGCCGGTCACCCAGGTAGTTATATTTATTTACTAGCTGTGCCTGCGGTTTATACGCGTTGAAATCAGTATATGTAATTGAAATTTTTAACGTAAAAGTAGTTATTGTGAGTTAATCATAAAAAAGAGTTCTCTGTTTATCGCTACTTACGCGGCACACGTGACTAAAGCTATAGTTGGACGACTGAGCGACCCCTTTAACATAATTTACAATAAACCGTAATATAACCTAAATCTTCCCGAAAAATTGCACTACTTACCCAAATCATTTAACATGCTGGTAAATGATTTGGCTAATAATTTTAAGACCGGCCGCCTGGCTGACGTCAACTTACCTTAGTCGCCTTCTACGAAACACTGGTAAGAAAGGAAGGTGTTTTTTTTTCTATTCAGCCGGATACCAGACGGCATACACAAGAAACAGATTCTGTTAGGACTTTGTCTAGTATGTCAAGTTTCATTTTAATAAAAAGAAATGCTGTTTCGAAGTTTTTATGTCAGTAAAAACGTAGAAGCTAATTTCAAATGAATAAAATATTTTTATGCGCCCAATATTATACTGATGTTCATGCTACAACAAATTAAAGTGGCTGCGCGAATAAACATATAAGGGATATGAATACATGTTTCTTTCCCGCATTTCTTGAGTACCCAATTAAGGAAATATCATATCAACTCTTCAAATTGTCAATTACCTAAGTTATCTATTTTAAAAGCAACATTCTCCCTTATCCCACTCTAAGTGAGGTCGTCGAACATGTTTTCAACATGTTATAACATGATTTGGCAAGGTATTTTACGATCTGCCGCCTGCCTGACGTCATCTTACCTTAGTCGTCTTTTACGAGACCTCGGTAAGAAATGAGGATGGTCTATTCTACTCAAGCTCTACAAGTAAGTCAACTTACCTTAGTTGCCTTTTAGGACGCCTCGGTAAGAAATGAGGGTGGTTTATTCAACTCACCCGAATACTACGCAGCGGGTCAATTTACCTTGGTCCGATTTTACGATTCCTCGGTAAGAAATGAGGGTGGTCAATTCTACTCAGCCGGATATCACAAGGCGGATGTATTTTGAAAGCAAAAGCTATGATGTAAATTGGACCGTCTCTCAAAACATAAACGTTATTAATGTCATTTGTTAAATATATTGACGCGCGCGCAGTGACGACCAGACTGCGGCTTATTCAAATTCAAATTCATAATATTCTTTATTCAAATAAACTTGTAAACAAGTGCTTATGAATCGTCAACTCTACTGCTGGTTCGGAAAGCTGTTCCTACCGAGAAGAGCCAGCAACAAACTCGGTGGTACTCTTTTAAAAATACAATTTCATATTACGAAAAAAGTCCACAACTAAGTAGAATAAAAACGATAGACGATCTATCAAAGTATAGTAGGTTAACCATGAGTGTTTTTTTTATTTATGCTAGAAAAAAAATATTATTAGAATAATTTTAAAGATTTTTTCATACAATTGTGTCAAATGTGCTAGATACTCAGTTCACAGCTCACTGCAAGTTTGGCGAAGTTAGCAAATTCTGTTTATCCGGCGCCTGTCGAAACTTTTTGAATGATATGCCTCCAATGTTAAGTCAGAATGAAATTCTTGGCTCTTTTGAGCTTATGTTTCGGGTGACAATAATTTTATTAAATTTGAATATTATGTTTGTCAAGATTGATTGTTGTTAAACACATATATTGTGATTGTCGTAGGTATTGGTTTGCAATAGATCCTCATTTCTTACCGAGGTGTCGTAAAATGCGACTAAGGTAAGTCGACCCGCCGGGTGGTATCTGGCGGAGTAGAAAAGACCACCCTCATTTCTTACCGAGGTGTCATAAAAGGCGAGCAAGATAAGTTGACCCGCCGTGTGGTATCCTATTGAATAGAATAGATTAACTTCTGTCTTACCTACGTGTCGTATTTTACGACACAAAGACAGATGGCCGGTCGTAAAATACGTAGCGAAATTATGTGACAAAATGTTTATAAAATGTTTTGTCTACACCACTTAGAGTGGGATAAGGACAGGAGGATGATGATGAAGATGTTGCTTTGCAAAAAGTTTTTAACCAGAATATACAGTATAATACAAAAGGTAGTGATCAAACTGTGATGCATGACGGACCTGTGACCTTCAGCAATAAAATATGAGCCTATATATTTTTCAGTTTTTCGTACATTCCTACACTTTGTTTTCGTTCATTTTTCAATAGCAATCTCGACTAGATTGCTATTGAAAAATGAACGCTTGCTTTTATTTTCTTTTATCTTTTAAAAGTATATAATCAAATCACTAACAAATTTCAATCTGACTTCTTTTTGTAAGTTACTTTTAATTAAAAACAAGGAAACTTAAGGCTAAAATTACATGCTAAATTGATATATTCAGTTTCTTGTACTTTGTTTAAGTAAACACCGGTATTTTGTAGTTGAAAAGTTTGTCAAAATCTATTTTGTCAAAACTAGCTATAAAATTCTAAAGATTTTTAATCAATACTACTTAATCTAATACTTGTGATCTGGATGTATGACTAGGGGGAGGCCGAAAAAAGATAGATGGATTGTGTGAAAGATGATATGCATATTAAGGAGGTGGCACCAGAGTTGACGAAAGATAGAGGAGAATGGAAGAGAAGACATATTATGCCGACCACACTTAGAGTGGGATAAAGGGTAAGAGAATGATGACTCAAAGAGCGCCCTCTTCTTATGGTGTTGCGGAACTTCATCTAATTCAAATTCAAATTCAAATTCAAAATATTCTTCATTCAAATAAACTTGTAAACAAGTGCTTTTGAATCGTCAACTATACTGCTGGTTCGGAAAGCTGTTCCTAGCGAGAAGAGCCAGCAAGAAACACGGCGGTTGCTCTTTTTAAAAAATACAATTCTTAATGCTAGTTACATTTAATGTTTCTATCTTGTACAGGGTCTAATAATATTTATATCCACGCATTTTTATCGTCTAAATAATCCTCAACAGTATAGTAGGCTTTCTGTAACAGCCTCTCCTTTTTTGTTTTTAAACTGCTGTAATGGCAAAGTTAAAATTGATTGATCTGTTAATAAAAAAATGGAAAAATATCTTTGAAAAGCTATGACGCGTGGTTACTGTACAAAATTTAATGTTTATTCACAATAAAATAAGCGATTCTGCTGTCAGCGTCTTGTACGTCCTTTATAGTCATTCGCTTGATGTCCTAAACGAGATTTAGAAATATGTATGTTCTTTTCTCCTAGATTTGCAACGTTAAAGTATGTTTTGGGATTCTTCCCAAAACTAGAAAAGCATTTTCTATTATTCAAGATCAGTGTTTACTTCATAATTTATCCAAATAAAAAATCTATACCCTATAAAGTAGGCTAACTTGAATCGCCTTATTAAATTTCTTTGTATTTGTTGTGTTTATTTGAAAATTCGTAGTTAATAAGTTACTACCTTAGTTATAAGTCTGTTACTAACATTATGAGCCCTTGTTGCTTGAAATAAATACATTTGATTTGATGTAGAAACATAAATAAATTGATAACTAATTTTAGAAATTTACACAGAGGTTCCTTGAATGTAGCTATTGAATTCGTAACATGCCCGATATCTCATTTCTGATATCGATCCGATCGTTTTACGTGAGTAATGACATTTTTCATAATCAGAAAGTTTGGAATGTCAATTCATCATATATTCAAATTCCAAATTTTATTGATTGTATGATCTTATGATCAAATCAAAATATTCTTTATTGTAAAACAAAAAAAATACATAATATAATTTTTAAGCATATAAGAATATGTAAGAATATGATTCGTATTATAATTGAATAACAGAAAGATAAAGTTTCTTCAAATGCATAAAACTAATTCATTTGGTATTTAATTTACTGTCCGTAATTGAGTTACCCTAACTCTTCAAATTAAAGTTTAGTTATATACTGGATTTGAAAATTTATATTTAATCTTTAATATTTAAATGAGTTAATCTTGTATATATATATATATATATATATATATATATATATATATATATATATATATATATATATATATATATATATATATATATATATATATATGACGAATTAGGCTCGGCGCGATCATTTTTGAAAAGCGTGACGTCAGTATCGCTGACGTCACGGGCAGGGTTATCCTCCATAATTGGTGATAAATATAAACTGAATAGATAATTTTTATAAACTTTTATTTTTCAAGAGCTCTGTCCGCTGCGGCGGTCCGAAACGGAATAATCTCACGAGCTGTCGTGCGCTCGGCTTTTATAGAAAGACTGGGTGTATAATTCGATTGAACAAACTACCCACCTTTTCAACTAAAACTATTCTTTACTTACAAAGAAATGTTCTCAATTTTAAAATGAAATGTTTAAATTTATTACAATGTAACTTGCAAATATTAATTCTGAAGTCTGAACACGTGGTAAAAATATTAACCACGTGTTTTTATTTCAGTAATGAAGGTATTTATCGACAAATTAAACATCATAGTAACAATCTAAATCAAATGGCGTGATGTTGATATTCAAAGTACGGCTACCCGCCGACATATATATATATATATTCCGAAAATTCAACATGTAGGAGGTTTTGGGGGAGAAAAATTGATCTAGCTAGGTTTTATTAAAAAAAAAAAAATTGTTTTATCCCTGTTTTTGGGCATTAAAAAACACGAACATTTATATTGAATTGAATTTTCGCCGTTAACTGTCAAGTTGACGTGGCTTATTCGGGTAACGGGCAGACTCGAGAAATGTGAATGCCAAGGATCGATCCCCAACTAAATAATTGTTTTTTTTAAGTTTTTTTTTTGTAAAAAATTACCGAGCGAAGCTCGGTCACCCAGATATTATACATTTCATTTTGTTAAGTTGTATTGTTAACCAAAAATTCTAAGGCGTCTACTATGGGTTATATTGAAAGACCATTAACAAAAAAGTAAAAAATACAGATATTATATAGTTTAAGACACATAAATGACAATAAACAGCACCTATGCAATGCTTTCAGCAATACTAAATGCTGCGATTGCTTTTTCTCCGGCATAGAAACAGTGAAACGGAATTCGAATATTGAAGTGAGATTTCAATTTGAACATTAAAATTATGCGGGCTCACAAACCGGCTTACCCAATAATCTTGGGATAACCCAGGATAAATTAATATACACTTTGCACTAGATTGAACGCGGTGTCTAGTGAGAATATACTAGTATGTTAGGACGAGAACAGCCGGTAAACGCATTAAGATGCACTGTAACACGCTTAGTGTACGAACAAGACTTAGTGTGACACACTGACGCCAACATTGTCCAACCATTTGCTTTCATGGAGTCCTTTAGCAGAATCTTCGTTAGTGCTATACTTAAACTAGTCATCATCATGTTCCTGCCCTTATCCCACTCTAAGTGTGGTCGGCACAACATGTTATAAACATGCTGTCACATGATTTGGCTGCGTTTTTACGACCGCCTGCCTGACTTCAACTGACCTCAGTTGTATTTTACGAACCCTCGGTAAGAAAGAGGGAGTTCTATTTTACTAAACCAGATACCACACCGTGGGTCAACTTACCTTAGTCGCCTTTTACGACACCTCGGTAGGAAAGAGGTTGGTCTATTCTGCTCAGCCGGATACCACACGGCGGGTCGACTTACCTTAGTCGCCTTTTACGACACCTCAGTAAAAGAAAATGAGAGTGGTACTATTCTGTTCAGCCGAATACCACACGGCGTTGCTATACTTAAACTAATACTTTTTCAAATTAAATTTTTTCTTTATTCAAATAAACTTGTAAACAAGTAATTTTGAATCGTCAATTCTACTGCTGGTTCTTGCCGAAAAGAGCTAGCAAGATATCGGTGGTTGCTCTTTTCAGTAAATAATACTTGTAACTTAACATTAAGTCATTACTATCTTGTGCAGGGCCGGACAGTAGCTATATTCACGCATTATTATCATCTAAATAATCCTCAACAGTATAGTAGGCTGTCTGTATCAGCCTCTCTTAAACAGTTTTTTTAAACTGCTGTAATGGCAAAGCTAAAATTGATTGCGGAATTTTATTATAGAATCCAAACCCACAAGCGACTCACGTACCTTCGCAAGGCACTTATTGGTCTATTACAAAAACTGTTTTTATGCAACTTGAATATGTAGATGTGATTTTTTTTATTACCTCTTTAGTATTAGCTCTGACAACGACGGCGCTATAATGGCAAACAACATAACGCAAGCTAATACAATCTTTGGTAATAGCTACTCCAGTAAAGACCTACCGATTATAAGAATGGAAATTCAGCGTTACTACTTGTACTGTTAGTGTACCCCCCACTGCATACACACACTACCACTCTGAGATATCGTAAAGTGGATTCATTTAGCACCAGAATTTACGGTACCGAAATTTCTTAAAGAAATGTATGGTATATTCAGAATGCAAATGGTGACAAAGAAGGAGGAAATTAAGTACTACAAAATTGTTGTTACCTTGAAAACGAAATTATAAGCTATTCCAAATATGGTATACTAAAAAGATACCTTTGTTTTTATGTCTAGTTTGTGATATACAAAGTAATATGAAATATTTATGACAATTTCTCGGTTATATTTCCGTTTTCTCCGTTTTTATTATTATTATTATTTTTTCAATTTTATTTTAGATATATTCTATTTATTGCACGTCAAAATGGCAGAAAATGTTGTATCTATTGTTAAAGATTAGCTGCACTGATAATACGCACGATAGCGGCGACCTCTTATAATATCCGTTTACATATAATATCTTATGGACCACGTTCATGCAATAACAAAAAAAATATTATCATTATTAAATAAAATACCTCTACTATAATATATTGTTAAAATTTTTAATCATCATCATCTTCCTGTCCTTATCCCACTCTAAGAGGGGTCGGCACAACATGTGACAAACATGTTGTCACATGATTTGGCTACATATTTTACGACCGGCCGCCTGCGCGATATCAACTTACCATAGTCGTATTTTACGATACCTCGGTAAGAATTACCACGGTAAGAGGGTGGTCTATTCTACTTAACAAATACCACACGGTGGGTCAACTTACCTTAGTCGCCTTTTACGACACCTCGGTAAGAAAAGAGGGTGTTAAGATTTTTAATCAATAAAGAAATTATTTTTAAATCAAAATATTCATTTTTCTATGCTGTGTGTTGTTTGTTTGAGCGATCCTACACTTGCGCCGCTAGGTAATTAATAATTACAGACCAGATTGGTATTCCTTTAAGAAAACTTCATACGCGTTATGAAATATCTGCACGTAACAACCCACTGGATTGGAGTGATTCCCTTATTTCTTGTTATATTAAATTTTCTATAAAGATTTCTTGAAATAATTCTATTTTCTGATAGATTGTCTAAATAATGAAAATAATAGAAATGAATGCGTTTCAATTTTTCTTTGTCCCTTTACAAACGTTTCATTTACCGTAATCTATATTAAGTCAATAATTTATAAAACACAGGGTTTTTCAAAATTAACAATTTATTATATGAATATTTGTAAACTATTTAATCTTTTACAATATATTTGTTTACTTCAAAGTGTTGAGATATTGAAAAATATCAAATAACTGTTATATAAATGGTGCTTAATTCTTCTCATTCTCCTACCCTTATACTACACGCCGGCTCAACTTACCTAAGTCGTCTTTAACGACACCTCGGTAAGAAATGAGGGTGGTCTATTCTACTCTAAATAGCTGCTAAAGTATCATAGAAGAAAATGATTGATAAACTACATGTCATGTTAAAATATTGATACAAAAGTTTTATTTACTTATTTCATATATTCACTAGGCAAAGGCAAGGTTAATTATTAAGAACAGAGACTGTATATTTGCTATGTAATATTTACTATGTTATATTTAACTCTAATTAAAACATTATCTAATGCACTCAGTTTGTGATATCTGCGCTTTGTTAAAAACACCTTCGATTTTTGTAAGGTTTATAGATTTCTTAAAAAACAATTTCCGTATATTAATTTATTATCTGTGTCAATGACGAATTAATTAATTATGTCTTGGGGATTACTGCAATCTCATCAGAATATTACATTTTTGTTAAATTGTATAATTCCAACATTAATATCTTACCAAAAGACCTGTAGATTTATGAATTTTAATTTTGTTTCATCTACAGGGAAGTATTATCTTTCACAGCGTACATTATTTACGGGCAAATCTCGTAGATTAACTTAATACAGAATCACCAATGCAATCGATTTTTAGGGGCTATGTTTAAAAAAAAAAAAATTAATATATAAGTTATAAGTACGAGTTCTTTTTCCTATTATGCCCGGTTCACATTATTCCAGTCCAATAATCCAGCGAGTCAATCCAGTCCAGTGCTGGACTGGATTATATCGTTTACATTATTCCAGTCATTAAAAGATGTCAAATCTGTACCAATAGAATTCCACAAATAAAACAATACGTGTTCACTGTTTACCGTGGTAGTCAAGCACTGGATTCAACTGGATTGATCACTGAATTGCTACATTCCAGTGCAGGTTCAAATTATTCCAGTAGCATTCCAGCGCTGGATTGGAATGGTCGACTGGAATAATGTGAACCGGGCATAAGGGACATTTGTCTATAATGAAGGAAGGACTGCAAAATTGCTTTTTTGGCACGGACTTAATTAATATGTCTACTTTGATACGTTAGTAGTTTAAAAATTCAATATAGTTTATGCTTCGCAATTAATTACTTAGAAAGGTATGAATACATTCAATGTATACGAGTATATTGAAGCATATTCTTTTCCACAGATTGAAGCAAAATAATTAATTGTTACTTTTTGATTACAGAATAAACTGACTTTAGTCTCTTTCTTAAAATTTGATATTTTAATTTTTGTTAAAATAATACTGTTGTACGGCTTTTAGTATAAATAAATGAAATTTTCAATTACATTTAAAATCAAGGCATTAGAAATACGTACATACGTACATACGTTAAATAATAAAATTGATAGTACTAAAAACAAGCTGTAGTGAGTTAATAAAAAAAGGATTTAAAAACGATGCAGTTATAAAGCGGAGATTTATTAAAAAATTATAAATTAAATTAAATATAATTGTAAGTCAAATCAAATAGTGAAAATTGATCGGCCACCTTTGGAATATATATCTCATGTAATAAGGTTTTAAGTGATTATACACAATGTTATTTTTACGTGAAATCGTAGAATATGCAAATTCACCATATCTTAGGGTATCATCGATTTATTAATTTAATTGTATACCAAAGTCTTTTAATAGCTCTAATTTTTCATTACTCTGTGCTCACAGGTGAGTAGACATCGTATTAAAGGGCAAAGCTTAAGGGCTCCTCCTCCTTTATCATCACCCAACAATGGGCTTGTAAAATGAAATACGAATTCTGAGAAAATAACTTGCCCTACAAAATCGTTTCCATGAGAATTACCTCGGGGGCACATAAAAATTAAATTTTCCTTTCAAGTATTTTGTATAAAAATAATCATTTCGTATTAATTTTTTTGTGGTATGTATTTGTGAATTCAGAATTTCAATTTGAGAGTAGCATCGTTTGTCACGACTGTTTTTTTATCTTTAATTTTGTGATAATTTCAATCATCCTCCTGCCCTTATCCCACTCTAAGTGGGGTCGGCACATGATTTCTTTAAAACGGCTTACGAACTGTTATTATTGGGTATATTATAACAAAATATTATTTGTATTCCGCTTCTAACTTAACACTTCAACCAGGATGGTTTGTTGAACATGACAGACATATCATCATCATCTTCTTGCCGTTATCCCACTCTATGTGGGGTAGGCACAACATGTTATAAACATGCTGTCACATGATTTTGATGCATTTTTACTATCGGCCGTCTTCCTGACGTTAACTTACCTAAGTCGTATTTTACGACATCTCGGTAAGATATTAACTAAATTCTATAACGTAGTCTTTTTTGTGATAGCTGATTAAATAGATGAGCCAAGACGCATTTCAGCGCCAGATGGCGATTAAAACTTTAATAACATGATGTAATTAATTATATTATATATGCTTGTAATAAGGGTACGTGCCCTTGAGATAATAAACCGGGTCTATTTCGGGAGCGTTTACCCTCGGAGCAGGGTCTTACGCTTGGCTGTATGGCAAAATTTTCTATATTGCTGTAATTTTTTTAAACACATATTTATAACATTCGTAATCCACATATTGAGTAATAGCCAAGTGGTAAGAGAATGTGGTTATTTGCAGGCAACAATGAGTTTTTCTGTTAAAACATATCTCTTTCTCTATATGTCTCATTGATAATTGCAATTTATCACGCTTTTCGTCCAGGCAAATATCTAGAACTCTTGGGATATATATAACCTAACAATACCAAAGTTTAACAGAAAAACTCATTGGTATTTTCCCGGGGTTTAAATCAGAGACCCTCTCGAAACAGTTGCACGGTCCCATCGTTAAGCTATCACTTGGTACTAAGTAAAAAAAGTAATTAGCGACCTGTTACTATCCCACTGCTAAGAATAGGACTCTTCTCTCCGTTTATTTGGAGAGAAGGTTTGGAGCTAAAACCTACCACGCTGCTCCAGTGCGGATTGGTAGGTCACACATACCTCCAGAATTCTCATCAATTAGACATAAGTTTCAACAGGAAACTCATTGGTGTCTGCCCGGGTTCGAAGTCGTGACCTCCTCGAAAGAGTCGCACGGTGTTACCGCTGGGCTACCACAGCTTTTTACTAGCTTGGTACTAAGTACTTAAATGTTATTTAACATAAGTATAATCCGTTTCATTATTTATATGTGTACCTTTATGTTATAACTGTGCCACAGAAAAGCCCATCGTAGAGCACTGTGATGCTCACATCAAAGCTTGTCTGGAAAATCGCTGCAAGGGATAATACTGCCTTTGCACACTTTTGTTATATACCTTTGCCATGGAATAATATATTTTTAGCATACAGTAATGAAGAGTATATATCCTCCTGCCCTTATCCCGCTCTGAGTGGGGTCGGCACAACATGTTATTAACATGGTGTAACATGATTTGGTGTTTTTACGACCGGCCGCCTGCGTGACGTCAACTTACCTTAGTCGTATTTTACGACACCTCGGTAAGAAGGAGGGTGGTCTATTCTACTTAATCGGATACCGAAATGGCGGGTCAACTTTCCTAAGTCACCTTTAACGACACCTCGGTAAGAAATGAGGCTGGTACTATTCTACTTAGCCTGATACCACACGGCTAAGCAATTAAGAGTGTATAAGTAAAATGATTCAAGTTAACATAAAACTATTTCATTTCCTGATATTTATTTACTAGTTAAGGGAATTGTTACTCAAACTATTACACCCGTTGAAGCATTTAAAACAACTTTTAACATGAGAGTCATACAGAATCTTCTTATTCAACTGCTGGACATAGGTCTCTTTAAGGGATCTCCACACCAAACTATCTTGTGTCACTTAAATCCAGCGGCCTCCCACGACCTTTTTGAGGTCGTCAGTCCTTCTCGAAGGGGGTGTAACGACGCTGCGTTTTCCGGTGTGAGGTCGCCATTCCAGCAACTCAGAACCCCAACATCAATCGGTTATGTCGGTGACTTGGTTTCTTATACAGATCTCTTCATTTCTGTTTTGATCACGTAGAGCATAGCTCGCTCCATCGCCCGCTGAGTCTCTGAGTTTTCTTATAAGTCCCATAGTCACTTTCTTATAAGGCCCGTAGTTAGGACTATTGACGTTTATATGCATGACTAGCAATCGTTGCGGCTCCGCCCGCGTGGAAACAAAACCGGTATATAGTCTTTTGATAACCATAAAAACGGTTAAAGTTGGTTCATTTTAAAAGCTAGACATATGCTGTCGCGGACTTTTATTTAGAACTTTAAGAGGGGAACAATTTTGTAATACTTATATACTGTAATAATTGTAACTTGTAATATTGTAATACTGAACGTTTACTCAGCGCACGCAAGGAAAGCATTAAATTTTTCCGTTTTCGTACTATTTTTTATTGCTGCTCCTCTTCTATTCATCTTAGCGTGATGTTATATAGCCTATAGCTTTCCTCGATAAATGGCCTATCTTAAACTGAAATATTTTTTTAAATCAGTCTAGTAGTTCCTGAGATTGCTTTCAAACAATCAAACAAACACTTCAGCTTTATATATTAGTATATATAAAAACACGTGAATTTTTATTATACTTCGGCCTTGCATATAGAACATGTAACATGCTAGCAAAAACGAACTATGATTAGTTATAAAAGTAATTTTATACAGAAAGTGTGCAGGTGTGTGTGTGATTATATTTTTTTTAATCGCGCCGTGTACTGCATACGTGTGTTGTATTGTATTGTGGCCGTGTATACGTGTGTAGCATACGTTATGTGTACGTCTCTATTCACCTAGATTTGAAATCATCTATTAAATTTTAAATCTAAAGATACCAAAGTTTTTTGCAAAATGCATTATAATATGTGTACATTATAGAATTATATAATAATTTCCAACTGAGTTGGATTATGATGCTTTGTTTCGGAAGCGGAAAGACTATTGGCGAGATTCAGAAGCAAACAATTACCATCTCCGACGTAACTTGACAAATTCCGAGCGGCGAATTATAGAAAGTTTATTTCTGAAATACGTCCCAAACGGAATATTTGATTCGACGAAAATTTGTGGACCTATTTATTTCAAGATGAGCTTTATTAATGTAAAGTTTATTAAAGTTTTCAGCGAAAAAGTCGAAAGTTGTGTTATTTATACATATACATGTATATTTTCATATGTGTTGAAAGTACTGATTATTATAGGGCTTTAAATATGATGGTATTACATTTTTATGGAAGATGGCAAAATTTTTCGTATTAACGTATTTTGTACCAATATATAAATTTTTTAAGCTGTGATGGCCTAGCGGTGCGACCGTGTGAATCTCTAGTGACGATCATGGGTTCAAACCCGGGCAGACACCAATGAGTTTTTCTATTAAAACTTATGTGTCTAATTGATAATTGCAATTTATCACACGCTTTTTGGTGAAGGAAACATCGTGAGGAAACCTGCATATCTTTAGAAAATTCTAGGGATATGTGTAGCCTACCAATCCGCATTGGAGCAGCGTGGTAGGTCTTAGAGCTCCAACCCTTCTCTTCAAAAGATATTTTTGTATATAAATTCTGACATATCTAGCAACTATGCCATTCTAACATCTTTGTTGAAATCTAATCTTTAGTTGTACTAACTTTAGCTTTGATCTTATATAAGACAAGTGTCTAACGATGCGAACAAAGTTAGGAAAAATAAATATAACCTCGCGTCGGAGCAGAAGAGTCTTGTTACATATTTTTTCGTTTGATGTAGTAACTTTTACTAAAATACTAGTGATATTGGCGACCTAAATCATGTCAACTCTATATTAAAATAACTTTAAATATGCATTTTATTATTTTTTTTGATTACTGAAATAAAAGTCAGACAGTTAATGTACTCGGTTTTGACTGGCCCGTTGGCGCAGTGGGTAGTGCCCTGCCTTCAGCTCCGCGAGTCGCGGGTTCGATTCCCGCCGAGTGCAAACATTTTCTATTAATGAATTTGTTGAGTCTGGGTGTATATTTGTATTTATGTATGTATTTAAAATGTATGTATATATTCACCAGTTGTCTGTCTACCTTAACACAAGTATTAAGTTACTTACTTTGGGGGCGAATGACCGTGTGTGTAAGTGCCCCATATATTTATTTATTTATAGAAAAAGGCTATACTCATGTCTTAATATATTGGCTAAGCCCGACTAGTTTTAAGCCCACACGGGGCCTTTAATTATGAGCTCTTTATTCGGCATTATAGCGGCAGGAATTAAAGACGTGATTATAGCCCGTTTCTATACACTAACTAAGCATACCACTGACACTAGTCTAATTTTTTTTATCCTATAATCCTCAATTCAATTCTAGGCTTCAATTGTACCAATTTCATTAATATCATATCCAGCGGATCTGCTGTGAATACGTAGCAAATAGATAAGACTCACATATAAACAGACAGACAGACTTTGAAACTAATAAAATTAGTATGGAAAAATTGAATATTTTGTTAGTTTGTCAACTACTGTTAACTACGGATGTTACCATGTAAAGACATTTAAACTCATTAATTTAGTTGTACAGTTTGGTTACTTGAATCGATTTTTTGTTACGTTTGAAGGGTATGCTGTCTTTAAACATATTTTTATTTATTTATTTCTTTATTGTACAAAAAGATGTTTTTAATTACTTAGCAACATTCATTTTACGGTATTTAAAATTTTAAAGATAAGATTTTTATCTGATAATTATTGCTATTCGAAGGTCAAGTTACAGAATTATAATAAATATAAATATATGGGACACTTACACACACGGTCGTCCGTTCCCAAAGAATCTTAATATTTGTGTTATCGGTGACAGAAATCTGGTAAATACATATAGATAAGATATAAATGCATACTTAAATACATATGACCCATGGAGCTGAGGGCAGAATACTGCTGCGCAAACGGGCCATTCAAATGTGTATTTCTGTTAGAATATAACACATTCTGATTTCATACTATCCTCAGTTTAGCAGAATATTCCCATGACTAATCATTTATTCCAATATGTGCTTTGAAACGATCATAAACCTGAGCATTTTAGTCAGAAATCAATGTTCGATATTGCATCAAAGTTCGTCATTTGAGCTTAAATGTGTTGTTGATGTTTGCAGACATCCGTCAATTCACTGACTACTTTTTTCATATACAGTATAATTTCCGCTGTTTAGTATCCGGTTGACTAAAATAAACCGCCATAATTTTTTACCGAGTTGTCGTAAAAGGCGACTAAGATAAGTTGACTATAGTAATCGTGTAGGACTATTCTACCCAGCCGGATACGGCCGAGTAGAATAGTCCACCCTCATTTTTTACCGAGATGTCGTTAAAGGCGACTAAGGTACTCGTAAGTTGACCCGCCATGTGGTATCCGGCTGAGTAGAATAGACCACCCTCATTTCTTACCGAGGTGTGGTTAAAGGCGATTAAGGTAAGTCGACCCGCCGTGTGGTGTCCGACGCAGTAGAATAGACCATAATCATTTCTTATCGAGGTGTCGTAAAAGGCGACGAAGGTAGCTTGAACCGGCGCGTGATATCCGGCTGAGTAGAATACATCGCCCACATTCGTTACCGAGGCATCTTAAAAAGCAACTAAGGTAAGTTGACGTCAAGTATGCAGCCGGTTGTAATATACCTAGCCAAATCATGCAACAACATGTTTAAAACATATTGTGCCGACCCCACTTAGAGTGGGACAAGGTCAGGAGAATAATGATGATGTTCGTAGGTTTTCATTTTCACGATTGTACTAGATTTAACCTAATAACTTGATCTCAGATCAAATAAGACCACAATTTCATAGTAAGAATTTCTCATAATAGGATATCGCAATCAAATGAATACCACTGTAAAGTTAAAATTAAATCGAAACGACTGTCTTGACTGCAGTCTGCACTGACAATAAATACTCGAGTTGAAAATTTAATGAAATGCTCTTCCCGAATTCGTAGCTGACGTCGTAATTTTCAGTTCGACTAACTATATGCAAGCTAGATTCAGAAGTTCTCATTGGCGTTTCTCAAGTACTTATATCTTATTCTCTTTAATTTTATATACGACCGTTAATATGTAGTAATTATTTTTATAATTAAGTGAAGGAAAACATCGTAAGGAAACTTGCATATCTCTAGAGAATTCTAAGGATATATGTAAACTACCAACCACATTGGAGCAACGCGGTAGGTCTTACTTAATACTTGTGTTATGGGTGACAGCAACTGATATTTATAACAAAATGAAATAATAATATGAATATTTCAGTTAAAATAATATAGTAATTAATTAATTGTATTATTTAATAGATAATATTATGGATGCTTTTTCATTCCGTAGCGATTATTAATAAACATTTTTTAATGTGTATTTAGTACTAGCATACAGCTTTTTTGCCGGACTATAATTTAAAGATGTCAGTACTAAAAAAAATTAATTGACAGTTACAAAAAATGCTTCAATCACCACCAAACTTTACAGGATTATTCGCTAGGTACATCTAAAGAATGTCTGAAAATTTCATAAAAACTGATCTAGCCTTTTAGGAGTTTATAAAGAACATATACATTCTTTCTCTTTTATGTATAGACTAAATATGGATGACTGTAATACAAATTTAATTAAATTGAAACGCTTCCAGTGGTTTCTCTCATTTCGGGCGGTCGTTTCAAAACACACGGATCTTGTCAGAGATTAATGGATGAAGTCAATGCCTATAACTCTTAAATTTGCTTTGAACAATTCGCTCCTGTTCGTGTCATCGGTTAATATAAATTATGCCAATATTTGACAAAAAAGCAATAGAAAGGATCCTTCTTATCTTAAAGTAACGACCTGTTACTATGCCACTGTTTGGAACCAATATTACGAAACAAGGTGACACACACGAGATGCATAAACGAACCTCGAGAATTGGAGTACAGGTCTATGGCCATTTTAGCCCTTTATGTTTTCTTCAGTGCACCTGGACTTTTGTTCTAAATTAAAATTTCTGATGCACTATCAATACGTAATAACTCCATCAATAAATTAACGGCCTGTTATGGTCCCGTTGCTAGTCATAGGCCTTTTCTCACCGTTTTTGTAGAGAAGGATTGGAGCTAAGACTTACCTGCTCAATGTGGTTTTGTTGTTTACACATATCCTTAGAATTCTCTAGATATATGCAGGTTTTCTTACGATGTTTTCCTTCATTAAGTTTTAATAGAAAAACGTGCCTGCCTGGGGTTTGAAACCATGATGGTTTCTAGAGAGTCGCATCTCTGTGCTATCATAGCTTCTTCTTATATTAATTTTCTCTTTTCTTGCGCTCGAAGTTCCATATGCCGGTTCCTAGTTTACACTTATAGGCGAGCAAATAAGACTTGATGTTACATTATCGGTAACTCTAGTATAGTTTAACGACTATCATCGTCCTGCCCTTATCCCACTCTCAGTGGGGTCGGCACATACAACATGTTTTAAAGATGTTGTTACATGTTTTGGCTAGTTATTTTACGACCGGCCTGCCTGACGTCAACTTACCTTAGTCGCCTTTAAAGGTACCGTAAGAAATGACGGTAGTCTATTCTAATCAACCGGATATCATACGGTGACAATTGGTAAATATATACATATATAATTTTAAATACTTAAGTACAACTATACACCCAGACTCGAAGAACAAACAAATTGTTTATAGATAATATTGGCCCTCGGATGGCAGGGTCACTGTTAATGTTTTAATATTTACTATTCAATCTTAGCAAATTACTGAACGCATTAAGACAAAATTTCGCATACAAAATGTTTAAAACCCTGATTATTTTCAATGTCCACGCAATTACATATCTTATAGTCAACCTTGAAATAATATCAAATAACGAATTAAACTTGAAATTCGTGAATAGTTTAAAGTTCAGCTACTCAATCTGTTAAGTCAATTTTCTAAGGTCATAAATTAATTTTCAATAATACGCTCAAGAGCGAACAATCCACTAAACTCCAGCCTCTGGCCAGTGCCCGAGTGAATTCTTAAACAGTTTGACTTTGTAAAACTCGATAACTTGCGACTTGAAACTCGATACATATTCTATTACCGTGCTACGTGCTCCATACATATTGTACTTGCGAATTACGGATATTGGCTTTGAAACATCCATACCACGGGCATATTATGTATTACATTACATCTTAGACGTATAATTAGAACAGATCCACTAAGACAGTCCTTTTGACATGCTAAAATATGCAAATTATAGACTGGGTTTCCGCTCATCTTCGTAACGGTATTCATTAGAATAGGTATTTAAGACTGTTACCTTATGATTTGCGTGCATTGTTGGGTGTTTTTGTAATAAACTAGCTATGCCCGCCAGTGTGAAAATAATGTGTGTAATTGAAATTTTAAACATAAAAGTAGTTATTGTGAGTTACCACCATAACCATAAAAGATAGAGACATACTGTCTCGGACTTTTTTGTAGCATTTTTGCAGATCTACTATTCTCTAGTACATTTCTTTGGTGTATCTTAGTTGGTTTATGCGGTGGACGCGACTAAAGCTCCCTAAAGACTAAAGGCGAGTTTTTTACTACTGCGCAATGTCTTCAATTCCTTTATTTACTAATAATCTAAACCATCCGGAAGCATTGCACTACCTTTTAGTAAAAAACGTACAAAAATCCGTTCTGTAGATTTAGAAAAAATTGATAACATACAGACAGACAGCTTTGGGGACTTTGTTTTATAATAAGTATATATAGATATTTAAAACATACAAGTTTTTCTAAATATCCCCAACAATGTATAATTATTTATTTACTAGCATTTATCCGTGACTTTGTTCGTGGACTGTTGTCGTGTTATAGGTTGATAATAGATGACGCTTTTCAATGTCGGTTTCCTGTAGAATTAACATGACTTCTATAGCCTTATATGTTATTCCGTTGTATAAGGAATAATTGTGTCAACTTTCATCGATATTGGTTCAACGAATTCGCCGTGAAAGAGTAACAGACATAAATCCATACTCACAAACTTTCGCATTTATAATATTACTAATAATATTTTAAAGATTTTATTTATGGCTTGTTATAGTTACTCACGTTTTTATGACCGATAACTTATTTCTATTAAATGTCAGCTAAATTGCTAACTTTTAAGATAATACAAACTTGTTGCTCAAATTGTCCAGTTTCCTGTTGAATGTGTAATTTCGTATATTGACTGTGCAATAAAACATTTTATCTATCATTGCAATGAAGTCTGTATTGTAGACATGCTCTGCTGTAGTCGACGTAGTTGTCCTTAATGTTAGTGTAGCTTATACGATCGGTTATTCTCATTTCGGTTGTAACACGTTTCATCTATAAACTTGAAGCGTACGTACAAGCAAACATGAATTGCTATTTTCAAGTTGATAAAATAGTATCGTATATTATATATATATTAATAATATCATCATCCTCCTGCCCTTATACCACCCTAAGTGGGGTCGGCACTACATGTTATAAAGATGTGTCACATGATTTGGCTGCGTTTTTACGACCGGCCGCCTGCCTGGCGTCAACTTACGTTAGTCGTATTTTACGACACCTCGTTAGGAAGAGGGTGGTCTATTCTAGTAAACCGGATAGCACACGGCGGCTCGACTTACCTCAGTCGCCTTTTACGACACCTTTTTACCTTTTTATTTAAATTTAATAATATATTATTCCTAAATATTTGCATGATCAAAAAAGTTTTGTATACAGAAATACTTATGCCGAACGCTTCGACTGCTTTTATTTGAATATATATATCAAAAATATTATATATAAAAATTCTCCTGTCACTAGTTAGTTTACTTCTTCAAAATGGCTTGACTAAGGCAAGTCTTCCCGCCGTGTGGTATCCGGCTAAGTAGAATAAATCACCCTCATTTTTTACCGAGGTGTCGTAAAAGGCGACTCAGGTAAATCGAACCGCAGTGTGGTATCCGCTTAAGTAGAATCGACCACCCTCCTTACCGATGTGTTGTAAAATACGACTAAGGTAAGTTGACGTCAGGCAGACAGCCGGTCGTAAAATACGAAGACAAATCATGTGACAACATGTTTATAAGATGTTATGCCGACTTCACTTAGAGTGGGATAAGGGCAGGAGGATGATGATATTTATATTTTTAACAAATAAAATTATAAGTATAATATTATACAAAGTTCAATCAACATCCTCCTGCCCTTATCCCACTCTAAGTGGGATCAGCACAACGTGCTATAAAAATGCTGTCACATGATTTGGCTGCGTTTTTAATTCCGGCCGCCTGCTTGACGTCAACTTACCTTAGTCGTATTTTACGACACCTCGGTAAGAAAGAGGGATGTCTATTTTACCAAACCGGATACCACACGGTGGGTCAACTTATCGTAATCGCCTTTTAGGACACCTCGGTAAGAAATGAGGTTGGTACTATTCTATTCAGCCGGATACCACACGGCGTCATTATACAAAGTTCAATAACCTTTTACAATCAGCTATATGTACACTCCACCTTTGTCCCAGCTACATATTTCACTCCGTTATCAGGGGCAGCACGAATGCATAATGTAAAGCGCAACCCCTCTGATAATATCTTACACTGCACCCAATTGCCAAGGGTCTGCTTCGAGTCACGCTAGGTAACAATTGTTACTTTTAATATATGGTTTTACTTAGCTTATCTTTTAACTAAATGTATAATGAAAACTAAAATATGAAAATTTTATTTAATCATTACGCCGGGGCTACATTAGCGCGCGAAGATTCGTGTCGCTTTGGCGCGCAAAACATCGTGTATCGGCCACTCACGAAGTTCTTGTCTACATTAGCGGGCGAAGATTCGGAAAGCGGCCTACGGCGAATATTCGTAGTTGAGTTTTGTGTGTCTGTCGTCCCACTTCAAAGTCTAGACGACAATGAAGTGTCGTAAGTGTGGCCACTCAAGCGAATGTTGCGCGACAAATCCCTTGATGCGCGCCAGCCGACAGTGGCCCGATGCTACATCGTCTGCGCCCGAATACATCGCGCTGTAACGATGTACCCGGCCACATATATTGCCGTAGCCCGAATATTCGCCGTAGCTCGTTAATGTAGCCAAAGCGTTACAGAAATGAGACACAAAATTTAGCCTTTATTGATAGTGTTTTAACGATTTTATTTCGAAGATAGCGTCGCAACGGTGACCATTAAATTTGAAATATCCTTCTAATATTATAAATGCGAAAGTTTGTGAGTATGGATGTATGTTTGTGACTCTTTCACGGCGAATCCACTGAACCAGTATCGATTAAATTTGGCACACTTATTCCTTATACACCGGGGTAACATATAGGTTATAGAAATCCAGTTAATTCTACAGGAATAGGATGACATTGAAAAGCGCTAGATTATATCTTTTGATTATAAGAAATTAATTGTCTCTAGTATAATTGATAAGTCACAAGAATTTTAGCTTTCTCTGGTCTGCTATTCCTGATGGTCCGTTTAGTATCCCTGTGTGAATCTAAAAGGCAAAAACCACGACTTTTCAAATTCTGAAATTCAAAATACCTATTCTTTATTTAAATATACTTGTAAATGAGTGTTTTTGAATCGTCAACTCTAACGCTGGTTCGGAAAGTTGTTCCTACCGAAAAGAGCCAACAAGATACTCGGCGGTTGCTCCTTTAAAAATATTTCTTAATTAAAAATAATTCTTATTACTAGTTACATTTAGTTATTACTGTCTTGTACAGGATCGAAGAATAGCTACGTCTAGGGATTTTTATCATCAAAGTATTACTTAATAGTAAAGTAGGCTTTCTGTATTAGCCTATTTGTTATAGTGTTTTAAATTGCTGTAATGGCAAGACTAAAATTGATTGCGGAATTTTATTATAGAATAATATCGAAATTCCGAAGTCAATTTTATAATAATTGGAGACGTATCCCACATTCATCCTTCTCCTGCCCTCATCCCACTCTAAGTTCCTCACAACATGTTTGTCGCTTCCATTCTTTCTTTTTAGTCCTCGACTCTGGGGCTACATACATGCCTTTTACATGCATGTCATGCTTCACACAATCAAACCATCTCTTTTCGGCCTCCCTCTAGTCACATATCACACATTCATGTTTAACACTCAATTAAATTTAATTGGTCATGATATAATATTAGAAAGAAAGAAAGAAAAATATTTATTTAAACACTGCATAAAACATAGACAAATACAAGTACACTTATAATAAAATACAATATTCAATTACAAATAATACCTACATCTAAATTTTATGCAATCTTAAAAAAGGCAACACAGCTCGGCATGAACCGAATGACATTGACAATGTCACTCGGGACTGATTTTCAGCTGCAGCCTCGATGACAACACGGACGACTACACCAAAATATAATATAATAACTACACAAGTTAAATACATATTATTGAAAAAACAAAAAACAAATTAATAATAAAAAGGGATAACAAATATAGAAACAAAGAAATTCACACATAGAAATGATAGCTGTCTAATCGGTAAAAAGTATAGCAAATAAATATTTTACCTTAATTAGTTTGCAGAAAAAAAGGATAACTAAGATAACTAAGATTATTAAAACCATACCTACAATTATAATCAGCTTCTTATTCAATAATTATTCTCACTATCTTAATTATATTAGTATTATAATTTAAGCTCGTGCTTGAAATATCGATTAGGATCTCTCGAACTTGTTGAAGAAATTTCAAGTCGAGTGCCATCGACCTACTTCTCCGACCTTGATATTTTAATTATGAATTTATTAATTTTGTATGCCTAATCTATTGGTTGTTAAGTAAATTAAATATTCAACTGATGTTTTTAAACGCCATCACACGGCTTAAATGAGAATTGTTAACGTCCTGTTTAACCGATTTTAATGAAATTTTGTTAAAAGCTTCTTAACTTGACTTGTAATCAATTATAGTGAAATTTGTTAACTTTTGTAGGTTCTGAACGAAAATTTCTGTGGTACAAACGTAGTTATTTAATCATTTTCCGCTTTTCTCACACAAACCTGCCTTCATCAAATAGAATCAATGCTCCTAAATAATAAAAGAAAATTTAATATGTAGTATATTTTTCAAATATAAAATAAATAAGCGATATATAAATAAATCTTCTTTAATGTAGCGCACCTTTAAGAAGCGGCGGTAGCGGAATGGGTAAGGTAACGGACTTGCGATCGAGAGGTCGCGGATTCGAAACCCGGCCGTTATACTATACACGTGAACCCACTTCTAACACAAGCTTTTAGCTCAGGATGAAGGGTTAACAAGTTTACTAGTAGTTTGTAATCTAAACTCCTAGTAACCTTTAAAAAAGATGTAAACCTGTACTAAAAACCTGTTCCGTATTAAGTTTGAGAATATTGCAAGTTCTGGAAATAGAAATATTTCTTTGCCTCGTATCTGTTAAACTAGTTTTATTAGAAAAAACGAACCTGTTGAAGTTTTATAATATTTGAAAAAGTAATTCACACTTTGACTTTCCTTATACAAAAGTTTTCTTATAAAACCAACCGGCTAGGGGACATAAAAAGGGAAACTATAAATTGACTTATAAATGACTTATAATTTTATTTGATGTTTTACCCAACTTAGGTGTGAAGCTTGTTTTGAATTATGGATAACAATCTTTTACCCGCGACTTCGTTCGCTTGAACTATTGTAGCGTGATAGGTTGATAATAGATGGCGCTTCTTAGTGTGATCCTATTCCTGTAGAATTAACAGGATTTCTATAGCCTATATGTTATTCCGGTTTATAAGGAATAATCGGTGCAGCGGATGCGCCGCGAAAGAGTAACACACATTATTTTTCTAAAATTATTATTTACTTTGCCTGCGAACACGTGTAACAAGCTTGAACTATCAGACAAATGTTTCTAGTTCAAGCTTGTTTGTGATAGTAAACGTATGTAGGCTAGTGTATTGTGGTGGCGTTGGTGGAGGTGTGTACATGTGTTTTTACGAATCTTGCATGTATCAGGTATGAAAACGGATTGTCCACTCTACATTTAGCGTTATATATATTTTCTTTTTTACTTCATCGCGGATTATACCAAAATAATTTTATTATTACTTTTGGATTATGGATCTCCGCAAAGTAACGCCACCACATCATATGTATTTTATTCCAAAAAGTATATATGCATATATATTAACTCATTATCATATCATTTGAAGATAAGAATGTGAGGATATAGCTCGCTTAGACCCTGTACAAGACAGTAATGACTAATAGCTAGTCATAACTATTCATAAGAATTATATTTTTAAAAGAGCAAGCGCCGAGTCTCTTGCTTGCTCTTCTCGGTAGGAACAGCTTTCCGAACCAGCAGTAGAGTTGACGATTCGAACGCACTTGTTTACAAGTTTGTTTGAATAAAGAATATTTTGAATTTGACTTGGAATTTGAATTAAAATATTAAAGATTGTACCTTCATCTAGTAACACGAGTACTCTGTCGTAGTCGTGGTACTCTCTGAAAGTAAAATAATATTTCTTTAGAAAAACTCTCAAGCCAGTTACGACGTCTATTTAATTTAGATTAAGACCCGAAATTGCGAGAAAACAATTTGCGGGCTGGTCTTGCGGTCTAACGTACGCGTTGAATGCAATTTAACCGGAAACTTGGCAAGAATGGTTGATAATTTAACTAGTGTTCGAACCAGACTTTTGGTGGAGTTACATTAGTCATTTTAATTAAGGACTCGAGTTGGACGTAAGTGATAAATGTACGTGACCACGGGTGACTAGCTAATCGTTGTTTAAATTTTTGATATAAATAAAGGAGAAAATTATATGGAAAGCGCTTTTAAGTAGTAAGGATAAGTTGCGTCTCTATTAGATTCATTTTATCATTCTCCTGCCCTTATCCCACTCTAAGTGGGGTCGGCACAACATTTATAAAGATGTTGTCATATGATCTGGCTTGGTATTTTACGACCGGCCGTCTGCCTTACTTCAACTTATCTAAGACGCCTTTTGCCTCACCTCGGTAAGGAGGGTGGTCTATTGTACTCGGCTGGATTAAGTGAGTGGAGCCGGAGCGTAAGTGGGCGTACAATTCCTGAATTATCTTTCATCATTTTTTTAGTATATATAAGCTTAAAATCACACAATAAGGTTTAATATAATCGCAAACGGCATTTATTACTGTTATAATATATTCATCTTCCGGCCCTTATCCCACTCTAAGTGGGGTCGGCACAACATGTTATAAATATGTTGTTACATGATTTGGCTGCGTTTTTACGACCGGCGGCCTGCCTGACATCAACCTACCGTCGTATTTTACGACACCTCGGTAAGAGAGAGGGTGGTCTATTCTACTTAACCGGATACAACACGGTGCGTCAACTTACCTAAGTCGCCTTATACGACACCTCGGTAAGAAATGAGGTTGGTCTATTCCACTCAGCCGGATACCACACAGCGGGTTGTCTTACCTTAGTCGCCTTTTACGACACCTCGGTAAGAAATGAGGGTGGTACTATTCTATTCAGCCGGATACCACTCGGCGGTACTGTTATAATATTTGAATATTGCTAAAATTGTCCAATAAAATTTTGATTAAGGCGATTCACACACGTAGACATGTTTTCACTATGTCTAGTTGTATCTACTTGCAACTCAAGGATTCCTATTCAAACAGAATTATGTGTTCAATATAATTGAGATACTAAATATTGGGTCACGATACAAGAAATATTATTAAATAGCAGTACAATTTGTAATAGTTCCACAAAGACGCCCGAAATACAAAGTCTGTGTCAATGATATGTGTCAACATAATAAACAGAAGTAGTTTTTGTTTTAGACTATATCCATCGAAATACTAATGGAACTTAAGCGGCATGAGATGGTGAAAAAATCTTTTTCCCTTTCGCTATTTAAGTTACAGACTAGATAATGTTTGTCTTAAGTAATTATATATTAGTAGCATCTTTGATCATCTCTTTATTTAACCAAAATTAATTAATACGTAAAATACTTAAATTTATATAAACTTTTCTTTTTCTCTATATTACCCGTATTTCACTTCTTGTCATCTGCCTTTTAGGGATAAGTCCATCTTTATACATGTGCTTTTTCCTTTTTCTTTCTCTTTTCTAACAATATGTCTACACTACACGTGTTTACTATTATGTTCACAAACACATGTCTATGCTTCTGTGTACACACACGTGTCTACGTTTGTGCAGCTCCTTAATGTTTCACAGTTACGAGATATGACCGCTAACAAACGTCAGCAGGCGACTGCAATTGGTTGATAGTGAATTTCCACTTGAAAATTTCTGAATATTTTATAAAAACGTACACCACTTTATATTTCGCAGCGTTCACTGGATGAAATCTGATTTTTTTGTACACGATTTCCAATTTTCGCAATATTACTTTGCATATTTATATTTCAGCAAAAGTGTACAGCTACATTAGAAAACGTTGGAAAAATACTGAACGAACGAATTTCAGTTAATGAAGAATCGATTGATTATGAGCTTAAAAATATAAATAATAAAGACTGAAGAGAGAAACAGACCAATCATTTTATATGATTTGCAGTTCGAACAAAAAGAAATATAACAAATTTATCACTGTTTTCACATACAAATCGTCCTATCGAAGTATAAAGTTATATGTTCTATCTACATACGTACAACATGTAACTTTATTCTTCGGATGTAACGAAATTTGCAACTTCTTCCACTAAATATTAAAAATTAAGTCAGTCGATTAAACTTTTACTAAGTCAAAGCGTTAACTAAGAAAACTTTGTGGACATGAGTTTTGTGAAAAAAAACCTAACTACTTCTATGATAAAATTAACACAGATTACAAAAAATCACATGCAACCCATGTGTGATAAAAACCAAATTCCTTCTTACTATTTCAGGTTACATAAAACGAAATAAAAAAAATTCCATTCTGACAAACATAAAATGGAAAAGATATTTAAAATTAGAATCAACAAAGGTAACCACAGCAAACCAATAACAAATGTCGCGGTTGAATATCTGATTTTAAAAGTGTTTTCCTTAAAAACCTAATCTCTGCGATAAGGCCGAGGGAAAATTGGCTTCCGACCTTCTTGTGTCATTTTTACCTGACCTGTCGGAGATACTACTTTATCTCGAACGAAAGTCGCAAGTACATATCGATAAGATCGTCATCATATTACTGATAATAACATCTCCCTGTCCCAATCCCACTCTAAGTGGGATCGGCACAACATGTTAAACATGTTATCAAATTATTTGACTACGTATTTACGATCGGCTGCCGGCCTGAAATCAAAAACCTTAAAACCTTAGTCGTATTTCACGACACCTGGGTAAGAAAGACGGTGGCCTATTTTACTTTACCGGTCACCACACGGCGTATCGATAAGATCGCATATTATTACGGCAATAACTGTAAAAATTACATTAAGTTATTCTCTAAGAGAATTTAATGTGATAACTTTAGAAATAATAACTACAGTTTTTCTGTAACTTTGTTAGCGTGAACTTTTGTCGCGTGATAGGTTGACAATAGAATCTTTTCAATGTCATCCTATTCCTGTTGAATTCTATACTAATAATACTACTAACTAGAACTAGATTTCTATAGCCTATATGTTATTCCGGTGTTTAAGTAATAATTGTGCCAAATTTCATTGATATTGGTTCAGCGAATTCGCCGTGAAAGACTAACAAACATACAACCATACTCACAAACTTTCGCATTTATAATATTAGTAGGATTTAATAGCTCTTGTGTTGCAGCTCTACCAATAGTAACCATTTGCAAATTTACTTTGTATCAAAGGAGGCGAGCCTTTGCACAAATTATACCCGCAATAGGGGAGAGTAGATTGTGAGACATTTTTCGGCAACGTAAGATAATATTGTCCATTAATATAATCAGAGAAAATTATTCCATTTCGAAAAGAAAGAAATTTCACGGAACGGCGATTGCTTTGTGAATAAAGTGCACGGTTTATTTAATCAAGGACCTTTAGGGTAAAACTTTATTTCGAATGTTTTTCTGAGTACTTCAATTATTGTTCGCATTGTTTGTATTTAGTAATAGGATTGTTAATTTCTTAGTTTTTTTTATTGTAGCTTTAAATTCATCATTATCCTCCTGCTCTTATTCAACTCTGAGTGGAGCGGCACAACATATTATAAACATGGTGTCACATGATTTGCTATGTAATTTACGATTGGCCGCCGGCCTGACGTCAACTTAGCTTAGTCGTATTTTACAACATCTCGGTGAGAAACAGGGTGGTCTAATCTGCTCAACCGGTTACCACACGGATCAACTTACCTTAGTCACTTTTGTAAGTGTTAAAACATCTTCATTTCTATGCTCTATGTTTTATTGATGCTTCTTCCTACATGTTACTCTGGTGTTCCTTTAATATTTAAATGAGTTAATCTTGTATGTATATATGTATATATATTTTCGGAATCTCGGAAACGACTCCAACGATTTTTCTGAAATTTAGCATATAGGGGGTTTTGGGGAGAAAAATCGAACTAGGTAGGTTTTATTAAAAAAAAACATTTTAGTCTCGTTTTTGGGCATAAAAAATACTAAAATTTTTATTAAATTGAATTTTTGCCATTAAATATTAAGTCAGCGTAGCTCATGCGGGCAACGGGTGATCGCGAGAAATGAAAATACCTAGGTTCGTGCCCCACCTACCCTATTATTTTGTCTGTTTTTTTTTAATTACTTTTTTTATTTTGTAAAAAATTACCGATTAAGGCTCGGCCACCCAGATATTAAGCTGTAATTGTGTTATATTTCATTAACATCGCTACAGCAAGTTAGCCGCGAAAGCGTTACAGAGGACCGTTACACAAAAACTTTCGCATTTATACAGTTTTAAGTAGTATCTAGGGTTCAAATTACTCTGGCTATAACTAATGGTAGTGACTCCCTTCGTTCATTATTTCCGTAAACTATTCCTTAGTCATTATTTCTCATTTACGTGAAAAACTAAGCCATGAACAACCGGAAAAAATTGCCGGATATTGCGGATTATGTTGCTGTTTCTTGAGAGATTATTGTGGTCATTAGCTGAAATAAGGGTAATCCTCAAACAGCCTATTACATATAATATCTATGTTAATATTGCGGTATTTGGTACCATATTGAGTATTATGTTGATATAATATTATGTCGTGATTAGCTCATAAATTAATATGCAAATATAATAGTATAAGCTATACGTGTGGTATCCGGCTGAATAGAATAGTACCGCCCTAATTTCTTACCGAGGTGTCGTAAAAGGCGGCTAAGGTAAGTCGACCCGCCGCGTGGTATCCGGCTGAGTAGAATCGACCACCCTCATTTCTTACCGAGGTGTCGTAAAAGGCGACTAAGGTAAGTTGACCCACCGTGTAGTATCCGGTTTATTAAAATAGACCACCCTCTTTCTTACCGAGGTGTCGTAAAATGCGGTTAAGATAAGTTGACGTCAGGCAGGCGGCCGGTCGTAAAAACCCAGCCAAATCATGTGACAGCATTTTTATAACATGTTGTGCCGAACCCACTTACAGTAGGATAAGGGCAGGAGGATGATGTTAATAGTATAAGCTATTATGGTTATATATTTATGCAATGAATGTGTTCTATCGATATCGATACTTATTATCAAATAAATTCCCCAAAAGCTGTCTGTCTGTATGTGATCGATTTTCTCAAAATCTACTGAACAGATTTTTGTACGGTTTTAACTAAACGGTAGTGCGATTCTTCTGAAAGATTTAAGTTAATTGTATTTACCATTCTATGTAAATTTTCTTAGAGAAATCGCGCGGTTTGAAAAACTTGTCTGCTGGGAACTTAAGTTGCGTGCCACGTACACCAACAGAGATACACTAAAATAATATATTAGAGAATTGTAGGTCAACAAAAAAACTACAATAAAACTACGATAGTATGTCTCTTCCTTACGGTTAACTCACAATAACAAATTTTTGTGTTTATTCGGGAAAATTTTGTGAAACACTTATTTCCACTGAGCGAAGTCGCCTGCATAGCTATAGTTATAAAATGAGAATAATGTTTATTTTACATTTTTGATTGATTAATTTTACTTCGTTTTACTGTATCAGATCTTGTGTAATTTAAAAAAAGATTTGATGCTTAATGTCACATTGTTTTTCTCTGTTTAAATTTGTGTTTTATAGATATTCTTTACCTCAATATAAGGAAAAAAAATATTAGTAGTACTCAGTGAGAATAGAACTCGCGTCTCAGGGCAGTAGTAGAGATAGGGTCTCTGCCACCTGCTCCTATGATCCCTTCAAGTTTACTTTAATAACCTATATTAAATATTGATATAGAATTCAAATTTGGTTACTGTACCCAGTCTCTCAAGAAATACCAATTTTAAATAATAGAATAATCCTCTGGAATATCTAATCTCGTATTAATAATTATTGGATTCTAAAATCCTCACGAGATTTCACCTACCAATTCAAAAATCGCCTAAAAATGCTTGTGCTTTGCCTCTTATCTAAGCCGGAACTGTGTGACAAAGCTAAATTATAGCACTTATGCACGAATCAGGTCTTCTTGTTTAGAATGTGGTAGGCATCAGGAGTATTCGGACAGGGAGGTAAGTTGCAGTAATTTGGTTAATTTGTGCCCATGTTATCGTGGGACAAACGACTAACGTGAGATAGGGGTTTTAAGCCGCTGGCGTTTTGCCAGCCTGTGGCATCTGAACTTGGATATAAAGCGACTAGATATGACAACATCTTTACATGGATTGTGCGGTTCAAGTGAGGGTAGATGAACAAAATAGTGACTGTAGTACTCGGGAACGAAGACGCCGCGGCGCTCCAGTCAGTTCGTGACCACGGTGGATGCAACTCTGCTGAAACGTTGAACCTTATACGAAGGTAATTCGACTTTAACGCGATGTGACCCGTATGTTTATATAATAATCAGTATGAATCGCGAAAGTTCTACAACCGCTACCACAATGTAAAAGCACTACACACGTTCATTATCACAAACTCAACAATCGTTTCGCCCCGCAACCGAAGCATCATCAGGAGACTCCACGACAAAATCGCAAAGCTTTGAAACTTGAATGAAAACCGATAGCCCACTCTACATTTAGCATTATACATATTTTGCTTTTATTTTATTGCAGATTATAGCAAAATAATTTTATAATTACTTTTGTACTTTATCAATCCTTGTTTTTATTGTCAAATTTTTTGTACAATAAAGTTTTTACCTATCCACGCCGTGTGGTATCCGGCTGAATAGAATAGTACCACCCTCTTTTCTTACCGAGGTGTCGTTAAAGGCGACTAAGGTAAGTCGACCCGCCGTGTGGTATTCGGCTGAGTAGAATAGACCACCCTCATTTCTTGCCGAGGTTTTATTATTGTAATTAGTAGTGACTAAATGACTTTGTATAGAAACTTTCATCAATATATACCTAAATAACTTTAGCAAAAATTACAATTGATAGACTGAAATCTGATTATCCACTTCCCGTAGCTGCATGTTATCGTGGGACATAAAATAGTAATAAAAAACGGACAAAATACAAATACTGACATCGGTAAAGTTCTATATTACATACACACAAGTTTCATTTGATATTATCGGATAATTTTTAATATAATAATAAAAGAACACAAGTCTAATCATGAAAATCAGAATAATATTATATCATTTCTTTTGCATTATAGAACTCCTAATTTTATAATTAAAATATTATTTGAATATCTCCTTACCTAAATTTATAAATGCATCATGTTTCAATTATGTTGGGTTAGTTAAACCATTTAATAATGAATACAATTTTGGCCACATCTAGTATTTAGGCATCAATAAACTAAAGATATAGGGCAATGTACTCACGCCATGGTCCTGCATGCGATACATGCCCCGTGAATATTTCAGATTTCCGCGTGGACAAGGCACATTTTCACAGTGACGTGCTCTCGTATTTTGGTTTTTTATATATTACTATCAAAAGTAGTTTACTACCTTTAATCCCACACATATCCCATACCATCCAATGCGGATTGGTAGGTTACACATATCCCCAATATTCCTCTAGAGACATGCAGGTTTCCTTACGATGTTTCCTTCACCGAAAAGCGTGTTATAAATTGCAATTATCAATACATAAGTTTTAATAGAAAAACTCATTATTGTCTGCCTGGGGGGTTTGAACTCGTGACCCTTCTCGAAAGTCGCACGGTTACGCCGCTGGGCTGTCAAAAGTAAATGCCAAGGTATATATTAATATAATATAAAACTACTTTTGATAACGACGTGTGATATTCAGTAGAATAGACCACCCCGTTTCTTATCGAGGGGTCGTAAAATACGACTAAGGTAAGATGACGTCAGGCAGGCGGCTGATCGTAAAATACGTAGCCAAATCATGTGACAACATGTTTATAACATGTGTGTGTGTGCCGATCCCACTAAGAGTGGGATAAGTGCAGATGGATGGTGAGTCCGATCTGAGATGGTAGGTACGATGTTTCTCGGAAGAGAAATGTGAGGTGATAGACTGGAGGTACAGGGCATGCAGCTTGAGCGTCTAGCGTGGTTCAAGATAAGATTAATGAAGTTAAAAAAAGTAAGCTTAAATTAATTTTAAATAACATAATTAAATTTTGTTGTTGAATAAATAGTTTCACTCTCTTAAGTATCAGACAGATTTGTTTAGTAGCAGGTATGTGTAGTTAAATTTTCCTGAGTGCCTCTCATCCACGAGTATGATGAGTTATGTTTTACCCAAAAGTTATCGACGCACCTTAATCAATCTCTTGTGCGGCGGACAGACGGAAGTACTCAACGTTACTCATATACAAACTTGAAACTCGAAGGAAATTAAATGCTACTTGACCCTGGTTATTAGGTCCATAGGTTTTGCTTTAAGCCACTATTTAGATTAATCAACTGAAAAGCGGGCATGATTTTTTTTTTGTGAAAATAAGCTACCGGATTCACAGAAAAGGTATTAAAAATGTACAAAAATTTACGCTTGAAATAAACGTCAAATATGAGTGTGAGAGTAAATAAAAGTAAAAGACCAGACAAGACTAAGTTGCAATTACGAATCCTAAGTCCTTGAATCCTACTATGTTTTGACTGGCTCGTTGACGCAGTTGGTAGTGACCCTGCCTTCAGTTCCGCGGTTCGTGGGTTCGATTCCCACCGAGGACCAACATTTTCTTACAAAAATTTGTTGGTTCTTCGAACCTGGGTGTATATTTGTATTAAAGTATGTATATTAAATGATATAAGTATATATTTACCAGTTGTCTGTCTACCATAACACAAGTTTTAAGTTACTTACTTTGGGGACAGACGACCGTGTGTGTAAGTGTCCCATATATTTATATTTATATGTGATAAGGTGGTTAGGCATTCTTGGTAAACTGTCCTATGGAAACAAAAAAAAACCAAGGCCCTTACGCTATATACATTACATATATCGCCCTATCCGAAGAATAAAGTCACATTTCCTATGCTTATATATTGGAGTTGTGATTTTGTTCTACTGATAGGGCGATATGATTTCTTACGCAACTATATAACATTTTTCATCATCCCCATAGATTATAATAAGTCAGTAAATAAAATTTGCTTATCTTATTAATCTAGAATAGTATTAATTTAATTAACAGTTTAATAATAAATTTATATTATAGAACAAAAAAGTATCTGCTGTCGCCACGTAGAAATGTTTTAAAATTAAACCTATATGATTTTTAATTTACTCAACATGACTAAATAAAATAGTTAAATTTGTGTTTTAAAGGAATATAAAATGAACAATCAAATTATTTGTTTAAACAAATGTAAATAAATCAACAAACAGTTGCTTCACAATTGACATACGAAACAATATTTTATGGGGCTACAAACAGAATTTTATAACAATATACTCGTCACAACATTTTCGTCTGTTTTTCCTGACTTTTATTCTAGCGTACTAATGAAGTATTGTACAGATCGCTTAGCAACGCTTTGTTTGTTGTTTGGGAATTATGAATGTATTTTCAGACTCTTTGATTGCTATTTTGCTTAATGTTTTGAGCTTTTGCGAGCTACAATACAATTAGACAACAATGAAATACAAAATAGAAAGCTCACATAAATGTATTGTACATATGCTTAAATATTCTGAATATGAACTTGATTTTTTTAACTTTTGATTCAAATAAAGTCTGATTTAAATATTTAAGAACATTACATTGATTAATAAAAATTGGTATTTACTTTACCAATATATGTCTTTGCATATAATTTATAGAATAAGGCGTGACTGCGATGATCCACAAAATACAAAAGTCCAACATATACATACCCGCGATAAAAGAAACTTTCATCGTGAAACGAACAAGAAACTTTCATTCCATTTAAAATCAAAGTAAAGGCTTAAATCGCGGTTTATGCTAAAATAATTTAAATTAAGTTTGTCTTTGATTTCTAATTATTGTTATCATACAATTTAAATTATCATATTTATTTTTTGTTATGTTTTTACAGTAAATTTAAATTCTAATCAACATTTTATTTTATTAAGTTTCATGATTTGCTAAGGTTTGCCATTCTGTTCTAAACGATAAAATACTTTATATTTTACCTGTTAATTAATTATTCATTTCTTCATCACTACATATTATAAAACAAAGTCCATATTTCCGTATGTACGCATAAAACTTTAAAACTACGCAACCGATTTTGATGCGGTTTTTTTTAATAGATAGAGTAATTCCAGAGGAAGGTTTGTACGTATAATAACATTCAATACGAAGTAGAGAAATAATGTAATTTTTGAGGTTTCTGTAAATAATTACATTTTTTTCCGCTTACATTGCAAACGCAGGCTAAACCCTACGAGATTTATCAAAATGATGTACTAAGTATTTGTACACCTTAAAAAGGTCTACAGAAAAGTCCGCGATGGTATATATCTATCTCTTATGGATAACCCACAATAGCAGTTTTTTTCATTTCCTTTTTACGAAAAATGATGCCTTATGTTCAAAGCAATTTTTATACAATACAGCATTAATCCTTAGCCAATGGAGTACCTTATATAAATTCTTGATTTAATATAGATCAATATTGCCGTTTACAGCATGTAATTTAAGTGAACATTTTCGGAGATATTACAGATTTAAAATCCCGTGAGGAGGCCGCGCTTAGACCTATAAGCACTTCGAATTTAGCAGCGACCGGAGGCGCAACTAAATGTCCTTCTTTCAAGTTTATATTGTCTAATGATAAGAAAGCTATGAATGTTGTATGTAAAGACATTGTCTAATCAATTGTAAAAATAAATAATATCACTACATAGTATAAAACAAAGTCGCATTCTCTGTCTGTCCCTATGTCCGTATATCCCTATGTATGCTTCAATCTTTAAAACTATGCAACAGATTTTGATGCGGTTTTTTTTAATAGATAGAGTGATTTTAGAGGAAGGTTTACATGTCTTTAGTATTCAATATGGAGTAGAGAAATACTGTAATTTTTGAGGTTTCTAATGTGATGTCGTAAATAATTACATTTTTTTTCCGCTTACATTGCAAACGCAGGCTAAACCCTACGAGATTTATCAAAATGATGTACTAAGTATTTGTACACCATGAGAAGGTCGACAGAAAAGTCCGCGATAGTATATGTCTATCTCTTATGGATAACCCACAATAGCAGTTTTTGTCATTTACTTTTTACGAAAAATGATGCCTTATGTTCAAAGCAATTTTTATACAATACAGCATTAATCCTTATCCAACTAAGCACCTTAAATATATTGTTTATTTAATATACATCAATATGGCCGTTACAGCATGTAATTTAAGTGAAAATTTTTCGGAGATATTACAGATTTAAAATGCCGTGAGGAGGCCGCGCTTCGCCCTATAACACTTCGACTTTAGCAGCGATGTCGCTCTTTCAAGAGTTTGTTTTAAGACATTCTGTAATTAATTGTAAAAATAAAATACATAGGGAAAATATAAAAGTAAATAAGTAATAATGTACTATATGAATTTAGATATTCCAAAGATAGCAGGAAATCTTCTTGGTATAGGGAAAGGATTTTTTTTTTCTCCAAATTTAACGCTACGGCCACGGGCAGTAATAAATAAATCAAAACAACTGGATCAATTTTAGTCATTTTTTTACACTGACTGACATGGGATATATATTTTATACCCGTGCGAAGCAGGGGCAGGCCGCTAGTTTAATTAATAAAATAAAATATATTTAATTATTAAATATTAATATAATTATGGCTGCTAATTCACAATAGACGAGATTGGGACAATCACGACGCTAGGCAGTGAGCACATGAATCAAGGAGAGGAAATAATTTTTTGGCATAAGGCATTTATTAGTATAATAATAACTGCCTTATATGCTTCATCTTTTCTCCTTTATATGTCAAGCAGTAAAGTCCATTTCATGCCGTTTTATAAGCGGTATTCTGAAAGTATATTAAAAGCAGTATTCTTTTGAATTGCCGTCAACCTTTCAATTTATTTCCCGAAGCCGTCCGCAACACTGAAAGACCTGAAATAGCAGAGCCGCGGGGATTTAGCTCTTACAGTGTAGGAAGTTGTTGATGGAAAGTAGTCCACTAAAATTCTTTAGATTTTAGATTTTGATGAAATTTATGTCAATGTTTTTTGCTTCGTACCATCGGAAGTCAATAATAGCTGCAGTTGGACCTCTTATGTTAGTGGAACTGCACAATTTACTTTTTAATTTATTCGAAAGGTCCTGTATCTTTGCATGTAGAAGTTGGCTTTATTTAACTGTAAATGAATACACATTGTAAAAAACAAAAAATGTTTCAAGTTCAATACTAATTTCAAAAGGGTGTACTTAACATCCTGCAGTTTCACGCACAGCGCAAAGTATTATTTAAAATATAAAGAACATAATAAAAACTAAAATTGTTATCTTACGGTTTCAAGGAAAGTGAATTACCAAACGAATTAAGGATTTATTCTATTCGAGCTTTTAACCGCAACTTCGTTCGCGTAGGCTATAGTCTCGAAAACTAAACACACACATAGACAGAAAGACAGACTGTCGCATTTATAATATTAGTAAGGATCAAGCTTAAAGGTAAACCAATACGGATAATTTCGTATAAATTCGTTAAGCTGACGTTATGAAACTGTAATGACGTTTTACGGACCCAATAACATTGGCTCGTCAAGATGTTGGAGTGATGATCACAAACCGGAAAAAATATGGGTTTACTCTCAACTGGTTCGGAAGACTACTTTAAAAGGGTCACTGGTATCTGCTGGATCTCAGCAGCACTAGATTTTGTGGTGTCGTTGTAATCTCTGAAAGAGACCTATTGTTGTTTAAAATATTTAAAGCAATAAATCTATCGGTGGAAGAAGAAGAAGAGAAGGTAGTGTTGGTAGATTTTAAATCACACAACATACGGACGGTTCTCTGTTAAACATTCTATGTTATCGCTAGAGACGTATTTGTGGCCCCCGAGGACGCTCGATATGCGCCGCAATTTCCGACGTCTTATTGAATATTGCGTACATTTTAAGCCCTTGTTTTATCCGGCGAGATGAGATATCCGGTGATATTAAAATTTTTAACCATTGTCGGAAAACCGAGTAAATATTTAAAAAAAATTGTTCAAGTGCATATTTTTGGAATGTGCGGTTAACTTGTTTTAATTAAGTAGTTATCTATTTTACATTGTTGTTATACTTTCATGACTAAAAAGTGTATTCTAAGTTTATTAAATGTATATGCGATTTCTGTTTATTTTTTATTGAAAATATTTCTTGCAAAAAAAGCATCTTGAAGTATAGGAATTTAATATTATATTGTTAAGAACACAAATATTAAAGTTCAAAGCAAATTCATGTAATGATTGAATTGATTTCATCTACAAAAATCGCAGTAATGTAAAATCACTTACAGATCAATTCTAATGAATGATGAAGGTCAACTTTATCCCTCTAGGATAGAATTCATCTCACTGACATCAAGGTAGAGTTTCAACAGAACAGTGTTGATTAATGATGCAGGTATAGTTAACATTTCTCTTCTGATTAAATAATGCTCTTTTAAAGTGGCCAGCTGTAACTTCACTTTTTTTTTTAAATTTAGGCGAAAGCTGTAGTCTGATGTCGCTAAACATAGCAACATTGTAAAGTTTTTATAATATATATGCTAAGCGAATATAATAAATATCTTAGCTTTTTGTATACGACATAAACACAACAAGCTCACGTTTTCTGTAGTCCTTTGAGACAAGAGATGTTCCTCTATTGAAAGGGTGTTTACTTATCCAGGGATATCCCTTCGACTATTGTTGTACTTTATGCTACCGTCAATTTATTCAGACTTGATACATTATATCATAAATGATAACCCATTTTTTACACTTTGTCTACTTTATTATATTATAAGCTTTACTATATTAAATAAATATAAATAAACACGGTCGTCGTCCCCAAAGTCTTGACTTAATACTTGTGTTATGGGTGACAGACAACTGGTGAATATATACTTATATATTTTTTAATATATAAGTATAATATATAAGTATATGACATATAAGTATATAAAAACAAATTAGATTAATTATAAATAAGCGCTGATGTGTATATATAATGTTATTATTATTATTTTTATTTATTTATTTATTTATTTATTTATATTATGGAAACAAACAGTACTATGATAATTATTTACATTATAAACATATAAGCGAAACATAAACCAAAAACAGTTTCCAAATATTGCATTAACTCATAACAATTAAACATGCAAATGAAGGGACATAATAAAAAATTACAATTCGACAGTACAATAAAATATGTTATAGTAATAATAATAAAATCCTTAATATAATATAGTTAAATATTACATAAGATTATTCATTTATTTTTTAGTTTTAATATTATTTTGAACAGCTTTTTTAAAATTAGGGAGAGAGAGGTGAAATATATCTAGTTCCGAAAAAAGTTGATTGTTAAGTGCACAGCACCTGTTTATGACACTGTTACTCGCATATTTGGTTCTAGTGGACGATACATGAAAAGGGGTCTTTCGTCGGGAATTATTCCTTGGACAGTTAAAATTAATTCTGGAAAGAAGATAACTTGACTCGATAGTACCATGCAAAATTTTGTATAATAGCATTTGGTCTCGTTCTATGCGTCTGCCAGAAAGTGTTGAGATGTCATGCAATACAGTCATATCGCCGGAACAGTTAAATCTGAGATGCTTTAGGAATTTTCTCTGAATTTTATCAATTTTTTCAATATGTGTTTTATATTGAGGATTCCAAACAGTAGAAGCATATTCCAAAATAGATCTAACAAATGACTGATATAGTAGAATGCGTGTTTTAACATGCTTAAATTTTTTGGAAATCCTAATAATAAACCCGAGCATTCGATATGCCTTTAGTGTTATGTTATTGACATGCTCATTATAAAGCAATTTTGAATCTAGCAAGACTCCCAAATCTCTGATCGAGACTCTATTTAAAGGTGCATTTTTAGGTAATAGGTAAATCTAATAATATCTTTCTTGCGACTAAATGAGATAATGCTACATTTTTTAATATTCAAAAAGAGAGAATTTGTGACACAGTAATCACACAACGAATCCAAATCCTTTTGAAAATCTGTGTAGTCATTTACATTTTTTACAATTTTATATATTTTAGTAATTTTATATATTTGAGCTTTGAGTAATAATTTTATATATTTGAGCTGTGATGGCCCAGCGGTGCGACCGTGTGAATCTCTAGAGACGATCACGGGTTCGAACCCGGGCAGACACCAATGAGTTTTTCTCTTAAAACTTATGTGTCAAATTGTGGAAAACATCGTGAGGAAACCTGCATATCTCTAGAGAATTCTGGAGGTATGTGTAACCTACCAATCCGCATTGGAGCAGCGTAGTAGGTCTTAGCTCCAATCCTTCTCTCCCAAAACGGAGAGAAGAGGCCTATTCTTAGCAGTGGGATAGTAACAGGCCGTTACTTACTTTTATATTTTAGTATCATCTAAGTACAATAGACATTTAGAATACTTAAAGACAGATATAACATCATTCAGATAAATATTAAATAATAATGGCCAAAAATGGGACCCCTGTGGAACTCCAGATGGAACCGGAATAAAAGTGGAACAAAAACCTTTTACCGTCACTGCCTGAGTCCGATTAAACAAATATGATTCAATCCATCGAAGGAGGTCATCGTGCACACCAATACACCGCAATTTTGTTATAAGTATAGTGTGTGAGATCTTATCGAATGCCTTGGAGTAATCAGTGTACACGACATCCACCTGAGAACCTGCATCCATTGCCATCAATACAAAATCAGTAAATTCACAAAGATTAGTCTCAACCGATCTCTTGTTCATAAACCCATGCTGTTGAGTTATTATAAAAGGTCTTACGATTGGATATATTTTATCATAAATAATTTTTTCAAATAGTTTTGGTATACAACTTAATTTAGAAATAGGCCTATAGTTTTTAATATTATGTTTGTCACCATTCTTATATATAGGGACCACAAAGGACTGTTTCCATACTGCGGGCAACGTGCATGTACGCAATGATAAACTAAATAAAATGTAAAGAGGTATAGCTATTGTTTTAAAACATTGTTTTAGAAACAAAGGTGGTATACCATCAGGGCCAGGCCCTTTCTTCGTATTTAAAGATTTTAAGTATTTGCGTATTGTGAACATCGATAAAGTAACGGAAGACAAGTGCGTAGGGTAATTATTCACAAGATCATTTGAACTAACGATGGACAGCGCCAAGTTTTGACACATGTTTGATTCAAAAGACGAATGAAAGTAACTATTAAATAAGTCACTTATCTCTTGCCCACTGCTAGCTAATCTATCGTCCAAAAACATTCTATTAGGCAGTTCACTAACTTGCTTTTTTGATTTTACAAAAGTCCAAAAATATTGAGAGTTTTTTAAAAGATTTTTTTCTGCATTATCAATGTATTTAGTATAACATTCTACTTGAATACGTTTTTGTTTTTCTCTTAGAAATTTAAAAGTACTATAATCACTATAATATCCATATATTTTCCACTTTCTATGAAATTTCTGTTTTTCCTTAATGATTTTTTTCAGAGCCGGAGAGTACCAGAAGGGATATTTACTTTTATCTATAATAACTTTTAGAGGAATGAAGTTATTTATTATTTGTTTTAAAATTTCATAAAACGTATTAGTACATACCTCAACATTAGCGCTGTTCAAATAGTTATACCAATTAATTTCCGCTAAAGCTCTATTTATTACTTCATAATCAGCTTTATGAAAGAGCCAAACCGTACGAGGGGCATTCTTTAGGTACTTTATATATATCTCATCCAAACGTATATTTAAAGCAGGATGATGTTTATCCTCAGTCAGTAACGGCATAATGTTTCTTGTGACAATACAATGCGAAGAACTAAGAACCAAGTCTAGGCAGCGATTATTCGTGTTTGCTACTAAATTAAACTGAGTTAGATTATTAAATAACAAAAATGATGATAATGCGTTAACTGACGGGAGCGAACTGTGATCAGTAAGGTCTGCAGATAATCCATCATTAGACATAGTCCATTTCGCCAAAGGAATATTAAAATCACCTAAAATTACAAAAATATCTTTCGGATGGAGTATGATTGACTCTGAAACTTCTTCGTAAAAATTAACCTGGTCGTCGAATTGAGTAGAACATTGCGGGAAGTAACAACAATAAATTCTGCAGTCTACCATCTTATTTTTTAATTTCATAGTGACACAGAGCGAAAGTATATCACATGAATTTACATCATTTGATTGTTTGATAACTAGATCTTTAACGGTAATTCCCTTACGAATGGCTATTAGAACACCACCGCCGAATCTGTCATTTCGCGAATCATAGTCCCTATCGCAACGATATACAGAATAACGATTGTCAAAAATTTCTGAGTTAAATATTCCCACTTCCAACCAAGTTTCAGTTAAACAAATAATTTTGTAGTCATAGTTTAGAACATTCGATATTAAATCTACTGTTTTTGTACGTAATCCACGCACATTTTGATAATATATGTCTAATCTGTCCATAAAAAGATATCTAAATAATAATACATATATTTTATTACATCTACTACATTTGACTTATTACTACAAATTATAATTATATAAACTCTTAAACTGCAATTCAAAAAATACATGTTAATTATAAATATAATAAACTCGCCCAAACCGGAACCAAAATTATAAAATCTTTTGACCTCTCTCTTGACAAACATAACTATAAAACGACACATATTCAACAAATACAAAAATTCATAATAACAATATATTATATAAAAAGTACATATTACAGTTTTTTTAAATCTTCCTCAGTATAGATATGCATAAGAGGACTAACATCGGTTTTTCTAACCAAGACCGAGCAATTTTTGACCCAGATATACTTATAATTTTTTTCACGGGCAGATTTCTTTGCTTTTTGTAAAAGCATTTTGTTATAACTTGTTAAATGGTCGTTGAAATAAATGCGACTGTTATTACCAGTGTATCCAAGATCTGAGGCTCTTAAATTCTTATTCTCGCGAAGCCTAGCAAGACAATCATCTTTTTTATGACGGGAAAGAAATCGAATTATGACCGGCCTTGCTTTTTTACTGTCATTAATTTTAGAAGTCACCCTGGTGACAAAACCTATAGCATTATTATTTAAAGTATTGTTATCGATAAGGTTGAAGAGTTTCGATACGATATCCATCAAATTTTTGTTTCTGGATTCCGGAACCCCTATTATCTTAATATTAGAACGCCGAGCCCATTGTTCTCTTTTATTTGTCTCAGACTGAGTGGTTGCCATGGCAATGTTCATATTTTTCAGATCCGAGTTTAATACTTCAGAGGTCTTCAGCTTAATTTCCATCATATCCATTGTTTTAGCCATCATATCATAGTTATCACTCATATATTGAACAGACTTTTGTAAAGTGGATAACTCAGTCCGTACACCCTCAAGGACGTTACAAAAGCCTGAGAAGGCCTCTGTAATTTCAGATTTTATAATATTCCGTATTTCATCAGCTGACATTTGTACTACGTTTGTAGCGGTATTCGTACTTGTGGCACAGATTGCTTTATCCGGCAATTTTACACTCAAATTACACTTTTGCTTAATGCGTTTTGTGACATTACGAAGAGTTGTATCCTCTTCATTATTTTTAAGTATAAAATTCGCACATAGTGGACAACGCCAAACAAGTCTCGAATCTTTATCTGGTATCAAACTTGCATACTTTTTCGGAAGAACACACGCAATGTGAAATTCACGATTACAAACCGTGCAAACCATAGGATCACCAGTTTCGCCTGTACTTTTTTCACAGCAAGCGAAATCCATCGTAATATGTTATTTATATATCAACGACTAGATCGGTTAAAACGGCACGGGAGTGATACTTAAAAGCAAAGCAATTAGTGACAAATTGCAACGCCTGAGATCGGCACGGTTAGATTGTTTTATTTTTCATATGAAGCTCACTAGCGCACTGACAGTCTTATTGTTAAGTATTTGAAATTACAAAATGCTTGCTTGTTCGAACACTTTGATAGAAATATATGTCCTTCATTCACTATTGGAATCGTTTAGTGCAATTAATTAACTATAATTAATTGCACTAAACGATTCCAAGGCGATAAATTACGAACTTAATAGCAAAACGATTTTATGATTCTATATATAAATATTAAAAATACTCGGCGTAAAGATGACACACGTCTTTATTCATCGCGATGCAACGCGGCTATCTATATTAAAAAATATATTAATATCTCAACTATATTAACTCATCTGTTTTATATTTAATTTTTCTGTTTTATCTTTAATATTTACATCTATATTTTATTTTTTCATCTCGTTACAATACGATCTAATTACTTCGTATTGTAACGAGATATTAGGCAAGGATAGTGGTAATTATTCACTTATACAAATGTTGTACTAACTTTTAAAGGTGTTTTACACAGATTTAGAGTATATAACATATCAACAATGTTTTTTCTAAATTAAGTATTGTAAAATGCTATTAGTTAATCTAATAAAAAAAAGTCTAGTAGAAGGGTGGTCTAGTCTACTCAGCCGGATACCACACGATATTGGTTATGGAACTGAATCTAGAAGACTAATACATTACAAGATGATTTCAACAAAGTATCTCAACAGGTGCGCTTTTAAATTTGAACAAGACCATAATCCCAATATCATCATTATTACAGCCTTATGAATCCAACACTTGCAAAAGTTAAGAGTATTAAATTTGCTGAACAATTTTAAAAATAAAATGTTAACAAAAATACTCGTACATTTCGAGTTTATCCCATCAACTTTAAAATCTATTGTAACAACCGCGCAGCGGCCTTTTCATTATTTTAGTACAAACAAGAGAAACTTTTAATTTTCCGTTTCTATCCTTTCATTAATTAAAATCGTTGTTACGGCAACTATCCTTAGCTCGAGCTCTTTTCTTAGTTGTAATTAATATTAATTTATAAGAAAGATAGTAACTTTATATAAACTTAAGCTAAATTTAAATTTTAGTATGGAATAGCTTTATTCATTCACACAACACAAAATAAAGAGTTTACACACAGAGTAAAGCAATATAGCCCTGTAGTATCCGGCTGAGTAGAATAGACAACCCTCTTTCTTAGCGAGGTGTCGTAAAATACGACTAAGGTAAGTTGAAGCCATGCTGGCCGCCGGTCGTAGATTACATAGCCAAATCATGTGACAACATGTGTACAACATGATGAGCCGACCCCACTTAGATTGGACAAAGGGCAGGAGGATGGTGAAACAATAATCATGAGCTGAATAGTAACACAAGAAAAAAAAAGGTATTTTTGTGTTAACGTGTTAATGTTAAAATCCAAATTCTTTTCACCGGAAATACCAGCAGAACTCATAATTTAATATTAGGTCGTTTTTTTAAGCAAATTAAAGCATATTTTATGCATTTTCAATGCAATGAAAATTTTAAACCCATTTATCTCAAAACATGATTTTTCAAGTTGTTTTGATGTTTATTGCAGGCCGTGAGCGATTTTAGTTAGCATACGAGTATCTTTCATGAGTGCTAACGTTGTCGATATCGCTTCTATTCAAATTTAAAGACGTGCATATCTTTGTGTGTGAGAATACATAAATGAACTTAGATACTAAGTATAAGGAAGCTGTGGTAGCCCAGCGGTAACACCGTGCGCCTCTTTCGAGGAGGTCTAGGGTTCAAACCCCGGGCAGGCACCAATGAGTTTTCTAGTAAAACTTATGTGTCTAATTGATAATTGCAATTTATCACACGCTTTTCGGTGAAGGAAAACATCGTGAGGAAACCTGCATATCTCTAGAGAATTCTGGGGATATGTGTAACCTACCAATCCGCATTGGAGCAGCGTGGTAGGTCTCAGCTCCAATCCTTCTCTCCAAAAAGGGAGAGAAGAGGCCTATGCCCAGCAGTGGGATAGTAACAGGCCGTTACTTACTTACTTACTAAGTATAGTATATTACTTACTAAGTATAGTATCTAAGTTCATTTATTTACACACACACACAAATAGATATCGTATCGATCCATCTATCCATCCATCCATCAGCCTATTGCAGTCCACTGCTGGACATAGGCCTCCCCATGTTTCCGCCAGACATCCCTGTTCTCCGCAATGCGCCTCCACCTGGCCCCAACAACCTTCTTGATGTCGTCGGTCCAGCGAGACGGTGGTCGCCCTACACTGCGTTTGCCAAGACGCGGTCTCCACTCCAGGACTCTTTTGCTCCAACGGCCATCAGTCCTGCGACTGACGTGACCGGCCTACTGCCACTTCAGCTTGCTTATTCTGCTAGCTATGACGGTTACTCTGGTTCTCTCGCGGATAATCTCATTTCTGATTTTATCCTTGAGAGACACTCCGAGCATAGCTCGCTCCATAGCACGCTGAGCGACTTTAAACTTGTGGACTAGTTCCACCGTCAGTGTCCACGTCTCGGAGCCATACGTTAACACAGGTAGAACGCATATTATACTATACGATAAATTATATTAGAGACGTTCAATTGACACCAACACCTTTTAACTATGTATTAATTCCATTAGAAAACCATTACCACTTGATTTTTTATCATATATTTCTTTTATAATTTAACATACACTTATATGCTTGAATGAAACTAACTGATGTGAAATAATTGAATTCAGTCCTATTTTACGGAGAGTTTCCACACGTTTCTACACTAACCATACGAAATGAACTGAAAGCTGCAAATCAAATACATTTTTACTGTGGATTAATACTTGGCATATAGAACTGAAATCCGGCGGAAATAGTGTAAAATTAAAATAAAAAATACAGCGTTGATTCCGGAATCTTAGGGTAAGGCCATACTCGATAGAACGGAGATTTAGTTATTTTTTCAATGTATCGAAATTTTTTGTATAACACTAGATATGAATACAATGAAAATCATGATGGCGTATATTTGAGACCGTGGATACAAGTTCAGAGCAGGCAACTGAAAGTTTACCATATTTTTTATATTCACTTAATTTTAACAATTCATTATACATTTATCGATGAAAGAAAAAAAAATGGCGGGGATACATGTATCTTTACATAAGTATGTGTAACCTGAAAATCACATTAGTAGGCTTAAGCTCCCATTTTTTCCTTAAGTGTAGAGGCCTTTGCAGAGCAGTGAGATAGTAACGTTACATCAAACTTGTGACTTGTGACCTAATTTTTAACTACGTTAGTGGTCACAAGATGCAGTACATATCATTAAATAATAATAAATAAATATATGGTGCACTTACGCACACGATCGACCGTCCCAAAGTAAGTAACTTAATACTTGTGTTATGGGTGAGAGACAACTTATATATTTTTTAAATACATACTTAAATACAAATATACACCCAGACTCGAAGACTAACAAATTCATTTATAGAAAATGTTTGCCCTCGGCGGGAATCAAACCCCCGACCCGCGGAGCCGAAGCCAGGGTCACTATCCATTGCGCCAACGGGCCAGTCAATTATTTTGTCAGTCATTATTTTGGTACGACGTTTCTAGGCCACTCTAAATTAACCTGGCTAGATAAACGTTGAGAAATATAACAATTTACACAAAATTTTACACAAAATAGGTAAGTTTGAAGTCATTTTAGTAGTAGAGAAATATCTGTTTTATAATCTTCAGGAATAGACGAGAAACTAAATCTAAAAATAATGCCCAAATACTAAGCGAATATTGGGCGCATTTGATAATATTACGACGTGGGTCGATATATAGGTAGTCCGTTATGGAAAACTCTGGCATGTAAGCAAACGTTTCATTATCATTCTCGGTACAACAAGTTTTACACATGTTGAAACATGAATTGGCTAGGTATTTTTCGTCTGGCCGCCTGCCTGACTAAAACTTACCTTAGTCGCCTCTTACCACACGAGAGTGGTCTATTCTTCTCAGCCGGATACCATATGACGGGAATGTGAGCAAATATTTATTTTTTCATATAACTTCTATTTTCTTAAATACTCTAGAAATTCACTAGTCACTTTGTGTAGTATAATGTGGGTAGACCCTTTTATAATTCAATTAGCGCTTATATAAAAATAATATCCGACAGTTGTATTTCCTGGAGGGAAGTTAAATTACTTAGAGTTTTATAAATGTTTTCAATTCATTATTAGTGCTATCAAATTTCTTTTATTACTTATTCAAGTAAGAATGGATCTGTAAATAGGCTCACTCTTAAGGAATTTAATTCATAAATTTCTTTTTACAGACAAGATAAAACTTTAAAATAACGCATAGAAAAATATGTGAACACCATGCCGAGAAATTAAAAAAAAAACATTTGGATTTATTTCATAACCTTTGTACCTCTTTTTTAATTTTTTTATTGTGATTACCATCTAGGCAATATATTCTAGTAAAACAGCATGACAAAAAAATGGAAATTTATTATGTTTATTACAGGTAAAGAAAATAAAACATATGGTAACATAGAGCGCCATATTCAGATGTCTCGACATTAACCTTTTGGCATGGGTGTGTTAGATTTACAAAAATATATATTTTGGTTTATAAAGAGAATATACACTGATTTTTCACGAACGATCAAACGAAAAGTGAGTTTAACACGCCCGGGACGTCACCTGTCAAATGTTTCCCGCTTTTTATGTAGTTCGGAAACGCACACTAAAAAAACATTAATAGGCAGCACTGTCAAATCCCTTTCAGATGATGGTTTGAAGTTAAAGCCCGGCATAATTTGTTGCACAGTTCATATATTTTAATCATCAAACATGACGGTTTCACATTGCTTAATTATCTAAATAGCTGGCAGCTGGAAGTTGCTTAATACAGTACAAGAAAAGCACCTAAAGCGTACGTCGAAGCTTTGCCGTTTGCCAAATTTACAAAAGCAATCTCTGTCTAGAACGAGAATCAAACAATAAACATCGTGCAGTGTTTCCGAAGCCGTCTTGGAATATGAAATAATGATATTATATTTGGCATCTCGACCGCTTGCGGAACATGTCTTTGTCGTTTTAAAATCTGAAAACCATAGCATGCCAAGTGTCCTTTTAGAAGTTAATTCAAAAAGATGCACTGTTATTAAGGGGACGACTTGGAGCTGAACTTTATCCGGTTTCATTGGAAACAAAAATGTACAAAAGGTGCAGAAACAGATGCTTCTATTGCATTATATTCGGACAAAGCCTTTGTTATGCGAAAATTTTTAGTTACAAACAAAATAAGAGTCTAAATAAGTGATCTCTTTTAATGATTTGCGTCTCTTTTTACAGTCTTGGGATGACAATTACAGTTTTTGAATAAAAATCCGCAAATTTAGAAGATGAAGACACTTTTACAGTATTACATATAATATACCAAAATATTAAATAGTTTGATGGTACGGTTCTGCCGGGAAGATGGTGAAATATCACGCCCTAAGCGACCTCTTACCAATCAGTACGTATCCGTATAGATGATAATTTGGAATATATCAATTTTGTCTAATACCAAAAATCCAATTTGGAATAGCCAGTAAGGTGGCACACGACCTAATAAGCAACGCTGATCCTCCAGCTTTCTATTTGGTTATGCAAACATGGCTTAAACACCTGACTTATAATATAATATAGTTAGTTTGATGACCAAAATATCCTTTTAATATTGTTTATCAGTTAGGAATAAGGTTGAAAGTTTTTTTTGGCCGTCACCTCATAAACGAAAAACTACTTCGCATTCAACGTAAACTAATGATTTTAACGTAAACTATTTGTGACACACTTTCTTTTTAAATTTAATTGTTCTGCTTTGCTTTGCGGTATCTGCTAAAACGTGACATGATAATAATTTTAAAATTATATCTCAAATCTATTAAAGTTACATCTATAAAATTTTGTTGTACCAACCACTGAATTTATTTTTCATTTTATTATATATTAGCTTAGGAGCAAAATAATTTTTGGATCAAAACGAAATTCGAAAGCATTAAAACGAGATTGGCCCTTGTCCGCCTCGGGGCGTAAAATTGATTTGGCTTATTAAATGCCTTTTGTAACTTGCCCTCTGATAAAATCGGTTCGGTAGATGTAATAAACGTATTACTTTATAGCAAATATCATTACATAATCATATTTCCATTAAGCTTATGGTAATTTGTGAATCAATAATCTGAAATCAGAGTATATGTCATCATATAGTATATGTCATCATATCAGAGTATATGTCGTCATATCATTTATAGAACGAACTATATTTAGGGAGCAGATAGACGAAATTCTGTAATAGAAAAAATATTTGGTTTTAAAATAAGAAAATGGTTCATCTTCAAATATTAAAATCGATGTTTCGCTGATGATGAGCACAAAATGATTTCCTTTGTTTTGGAAAGTACGTGTTATAGAAAATATTACATACACTAACTCCGTACTACAACACTTTCCTTGGACCGTTTAAATTATAAGCAGTTTTAACATGATTAATTGTCTTATGCCGTTGTTTTACATTCTATAATAAACCTTTTATCGTAAAGTGAAGTAACACTATCGATCCTTTTGTTATACAACGATTATCGAAGAAGAAGTAAAAAAAAATATTTGTCAATAACGAGTTTATAGCTTTGAAAACGTTAACACGTGTCTTAAATGTATAGAATGTATTGATTTGTTTATTTAAGTAATCATATCAGACAAATAGGGCCTTCTCATCCGCAAAGATAGCATGTTATCGTTTCCCTTCGTCGCATTCTTTAACGCCTGTTGGAACACTATATTTGAGGTAAAGTGTATAACTGGAGGTCTGTCACGTTGAGTTTTCTAGTATTGAGTCACACCTCCAACACTTTAGGGTCCTATGATATTATTTCTTCGTATGTAAGCTCATTGCCATTTCAGTTAAACAAAACTTTAAGTTTTTGTTTTTCTTCAGACCTTATTTCTGTTTTTTATCTTGCAAAAATCTATCGCTACATTAGCAATTCTGTTTTTTTTTAATTAAGATAAAGAGGTTTATGGTGAGGATGTTGTCTATAATCTCAATTATTTCGTACATTGTGATAATTGATAAGTAAATTGTATAAATTGGTATAATCTGCTCAAATTCATTATAATCATTTTTTCAACATTAATATGGTCAAGAGGAAGCTTTTAAATAAAGAAATGATAAGGGCCACCGTTATCGATACGATTATCGATTTTATTAGAGTTGCAAATTTCTGCCTTAGGGTCTTACAAAGAGTGGGGCTATTGAATTTGAATAACAAATTCCCGATTTCTCCACGAAATTTCCTATAACTAAAATTCCATCATAGATTTTTGAATAATATTTTACATTTGCTCGGGTTTTCATTATGATATTGAAGAAAAAATAAATTTTCAGGAAACAATAGACATGTTTGTAAGGCGACATATAACTTGATCTCACAGATGTAAAATATTGCACATTCTATTAAAGTAGTACAAGTAACGGTTTTGTAAAACCCACAGCTGGGCAAACGTCTTATATCTTATTGGATAGAGGGAATAGGATCTTTGATGATCCATCACATTGCTGTTTTTCATATTCCATCAAAATGTTTTTTTCTTTGTTAAGGGATTGATAAATTATAAAAATCGAGTACGCTCATAAATTGTTTTGTAAGTTTTATGGATGTTGAGTTTATTTGTTTGTTTGAACGCGATAATCTCAGAAACTACTGGACCAATTTGATTCTTTCACTTTAAGATAGTCCATTTATTAGGGAAGGATAGTCCATTTATTATATAACATCAAGCTAAGATGAATAGGAGAGGAGCAGCAATGAAAAATATTACGAGAACGGCAAATTTAAAGCTATAAACGATAATAGTTATTAAAAAATCATGTACTACAAAATTGTTCCTCAATAAAAGTCCGCGACATCATATGTCTAGCTTTTAAGATTTTAAGATTTAAGTTAACCTTACCATTTTTATGGTTATTAAAAGACTAAATTACGGTTTTAATTTTTCCACTCGGGCGGAGCCGTTGGCGATTGCTAGTATCCAATAATTGTTTTAACATGAAATACAAATCTTAAAATGTCCTTATTATTCTTTAAAATGTATTTTTATTAACAAAAATCGATTGCAGAATGTGTAATTGTACATATACTTTATCTTACACTTAAAGCCCCTTTTAATTCGTATCTTCAATTCAGAAAACGATAAAGATCTAATTTGTCCACTCTTTTAATGGAGTAAGGCTTTGTGAACAAAGATACTCGGCTTTAATGTAAAATGTTTCTTGTCGGTTTATTTTTCTTTTAATCTATTGTTCTATTCTTTCTATATCTTGATTCGTTACAGTATTTCTTAGTGTTTAAGACATCGATTCCGTCAAATTGTAGTCGATAATCGCTGTTTTGTAATTTATTGTACTTTTTTCCTAGAACACTCGTTAAATCACGTTCCCTATTATCAGCAATTATTAGTCATACAAACATTGCTGATTATTTTAATAATACAGTACATAATATCATGTCATAATAATAGTATTGTGAACAATGTAATATAAAATATAAATAAATTAAAACTATTATGTCTGTGGTATCCGACTGAGTAGAATAGGCCTCCCTGATTTCTTACCGAGGTGTCATTAAAGGCGACTAAGGTAAGTCAGGCAGGCGGCCGGTCGTAAAATAACTAACCGAATCAAGTTTGAAACATGTTATGTTATGTGTTGTTATGTGCCTAACTGTACAGATAAATCGAAGTCAATATGCAACATCCAGTGATTTATAGCAACATACTAAACTCCAATGTTAAACGGCCATGATAGCTTTTGGACTAATCTACAAGCCCCAGCATAAATGTCAATTTGGATTAGAAATTTTAATAAATTTAGAAGTAGGCCTTTTTCGAATTTCACAATACAAAAGTAATTACATTTCTTTTGCTAAAATTAGTATATTATCAATATTCTATAGACTATACAATAGTCTATAGACTATACAATAGTCTATAGACTATACAATAGTCTATAGACTATACAATATTATATTTTCTGATATTCCTTTTATGCTAGGCATAAAAGATTGTTAATAATAGGGCGAGTGAATGTCTGCTGACATATATTCGCATTTATAATATTAGTAAAGGTACTTTCATAATATTTATCTTATATAAAGTATAATACCTTTGCAAATAAGAATTTTTTAATTATCTTGGAAAAGAGAGAAGCAAATAATTCAAAAAATCAGAGATTAGCTCAAGAAATGTACGGGGCAGTGTTTGCCAAATTCGTAAAAGCAATCTCCGGCTAGAATGAGATTCAAGTAATAAACATCCTGCTGCATTTAAGGAGCCATCTTGCTATGTGATAATTTGAACTAATGAAAATTGCCTTTCTTTAGCTCCAAGTGTCAAATTAAAATTGTGAAATAAAGTAACTATTACATACTAGAGCCCATAGTATCTAGGGTTCTACGTTTCACCCAAGCAATCGTTAAAAGGAACTTTCAGATTTAGGAATGTTGACAAGCGCTTTGTTAGGCCATCACACATTCCGTACATCACCATCAGACGACCTTGATCGCCATTCCTCAAGCGTAGACGTTGAAGTACAAGCCTTGTTGACAATTATCAAGAGTTATGGTTAATATCTTCCAAGTAAGTGCGTTTCCATCTCGTGTTTCACGATCAGTTAGTAATACATACGATATTGATCACTATCTAAGTAATTGAGCTGTACGCTTATCAAATATAGTTGTATAACAGTTGACATATCTTCTTTCTCCAGCCTTTATCCCACTCTAAGTCGGGTCAGTACATCATGTTTTTCTATTCCATTCTCACCAATCAATCTTGAATTCTGGCGCTACTCCTTTTATATGCATGTCTTACTTTAGACAATTCAACCATTACTTTTTATGCCTCTCTCGGCACATATATATCCACATTCAAATTTAATACTCGTTTGGTGACATGATTTTCATCCCTCCATGTGCATATCGTTCCAATCTTGCACCTCTTGTCTTTTCTATAATAGGCGCAACTTTCAGATTTCCCTCTATATATTCATTTTGTGTTTTATCCAATCATGTCACACTACTCATGACGTATATCGCTTACATAAATATCATACAACGTTTAAACGAAATCATTTCGCTCTTGTAATTCAATTATTTCATGGTAAAATTAATTTTGTATAAATGAAAATATTCATCTCAATAGGAAAGAGTTTGAGTCTTAAAAAGTATTGGCACAACGCGTAACTTTGAAGGCATTACAAAAGATACCATTATTTTTGATCATTCCTTTTTATTCCGACTTAGCGATACAATATCTTGCGCCGGGTCTATTGGTTTGATGCCAGATTATTTCGAACACGCTTCGCAGATTTTAATCACGGAATGGTGTTGCCAAGACGTCGTCCGCCAAGGTTCTGCTATATTTCACAAAAACCGCTCTTTCGATTAGTATAAATAAATTAAGATTTTATTTTCATTGACGTTCCAAGAGAAAACACAGAAGATTCTTTCGTATGGCCGAATTTTATTTAAAAATAAATAATATTGAAATTAATTCAATTGGATGCCCTAATTAATTACTATGAGAAATGAGTTTTAGCAAATTGCTATAATAAAACGTTTATTTTATTTATTATCTGTGAAATTTACTCATCGTAACACTGATTTAGGCTTAACTGCTTATGGCCGATGAAAGTTACCAAGTTGCATTGATGGTACTGGTTTATTATAATTTCTTAATGTATTACAAAAATAAATTTCCAACGCTTTATTTGAATTTTGTTTGTGTAAATACAGTACCTAGAGCAATAAAACAAAATAGATAAAGCGAACAAGGGACTACATATCTTTATAAGAAATCTGTGCTACAGATTCATGAAGGTTGGATTGCGTGAAGAAATATAGTGCAGGTACATAAAATAGCTCAATGGTTATGATACTTGCCAAGGATTCGCGGATTCTAACCTTGGTCAGGCCGATATATTTGAGTTGGCTATAAATAATTAAAACCTTAATAAAAATTATTCTTCATCAATAAATTATCCATGCGCTTCATGGTAAAGTATTTATTTATATTTAAAAAAAATGGTTGTTACAACTTTTAACATGAATTTATTTTTATTATTATGTTTTAATATATGCGCTTGTACGTAAAAAATAAAATTATAATATTTTCATATTAAATTCAAAATTTTGTTTAGTCAAGTAAACTTGTAAACAAGTGCTTTTGTATCGTTAACTCCACTACTGGTTCGAAAAGCTGTTTTTATCGAGAATAGCCAGCAAGAAACTCGACGGTTGCTCTTTTCAAAATAATACTTATAACTAGTTATCATGTAAAGTTCGAGTAAAGTAAAGTATGACGGAATTACTTTAAGTTCCTATAGATTGTGCAAAAATCGTAGGTAATAGGTAAATAAATAAAAGTAAACGCCGACTTTCGACATATTCTTATAAAAGCAGTCATATGTACCAAACAACAAATTGCGAACGTACGATTAACTTCAAAGGAATCTCGAAACGTAAACAAACGATGTTTTTCACGAAGGATAAGAAGCGAATCTTTAATTCGCAACCTGATTTGAGACTCCCAAAGAAATGAGCAAGCATAAGATTTATGCCTTTAATTTTGACAGGCCCCGCACGGACCCGAAGAATAAATAAGTTATAAGATTTATTGTCAAGGCCGCGATTGAAAGAAAAATGTTGGATGCGAATTTTTGGCTATCCTTATGCTTGGCTTATTGGTGTTATAATTGGTGAAATTTGTGGTGTTTTTGACTGCAATATATTATTGTTATCTACTAATTCTTTTAGTCATTTCTAATCTATTACATTTTTGATAATGTTAGCTGTATCGGATTTTGACATTATGCTTTGTGGTATCCGGCTGAGTAGAATAGATAACCCTCATTTTTAACGAGGTGTCGTGAAAGGCGACTCAAGTAAGTGGACCCACCATGTGGTATCCGGTCGAGTAGAATAGACCATCCTCTTCCTAACTGAGGTATCGTGAAATACGACTACGGTAAGTTGACGTGAGGCAGGCGGCGGGTTGTAAAATACGAAGCCAAAATTCGTATGTGACAACATGTTGTGACAACCCCACTTAAGGATAACAGAAGGACAATGATGATGTATCGGATTTTGACTTTGTTTTATTATAGGTAAAATTACGATACAAAACTTTCTTATAATCAATACTAAATGAATAAAAATAACGGCATATTACTTATATATTATTTTGACTGGCTCGTTGGCGCAGTGGGTAGTGACCCTGTCTTCGGCTCCGCGGGTCGCGGGTTCGATTCCTGCCAAGGGCCAACATTTTCTATGATTGAATTTGTTGGTCTTTGAGCCTGGGTGTTTATTTGTATTTAAGTATGTATTTAAAAAATATATAAGTATATATTCACCAGTTGTCTGTCACCCATAACACAAGTATTAAGTTACTTACTTTGGGGATGGTCGACCGTGTGTATAAGTGTCCCATATATTTATTTATTTATTATTTATTTACTATCCCACTAGGACTCCTCTCTACGTTTTTGGAGAGAAAGGGCTGAGACCCACAACGCTGCTCTAATTTCGATTGGCAGTTTACACATATCCCCACAATTCTATAGAGATATGCAGGTTTCCTCACGATATTATCCTTCACCGAAAAACGTGATAAATTGCAATTATCGATTAGACACTTATAATTTTAATAGAAAAACTCATTGGTATTTACCCGGGATTTGAACTGGTGACCCATCAAAAGAGTTCCACGGACGCAAGAATAATGATGCATATAATTATTTATCGATATTTCGTAATCATTTCAACTAGTAAAATGTTGAATAACTCAAATAATTTTACGATATTTTTCTTTGATATAAATTCTCTTTGAGTTAAAGGGGTTCATTCACTTCATATTTGTTCAATTTATAAAATCTAGACGATGTAGACAATATTATATTGTATTATTATTTTGGGGTTCCCGCCCAGTACGTTAAAGTTTAAGTTTCTTTTAAAAGTGATAATATTGCTTATTTAAAGTTGAGTTTATATTACTCTATTTATCTGTACACATTATAAAACAAAGTCCCTAAAAAGTGTCTGTTTGTATGTGAACGATTTTCTCAGAATCTACAAAACGGATTTTTTTTCAGATTTTATTAAAAGACTAGCAATCGCTGCGGCTACGCCCGCGTGGAAACATTGAAACCGTAATGATATGTACGTTTTGATATGTATAACAATTGGTTAAAGTAGGTTAACCTTAAAAGTAAGACATTTGCTGTCGCAGATTTTTATTTAGAACTTTTAGAGGGGAACGACTTTCTAATGACATGAGTTTTGAATAATTATCACCGTTTACTTAGCGCACGCAAACAAAGCTTTAAGTTTAGGCGTTTTCCTAATATTTTTTTATTTTTGCTTCTCTCGTATTCATCTTAGCGTGATGTTATATAATCTATAGCCTCGATAAATAGCTTATCTTACACTGAAATAATTTTTTTAATCGGTCCAATAGTTTCTGAGATTAGCGCGTTCAAACAATCAAATAAACCCTTATAAATATCAAACAAATACACAAACTCTTTAGCTTTATATATTAGTATAGATAGTGTAATTCCTGAAGAAGGTTTAGGTTAATAGTATATTCCCTAAAAAGGCTTAACCGATTTTGATGGGACTTTCATTGGAACATAGAGGAGAAAGTTAAGCAAGTAAAAGTTACTCTTTATCTACGTATTACCGCGTGCCGGAATTTAGGTATAAAAACTTTATAACACTGATTGGTGATGATACGCCCACGCGCGCGAAATCGCCACAGTAAATCACAAATAAAGCTATCAAGCTCAAAAAAACTAAAACTATGTTTTGAATATGGAATGTTATTATAGTTATCTGGAATTTATGGTTAGTTCAATAGAGGAAACATTTCAAGTGATGAACGATTTTTACCAGGAATCTTTATCTTTCCACATTGATATATTTCGAATTTATCGACGAAAGTATGTCGTTAATTTTTTTTTATTGTATGAAATATAATTTAAGCAGAATTGTAGGCACAGTTTTGTTATAATGGATAGATTCGGAACTAAGAGAGCGCGTGACTCTTACCGCGGGTTCAAAGGTTCATTTTCGGCTGATATACGTATAAATGATCGGTTTTATCCCAATCTTTACTTGAAAATCTCCAGCACAAACATTATATTCTATTGTAAATATATCCTGGTATAAAAAATTATAGAAAACTCGTGCTCGGGGTTTTTTGATCCCCTGACTTCTGAGCCGGGCGGGTTAAAAGTTTTGGCTATTATAAAACAATTGCAAAATATAATAATAAATTAAATATACACTAATTAAGTTAAAAATTATATAAGTAATTTATTTACCGGTTGTCTGTCACACACAACAATAAGATTACTTATATCAGGCACGGATGATCTTGTGTGTAATTCTCCCATATTTATTTATTTCTTATACTTCTGTTAGAGATGAAAAAAATAACCAAGGATTGGGCAAATCCGAATGTAAGACAGAAATTTGCATACGTTCCACGTAATTTAATGCAGTGTGTCTGAAACCTCTAGCTTAAAACTAAGCTTAAACTAAGCTTCAAGCTTAAGTTGCGCGTCACAGGCTATCATGTCATTCTGTTGTACGTACGGGAACGTTATTTTGGTATGTCAGAGCAGGATTTATATATATTATTTTCCAATTGAGCGATCTTTTGTATATACCTTGAAAATTTTACATATCAGTTTTACTGGAAAATATATAGTATATATCCATTTTGTCATTAACAATATATTCAGGCTGTGTGATGAGCATGTCATTACTTAATCCCTCTATAAAAACATGGCGGCCATTTGTCAGTATGTCAATAATTTTATCTTTAATCTGTAAATGAGCTTAATCTTGTATACATATATATAATCGGATATTGGCTCCAAAGATTTTCATGAAATTTAGTATGTAGGAGATTTCGGGGGCAATTAATAGATTTAGCTAGGTTTTGATTTAAAAAAAATGACGTTTAGTCCTTTTTTACAGGAAACTATTCAAGATCGAATCCCCTCTGACGACCCGATTATTTTTTCTTTTTTTTTAAGTTTCATCTTTTTTCTTCTAAAAAAATTAGTACCAAAGCTCGGTCACCCAGGTGTTGTGTTCTTGGAATCTACATTTTGTTTTAGTATATTTATTTTTACATTGTTATTTTTTTTTATGAAAACCATATGTTCGAAGTTTGAAAGTCTTCTCTTAGTACATCCTATAGGTCAAGACTTAAGGCGCCAAGTCGTATTTAGTCTGGATAAACAAAAAATAGAATTATTGTCAAATTATTTTGTAGTTAGAGGACAGAGTTATCAAGCTGAGGATCTAATTATATTGGTCAAAGAAATCCGGGGATAGCATAGCGATCTTTTTTTTGTTCTTATTGTTTGCATAGAAATAAGTGCACTGCAATTTGTTAAACTGGTTTTGTACACACGCACATTTGTACACACCCATAGTAAAACTGAAGAAAATGAATTTCTTTTATGTCTGTACGGATACAGAGATCAGTGCGATTTTTATTATGAAGACGAAGAAGTGTGTCATGAAAAAGAAGTAAAAAACTATAAGCACTTTTTATCTCATACTTAAGGCATGGTAGTACATATATGTATTTTCTTAAATTTTAATTCTATATATTATTTTGCTGTGTTTGTGTATATATACATAAGCTGTGGTAGCCTAGCGGTAACACCGTGCGGCTCTTTCGAGGAGGTTACGGGTTCAAACCCGGTCAGACACCAATGAGTTTTTCTGGTATAACTTATGTATCTAATTAATAATTGCAATTTATCACACGCTTTTCGGTGAAGGAAAACATCGTGAAGAAACCTGCATATATCTAGAGAAATCTGGAGATATGTGTAACCTTGTGTGTCCTAATCCGCATTGGAGCCGCGTGGTAGGTTTTAGCTCCACACCTTCTCTCCAAACGGAGAGAAGAGGCCTATTCTCAGCAGTGGGATAACAAGACGCTACTTACTTACTTATGTATGTATACAAGAATCTGTTGAATACATTTAGTCGTATTCTAATCTGCGACTGTACATAATTCTGCTTAGACTAATGCACGCGTTGAGTTAATACATTGTATAACCCATTTACGCTTGCTGAAAATTATGTTCGCATATTGTGCTTGTCACCAACTCAAATCTAGAAGCGATGAATTGCTACTTGGGAAAATCTCGATGAGCACGAAGCGTGACGTGAAAACAGAATCTATTACGACGCATCCTGTAGCGGAAATGAAAAATGTTTTTATAAAACAAATGTACAAAATAATGTAGGTATAATTTTTAAACGACATACAACGGTTTGCATCATCATTCTGTTGCTCTTATCCCACTATAAGTGGGGTCGGCACATGTTTTAAAAATGTTGTTAAGTGATTTGGCTAGGTATTTTACGACCGGTCGCCTGCATGACGTCTACTTACCTTAGTCGCCTCTTGCAACTCCTGGGTAATAAGTGAGTGTGCTCTATACTACTCAGCCGATTACCACATGGGAATTAAACAACATTAAAATATGCCCTTAAATACTAGTAATAGGATGCGCATGCTAAGAAATGTGATATGTCTTGCCAAGGTGCAAAAGGCGGCTAAGGTAAGTTGACCCGCCGTATGATATCCGAATCAGTAGAATATACCACCTTCATTTTTATCGAGGTTTCGTGAAAAGTGACTAAAGTAAGTTGACCCGTCGTGTGGTATTCGGCTGAATAGAATAGACCACCCTCATTTCCAATCGAGGTGTCCTAAAAAGCGACCAAGGTAATTCGAAGTAGTAGTAAGAAGACGTCAAGCAAGCGGCTGGTCATAAAACACCTAGCCAAATCATTTAACAACATGTTTAAAACATGTTGTGCCGACCCCACTTAAAGTGAGATAAGGGAATGATGTTTTTGATATTATTTAAGAATTTTATATACATTTTATAGGACTGTATCGTCTTACTGTAATGGAACTAAACGTAACTTTTGAACAATTCCCGCTCAAGGAAATGGGAGCCGACTCGAGTCAGAATTAAATTTTCTTAGGAACAACTTTAAACAGCAATGAAACTAATTCGAAGTAGACAATGGGCTGTTTGGTATGCCTTTTATAATATTTTCTGAAAGCCTATTCAACTTTTGTGATGTCGCAGTTGTGAGATACTTAATTTTAATTAGGCTCTTCCAGAACCTTCTTAAGTTCTATTGAATCCAAAATATGATTAACTTTCCAACAAAAGTTTTAAAAATAATTCCTCGAAGACGTATGTCGATATATATTGTATTCAAGTTGTGAATAAATTAATAAGATAAACATAATAAAAAATTAAATATCAATCTATCTTTAATATTCAAATGAGTTAATCTTGTATATTTTCTGAATTTAGTAACGGTTCTAACGGTTGTCATGAAACTTAGTATGTAGAGGGTTTTGGGAGAGAAAAATCGATCCATCTAGATTTCATTAAAAAACAAGGTCGTTTATCCCTGATTGTGTCACTCTTAGCATAAGGTCACGGGTTTTTTCTATAAAAACTTATTTGTCTTATTGATATTTATTATACGTCTTTATAAGAAAGAAGGCGGTAAGTGCAGTGTTACTTTATGCATTAGGTCAGCATGTTCGGGTTCATTTTTGTTTAAATGTATAAAAAAATATTGTAATGCTCTGATGCTATCTCACTGCTGGGCTAGACCTCCTCTCCCACTAAAGAAGATCTAGCTTAAATCAACTTCTTCGATTTAATGGTGATTGATAGAAATGTAAAAATGAAATTATTTTGCTATAATCCGGAATTAAAGTCGCGTGCAAATTAAATCGCGGATTATAGCGAAATAATTTACATAACAAAAATATTTTTCCCTTATAACGATATTTTCTTTTTAAATAAATAAGAAGCAATTTTCTCAAAAGTTAACCAATTTATTCTATTTCAACAACTTGTCACATATATCGACGGCGACAATATTTTTTTTATAATATTGACCTAATTATTTGAAGGAGATTGTATTTCAAAGTTGTTGTAGCATTGCATTATTACTTTTGTATTATGGATATACGCTAAGTAACACTTATCGCAGGAATTCTTTACGGTTAAGAATACTCACTACATTATAGTATATCATATCATTCATAATATTGAGATTGTGCTAGTGAATGTATGCAATGCATATATTTACGAATCCTGCATGCATAAGTATGTGGACACGAATTGAACATTCTACTTTAAGCATTACACAGATTATCTCTAATGGCGGATTATAGTAAAATTATTCGTTATTTTATTAGTCATTACTATTACTATTGTATAATGCACAAAGTTTGCTGTGTCAAGATGATGTGGCACAATCTAGTGTAGTAAGATGAGAGTTAGTGGTGTTACGATAAACACGGTGAGCTTTCACCCGTACTCCATGCCTCGTGCAATTTCCTGTGGCGCCCGACAGCTTACAGTCTTCCTGGGAGATAAACGGTGTATGGTACAAGTGATAACAATAGGAAACATTAATATCATACTAACAACCTACCATAGAATTTAGATCATACATGTATTAAGATTTTAGCTTTGTGCAGTGAGATCGATACTTGAATTTGTTATCGCGCTTGTTAGTTTTTGTTTTGCTGTCTTTAAGTTGATGAAGACTAATACTGAATCTTTCTAAATTGCTTTGAAATTATCGTACTAAATGAATAGATAAATTATGTTGTAGATTTAAGAAACGGGCATATCTAACCTAACATTTTTTTTGTTACATTTTGAAACTGACTAGGCAGCGTTTTGTATTAAAGCTCCAAATTTGTTTCAGTTTTTCCAATATTTAGGGCCTATTTCACAAGTTACTGATAAAGCATCGGATAGTTAACCGGCAAATAAACTAAGTAGTAGATGAATGATTCTAAAAAGAGACTCTAAAAAGTTAAAAATTTAAAAAAAATCACGGCTATTTTGAAATAAGTATTTATTATCAGGCAGATAAACGAAATAACAGCCACATGATGTACCTGTTAATTTATGAGGGACTTTAACTGCTGAATAATAAATAATGCCTATATTTTGTCAGTTTGTTTGTTATATATTTGTCAGTTATGTTCTGAATAAGCTGACTGATAGTTTATTGGTAAATTGTGTAACAGGCCCTTATACAATTATCGTGCTACTTGATTAAAACGTGATACTTAAGTAAAACTAATTAACACTACACAAATGTACAAAATAAATTATACATCTGAACCTCGACCATCTCTTGTTCGGCCTCTCTCTAGTCTCATATCGAACCAAATTCATATTTAACACTCGTTTGTTAAATTAATTTTTTTCCTTTCTGAACCTCCTTATTCATTTTAATTTCTTATTTTGTTAAAATTAATCTGTGTGCTTGTACGTGTGCTATGTAGTTTGAGCTTATTGCAAATAAGCTGATAAATAATTTCATATATAATGATAAATAAAATAATTTATAAGCTAAATAGTGAGCTCTACTTAGGAACAAAGGTAATTTTTAGGAAGTTGAAGGTAAGTATTAAATTTGTTCAATTTTATGATAACCAGAAAATATGTAGTAAAAACCTCTAGACACTCTTAACTTATACCACAAATAAGGTTAGCCATTTGTAGAACTGGTCGCACCGCAATTTGGCCCATTGAATTTGGTCACCCTTACAGCGTTACGTTTGCTTTGTACACTAATGCATCGTTAGTTGTTTACATCTTACTATTTGGTTTAAACTATTTTGCTATACGAGGAACTGAATTTATGTCATTCTCTAATTTATTATCTTAAGTTTTCCTTTTGCACTTAGTAAGTAAGTAAGTAGCGGCCTGTTACTATCTCACTGCTGAGAATAGGCCTCTTCTCTTCGTTTTTGGAGAGAAGGATTGGAGCTAAGACCTAGAACCAATCGGATTGGTAGGTTACACATATATCCAGAATTCTCTAGAGATATGCAGGTTTCCTACGATGTTTTCCTTCACCGATAAATTGCAATTATCAATTAGACGCATAAGTTATAATAGATAAAGTCATTGGTGACTGCCCGGGTTCAAGCCCGTGACCTCTTTCTTCGAAAGAGTCGCACGGTGTTACCGCTGGGCTACCACGTCTTAATACTTTTGCTTTTGCACTTAATGCAAAAAGTTAAACGTATAAAATCAGAACTAGAATATAAGAATAGATGTAATTTTATGTTTTGCAAATTAAAGTTAACATAAGCTCTGTTTAACAAAACTTAAACTAAAGGTAGTAAAGAGTAATATCCCTGTTTATACCTCATATATGTAGGATTTGTAAAATGCATGTACTACAACATAACACTATCACACAATACTGCACACATTCACTACCACAACCTCAACAATTATTTCAACTCACGCCCTTGCACCACTTTGGCAAAGGCGTGAGGTGAGGTTTTGGCTATTTATTTTACGACTGACTACCAGCCTAAACTAAACTAAGTCTCCATTTACGAGACCTCGTTAAGAAATGAGGGTGGTCTATTCTTCTCAGCCGGATACCACACGGCACTTACTTTAAGTGGGGTATGCGCTATAGAAAAGAACCCGTTAGTAAAAAATATAGTTTCTGGAACAAACTCTTTCGCAGATATACATACAATATAATATGATGTTTGATGTAGTACGAGTACAACAACAAAAAATCTCCAAAGAAAACTGTATTTATGATGTGAATTAAATCGATAATGAGACGATTTATCTTTAATTTATTTACTTTTAATTAATAAACTTAATATATCTTATAGGTAAAATGATATTTAATAAAGTTTGTTTGAAATTATCATACACTTTTGTCGTCTAAACTAGTGAGATTACTTCGTTGAATTTCTGGAAAGAATTTATGAGCTGTTCTAACAATGAAAGTCAGATGGTACTGAGTAGTTAATAAGTCATCAAGTACAGTGAATCTAGCGTTGCCTCCGCCATGTAACACAATTTGCGTGACACATGCCCGTACTGAAATATTCAGACCGTCGGCATGTGTTAAAATTGGCAACACAAATAGGCATAAAGGGCGAGCAAACGCGGATTATCTTTATGCAAACATTTTATACTCAATTAATCTCCGTTTTTATTTCAATAACTTATATAGAGAGTGATATTCGGCTGAGTAGAATAGACCACTCTTTTCTTACTGAGGTGTCGTACAAGGCGTTTAAGGTAAGTTAACCCTATATCAGACGTCTGGCTTACAGGTCCCCGAGGTGCTCTGGTGCATCTGGTGCTCCCGATGCACCGGTTAGCGGAGGGGGCTCCTCTTTCGAGGGGTCCCTACCCGGAGGAGGTGTTCTCTGATATCAGAGCTATCGTCGGGGATGGGGCAATCTGTACAACGATACCTTGTCCTTGCTATCAGCAGATGGTGGAGCACACAGGTCGTTTTAGTCGGTGGGAGCTCGACATAACCGCCGCCTGTCCTCGGTCGGGCCGGCGGTTTTATTCCTGTATAAAAAAAAAGTTGACCCACCTTGTAGTATCCGGTTGATTAGAAAAGACCGCCCTCTTTCTTACAGAGGTGTCATAAATAACCACTGAGGTAAGTTGACGTCAGGCAGGCGGCTGTTCATTAAATAAGATGCCAAAACATATAACAACATGTTGTACCGACATTACTTAGAGAGGGATAAGGGCAGGAGCATGAAATCCACTTACTAGCGTTACTTTAAATATCACATGATTGTCGTTAAATACTTTATTGCAGTCAGGTGTGTAATTTCAACCCGTGTATTCTCTTTCTATATTTTATTAGTTATGTACTTGGCAGGCCAAGCTATGCACATTATAAGTTAGTGTTACATTAACCTGGGACATTCTCAAGACGACCGTTAATACCTAATTGGGTAGGTATAGTTTAGTACTTTACTTGTCTGCTCATTAATATTCTGCCATACAAAGCGATTTTGTTATTGTCTATTGTCTTTTGTTTATTATTAATCAAAACTGTTAGTAATAAGCCGTTATGGCCCAAATATGTAGACGGTAATTTTACCATCACAAATATAATAATTTTTTCGAAGAAAAATCTCAAAAAGGTAACTCCATAGAAAACACTAATTTCAGATTGTAAAATTATTCTTTATGATCATATATATCAAATACATCTAAATAACGTGTCACACATTACTCAGATGTAAACTTTTACACGGATAAAATTATTTTAATAATACAGACATTACATACTTCTTTTTAAGGTGATTTTCCTATAGTATTCCAGAGTTGTTTTTCTTCCAAGGCTATATATACTATGTATAATAGAATCTAAATTTTGGTTTCACCTCGGACTTTCTCTATTTATAATAATAGGTATTTATAATTTTGTGAAAATAAATGTATTCTGTAGTACGTATCGTATACCATAGATTATAATAGCAATAAAATAAATTACAGAGAATATTGAAATTTAACAAAAGAGATGCATTTAATTTCGCTCTCCGCAGAAATGACGTTAAAATGTTCAAATCGATGGTTCGGAAATAAATTGTGTTTGCTGTGTAAATTTTATTTTATTGCCATATATCTATAAAACCATGTACCATTGTAGTATATTTGAACATGGTGTAAATAAAGGTAATAACCCTTTTTTGTGTCAGGAAAGGCTATTACGGGTCGTCAACGTGCGACGGGGATGAGGGGCTGATATGTAGGACTCTTATCATCATCTCATCATCTTCCTGCCCTTATAAGTGGGGTCGGCACAACATGTTATAAACATGCTGCCACGTGATTTGGCTGTGTTTTTACGACCGGCCGCCTGCCTGACGTCAACTTACCTCTGTCGTACTTTACGACACCTCGGCTTACCGAGAGGAGGAAAGAGGGTGGTATATTCTACTAAACCGGATACCACACGGTGGGTCAACTTACCTTAGTCACCTTTTACGACACCTCGGTAAGAAATGAGGTTGGTCAATTCTACTCAGCCGGATACCACACGGCGGGTCGACTTACCTTAGTCGCCTTTTAAGACACCTCGGTAAGAAATGAGGTTGGTCTATTCTACTCAGCCGGATACCACACGGCGTAGATATGGTAGGACTCTCACCGACTAAAAATCTGACAGTGCTCCACCACGCTGCTAGTGGCGGGAACAGAGTACCCCAATCCTCGTCAGTAGCAGTTCTGTACTTCGGAGAGCGTCAACACCAATTTGGGGCCTCTCTAAACAGTGGCCCCGTCCATTTATTAGAGAGGCATGCGACGGCGTAAATCGGACGGAATCTGGTACTCGATGGAGAGATTTTGAGTCCCTAACTGGAGGAGGTAGGATCTCTAGGAACACAGAAGCTATAAGCGGGGAAGAGAGCAATGTGTAAAACAATATTCTGTCCTTGCCATCAGCAGCGTGGTGGAGTACATAGGTCATTTTAGTCGGTGCGAGTCCGATATAATCGACGCCTTTCCTCGTGTGGCGGTAACCATAAGGGGTTTTTTCCTATATAATAAAATGTTAGAACAGGTGACATATTTGGGAAAAAAGTGAAAGCCATCATAAATATGGATTAAATAGTCCGTAACAGGAGCTGACCGCCTATGATGATCAGGCGTCTTCGACATTAGATAGTTGTGCCCCTGCCCCTATCCCATTCTAAGTGGTGTCGGCACAATAAACATATAAATGTTGTCTTTAAACATGTTGTAACATGATTTGGCTCATTATTTCACGACCAGCCTGCTTGACGTCAAATTAGCTTAGTCGCCTTTTACGTCACCTCGGTAAGAAATGAGGGTGGTCTATTCTATCCAGCCGGAGATACCACACGGCTGGTTGACTTACTTTAGTACCCCTTTTACGATAGACACCTCAGTAAGAAATGTGGGTGGTCTATTCTGCTCGGCCAGATACCACACGGCGGATCAACTTACTTTAGTACACCTTTAAAGATACCTCAGTAAGAAATGCGGGTGGTCTATTCTACTCAGCCGGATACCACAAGGCCAGCGACTTAAGATAGATAGATATACTAAATTATTTATTCAATGCAAATGAACGTAAATAACAAGTGTATTAATTATACAGCGTGCTTATTAAGAACAGAAATTTACGACTTGAAAATTCAACAAGAACATATTCGTCCGACCTTTGGAATGACTTTTCAATTATTCATAAAGTTTCAAGTTTTGTTTGTTGTTCTGTTAATTTTCTGTTTACATTTACCAAGAATGTTATTAGATATTAGTAAATTTCTAATTATTAATTTTATATTTATTTTCAAATAACAAATGAAGGGGACAAATGAATATATACATTTTATAGTAACTGTTGCTATATGTGTTAACAAAAGATATTTTAGAAAGAGTTATTATTTAAACAAAAGGTATTTAAGCAACAAAGTTCAATTTGAATACGTACAATACAAAGCAAAATAACGGCCTGTTACTATCCCACAGCTGGGGATAAGCCTTCTATATCCGTTTTTGGAGAGAAGGTGTGGAGCTACTTACTACACTGCTCCAATTTACACATATCCTTTGAATTCTCAATAGATATGAAGGTTTCCACACGATTTTTTCCTTCACCGAAAAGTATCAGGTAAAATGCAATTATCAATTAGACACAAGTTTTAACAGAAAAATTTATCTGCGCCTGCCTGGTGTTTAAACCCGTGATCCTTTGGAAGATTTGCACGGTCTCACCGCTGGGCTATCACAGCGTTTCACGTACGATATATTGTTTATTAAAACACCAATATATGTATAAGCTACTCTAGCTAACAAACATCAAACGAAGGACTGATTAATATCGGAATTGGAAACATTTGGTCTTGGGACCTAAATTTAACTGAAGAACGTACGATTATTACAGTTTCATTAGTTTTCGATTATAGTTTTGTAACTCGTATTTATTTATTAAGCTTAGTTTCGACAAACGCGTACTGAAGTTGACGGGTGCTATTAATTTATACCAAAGTTGCCAAGGACACATTTAAGAAATTATGAAAGTTTATAATCCTTTCTTAATGTACAATTGTAATGTAGATTTAGGGTATTATCCAGTTACTGGGCTAAGGCGTTATTTTTCATTTGAGTGATTTGGTGAGTGAGGGATATAAGACTTACCGAGGTGTCTTCAAAGGCGACTAAGGTAAGTTGACGATGGTGTTGTAAGGTTAGTTGCGTTCCACCCTAACGGAGACCTTCTGCGCGTTCCGAACAGGGGTTCATCGGATGCCAACCCTTTTAAGATCCCCGAGGTGGTCGATGCTTCTTGTGCTCCAGATGCATCCTCCAGCGTAGGGAGGGGCCACTTTTAGAAAGGCCCGACCCAGAAGTGGCGCACTTTGGGGATCAGAGTTGCTGCTGGCGGGGATGGGGGCAATATGTCCCACAGTACCGTGTCCCCGCCACCAGCAGCAAGGTGAAACACTGTCAGGTTTTTATTCGGTGAGAGACCGACATACCCGCCGCTCGTCCCCGTCGGGGGGTGACGACCCATAATGGGTTTTCCTGACATAAAAAAAAAGGTTAAGGGCAGGATAATGATGATTCTATAAATTCTCCTATTTTAATTTTTACTAATGCCCTGCTAGACTTGTCCGTTTGCCCAATGGGCACTGACCCTGCCTTCAGCTCCGTTGGTCACGGGTTTGATTCCCGACGGGCGAGATTTTCTATAAAAAATTGTTGGTTCTTTTTCTGTGTGTCGAGCCTGTGTGTGTATTTATATTATAGTATGTATTTAAAACTATATATGTCTTTATTTACCCGTTGTCTGTCACCCATAACACAAGTATTATGTTACTTACTTTGGGGACGGGTGACTGTGTGTGTAAGTGTCTCATATATGTTATTTATTTATAGCAAAGGCCCCTTTAAAGAATTTCTGTTACACAATTTTGTGCTTATTATATGCAGCTGTTCCTTGCAATATTCTTTGTGATTGTCTATTTAAGTTACCTTATTTTTCTTAAAATACAAACGACTGTGATGCATGGAAATAAATTTATCCGACATATAAATTCGTTAAAACTTTTCTGCTCTAAAGGCATAAGGCGCTCAACAATTTTACAAACCATTAAAGAGGACCGCGTATCACATAGAAACGAATTTTTATACAAACGTGTAGTTACTAAAATTATTTGTCAAAGAAACTTTACTGATAATACCAATAACGAATAAAAAGAAAGAAATAACCTGATATTAGTTCATTTTATTAATATTTAGTGTATGTAGAGTCAAAGGAATACTCAAATTTTAATAATATACATATACGACTTTAATGCACGAATGGCTACGAATGTAAACTATAATTTGTATTAGACGCCCTTGATTGCTTACCTCATTATATTTATCATTAAATTAATATTACCCTAAACCGTTCTTAAGAATTGCAATTTCTTTTAGTAAAAAACCTAAAATAAATATTGTGATATTACATTACGTAATTTTAGCATTAAAGCGAAGAGATATTAATTGTACTTGATAATTTCGCTTCTCCACAATCTCAATTATATTGAGGAGCTACCCTAGATTAAGGCCTTATTTTATTTTTTAAAGTTATCTATAGAAATGCATTTAAAAATGTAGTTTTAATATATTGGAATGTTTCTTCTATAAAATTAAGATCTTGCAATTTACTCATCAGCATCCCGTATCGAAATATAAAATTTGAAATAAAGTTTTAATTATTCCTTTCAAGTATTTGTGAACTGTGTGATAGGAGGTCAGTGGAAGGCATCATTAGCTCAAGTTTCCACTAGATTAATCCACGTATTCTTTATCTTAAGTTTAAAGTCTTAGAGGATAAAGTCGTCTGTACTGATAACGGCATTGGATTCACATTAGTGAGAGAGTTCATGAGTATTTGGTTGACTTAACGGATTTGTTCCACTTAAGAAAAAGTCATAGAATCTTGGAATTATGAAAGGAGTTAGAATTCAATGTCCTATTTCCGCAGCAGTTACCCTCTGTTAATATTTTTACAATAAGTGCATTATAATTTTCTTTCATCTTGAAGATCTTTGTAGAACATTGATTGTTATTTCACTTGATATTGAAGGCCCCTATTTTTATTTTTTGCAGAATTTTGCTGCATTTTGATTCCCAGAATGTGTCTTGTCTAAATTTTAGTTTCAGGGCTGATCTTATGCCGACAAAAGAGTTCTGCTAAATGATTTTTCCAAATTTACACGTTTCCTTATTAACTAAAAAAATATTGGTTAATCCTAATTGTTTGCGACATTATTTACAATTATATTACAATTTAGAACCAGAAATTTAAATTCTATAAAAGCTATTTTGGTAAGCACTTTAGTAAATAAAAATATAACTTAAAACTGACCCTGTAATTCCGATGGCGTTAACTTAATTACTTAAACACCCTCAATTACTTACGTATTTTCTATAATTAAGTATTTGTGTCTTATAAGGCATAAAAGTTTTAATTGCATAGATTTCAAAATAGGTCGAGAGAATTAGTTTGAAAGCGTTACAAATGGTCAGACGGAATTTCACATCTAGACTAATATTACAAAGAGAAAAAAGTTTGTTTGTATGTTTGTAATGTTTTCACACAAAAAGTACAGAACCGATTTCAAAAATTCTTTCACCCTTGGGAATCTGCACCTTTACTGAGCAACAATGGCTATATTTCATTTTCAAAATAATAGGGATCTATTATAAAAATTTAATAAGGTGTAAAAAATAAAAATTTACGCGGGTGAAACCGCGTGATATTAATAGTTTATAATTTTAGTAATGATTAAATATTTTAACATTAAATTTCTTTCCTCTAATTTTAAGTTGCATTGAGTTAAGTATAAACAATTTTCTTAAACTTTCAAAAGTTATATTTCTGTATGGAACCATTCTTCTTCATCCTCCTGCCCTTATCCCACTCTAAGTGGGGTCGGCACGACATGTTATAATCATGTTGTCACATGAATTGGCTACGTATTTTACGACCGGCGGCCTGCCTGACTTCAACTTAACTTAGTCAAATTTTACGACACCTCGGTAAGAAAGAGGGTGGTCTATTATGTTCAACCAGATACCACACGGTGGGTCAACTTGCCTTAGTCGCCTTTTACGACACCTCGGTAAGAAATGAGGGTGGTCTATTCTACTCAGCCGGACACCACACGGCGGGTCGACTTACCTTAGTCGCCTTATACGACAACTCGGTAAGAAATGAGGGTGGTACTATTCTATTCAGCCGGATACCACACGTTGTTTCTGTATGAAAGCGTTATTCAATCTTAATGTTTTCCTATAAGAAAATATATTTGTATTCGCACGCATTCCGTAAAGTATTGTGTCCATATCTCATACCTAACACATCAAAGCACTACCCGGAACAATCGGTCGACGTGTACAAATGACATCAATACGGCGTCCGGGTTAGGCCCCGGTCATAAATAAATTAGCACCACACGCCGGGGACTGGTCGTACCTTTTTGGCGATTTAAAAAATATACGCACTTTTATTGTCATTGGAGTGTTTAGGACTGATATAAAATATACACTTTACGTTCTCTTTCTGTAGTATATGGTGTATGTAATAAGACCTGTATAGACTTGAGCTTTGATATCCTTTTCCGTGTTATATCGGGCTGAGAATAGACCACCCTCGTTTTTTAATGAAGTAAGGCAAGTTGGCGACTAAGGTAAGTTGACGTGGTATCCAGCTGAGTAGAATAGAACATCCTCATTTCTTACTGAAGTTTCGTATTAGGCGATTAAGGTTAGTTGATCCGCGGTATGGTTTCACGCTGAGTAGAATATACAACGTTCATTTCTTACTGAGGTGCTAAAGGCGACTAAGGTAAGTTGACCCACCGTGTAGTATCTAGCTGAGCAGAATAGACCACCCTCATATATTACCGAAATAAAAGGCGACTAAGGTAAGTTGACCCGCTATGTGGTATCCGGCTGAGTAGAATAGACCACCCTCTTTCTTACCGAGGTGTCGTAAAATACGACTAAAGTAAATTGACGTCAGGCAGGCGGCCGGTAGTAAAAACGCAGCTAAATCATGTGACAGCATGTTCATAACATGTTGTGCCGACCCCACCTAGAGTGGGATAAGGGCAAGAGGATGATGTGTCGTAAAATACGACTAAAGTAAATGGACGTCAGGCAGGCGACCGGTAGTAAAATACGAAGGTAAAAAATGTTTATTACATGTTTGGTCGACCCCACTTAGAGCGGGATAAGGGCAGGAATGATGTTATATTTGAAACATGTAACAATTCATTATTCATTACAGATTAACTTTTATAATCGCTTTATTGTAATTCATTAAAAACTTTTTTAATAACAAACATCAATCAGTCCTTATTAATCAGACGTAGGCGTACCCAGGGCCTTCATGGCAGGACGGTAATGAACAGGAATTTTTTTAATACTTCACAAATGAAAGTTGCCCGGTTGATGCCGAGCCAAATTAAATAAGTTATTTCTCATTTGTTTCAATCTAAACTACTACGAACAATAATAAATCTTTTAAATATTGCTAATTGATTAATATTTTTAATATTTAAATGAGGTAATCATGTATGTATATATGTATGTATATTGTTTTATGCATATTATGTTTTATTCCTGTTTTTGGACATTAAAAAATACTAACATTTATATTGAAACATAATTTTTGCCATAGAATGTCAAGTCAGCGTAGCTTATTCGGGGAACGGGCAGTCTCGAGAAATGTCTTAAAGGCGACCGCCGGAGCCCTGAGCAGGCTCCTCCCGAATGTGGGGGGCCAAATGCAGGCTGCCGGCGCCTTTACGCCGGAGTGGTTCGGTCAATGGCCCTGTACGGCGCTCCCGTATGGGCGGAGCGGCTGACCGCCAAGTCCCTGCCCCTGCTGCGCGGGGCGCAGAAGATTGTGGCGGTCAGGCTAGTGCGCGGCTACCGGACTATCTCCGGCAAGGCGGCCTGCGCCTTGGCTGGGTCCCTTCCATGGGATCTAGAGGCTAAGGTGCTTGCTCAGGCCTACCGCCGCAGAGTTGAAACCCGTTCATCGGGGGCAAACTCTGCGGCGGTAGATGTGGATTGGCGGAGAGCAGCTCAGGTAGAGCTCCTCCGCCAATGGAGGCGGCGGTTGGAATCGCCCAGTGCGGGATTCCGGACGATTTCAGTCATCCAGCCTATTCTCCAGGGCTGGGTCGCCAGGAGGCATGGAGTCCTCACCTACAGCCTGACTCAGATCCTTTCCGGACATGGCTGTTTCGGGAGGTATCTGTGGAGGGTGGCCCTGCGCGAAGCGACCGGTGAGTGCCACGAATGCAGCGCCGAGTTTGATACGGCGCTGCATACCCTCGCAGACTTGGGTGGTTCAGCGAGCGGAACTTGTGGCTCAGGTGAGGCACGATCTCTCCCTGCCCACCGTGGTTCGTGCCATGGTGGACAGGGAGGAATCGTGGGCAGCGATGGCCTCCTTCTGCGAGGACGTTATGTCGCGGAAGGAGGCGGCGGAGCGGATCCGGGAAGTCGAGTCCTTGGATTCAATCCGTCGCATGCCGCCCTAACGGGGACCTGCGAGCGGTCCGAACGGGGTTCATCGGACGCTCGCTTGAGTTAGTTCCCCGAGGCGTTCGATGCATCTGGTGCTTCCGATGCATCGTCTAGCGGAGTGAGGGCCTAGTCTAGAGAGGCCCCGACCCAGAGGTGGCGCACTCTGAGGTTCAGAGTTGCTGCTGGCGGGGATGTGGGTAATGTGTACAACGGTACCCTGTCCCCGCCACCAGCAGCGTGGTGGAGCACTGTCAGGTTTTTAGTCGGTGAGAGTCCGACATACCCGCCGCTCGTCCCCGTCGGGCGGTGACGACCCATAATGAATGAATGACCCATATTTTCCTGACATAAAAAAAAAAAGTCTCGAGAAATGTTAATTCCTAAAATTGATCCCAACTACCTAATATTTTTTTTATTTTTTTAAAGTTTTTTTTTTTTTTTACCGAGTAAGGCTAGGTCAACCAGGTACTTATATTTTATACTAAAATTAATCATTTTATTTTAGGTTGTGATTATTTTAAAGTAAAAATACGTGATCGTTAAAATTATCTCCAGAGCATTTGTAACAGTGTCTTCAACCTAAATATATTCTTAAGATGAACTCTTAAATTTTATTTTACTTTTTTATTTTTAAGTATTGTTATAACTTTTATTAGTTATCTGTTAAATAGGTAATCACTATTTGTATTTGTAATTGCTTATCGTTGTTCATTAATTTTGAAATGTTGTGTAGGTAGGCCTGTAAGTATTGTGACATACCGTATTAGAAATAACACTAGTTTTATTTTGCTAAGTATTATGTACATGCTGTTGGCTTTACCTCAAAAAAAAACCTATAGGTTTCGTATTCTCATCGTATGTATCGTCGAATAAAATGCTTTATATATATATATATATATATATATATATATATATATATATATATATATATATATATATATATATATATATATATATATATATATATATATATATGTCCGTCCCCAAAGTAAGTAACTTAATACTTGTGTTATGGTAGACTGACAACTTGTGAATATATACTTTTATAATTTACACCCAGGCTCAAAGACCAACAAATTTTAGAAACTTTTAGAAAATGTTGGTTTCTGGCGGGAATGTAACCCGCGACCCACGGAGCTGAAGGCAGGGTCACTACCCACTGCTCCAATATATGTATATAGTCAATATATGTATATAAAGTATATGACCTTGACGATCAAATCGTCACTCATAAATCATACTAATATAATAAATCATACCGTTCTAAATGTAAAAGTCTGTCTGTCTGTTACGCTTTCACGACTAAAGTGCTGAAACTGACAGTTTATCCTTGCACGTGTAACAGATAAATAGATTTTCGGTATTTATAATATAAACCATACATAAATAAATTCGGAGTTACTTTCCTTAGTTAATTACGTCTTTACGTAACCGCCGTTTTGGTAAGCCTTTTATTAAAATTAAAAAAAAAACCATTTTCATTACTACGACCAGCTATCAGACATAATTAATCAAGCGTGGCCGGAGTCAGCCCAAGAAAACGAGTCTGCATAATGAACAGTGAAAATTTTTAATATCTCCAAATGAAAGTTACCCGTTGTTCCGAGTCAAATTAAATAAGTTTATTCTCCTTTGACCTCGTTCATTTGTTATAAAATGGTAGATCTACGTTGACGCACCGAATAATTTCAAGGAAATTATCTTTTTAATTCTTCTTTATCGCCTAAAAAATGACACGCGAATATGATATATAAGAGAACGTATTTCGTAAAGCTTTTCAAGGGTACGCGGGTTATATCTGCGCAGGACCTTGAGAGTCAAAACGAACATAAAATAATAAAAAAATATATGGGGCAATTACACACACAGTCGTCTAAGCCCTGAGATGAGTAAGCTTATTATTTGTGTTATGAGTGACAAACAACTGGTAAATATATAGATATATAATTTTAAATAAATACTTTATGACATAAATACATCTAGACTCATAGAACCAATAAATTGAAAATGAAAATGTTGGTCAGAAATCGAACCCGCGACCTCTGGATTTAAAGGCGGGGTTACTGCCGCCTTCGCCAATACGTCAGTTAAAATAAATATTTTACTAATAAAGCGATTTACACCACTCTTATGAAAACTTCGAGCTACGCTGTATGGTATTTGGCTGAGTAGAATAGACCACCCTCATTTTTTACCGAGGTGTCGTAAAAGGTGACTTAAGCAAGTCGACCCGCCGTGTTGTATCCGGTTGAGTAGAATAGACCTCCCTCATTTCTTACCGAGGTGTCGTTAAGCCGTCTAAGGTAAGATGAACCACCGTGTGGTATTTGGTGGTTGTATAGAATAGAGAATTTGAATTTGAATTGGTTGTGCCGACCCCACTTAGCCTGGGATAAGAGCAGGAGGATAATGATTATATACTCTTCATGCTGAAATTGAATGCAAAATTTAATTTAAAATTTATTAAGTCAATAAAATTAGCTCCACTATCCTGTATCTAATCAATCAACGAGTTGCCTGCCAAGTCAGTAAAGCTCCCCAAAGCAACGTCGATTATTTGCTTAATGGGCCGTCTCTTCGAACATTGGTTTATCACAGACAGTATCCTGTAGTACACATATAACTTTTAAAATGTTATCATTTTTAATATACCAGAACCTACGAAAATTGAAATAAAAAGTATTTTTTGGCTGAATACCATACTAAAAAGTTAAGGTATAATCTTGTAAGTATTAACTTCATATAAAAAAGATCTCCGGATTGATGTGATTTATGTTGATATTTTTATACCCGTACCAGAAGTGAATATGTTGATAAGTCAACTTAGGTCCTTTTATATTTTTAATCATAATAGACATTATAAGCCGTGTAATATCCGGCTGAGTAGAGTAGACCACAAATCTCAACAATTTAATTACCTAGCATTAAGTCTTCTTCTTCTTCAACCGATGGACGGCCACTGCTGGACATACGTCTTTTCATGGGATCTCCAGAACACACGACTTTGTGCCGCTTGTATCCAGGGGCTCCCTGCGACCCTTTTCAAGACGTCAGTCCATTTAGTAGGGGGTCTTCCAGCACTGCGCTTGCGTTGCGTTGCGGGATCGCTATTCGAATACTTTGAGACCCTAACGCCCACCGGTTTTCCGCACTATGTGCCCCACCCATCGGCACTTTAGCTTCGCGATCGCTGAGCTATGTCGGTGACTCCGGTTCTTCTACGGATCTTCTCATTTCTGATTTGATGACGTAGAGATACTCCGAGCATAGCTCGCTCCATCGCTCGTTAAACGACTCTGAGCATTATTATGAGGCCCACGACCAGTTTCGGACCATTAAGTCTATTAACAATTAATTGCGATTTTTACTGTCATTCATTGCACAGTCCATATATTTACCCTGCAGTACGCGTTAAATTCGATATTAGAAATCACATTACATTAGCGATTACATAATCTGAATGTTAAATCCGACTAACCAAATTTTAATCTGAATTTTGAGTAAGGAATTGTGATATAATATCAGGTAGGTAGTAAACTTTTTATAGACTAATTTATAAGTAACCTTAATAATTTATGATTCTATTAAGTAAACATTCTCTTTGGATCCTGTTTATTCTCTTTGGACCCTGTTTTAACGTTGATGGAGCGCGGGCAAATAACGTATATACCTTCCATCTGTTAAGCTTCATTTAGTATTAATGCTGCTATTTGGAGCCTGATTATCGCCCGCTTTGTGACATTAGTCATCAGGATATTTAGACAATATTTACTGCGTGTTATTTTCTCGTAATTCAACAAAGTAGGTTTGAAAAAAAATACGTTAAGGCGTTTTATAGCCGCAGCGATCTTCATCTTTAAGTTTTAAGCGCTTCTATCTTAAGTTTTATCTTGTCTTAACATACAGAGAAATACAAAGTAAGCGTAAACCAAAAAAAACTCATGGCAGAACTTAGTACAAAATAAAATCTTACGCGCGCAAACAGATTTCTCACTAAAGGCATATAACATTCTCCACCTATGCATAGCACAAGCAAGTTACTTGTATGACATATTTCATAGTGGCAGGTTTCAGAAGAAAATTACATCTTATAAGCCTAGATAGTAAAAAGCTAATTCTACAGAAAGTACGAGTATAACTAGGTCAAAGCTTTATCGATGTTCCAGATTTAAAAGAGGGCTTAGCAACACCTAAGCGTCCATACAATAGATTCTTAGATCGGCAAGAGTACAACTGTTCGATAGATTGCATTTTAACTGGGGCGAGATTCAAAGCTTGAAATTCGTTTTTAGATCAGAAATTCTTGTATTTTTGGTACTTTGTTTTCGAGTGTTTGTTTTAGTGTTGGTATTATAAGTTCCTTTAGGTAAATATTTTATAGAACTGTTTTTATCTTAATACTGGACAAACTTCACTTTTGTTTTTTCAGGTCTATTATTTTCAGGAATTATTTTTAGTTCTGAACAAAAGTTACAACAGAAGGGCAAATGACCGTACCCAATTCCATTTCGTATGTAATACATAACCGTGATAGAGAGAGAGGATACAAGTGCGAGGGAGACAGAACTATACTGCTATTGTTGTATCCTGTTTTTTGAATTATTTTTTTTTATTTGGGTGTACCTCTGTATAAGTCGTCAACTTGGCTATGTATATGAAACTGTATTATTTAATAGCCTGATAATAACATCCATCATTCATGGTGTAAAAAGGCGGGTCACCGTCATATAGATAAAACTTCTTACACAATGGGTCCTTATTGTCGCGACGTCATATAAAGCGTATTTGGAATGAAAATGAACAACCTATACATGCGTGAAAAATTGTCCCCCGCGGCCATTGTCCCACCACTTTATTGGGGTTTTATTTCTCTTTATACGATCCCGCTTTAAGAGAATTCAAAGCGAAAAACAATCAAAATCTCAAGGATGCCGATGGAGAGGTCTTTGTACTATTATAATAAATATACATTTTTATCATACTGAATTTATACCGAACTGTCAAAATGTCGAGTTTGATATAAATTGTTGGGTTGTAAGGTTTCAAGGTCTAAGTTGGCATTTATGAGTTTTGTATAAAAACCTTATAATATGATAATATTTAACAGAATTTATAGAATTATTTTGCTATAATCCGCGATAAAAGAAAATATATGTAATGCTAAATGTAGAGTGTTCTATTCGTTCAAATACCTGATACATGCAGAATTTGTAAGAACTCATGTACCACCCGATACCGATGGCACAACAACACACAAGCACTGCACACATTCACCACCACAATCTCAACAATTGTTTCGCCCCATAACCGAAGCATCGTTAGGAGATAGATTTCACGACAAAATCGCAAAGCATTTGTGTATTTGAGTATTGTTGTGCCATCGGTGTCGGGTAGTGCATGAGTTCTTACAAATTCTACATGTATCAGGTATGAGGACGAATAGTACACTCATTTAGCACACACACACACACACACATTTAGCATTACATATATTTTCTTTTGTCGCGGATTATAGCAAAATAATATTCTCATTACTTTTGTATTATATGAAAGGTTATTAGACTTAAAACAGATTTATAGAATTAGGCGTTACTTTGCGGAGGTCCATAATACAAAACTAATGAAAATATTATTTTGCTATTTATGGCGGATTATAGCAAAATAATATTTTCATTAGTTTTGTTTTACATAAAACCGATTCAACGTTCTTAATTTAAAAGCAGTGATTTCTAAAACAGGAATTCCTAACACAACAGAGCCTCATTCTCGCTACGTCATGTATTTGGAGTGAAAATGAACAGGCTACATGTGTGAAAAATCGTCCCCCGCAGCCATTGTCCCACCACTCTATTGGGATTTTATTTTTCTTTATACAGCCCCGCTTTTAGGGCGGCGCTCGGGTGAAAAAATAGTCAAGTTTATGCAAAAGTAATAATGAAATTATGTTGCTATAATCCGCGATAAAGTAAAATAGAAAAAATATATAATGCTAAATGAAGGGTGGACAATCCGTTTTCATACCTAATACATGCAAAAAAAAATTCTTCGCTTTGCGATTTTATCGTGAAGTCTATCTCCTGATGCTGCTTCGGTTGCGGGGTGAAACGAGTGTTGAGTTTGTGATAGTGAACGTGTGTATTGTGGTGGCTTTGGTGAAGGTTTGTGCATGTGTTTTTACGAATCCTGCAGGTATGAAAAAGCATTGTCCACTCTACATTTAGCATTATATATGTTTTCTATTTTACATAGTCGCGGATTATAGTAAAATAATTTAAACACTTGAAATAAATAAGGCACTAAGTACCTAAAAATTTTAATTCGAACTAAGAATGCAATTTGGTTCTAAATGCCAATTTTACAAACAAATTGCATAAAAGTAAAGTAGCGGCCTGTTATTATCCCACTGCTGGGAATAGGCCTCTTCTCTCCGTTATAAGAGAGAAGGATTGGAGCTAAGGCCTACCACGCGGCTCCAATGCGGATTGGTAGGTTACACATATCTCCAGAATTCTCTAGAGATATGCAGGTTTCCTCACGATGTTTTCCTTCACCGAAAAGCGTGTGATAAATTGCAATTATCAATTAGACACATAAGTTTTTTTTCAATAGAAAAACTCATTGTGTCTGCCCGGGTTTGAACCCATGATCGTCTCTAGAGATTCACACGGTCGCACCGCTAGGCCATCACAGCTTCAACAAAGTGCATACTGAGTTCGAATTTTATTATTTAGGTAGTGCCTTATTTACTTCAAGTGTTCATTTTATTATTACTTTTGTATTATGGATCTCCGCAAAGTAACGCCTAATTCTATAAATTATAATAAGCCTTATTTTCTTTCTCTCTATTTCCTCTCTCTCTTATATATTTATGATAGATACATTTTAGACTGGCTCCCCATATGTACTGCAATAAGTCTATAACGTTGACACCAAGCGTGACCTTTTGAAAGAAAAGGTTATTCATGTAACTCCATGTTCTCAGTTGAATGCAACTACACAAATAAAGATTTTAAAATGACACATCGTTATTTTTTTCATGTTTACAAATAAAATGGCACGAAATGCATGCAGTGAATATTTCTCGAAAGTCCTTACAAAACGCACGTCATCATTATCTTTGGTCAATACATAGTTTTTTGAAAATAAGTCTTAATCTCGTGGTATTAAAGATAAATATTGAAATAGAATCAATTTCTTTAAAGCTAGAGTTGTCATAGACAGTCCAAGCTCTGGTAACAAGGAAATGTATTGAATGTTTTCTGTCGATCAATAGGTGCTGACAATGTAAAAAGATTTAACAGTATTTATATTATAAAGTCATACGTTTACAACAAAGTCGAAATTTCGATTTGTTTCATGAAAAAAGTTCTTTACTTAAAACCTAATGGAAATGACGAAGTTCATCGGAACATATTTATAACAGCAGCTTCCATATATATTACTGTTACCGAACTAGACTACCGTACCACAATACACAATTGTGATAGTGAACGTATCTAGTGCTTCTGTATTGTGGTGGCGGTGGTGGAGGTGTTTTTATGAATCCTGCATGCATCAAGTATGAAAACAGATTGTCCTCTCTACATTTAGCATTATATATATTTTCTATTTCACTTCATCGCGGATTATAGCAAAATAATTTTATTATTACTTTTGCCTATATCTCTTTTTTCTTGCGCGCGTACTGAGAAGTATATTAATTTTAGATAGTAAAATTTCGTGCATTTTGTGCAAACATATGAATTTTTGCAGTATGCAGTTTCTTCACTCCACAACAAAATTCACCATAAGAAAAAAGTATGAATTTATACGCAAACGCGGCGTGTTTGTCCCGAACGTTTTGCTTTCGGAACTCGTGTGTGTGTCGCCCTCTGGCGGCGATCCTCGCGTGCGGTGATTGGTAGCGTGTGAGTAGGGACTACATATGAGGGAATAGGCAAGCTTATCTATGCTAAATTTACGTTACATATTTGGGATACGCTATGTCAATTTCTGTATTTATTTTATTTGCTGATGTGATTTAATATCAATACAAAAACTTATAAATAGAGCTAGACAGTTATATGTTAAAATTGATAAATTTGTTCAGATTTTTATGGAGCAGAAACATTTAAGTGGAAATAAATATCACGTAATGTGAAACGAAAATAAATTCAATAGAAAGATATCCGTAATTCAATTGTCGGACAAAAGGTTTTCTAAAAAATTTATCACGAAGTTGTTTGAGGAACTTATACAAATGATCAACGTACCGTAAAATTGGTTTTTAAGTAGTTTTTAATTCACTGATTATAAAATGTAATATAAATTCATGTAAATATCAAAAAGTAAGTAAGTATTATTTTATATGTTTGAGAATTTTTGAAGTAGGTATATATTGATAGTTATAAAAAAAATATGGGTCACATTAAGATAAACTCAAGTTACCTTTGTATAAGGTTCGATGTTTGGGCAGAGATGCATACAAAGTGATAACGAACAATTATAAGTACTAGGTATATAGCACCTGTTAATTTGAATAGCCGCATGTACCAACAAAACCCAACTAAAATGTAATTACACCACAAACATCAAGTGAAGGATCATAAAATTATTCAATATATTCAAAATTGAATGAATTGAATGAATTCTGAAACTTATGAATTAATCAAGAGTTGATGCCATACTCCAAGTATAAGTTGCTATATTGGTTGCTGAGAAATTCCGAGCTTTCATATCAGGATCATAGTGAATGAATAATATATAACTTTGACTCTCCTATATTTTTTTAATTCAAAATCCATACTAAAGTGATGATGAAAAATTATCTCTGTCTGTCTGTTTGTTTGTCTGTTGTCACTTTCACAGTAAACTTCTACAGCAATCTTAGTGAATTTGGTTAGATTGAAGCTTTTATATCAAATAACATATTTTATTAGAATTAACATCGGTATTTTTTTAGAAAATAAAAAAGTAACTTTTAATAAATATTATTATTAATAAATTTAATAATTGGGTAGATGGGGCTCGAATTATTGGTAAAACCTAGCTAGATCGATTTTACCCCCTCAAATCCCCCAGCATGCTGAATTTCAGGAGAATCGTTGGAGCGGTTTCCAATATTCCGAAAAAAAAAGAAAAATAAAATAATAAAAGATTAACTCATTTAAATATTAAAGAGAAAAGATAAAGATTCTAAAAAATTATATATTAACATGAAATTCGAATGATCTGTTTTAGGCTTTGCCCGGACGTTCGGTCGGCCATCTTTAAGCCATATGATATTGGATGCCCGCTTAGATATCAGAGGATTAATTAATTAATTAATTAGAGTTTGAGCGTCATTATAATCCTATTTAATAAATACCTACTCGTATTATGGTCTTAGTGTATATCGCTTCATATTAAAGTAAAGTAATTCAAGCATGTTCTTTTGTAGGAAATTGCATTAAAACTACCTTCCAAACTCGTAAGTGTTAAGGAGATCCATAACTTGAAAGAGCAAAAAAACTCTAGCTTTTTAATAGTCCATAGCGTGATGTCATAGATTCTACCTAAGATAACCAACAAATAGTTTAGATGAATATGTCTACTATTTTAAGTATGTTGCCTGTTATCAAAAGTCACTTGTATCTAATAATAAAAATAAATAATAGAGGGCATTGAAATAGAGATTATTATGTAACTAACTCAATTTAGCCTAATTTTGAATTAGGTCATTTTAATACTAAGCGGGCTATATATATACAGAAAAATTGTATGATTGACATTCAACATATTAGCTTCAACTCGAATACTTTCTCTGTAATAAATTATTTATTTTGAAAAATAAAATTAAGGTAATATACTTGTTGAGTACACTTATGTTAGCGACCTAAGTTACATTTTATAAATTTTCCGTTAGCAGTGTAACAGATTCACCTACGACGAAATCCAACTAAAAGCTTTAAAAAAATACGGCCTTTTTGAACGTAAAATCCACTTATTGGATTAAAAAATTCATTGAGTACTTTTTTGTTGAAGTTTAAAAGGCTCCAGTATTTCATATACCAATAATATTGGAATAATAGAATTCGTGGTTTGAAATATAAGGCCGGTATGTGTGTATATTTTGAAATTTATGCTTTTATTTTGGTTAGTATTGATTCAATTTTATAATTCACTAGCTGTACCCGCAGGTTTACCCACGTTAAAATCAGTGGTCACATATACATATGTTTCAGTCAATATACAAAAAACCCGTATTACTATTAACCTAAAACTTTCTCAAGAATTGCACTGCATCTTTTAGTGTAAACCGTGCAAAAATCCGTTCAGGAGACTTCGAGAAATCACATCGCATACAGACAGACAGATTTTGGGATCTTTGTTTAAAAAATGTTGGAAAAACATTATTGGTAAAAAAAAGTGTACAAAGGTCAACTTATCCCTAAGACAGAGATCTCTGCTAGCTAACCTACAAAGTAAGACAATTTATAGTAAAGAAAAAGTTGGTACGCAAATATCAAAAATTATGAATTAGAATTAACCTTACTAATAATTTCCTAATTTAACAATAAATAAAAGATAAAGAAAAAAAAATATAAATAAATAAATGATAATTGTTTAATAATATGTACAAGCATAAGTATGGATTACGTTTTATTTTAAACTAGAAAAAATGTGTTTAAAATAATGTAACAATAATCAAAATTAGTGTTCGAGGACATTTGCTTGTGTTTAAATAATGAAGTATTGTCTCGAATATCACGGTCGTAGATCTATCGTGTTATAATTTGCCCACGCAAATCGTGTACTTTTGTGTACCATCAGGTCTGTTTGATATATCAAACAGACCTGATGGTAACATAACTTATAATCGCTAACTTTATAAAGTTAGCGATTATAAGTTATCTAGGCTTAAAGCATGGCGTAGCTATGTGTAGATACGACAAACTTTGAATGGAAGTATTAAATTTTTTTGTTATTTATTTAAACCAAGAAACACAATTAACACAAAAAGATAAACCAAAAACCAAAGTTTGTCTGGTGTCAACATGCAACTATGAATCCTTTTCAGGATAGACGCTGCCTTTATTAATTTTTATGACAATTATTTTTAAATTGCGAATATTCATTTGTAATTACTAAATCTGATGTATTCTATATTTTTAGGAATTTCTCTTTACAATGCTACAAATAAGTAAGCAAAGCGTAAACTAAAGTAAGTTGACTCGCCGTGTAGTATCTGGCTAAATAGCATAGAATACTCTCATTTCCTGACATGATGTTGTAAAAGGCGACTAAGATAAGTTGACGTCAGGCTAGCGGCCGGTCATAAAATACTAGTCAAAACATGTACCAACATGTTTAAAACATGTTGTGCCGACCCCATTTAGAGTGGGAAGGCAGGAGAACGCTGATGTAAGCAAAGTGTTTCAATACTTCGATAATGTTTCGGTGTATGAGCAATGTCGATCAAAAAGGTCTCTAGGCGCCTAAGGAGATATTTTATAATAAATTCGAATATAGGAAGACCAAGACCCAAATCAAAAAACCGGACGGAATGACAGACTGATCGGGGCACTGGGGCCAATATAACTGGGTGATCTTGGAATAGCCGGGGACATTGTGGGTATAGATAAAATAAAACTTGAATAATAAAAAAAATCCAGCTTTGATATGCTCCAATATGAGATAAAATAAATTGATTATCTAAAAAAGACCAAGTAAAAGACATAAGATTGCGGCTCCTGCTTTGCGCCTTGCAAAAGTATGAAAGGTGTTTGTAGATTTTGGGATAAGATTCTTAAATAACATTGAGCAATCAATTTTAGCTTGGCTATTACAGCAGTTTAAAAACACATAAGTTGATACAGAAAGCCTACTATACTGTTGAAGATAAGAATGTTGATAGATGATGTAGATATACCTACCCTTCGACCCTGATAGTAATGACTATATTTTAAAAAGGAGCAACCGCAGAGTTTCTTGTTGGCTCTTCTCGGTAGGAACAGCTTTTCAAACTGACAGTAGAGTTGACCATTGAAAACCGCTTGTTAACAAGTTTACTTGATTAAAAAGTTTTTGAATTTGAATTTAAATTTCGATATGTAATAAAAAATAAAAGTGCATCTCCGTTGATCACAAATTGCAGATTGAACAATAAAGAAATCGAACACCACGCCCAAAGCTTGTCTAAACCATCGATAGATATGGAGCAGCTGAGAAGCTATTATGTCCGCTCACATTTGCTCATGAATACCTTGTATATCTAACAACGAGCAACGTTCATGGCTTGAATTTTGATTATGACAAAGAAACCCTTAATTAGAAACTTTTAGAGACCTAAATTGTGTGCACGAATTTTGTTGCCAGCATCGAACTATATTGGTGACTGTTCAAAGGATTGTATACAAATCTCACAGTAGAATCAACTGCAGAATGTCTGTTCGTTATGTCGGAAGTAGCTCCGGAAAATTATCTTTCGTATACGGAAGAGTGTTGAAAATATACGGTAGTTTTCTCTTCCTAAATACCGATTCAACTATCTATACAATCGGTAAATTATTTCTATTTCTTTTGCAAACTTTTGACGTAGTTATTATTTATCTTTAGCAAAAAAGTATATTTGAGAATTTATATTAACAAGAATTTAAAACCATTTATTGTTGAGAATAATTATAATGAATAAAAATTATAAAAAAGTATTGGAATTGAAATATTTATAAAACTTCTAAAATTGCAAAGTAACGAAAACTATGCGTATATTTTATTATGTTTAGGATTTGATATAGATTTATGAATTTGTGATCACTTAAGGAACAACTAAAAACGTCCTCGATCAAACCAAAAATATTTGATTAATATATACACAAACGAGTTTGTGTATGTATTAATCAAATATTTTAATACAAAACTTTTATTAATAACAGTTATCACAATCACAACAAAAAAAAAACTTATAAAAATTGTAGGGTTGTAAATGTAAATAATTGTCTTAATTTCCAGCAGTTCACGTGTAATTTACGTAATTCATACATAACTTCACACAACGCACATTTAATTAACGCCGGCTTGTCACCATTTGAAGGCTCTGTAAGAATTTGTCATAAGATTTCTTCGAATAAGTATCTTCTGACACTTAAGAAGTGTAATTTAAAGAGTCAAACAGATTTAATTAATTATAAAGCTGATAACTTTGATTTATGACCAATTTAAATGTGTCTTGTTTTTATGCTTATATGTATATTTGCTACTTTTTACGTACACAAAATGTTTCAAAATTCAATACATTAGACGTCGATAGATTAATTCGTCACAAATTTAATCGACATTTATACAAAAATCAATTATTTACGTAACTTCGTAATTTTACATAAAAAAATAATTTTCGCCTATAATGTTATATAGTATATTCAAATTCAAATTCAAAATATTCTTTATTCAAATAAACTTGTAAACAAGTGCTTTTGAATCGTCAACTCTACTGCTGGTTCGGAAAGCTGTTCCTACCGAGAAGAGCCAGCAAGAAACTCGGCGGTTGCTCTTTTAAAAATATAATTCTTCATATTATTTACATTAAGTCGTTACTGTCTTGTACAGGTTCAAAGAGAGCTATATCCACACATTCTTATCTTCTAAATAATCTTCAAGAGTATAGTAGGCTTTCTGTATCAGCCTCTTTTTAACAGTGTTTCTAAACTGCTGTAATGGCAGTGATGAAATTGATTGCGGAATTTTATTCTAGAATCTTATACCAAAACCCACAAACGAGTTACGCACTTTTGCAAGGCGCAAAGCAGGAACCGCAAGCTTATGTCGGTTCCTGCTTTGTCTATTGTACACATCACCTATCGTTTTATAATTCTTTATATTTTTATGTACATAAATTAAATTGCTTAAAATATACTGTGAAGCAAATGTAAGAATACCTGTTTCCTTAAACTTCTCTCGCAGGGAATCACGCGGTTTTAAATTATAGATGCCACGTATAGCTCTCTTTTGTAAAACAAAAATTTTTTACTATCCGTGCATTTACCCCATAGCAATATTCCATAGGACATAATGCTATGGAAGTAGGCAAAATAAACAAGTTTTGCTGTTTCAACATCTGTTAATTGTCTTATCTTTCGAACAGCGTAGGCCGCTGAACTCAGTTTCCCTGCAAGAGTTGTTACGTGTGTGCTCCATTGGAGTTTTGTATCCAGGGATACTCCCAAAAATACAGTTGAATTGTCTGTTTTTAGTGGTACATTATTTAAAGAGAGCCTATTTGCTGTTTTTGCAGCATTAGGTAATGCAAATTCTATACATTTAGTTTTATTTGAGTTCAGTACCAAATTATTTAGCCTGAACCAATGAGCTACTTGCGATAAACCCCTGTTTACTTCGTCAAAATTATCGTCATTTCTATTAACCTTAAAAATTAATGATGTATCATCTGCAAACAGTACAATATCGCAAATATTATGAATAAAATGTGGCAAATCATTTATATAAACTAAAAACAGAAACGGACCAAGGATTGATCCTTGAGGCACACCCATAACTAAGGCCGTTCCGGGTGACTGCACATCATTAATGCACACTCTTTGAATCCGGCTGTGAAGATACGATGCAACGAGACGAAGTGCATTGTCTTTAATGCCATAATAGCCAAGCTTTAGCAATAATATATACAATAATAATATATGCAATATTATAGTTGCTCACAGACCATCTGGATTTTCATTCATCTCATCTGTATTAAGTCATCATTCTCCTGCCCTTATCCCACTCAAAGTGAGGTCACATGTTTTTTTCTCCAATTCTCTCCTATTATTCGTTACTGGCGCTACTCCATTTATATGCATTCACTTTACACAATCCAACTTTTTAGGCTTTCCTATACTCACATATCCATTCACATTCATATTTACCTTTTGGTCACATGATTTTCTTTCCTCATCATTATAGTCCGCATCATCTTAATCTTACACTTCTCATCATTTCTATAACAGGGGCATCTTTCAAAAATGAATATGAATAAAAATAGAGCACCGCAAAGGCTTTACAATAATAAACCGAAAACCTAAATATAACAAAACCCGTATGCCGTTTACTAGCTCGTGAAAACTGATGGAAGGGTTACGCGTTGAGTCATATGCAAATTTGGTTTGGCTGTAAATAGCTTTCACTGGAGAGATTTTGTTATACAATATCCTTCGTATATCTGTAAACCACATTCTGACAATATTGAAATATTTGGGTTTAGTTATTTTCGATGTGTTATGCAAAAAAATGTAACGGCATGTTACAATCCCACTCATGGGTAGTACCGGCCTGATACTATCCCACTGCTGGGCATAGGCCTCTTCTCTCCGTTTTTGGAGAGAAGGAAGGTCTCACCGTTCGACTAATTTTCACTTATATTTTTATTTCATTTAAGAAAAACATTAATGCAACATCGTGTGGTATGGAAATCACTTGAACAGACCTATTTCCAACACTGGACGAATATTCAAATTCAATTTTTTTTTATTCAAATAAACTTCAAAACAAGTGCTTTTGAATCGTCAATTCTACTGTTGGTTCGGAAAGTTGTTCCTACCGAGAAGAGCCAGCAAGAAACTCGACGGTTGCTTTTTTAAACATAATACTTATAACTAGTTACATTAAGTCATTACTATCTTGTGATTAATATTATCTTGATTTCTTGGTAAGAGAGACAGAAAAGGAGAGAGAAAGAGAAACAAAGAGAGATAGAGATATCAAAAATATTGTAACATAATTTATTATACAATGTTTCTAAGTAAGCTCCAATTTCAATAAACCTTTTCATCTAGGAATGGCATACAATTTTTTAACATAATTATGGCAATAAAATTTTATTAAACATATCATGATACGCAATGCAATGCTTGGTTGTTTGTGCAGCCACGATATTGGTGTAATAAACTTGAGATACGGGCAAATATTATTGATTTTCCCATACACCAAACCACTAGAACTAAAATGTAATTGTGCAACCAAATATGGACTTTATAGCTTATAGATAACTATCAAAATTGTTAGTTAGCAAACATGCTTCTTTTTTAATCTATTGAACAGTTTTGTTTTAGAAGGAGCCTTATGATTTGTATGACGTAATATTAAAAAGTTTTCTTTGTAATTAAAGTGAAATATGTTATGTTTTTCATAGCATCAAAAATCTTATATATAAAATTGACACAATGTACTGACACTTAATTTTCATTGTTCATCCTCCAATACGCCTTGAACGATTTTTGTAAGGATTGGAAATGTATATTAAGTAGGTCTGAGATCATCATCATCTTCCTGCCTTTATCCCACCCTAAGTGGGGTCGGCACAACGGGTTATAAACATGCTGTCACATGATTTGGCTGCGTTTTTACGACCGGCCGCCTGCCTGACGTCAACTTACCTCAGTCGTATTTTATGACACCTCGATAAGAAAGAGGGTGGTCTATTCTACTAAACAGGATACCACACGGTGGGTCAACTTACCTTAGTCGCCTTTTACGACACCTCGGTAAGAAATGAGGTCGGTCTATTCTATTCAGCCGGATACCACACAGCGGGTCAACTTACCTTAGTTGCCTTTTACGACACCTCGGCAAGAAATGAGGATGGTACTATTCTATTTAGCCGGATACCACACGGCGTTAAGTAGGTCTGAGAATCGGCTACTATAAATTTTTCATACCAATGTATACATAACATACCTATATACTATAAATTCCCTAGAAATAATTTATATGATAAAACCTATATTTTTATTTTAGACTTTAATAATGTAATTTTATAAAAGTTAAATAATTTTATGTTAGAAGCAAATTAAGAACGATAAGTTGTGAGAAGTCAATTCTGGCGATCACATTTTATTCCAAACGAACAAATGTCATTAACTTATATTTGTCCACGTCATTACAGGTAGGAGCCATCGAGATAATGTATCAATTCATTAAAAGTTTAAACATTTATGGAAATTAAAGTAAGAGATCCAATATCAGATTTATGACACTTTTGTTCCAATTGCGGCGGCAATTTCTGATTTCAATTAAGTTTTTAATGTATGGAAATTAATCATCAGACATTTTGTTAAAGCACCTTGATTTATTGTTTAAATATTTACGAGAGAGTTGTTGAATCTCTTTGAAGATAAATTTTAATTATCGATATACATATAAAATGCAATAAGTCATGTCTCAGAAGTACGTTACTACGTACTTCATTCTCCTGCCCATATCCCACTATTTTTTTTATGTAAGGAAAACCCATTTATACCCGTCCCGTGGACTTATATAGAAAGGCTTATATAGAATTTTCCTTCTTTCTAGAATATGATAAATAAGCGATTGTAACATAACACTTGGAACCAAAGGTAATCATAGACGGGTATTTGTGAGCGAAACCCTTGAAGTGGAAATCGCTCCAATAAGATTCGAAATTTTTTACTTAGTTTTGCTGAACTAGTTGATTACTTAATAAGTAAATCATTAAAGTAATCTATTTATGTCACTATTAATATTAATGTCCGTTTCATTGAAACATAAACGCCATCCCACAATTATCGCAATTTAAAATAATAGGCCAAAAACCGAACAAAGGTTTCCCAAATTCAGAGCGAAAGTCAGCTCATTAAAATAATTTACTATTCACCAATTTCACAGTATTTAAAAATAACTCTTGAATTGCCGACAATAAAAAAGAGTTTATACAGATAAAATGCAATGTAAGTCAAATGTGGGTTACTTTTTTACAATTGTTATTTGCAGCAAAACATAACGTCAATAAAGTCTTTGGTGGGAATTCTTTGTGTTATGAATTTTAAATGAGCTTTTGAAACAGATCAATATCGATCAGTCCGTGGCCTAAGACTAACTTAGGCCACGGACAGACATCACCGGACGTGCGTCGCAAATAGTTCGTCACGTTCGTTAGTAGTTCGAAGGTACACTTATACATGCGTCCCGAATGACACATGCTCAAACTGAGCACAAAAAAACCACGCATGGTATTTGTCAGTAGAAAAATGGCTCCGCCAAGACAAGACGTGCAAAGTGCTGCTGCAATAATAATTCATAAAATATTTAAAAAAGAGAAAAGGCTAGTGGACAAAACTATTTTTTATGCACCGATACATTATAGGAATACATGGGCTCCATGGCTCGTGAGCGTGCGACGCAAACAAAACGTCCGTCCGTCAAAACAAAACACGGAGCGACTCGTATGACTCGAATGCTCACTGAGACCTTACACGTCCACACAGCACGAGTCATGCAAGACGAATGATTTGCAACGTACGCCTCGCGAGTCGCGATATCTGTACGCACCTTTAAATATACTGATGGCAGATATAAAATGGCAGATATTCTCAGATTGAATATTCTATGCTGACAGAAAGGTTTCAATTGATAAAGTATTTATATTTTATCAGCTGCTAAAATTGATTATGACGTCGCATCCAATATATAGAAAGATGATTGCCACTTGGTACGGTTCCAAAAAGTGTAACTCGATAAAGTATAGAACTGGATTTGAATCTTATATCTTTGCACCAAATGATATTATCATAATTTAAAATTCAAATGTTAATTGATAAACGAAAACCTAATGATAATTCAAGAAACAATAATCCTATAAACTTCTACAAATTATTAAGTTCTTTTAAGGTTTTAATTTTTAATTCCCAAATTGGTTTCAAAATTATATAACCCTGTACTTTATTTGTTATATTTTATTCTATCCATCAATTTTTAGTTATTTACTGAAGCGTAGTATCTGTAAAAATCTTATTTGTCCATGATACTGAAGAAATAGTGGACGTCTCTGGCCAAGAAAAACATAATAGACTAAAAGCCTTAAAGAGTTTCATTCGCGAATAGCCTATAAATAAGCTGGCCGATAAATCGGCTGGCCTAGGTTATACGCCAGTTTAAATTAGGTTAATGTTAGTTATCCATTAATTCTGCACTGCTATGGTGCAGTAAGTTATGGGCTACGGAGGTTGGCGACTACTTTATGCCACTTGATTTTGATCGCGCAGTACTTATGGTGCAGATAAGCTTCGTGTCTCGTAATTTAGGTAGCTTTTAAATTTAGAATTAAATTGTTGGAGACGTTGGATTTCTTGCTTCTAGGACATAAAAAATAGCTAAATTTTGTGATTGTTAATTAGGTAGCTCATACAAGGCGCCTGTATTTGTAAAACTAGATATGATTTTTATTTTCAACACGGTGCTCCAATACGAATGGCTTAGTTTACATATATTCCAGAAATAATATATGATAAATCATTTTAAAAATAGATATATAATTTACGCCGTGTGGTATCCGGCTAGTAGAATATACCATCCTCATTTCTTACAGAGGTGTCGTAAAAGGCGGCTAAGGTTAGTTGACCCACCGTGTTGTATCCGGTTTAGTAAAATAGACCACCCTCTTTCTTACCGAGGTGTCGTGAAATACGTCAGGCAGGCGGCCGGTCGTAAAAACGCAGCAAAATCATGTGACAGCATGTTTATAACATGTTGTACCAACTACACTTAAAATGGGATAAGGGCAGGATGATAATATGTGAAGATGCCTTTCTTAATTAAGAAGATCTTTGTTAAGAGTGTTGTATAAAAGCCTGGTCGGGTTCTGTACATAAATCAAAAATATATTTGTTTTTCACAAATGAACAGGAATTACGTAAATACTTGAAATTAACTCAAATTCCTTGCGTGTATTCATAAAGTTGCAATCGATTCAGGTGCTTGGAGCGAGGAAGTTAAATGAACATTTCCATTTGCTGCTAGTAATGAACGGTATAGTGGTTTTATAGTCTAAGAGTTCAAATACCAATATAGCACTAGGTACAAACCTCTGTGGTTTATTTTAGTGTTAAATAACTTTTGTTAATATGTTGTTTAAATTGTTAAATTAAAAAAAACCCTTAGAAAAAAACAACAAAAACCGTTTTTGCACCTAAAAATTAAAAAGTTATTTCTGATTAATAAAGAATAGATCACTTACTTCTAATCCGTTTCTTTTCATATAAACCAATCAACAACAGTTTAATGATGTTTTAATCACTATACACCTATTTTTAAAGACAACCATTTAAAAAAATTGTTATAACTTTCATAGCCTATTCACAGGAGTGATCTATTTTACTAAGTGATTTAATATTTAAGTGCGATTTCATGGAGAGCAGAAAACTCTCACTTTATCCCATATTTAATTCCTAGTCGCATGATAATTTTAAAGATAAATGACCATCAACATAATTATATTCATATGAAAAATGTGCAGTTTTCATTTATATTTAGAATTCAGAATTCAGATTAGAATATATTTTGGGTTTGATTGCAATTTGCTGATGAACATTTTGATTACTATAGACCTAGCACGTTCATGTTGATAATATTGTTATGATTATAAAAATATAGGTTATATAATTTATTTTATTAATTAACTTGTAAATGATAAATTTAGAAAGCTTTTTTATCATCTTGCTCTCATACTACCCAAGTAGTATTATTACTTTACTTATTACAGACTGGAGTTCGACCGCAAAACGTAATTAAGTGCCTACATTTAATAAGTACCTGTAATTTGGATTAATACATGAGTATTTGAATATCAAGGTTTACTATTAATTATACAGCTGGTACAAAATGAATTTCAATATATTCCAAGGTTGATAGTTTTAAGCCCGTAAAGCTTTAATAAAGTTGTTCTTCTGAATATGTATTTATTTTATCATTATTATTATTTATATTAAAGGTTTTACGGTTTTTTTTGTTATTGTAACTAATATATAGTTAGTAACCATGAATAGTTTATACTCACATAATTTTTTTTGTTGTAAAATTTACTTTCATTTTATAATTTTTCTAAATTACTTTTAAAGACCAACGAATATATTTCATATTTTAAATACCGTATTACGAATTAAGTTCAAATAAATCGTTATGTGTGGTAATATTATTTCGTGAAATAAATAATATAGATCGCAAGATAAGTTTATTTATATTATTACTTTTGTATTATAGATTAACAAGGACATTAAAAAATGAATATAATGAATGAAATAATAATATAACACAATAAATATTATTCTCCTGCCCTTATCCCACTCTAAGTGGGTTCGGCACAATATGTTTTATGGAATAGAATAGTAAAGAATAGCTTAAACACGTTGTTACATGATTTGGGTTATTTTTACAACCGGACGCCTAATTAACGTTAAATTACCTTAGTTACATTTTACGATTCCTCGCTAAGAAATGAGGGTGGTCTATTTTACTCAACCGGATACCACACGGCATGTAAAGTAGCGGTCTATTACTCTCCCACTTCTGGGAATAGGCCTCTTCTCTCCGTTTTTGGTGAGAAAAGACCTACCACGCTGATCCAATGCGGATTGGTAGGTTACACATATCTCCAGAATTCTCTAGAGATATGCAGGTTTCCTCACGATGTTTTCCTTCACCGAAAAGCGTGTGATAAATTGCAATTATCTATTAGACAGTTCTTACAGAAAAAGTCATTGGTGTCTGCCCGGGTTCGAACTCGTGACTTCCTCGAAACAGTCACACGGTGTTACCGCTGGGCTATTACAGCATGTAATCTATCACAATAAAGTTGCTCATAAATACTCACACACATGCAAACAAGTATACTACATACAACACACTTGTTCGAGTATGAGCACGAATTGCTAAACATTAATTGCCACGTACTGGCATGTACCGTATTGCTACGTAAGGCAATCAAAGCAAATGCAATAAACTTTCTTCTTTCTTTATTTATTGAAAAATCAGTCTGGCTACGAAATCATTGGAATCGTTGGATTGAAAAACCATGTTGTTAAACCTAATTTTAAAATATAATAATACTAGCTTTTACTCGCAACTTCGTTTGCGTGGACTGTTGTGTGATAGGTTTATAATATATGGAGCTTTTCAATGTCATCCTATTCTTTTAGAATTAATAGGATTTCTATAGCCTATATGTTATTACGATGTATAAGTAATAATTGTGCCAAATTTCATCGATATTGGTTCAGGAGATTCGCGTTGAAATAGTAACAAATATACATCCATACCCACAAACTTTCGCATTTATAATATTAGTAGGGTAAGATTAGTAGCATAGGATAGTCTCAACCTCAAGCGAATTGTCATGATTTTTATTAAGTAAGGTGTTTTGAGTTCTTTGCTTTTTATATTCGTAAGCCATATTCCTTCCATTACTCAGAGATACTACGGGTTTATAAATTGCAATTGTTATAAATGTGCATGCACCATTGTTCAATTTTGCATTTTGCATATTTTTTTTTAAGCCTTAAAATGTTTCAATGTTTAAAAATAGATCATTGATAATTAAAAGGGAAAATCTTTCTATGAGCAAAGCTGTGATAGCCCAACGGTGAGACCGCGTGAGTCTTTGAGTAGGTCACGAGTTCAAATTTCGTGTACCAATGAGTTTTTCGGTTAAAACTGGACGGACTGGATAGACTTAATTGATAATTGCAATTTATCACACGCTTCAGTGAACCACCATCAACGATCAAACTGTTTGAAACGATCAACAATCATTTGAAACAAGCAAGCAGAGTTCCTTGGGTAATGCTTCGCTTTGTGATTTTGTAGTGGAGTCTATCTTCTGAGGATGCTTTGGTTACGGGGCGAAACGATTGTAACGTTGTGGTAGTGAATGTGTGCAGTGCTTGCGTCGTCTGTCACTGTCGTGTTATTGGTGGCGGGTAGTGCATGAGTTTTTACAAATTCTGCATGTATCAGGGATAGCGGATACAACACTCTACATTCAGCATTACATATATTTTCTTTATTGCCGATTATAGAAAAATAATATTTCCATTACTTTTGTATTATGGATCTCCACAAAGTAACGCCTAATAATTTAATGCCTAATAATAATTTTAAAAAATCTGTTTGGTGCGGTTATAATGTATCCGAGTGTTTGTTTAATAGTTAGAAACTTTAAAGGTCGAACTAGTGGCGTGTAAAGGCAACATTTTTCTTGTAGCAGGTGCACCAGATTAGTTTGCTCGATACCTCTTGAGTTTGTAGCTTTTCTTATAGCGTCTATATTTTCGAGTAGATGCAGGACATTTCCCGTTTTTTCTTATTTACATCGTGGAACAACAAAAGGTATCAAAGAATGCTTGATTGATATGATAACATTATCTTCCACGGATACCACACGGCTATATATTCATTACATGATTAAAACCGATTTTAATTAAATTTTCAAATTAACGATGAAAACTATTAAAATTAAAAAGTGCTAGCTGTTTAACACGACATTTCAGCACATAAATAAATAAATATTTCTAAGGCATTTTGACCATTTTGTCTAGCTACCCTAAAAGTATTTACAATGTTGCAAATTTCGGATAATTTTGACCGTAAGTCATGACTATCAGCTACCCGAAAGTGTTTATAATGTTGCCACCGCTGTAGATTCTGCGCATACAAACACCAGCGACATCGGTTTTTATATGTCCCACTCAAAGAATTTTATATAAATACGTCGTATTTTTTCACTCACTTAAAATAAACTATATACTGTATACTTGTACTTTTTCCAAAACTTTCACTTAACTAACTTTGTTACTTTGTAATGCGCTTTACCAGGAAGAAGTATGTAAAGAAATTAACTTATAGGATTGCCTCTTAAATTTACTTTGTTAAGGAGAATTCTGCCTTGTTGGAGACCAAATGAATGGAGTTTAAATCGAATTAGCTGCAATAAAGTGGATAGTTATTTCTCACAAAATCTTAAAAGCATTTTTATATTGAGTACTTCGGTTGAACACATGCGTGAACATTTACTATCCGTTTACGATGTCATCTACTACGTCGTCTAAATCTAAAATACTGTTGTGTTTTGTCTTATTAGTATTATTTTATTATATTCACAGCCAACCACGAAATATAGTAGCACAAAAGTAAATAAAAATTTGACAAAACTCATTGTTACCCTACTGGTGCGACAATAAATTCGGCTTCCTAGTTTCGGACCTAATTCCTTTTCCTTTATTCGATTCCAGAGTTAGCACTTTATTGGCTTTTTATAGACAGACCGGACAATATAACTCTGCAACTGAGTACTTGTAGATTTTCAATCTCTAAAATTGAGATAAATGCAACATTGACTCAAATATTGAAAATAAATATTTTGATTGCACATTTTTAATAAACGAGAACGATGATATTTCTTTATTTTTAAGTACCTAAAGGGTTAAAGGAACTTTCTTTTATAGAGCGATTACCGTCTGAATTTGTTGATATGGGTCACATAGCAAAACATTTAAAGTGAAAGTAATATGGTTTGGGATAGTAAAATTGTCTACTGCCAATGATATCGTTTTATAATTAATGTATAGAAACCGGCTATACTCACGTCTTATTTTGTCAGATGAACCCGACTAGTTTCAAGCCCATACGGGGCTCTTGTTCATGAGCTCTTTGTCGGTGTACAGAACACCGTAAGCGTCGCATGCACAAATATCTTTCGAACTAAGACCAGAGCAGCGACGGGGAGTGCATAGAAGACTCGCGACCAGCACCGCTGCCCGAAATGTGTTTGGTGGTTGGAGTGGGGGGCAGTACCCCCACTCCAACCACTTCCGAGTCGCGCCCTGCGAGCTGCTACACGCAGTTCAGTTCACGTAAAGAACTCATGAATAAGAGCACCGTATGGGCTTGAAACTAGTCGGGCTCATCCGATAAAATAACACGTGAGTATAGCCGGTTTCTATACATTAATTATGAATAGCACTCACATAATGTAAATAGTAATAAGAATTATATTTTTAACAGAGCAACCGCCGAGTTTCTTGCTGGCTCTTCTCGGTAGCAATATCTTCCCGAACCAGCAGTAGAGTTGACGATTCAAAAGCACTTGTTTACCAGTTTATTTGAATAATTTAAATTTGAATTTGGATTTGATAGTTTTTTCAAAAAAGATATCGTTTTGATCCTTTATGTTAATATACCAGTTCTTGAATCTGGGAAGTCGTATCAACTGCTGATGTAATTAATAACAAAATAATTAAACTCGTCTTACTTTTTTTGTTGTTGTTATTTCACTATTTTGTACTGAGAAAGTCAGTTATCGACTTGTATAAATTGCTCATCTGTTGGTCTTTTCCCGTTTGGAAGCTAAAATTGAAAACACCCAAAAGACGATATCAAGGCTATAAATTATATCGTATCGATTGCTCGTCCGGTTAAAATTTATGTTTGGACCCTCGTCTCGGACCTGAGATGTATAGCATCCGATAATATAACGGACATGTTCATTTGCTGGCAGTCTTTTCGATACAAATGGTTTTCCGATTCTTTTAGTTGGAGGGTCGTTACAGTATGCAAAGTTGTAATCCTGAGTTTATGGTACCAGTTCGATTTTGCGTACTTGTAGAATTAAAAACTTTTATTTAGAAATATTATAATATTATATAATATAGCCGTGTGGTATCCGGCTAAGTAGAATAGTACCACCCTCACTTCTTACCGAGGTGTCGTAAAAGGCGACTAAGGTAAGACGACCCGCTGTGTGGTATCCGGCTGAGTAGAATAGACACCCTCATTTCTTACCGAGGTGTCGTAAAAGGCGACTAAGGTAAGTTGACCCACCGTGTGGTATCCGGTTTAGTAGAATAGACCACCCTCCTTCTTACCGAGGTGGCGTAAAATACGACCAAGATAAGTTGACGTCAGGCAGGCGGCCGGTCGTAAAAACTCAGCCAAATCATGTTACAGCATGTTTATAACATGTTGTGCCGACCCCACTGAGAGTGGGATATGGGCAGGAGGATATATATATATATATAGTATTATATAATATAACTAGCTGTGCCAGCGGCTTCACCCGCGTGGTTATTAGTATATTACAAAGTTTTTCTTATTACAGTTATTCTTGCCTCGAGAATTCCACTATTTTCTAGTAAAAACCGTACAAGAATCCATTTACTAGATTTTGAGAAAATCGATCACATACAGACGGCTTTTGTGGACTTTGTTTAACAATATATATAGATAAATACATGTTACATAATATATAAGTACCTGTTTGACCGAGCCTTGCACGGTTATTTTTTACACAATAAAAAAATAAATAATAAAACGAGAAAATAATTAAGTAGTTCTCGAGACTGCCCGCTCCCTGAATGAGCTACGCTGACTTGACAGTTTATGGCAAAAATAGTGTAGTGTAGTATTCAATATAAATTGGAATATTTTTTTAATGCCTAAAAACAAGGAATAAAACGATTTTTTTACATAAAATCTAGCTAGATCGATTTTTCTCCCCCAAAACCCCTACATGCTGAATATCAGGAAAATCGTTGAAGCCGTTTCCAAGATTCCGAAAATATATATATAAATATACATACAATATTTACTCATTTTAATATTAAAAATAATAAATATATTTGTTATTGCGATTATATTTTTTACTTTTCTATTATTATATAAATGATGAAATATTTTAATATTAAAAATTACTATTTATATATAATTATATATCGTTTATAAAGTTTTAAGTTAACAGTTTTACATATCATAACCGTTCTTTAAGTGCTCTAATTTCTCAAAAACACTGAATTTAATTACAAAAAGACTAATTAAAAGGCAACAACAGAACGAAAGTTAAGGAAACTGCAGCCGTTTTAAAAGGCCGGGCTCCTTCAAAGTGCTGCATAAACCTGTCTGAAAAGGCTTCTTTCAAAGGTACGTCTGAACAGGCCTTTGTGAGGATAATGATTATTTTACAGACCGTACATTGCATGTGTGGCCGCATTAATGAGAGATAAGCAGAACAATGTTTGTGGTTCGTAATTACGCTAACCCCTAGGGGTTAAAGTGGATCTAATAAAATGTATATTTGCTTATATATTTTTATACTGCATGTAGCCGTGGTATCCGTGGTATCTGACTAGATAGACCACTCTCATTTCTTACCGAGGTGTCGTAAAAGGCGACTAAGGTAAGTTAACCCGCCGTGTGGTATCTGGCTGAGTGGAATACTTCATCCTCTTTCTTATCGAAGTGTCGCAAAGGCGACCAAGGAACTTGGCGCCAGGCCAACAATTAAACAATACAAAAGAATTCGATTAAAAAACAAACAAAAGTAACAATAGTTATATTTTAATCTAATAAGAAATCCGATAAAGAATAATATCATGTTAAAAAGCTTCAAAAATATCTATGTCCAGGAACCTTGATCAGATGAAAAACAATAAATAGTTTTATAATAGTTGTTATTATGTTATTAAACGAGTAAAGTAACGGCCTGTTACTGTCCCAATGCTGGGCTTAGGCTTCCATAGATCTCCGTTTTTTGAGAGAAGGATTGGAGATAAGACCTACCACGCTGCTCCAGTGTGGATTGGTAGGTTACACATATCCCCAGAATTCTTTAGAGATATGCAGGTTGCATATCTCTAGAGATTAGGTTCCGATCCGGTTGATATGTAAATGTAAATACGTAAATCCTCACGATGTTTTTCTTTCGACAGCGTGTGATAAATTGCAATTATCAATTAAAGACATAAGTTAAAACTCATTGGTGCCTGCTCGGGATTTGAACGCGTAGCCGCTGGGCTATCACAGCTGTAATATTAGACGGGTATTATTTCATTATTTTATACATATACCTCCGTCTATATCACGTATCACATTTGGGATAACTTAGATTTTTAATACTGCCTGAATTTTATGGCGCCTGAATTGAGTGTACTTTAAAAATTGAATTGTGATTTGCGAATCATAACAAAATAATACTCGTGGTTTATTACGTTATGATATCGTATGAAGCATAAAACGCTATCTGTGAACTGCGGGTATGTAATTGATTTCCAATGACATCGACTACGGATGTTAATGTCATTTTTATAGAGCCTCTTTTAAACAATTTACTCTCATGTAATTTGTGAAAACAATTAATTTGAAATTGATTGTTTATAGTTTAGTATTCCTATGTGATGCAACTATGAAGATTTTAACACGTATGGATAGCGGAAATAGTGAGATATCACTTATTGTAAGTTTCAATTTGTAACCAAAGAAGTTATCAGATGAGATAGTTGTTATAAAGAGGTTATGTAGGTCTGTTTGTAATCTGGTAGACCCCCTACGAAGTGGACTGACAACCTCAAAATGCTCACGGGGAGCCAATGGATCCAAGCGGCACAACATCGTGCATTGTGAAGATGCCATGAAAAGACCTATGTCCAGCAGTGGACGTCCATCGTTTCAAGATGATGATAATGAAAGATGTCATCTGTCTAATTCTTTACCGATGGGCGTTCACTGTTCAGTCTTATGCCTCCTTGTGCCTTGTGAATATTTTCATATTTTATCTATGAGTACCTATAATGTATATCTATATTTGCATCCGTACAAATATGTGCCATAATATTAAGTACCTGTTTGACCCAGCCTTGCCCGCTAATTTAAAAAAAAATAATCTTAAAAAACTCTTTATAAATTCAAATTCAAATAACTCTAAATTGGCTTTTACAAGCACTTTCGAATCGTCATATTACAATGAAGCTACGACTGGTTCGGAAAGGTGCTCTTACCAAGAAGAACCAGCAAGAAACTCGGCGGTCACTCTTTTCAAAATTGAGTATTACAATAATGTCTTAATTCATTAATAACAAATTATTTTTTTTACAATATAATCTAGTGCGTAGCTGATCACAATTTAAATCCAAGTCAATAGTATTGTAAGCTTTATGAATAAGCTTCTTTACTTTCTTTCTTTTCTGTGCTTTCCGAACCAGCAGTAGAGTGGACGATTCAAAAGCACTTGTTTACAAGTTTATTTGAAGAATATTTTGAATTTGAATTTAAGTTCTTTTTGAACTTGTATAAAGGCAAGTCCAAAATAGATTGTGGATTTTTATTATAAAAACGTATACCGAAGCCCACAAACGTTCTACGAACTTTATAAAGTCGTATCCTGAGTATTAATAATTTATTTCGGTTCCTGGTTTGCCTATTACTAATATCACTTTTTTTATTATTAAAAAAATGTATATTTTGTCTCACAAACACTATATTATTATAAATGTAAATTTATATACAAATTTTAGTATGTAAGTATTTTATAATGCCCAAAAACAGGGATGAAACGTTTTATTTTAAATAAAACAATAATTGGTAAAATCGCTGGAGCCGTTTCCGAGATCCCAAAAAAAAAGAAAAATATGTATAAGATTAACTCATTTAAATATTAAAGATTGTACGTATAAAAGTAATAGTAAGTTTTAACGCGCAATCCACCTAACTAATTTTGATATATTTTGGTTTAGGTAAAATTAGTTTGTATCATAGAGATGTATATACATTATGTACTTAAAATCATTATACTGAGCTGACAAAACTGCACATGCTTCCTTGTTGTTTAAATTACAAAAACCGTTAAAAGAAACTTCAAAGCTACCGCCACTCGGAGATTAAAATTCTGAAGACATTATTGAAGTCGTGCGCCATGTACTGGAAAATAGGAAAATTATCCCTCGTTGAGATAACAGGTTCAGAGAAAAATATTTATATTGAAACTTTTCAAGATAACTTGAGATAACCAAAGGTTGCATACGGTGGAAAAGGTAAATAGCTTTTAGGCTTCATTCTTTTCGTGGGACAGATTTTGCTCGTAACATATATCCCATCTACCTGTAAGGGTGATCTTATTTAAACAAGTATTACGGTATCCCAAAAAGTTATGGGTGACTATATAATTTATGAATTCGAACTATCGTTAGTTGTATTGATAGATTAATACCGTCTATACTGACTTCCGTGAATGATATTCATTTTTATGTATAGAAACTGGGTATACTCATCTGTTATTTTATCAAGTGAGCCCGACTAGGTGCAAATTAGTTGAGTTCCCACGATAACGTCGTAAAAAGAGCTCATTAATAAGGGTCTCGTATGGGTTGAAGCCAGTCAGCCTCACCCGACAAAATATAACGCAAGTATAGCTGGTTTCTATACATTAACTAAATATATTACTATGGACGAAAATTGTTTCTGAATAAATATTATAAATTAAAGTAGCCCGCCCCGACGGTCTTTCTATTCACTTTCTATTCAATTCAGAATTACTTAACGGATTTTAATGCGGTTTTCGACAATAGCCAGAATGTTTCACAGACATGATTAAAGTGTATATTTGTTAAGGTTTTTTTGATTGTTTGTTTGAGATAACAACAAAAAAAATTTCGGTGTATATATGAATGTATTTTTCCTTAATGGATTCCTTAATTGAATGGATTTTTTTAATAGTAATTGAATTTTTTATTCACGTATTAATGTACAGATAAGGTATATATCTTTTAAAAATATTCACTTGAATAGTCATCCGTTTACCATTTAGATCCGACCCTTTGTCCGACAGGATGAGGCCAATTCAGTCACATCTATAGAAATCTTTGCCTTCACCCTCACACTGTTATAGAATTGGGCGAAGAACAATTATTTGCTCTGTAAACATGATTAATTGAAGTTGACGCTACAAAATACACCAAAATATGACCTCTATATTCAAGCGACAAAGATTATTTTGCCATGAAAGGATAATGAAAACCGCGTTAGCCAGTTAGATTTCGAATTATTGTCAACGGATGCGAATTACATTTGGCGCTATTGTTTAGCATGGTATTTTATTGTCGTATTAAAATTATTTATCGAGGTCAGAGTGCATATTACTCGTTAAGTTGTTATAACGAGATTTAAAGCTTAATTCAAATTCAAATTCTTTATTCAAATTTGCTTTAACAAGCTTTTGAATCGTTGAATTACAAAGAAGCTACGACTGGAAAGGAAAGGTCCTTTTACCGAGAAGAACCAGCAAGAAACTAAGTCAATGCAATATATATCAACTGTTCACAAATCAAAAATTACACTATAATTTACCGCAGCTGTTCGCAATCTAATTCCAAGGAATCTCTTATCATTAACATATTCTTAAACAGTATATTGAGCTTTATGAATAAGTGTCTTTTTAATTGCTTTTTTTAACTTGTGTCAAGTTAAGTCCAAAAAAGATTATGAAGTTTCATTATAAATGTGTATACCGAAGCCCACAAACGATCTAAAAAATTTCTAAAGCCGTAGCCTTATATTTTTTTTCGGTTCCTAGGCTAAGGGGAGAGGGGATATGGATGAGACGTTATCTGATTGGTGTTCAAAACGCATCTCTTTTCCTCTCTGCTTTAGTGGAAACCGGGCCTAAAGCCTTAATGCACAATTGCGTATTACATGCCGTGACCTTTGCTACTTTGTTAATCGTAGTTTTACCTTAAACTTTGCATAAGACCTCGTCAATAGCTTAACATAATCCTCCTGTCCTAATCCCAATCTAAGTGGGGTCGGCACAAAATGTTACAAACATGTTGTCATATGATTTAGCTTCGTATTTTATGACTGGCCGCCTGGCTGACTTCAACTTACCTTAGTCGTACTTTACGACACCTTGGTACGAAAGAGGGTGGTCTATTCTACTCAGCCGGATGCCACACGGCGGGTCGACTTATTAGTCGCCTTTTACGACTCCTCGGTAAGAAATGAAGGTGGTCTGTTCTACTCAGTCGGATACCACACGGCTAAGTATCACTACTGGAGTCTAAGATTAGATAACTTTCAGAATTTGATAATAATTAAGTTTAGTAAGACGTTTACTGCAGAACTAATATAACAAACTAATCCAAACGTACAAATCACGGAGTCGGGTTGTTTTCATAACATCACAACCAAATCAAAATTACCGCCCGTATAATTAATTTATATCTATCCCTGTACGTCGGTTGGTTGAACCCAAAACATTTAGTTCGGCAATAAAGTTTAAAATCCTTCAGCCCGTCGTTACAACTAACACACAGATCCTCACAATCATATTCCCAGTTAATAGAGTTCAAATTTCTCTCAATTTCTAAATTTAGGTGTCATGTCTTCATTTAGTATTGCCAACACCAGGGCTAAAGGTGATAATTAGGCCTGAAGATACGTGTTTATTCGTTAGTATGAAAAGGTATTTTGTTTGCCCCTTGTTAAGGAATATTGTGCTCCTAAATTGAGTAACTATTAGATCAATATTATACAATTCACTATAAATACCTTTTGAAAGTTGGTTAATTAAAGGAATTCTGATAAGTTGACCTAGTTTGCAATTCAATAAAGTAAGCAAACAATATCGAATATTTTATTAAGAATAAATAAAATGTAGTAATAATAAATTTCTCTTTGTTTTACATAGGCGAAGTTTTGCAGCTAATTTTAATTATATAATTATTTTGGTATAATCCGCGATAAAGTAAATATAAAAATATATAATGCTAAATGTAGAGTGGACTATCCGTTTTCATATCTGACACATGCAGGATTTGTAAAGACGTTATGGATGAAATGGATCTCCACAAACTAACGCTCAATTCTATTTATGACATATGTTACATTTTAAATTATATAATGTTAATATTTTAAATAATTACGACGTGTATAGGTAGTCTGTCTGTGTCTCAGTGGTCTTAGTATTGCAAATATAAAAGTCATTTTTGGAAAACAATCGATTTGTAAAATCAAGTTTTTAGGAACTAGGGAAATAATAATAAGTTACATTATTTCTACAAATTCACATTCCCTACATACAAGCAACAACGAGCCGAACTTGATTTTATTACACTCGTGAGATATTTATATTTTAATTACAAAATTTTAGGGTTCCCTAAATAAGTGTAGATTCGCCGGGTGTTCCTTACATCTGATAATAAACAACAGTTGCCCTAGAAAAGGGTGTCCATCAACATCTAAGACTTATCTGAGTCTGATTTTATTTATTTATTAATTTATTTCTTACATATGATAAATAAGACTTAACTTAATATATGTCTATCTGTCGCCGAACAACTTAAAAATGTATCTCGGCATACATTTTTTTGTTATGTAGATAAATTATTATCGAGATTCCGTTTGCAAAAGGTGCATGATATATGTATTTTTTGTTCATTTCAGAAAAGTTACAATATTATAAAGACGGAATCATATCATCATCTTCCTGCCTTAACTTAATTTACCTTAGTCGCCTTTTACAACACCTCGGTAAGAAATGAGGGTGGTACTATTCTATTCAGCTGGATACCACACGGCCTAAAGACGGAATCATATCATATAAAAAAAAATTAAAAATTTTATCATAAAATTGATTCCGAGGGATAAGTGTCATTATACAATCAAGTTCACCACGTAATTCCCGTAAAAATAGTAGCGCTAAATAAGCACTACTATTCTATTATGTACTCTATACTCTGCATTACTACCATCAACTGTGATATCTACAGCAATATTGTTTAACTGATTGACCAACAAAGATGAAACTTTGAACCGTCAAGCTAACATTTAGTTTGCAGTTATACTATGAATTAGCCTTTGTTGTATTTCGAAGCGAGATTCCTACTTTTACTCACAAATTTTTAGACATTGTTTGATTATCGAAATCTATTTGTATTACATCTCGCAAAAGCCATTTGTCTTCCGCATTACGTTGCTGAATTTCAGCACGTGGTGCACTTACTGACCGGTTTTTGTGCAGTATTTACTACCAAGTTTATGTGATTTAAAGAACCGTTAGACGTTTTGCGCTTTAATTATAGTTACAATTTAATATTTTTATTAGGATAAAATAAAAATCGTGTTTTTACTTGTCAATTCGCCTTAAAACAGCTGAAAACAGTGATAAGCTCTGTTTTCCCGCTTCTTAGTCGACTAAATTAATAATAACGTATCTTTTAATACAAAGTTATTTAAATATATGCGATCCATTACAATGTTCAATTGTTAATTGAAGAATAATTTAAATTGGACGGTAAAAGGGTATTAATTTGTCCTACAATTGTTGAATATTTGTAAATACTACTTCCAGACATTAAAACCTCGTTGCCCCACGCGATGCGTCGACGGCGAAAATTTATGCAACCGCGCGAGTTAACGTCGGGAAAATTACTACCTACACTTAACTTCCGGAGAGAAATATGAAACTTTTCGCAAAAGAGTTGATTTTTTTATTTATCTCTTATGTAGCTCTAGTAGGCAATTAAGTATATAAACATTAAGTCTGCAAAAGTAAAACTCTAGGAAGATCTAGGACTAAGTCGATGGAAAGGAATATCCTTAGGTGTAAAAATATACACATTCTGCTGTCCTTAACCCACTCGTTTCGCCACGCTTCTCCTGATGACGCTTCGGTTGTGGGGCGAAAGATAGTTGAGTTTGTGATAGTGAACGTATGTAGTGCTCGTGTATTGTAGTGGCGCTGGTGGAGGTTTGTGCGTGTGTTTTTACGAATCCTGCATGTATCAAGTATGAAAATTAATAGTCGACTCTACATTTAGCACTATATTTATTTTCTATTTTACTTCATCACGGATTAAAGCAAAATAATTTTATTATTACTTTTATTCATAATAAAATTAAAAATAGCCTAGCCTTTTAAGAAAAAAATCTGTAAAAAATTAATTGAGGCACACGTACGGTCTTATGACCATAAAGTAAATTATTACTTGTGTTATGGGTGACAGACAACTAGTAAATACTCGAATGAACGAAACGAACAAATTATATTACATAATTATATATTTTAGAAAAAGTTGGCCATCGGTGGCAATTGAACCCACGACCCGCATAGCTGAAGTCACTGCCACCTGCACCAACGGGCCAGTCAATTATCGTTAATAGATACTGTAATTAAAATAGTTCAACTCGACTCAAATGTTTATAAATTTGGAATTTAGATAAATTTCTTAAGAATCTGCTGTATAAAAAGCAAATTTAATCGATACGGAATTCTATGCGAACTTAATTAAAATTCAATTTTTATCGTAGAAAATGATACCGTAATGCTGTAGCGAAATTCTTTGAGCGTAAAGTAACAAAATTTATAAAGCGTAAAAGGTTTTTATAATAATATTTGCAAGCATAAGTTAGAAGACAGCGAAAGCACATATTTTTAATTTTTGTTCACATTTATGTCAGAGTAGCTTTAAAAATATTTAACTTAGTTCACTTTTCCAAAGGTTTACAATTTAATTTGTTAATAAATGAAGTAGACATGGCATCAAAAATGACAACAACTCTATTCAAGTTTACCATAGTTATTAGTTTTCCGCCGTCGTGTAGTAGCTGAATAGAATAGACCACCTTCATTTCTTACCGAGGTGTCGTTAATGGCGACTAAGGTAAGTGTGGTATACAGTTGAGTAGTATACCTCCCTCTTTCTTGCTGAGGTGTCTTTAAATACGACTGAGGTAAGTTGACATACATAGCCAAATCATATGACAACATGTTTATAACATGTTGGGCCGACTCCACTTAGAGTGGCATTAGGGCAGAAGGAAGATGATTGCTTTTCCAGACGATTTTTTTTTATCTTTATTACTTTATTATTGTAATTTTATTTATTTTTTGTTTTATGGTTTCCTCTTTTATTTAATGCAAACGTCCGCTGAAATGGCTGAGCTAAAAGCTTGTAAAATTTAATTTATGTAAATTTGGTCGTCTTGTATAGATGAAAATGTCATGTCAAACAGATGGAATATTTCAGTTTGTCCACTGTAATATTTGAAGGAACATATAACGTAAACTAGGATTTCATAATGTGGGTACTAATGTACACAAAATAAGTAAAATAAGATATATTACATATTAAATAATAAATTAACGTTTATAGGGGACATTTAACTATAGTATAATATCATCCCTTTGGCTATAAACTTCAAAGAGGATATGTAGCTGAAAAGCGTTTTATCTCCCTGACCTTATGCAGTGTGGTAAGTAGTTGTGAGACGGATACGGCAATGAAAATTAGTAATGATAAAAACATATAGTTCAATAAAATAATGTAAATTTACCCGTGATAGCCCAACGGTGAGAACGTGTGAATCTTATGAGGTGATCATGGGTTCAAATCCCAGGCAGGTGCCAATGAGATTTTATATTAAAACTTATGAAATTTATTGATAATTGCATTGTATCATAATGTTTTTTTTAAGAAAAAACCTGATACAGAAAGAAAGTATACTATTGGGGAATGCTTAGATGATAAGAATGTGTGAATATAACTAACCTATACAAGACAGTAAAGACTAAATGTATCTAGTAATAAGAATTATATTTGAAAAGAGCAACCGCCGTGTTTCTTGTGGCTCTTCTCGGTAGAAACGGCTTTCCGAATAAGCCGTAGAGTTCATGATTCAAAAGCACTCGTTTACGAGTTTACTTAAGTAAAGAATAATTTGAATTTTCAATTTAATAGTTTTCAATCCAGTAGTATTTGTTTGACGGCAAATATAATTTCTGCTCTTAAAAATCTATATATATTAAAATTTTCTTAATGTGATGACGGTTCTTCCAAGCTTCTGTTAAAAACAGTGATTTGTATAAGGGCCAGTTAATTTAATTACAAAAAAGATGGTTGTTTCAAAAACATTGCTAGAAGTGACAGTGAGCACAAAAAACAGTTTATCCACAATTATTTATTAGAGAAGTACGCAACGACACAGCAAAACATTACCTTAACAATATCTTTTATATATTTTATAGAATAAGGCGTTACTTTGCGGAGGTCCATAATACAAAAGTAATGAGAATATTATTTTTGCTATAATCCGCGATAAAAGAAAATATGTGTAATGCTAAATGTAGAGTGTACTTTTCATCCTCATACCTGTGATACATGCAGAATTTGTAAGAACGCATGAACTACCCGAGACCGATGGCACAACGATACACAAGCAATACATTCACCACCACAATCTCAACAATTGTTTCGCCCCGTAACCGAAGGATCGTCAGGAGATAGACTCCACGACAAAATTGCAAAGCATTTGTGTATTTGAGTATTGCTGTGCCATCGGTGTCGGGTAGTGCACATGAGTTCTTACAAATTCTGCATGTATCAGGTATGAGAACGAATAGTACACTCTACATTTAGCATTACATATATTTTCTTTTATCGCGGATTACAGCAAAATAATATTCTCATTACTTTTGTGAAATTGGAAATAGTCAAAAAATTGGAAACAGACTACCCTCTTTCTTACTAAGATATCGTAAAAAATGACTAAGGTAAGTTGACGTCAGGTAGGCGGCCGATTTTTTTAAATATCTTTTATCTGTTCAATATAGAGCTACATACCACAATGCTTCCCATACCTGCACACAGCGCGGTCCTTTATTGTGCCAGTGACAAACTACATCAGACATTTAATAAAAGCAACATTGAGAAATGTCTCTCGACGTCCGGCCCTTTATTACGTGGGAATTTTGTAAATTCGCAAATAATATTTCTCTTACGTTTGAAAGTGGCTTTCCGCTTAATATTGACATATCTTTTTGACTAGGTTAAAACGAGATTAAATATTTTATTAGGACATATAAAAAGTTTATCCCTTCAAAGTCACGGTTATTACCAATAATCTATTAATATTTTATAATCATTAGTCTCCTGCCTTTATTTCACCCTAAGTTGGATTAGCACGTGGGGATGTTCGTACATGTTTTAACTAGATATTTTACGACCGGCCCCTTGCTTGACTTCAACTCTCCTTCGTCACCTTTTACGACACTTCGATAAGAAACAGGGCGGTCTATTCTAGTCGCCTTTTATGAGACCTCGGTAAGAAATGAGGTCAGTATATTCTACTCAGTCGGATACCACACGGTGGGTCAACTTACCTTAGTCGCCTTTTACGACACCTCGGTTAGAAATTAGGGTGTTCTATTCTACTCAATCAGACACCACACGGCGGGTCAACTAACCTAAATCGCCTTTTACTACACCTCGATAAGAAATAAGGATGGTCTATTCTACTCAGTCGGATACCACATGGCAGATCCATTTACCTTTGTCACGTTTTACTACACCTCGGTAAGAAATAAGTTAGGTTTCTTCTACTCAGCCGGATACGACACGACGGAGTTATAATATCAATTTTATAATCTCCTCCCTCCTCCTCGCGTCGCATTCCTCATTACTGAGGGTCGTGATCCCTACGATTAGTAAGCAGACTTTTTCGGAAGACTTCGTTCTATCTGCCTCTGTCTTTGGCCATGTGGAGTGCATCCAATAGTTTGGAGTCCAGTGTGGTACGGATTTGGTCAGACCATCTAGTGGTGCTGTGGCCGTTTTCCATCCACTTTGCCGGTGACCAAGAGCTGCTCCATGTTATGGCCTTCTTTCCGGGTGATGTGTCCATAGAACTTCATAACTCTTCGAAGGCAAATTGTGGATAGCCTGTCCTTTATTTTCCTTTATTTTTATAATCTAAATGGAACAAAAACAAAGACCACGTCCCTTTATACGAAATTGCATCGCCATTTCATTTCCTTCGAAATGACGACTGTTTTGGCTTCTTTTCACGTATCGCTAGCCAATTATCTAGAATACACCGGACGATACACGGTTTTCCTAAATAGCCTACTCGGTCCGCAGACAAAAGCACGTGTAGGTAATAAATGCAAATTGGGTGAGCCTCCCGATACTGCGTAAAGTTGGTGCACGTTTCCATTCGACAACTATGTATTTTAATGACGTCCGGTATTTTGCGCCTCAACAAATTAATATTCACAATTGATCTTACATCCTTATCTTCACTTCACAGAATGTTACGGTTACTCATGAGCCAAATGCCTATTTTTATTTGGTCAAATCATACAGCTTCTTCGATTTACAGGATAAAATCTTTATTTTACTAGTTTGAAACTTTATAGGAACGTTTTTTTATGGTACCTTTATTTTAACAATTTAAAACCTTAAACTTTATCAAACTAAATCTACTTACAAACAGCTATTGCCTCAAAGAAAAATTACTGTAATAAACTTCCCATATGATTGGAGAAATATCACAGTATCCGAAGAATAAAGTTACATGTCCCATATAATGCATGCATAGGAAATAGCTATCTATGATTTTATTCTTCAGGTGGGACGTTAGTTTACATCTATAAAAATCGCTGCTTCAATGTTACTATTTTTCCTTACATTTTTAAAAATAATTTATAGGTATACGAGTATATAGGTAGATAAAAATAAGTTTTTATTAAAAAGTTGTAGTAAAAATAATGGGTTTCATTATGGTCACATTTTAAATCTTATATTTATAAAATTCTCATATTACAATGTGAGTTATTGTATATCATACATTATATACAATACTCCTCCAAAACTGCTTGACTAATTTTTATAAAATTTTATATGCATATTCAGTAGGTCTGAGAATCCGGTACTATCTATTTTTCATACCCCTCATTGATAATTGATAATTGATCAGTGATAAACAGTCATTATTTTATTTTATAGATTAAAAAAAAATTATAATGTACGCTACAGATTCTCTAAAAATAATTTATATGGCTAAACATCGTTTGTCCGGTCAGATAGTAATTTATAGAATTAGGCATTACTTTGTGAAATTCCATACCTTAAATTAACAAAAAGATACAGTATAGTACAGTACAGATATTATGTTGATATTGTTTATATATAATAGTTACACCATGGTTCAAGTTTACATATCGTGATACAACAATGAACCCGTACCCTACCATCCTTTTACGCCACGCTCGTTCGCCAGGTATTTTCGTCCATTTTATCAGTTCTGCGCATTGTTCACTTTCGGAGATATATTGCCAGAATAATTGCTTGTATCATTTCAGTAACGTGAAGAGAATGTGAATTTTTACCCGAGTACATTTCAGCTTATCTCACTATTGTCTTATTATTAGAAATATTAAGTAGTTATAAATTACTAGCTTTTACCCGCGACTTCGTTTGCGTGGACTGTATCGCAATTCTACAGGATGACATTGTTTTCAATGTCATCATATTCCTGTAGAATTAACTGGATTTCCATAGCTTATATGTTATCCCAGTATATAAGAAATAATTGTGTCATTTCATTGATATTGGTTCAGCGGATTCGCCGTGAAAGAGTAACAAACATACAACCATACTCACAAACTTTCGCATTTATAATATTAGTAAGATAGGACTAGTGGGATAGGATTCTAAATTTTTTACACCCTTTTTTAACTGCACAATTTTTTTATGAGGAAACTAATACGCTATCATTTTTAGTAATTTGATTAAATTTCACTGTTAGTATTTTTTAGGTCTCCTATTTTATAGTTTTTGCTGTTGCAACACTGTTCTTCTGGAACAGCAATAATAAAATATATAGCAACAGTATAATAAATTGTTTTTTTTAAATGGATACGTTTATTCCTTTTATATAAAAGGCAATTATCATTAACAGTTTGGGTATATAGCGGTTATTTCAACATATTTGACGTATCACAATAGTACGCGTACAATAATCCGAAACAAACAAAGGTTGGTAATGATCGTTAGTCGTTATCGCGGGCGGGAATAGCTAGTCGCTTTTAATAAGGAATCTTACGGTAATGACGTCGTAAGATCATTTTCAACAGATTATATCCTAATAATAACAGGATATGCAAAAGTTCATTTAATTATATTAAACTAATAGTGCCAGCTACACCCGCGTGGAAATCAGTTTCAGTCTCAAAATTGTCAATCACCAAATTTTTTTCCGAATTCAAATTTGAAATTTAAAGGAGTTATTTTTAGTTAACCATAAGACATAGAGACTTGCTTTCGCAGAATTTTTTGCAGTATTTTTATAGATCTACAACTTTTTAGTACATTTTTAGTTTTAACTGTACTTTTTGCACTTTTTAGTAACTTTTTAGTTACTATATCTCTGCTCGTTTACACGGCGCACGCAAGTAAAGGGAAGCGAGTATTTTTACAACCCGGGACCTCTTTAACACAATTTGCATAAAGTGGTAATTAACCTTACCTTACGAAAGAATTGTACTGTCTTTTAATAAAAACTGTAATAAAACCGTTAAGTAATTTTTGAGAAAATCGGTGACATACAGCTTTAAGGGATTTTGTTTTAGTAATACATATAGATAGATTTAGGTTTAAAGATACGGAAGATAACAAAATACAATTTTTAACGTCGTAATTGTGGTCTTTGAAATTACATCTTGTTGAGTATACTTCTAGAACTATAAAACAAAAATCTGATAGTGTTTTGAGGAAACTGCAATATAATTATTTAGCTGAGCTTCGCGAAGCTGAAGTGGGTAGTTACACATATCCCAGAAATTGTTAAGGTATATCAGTCTCCTTCATGAGGGGTTTTTATAGCAATGCATATAATTAAATTGAAACATAATTGATGGATATAAGTTTTTCATATAGACAAACTAAAAGGTGTTTCAGTATAGTACGGGTAACACGCTGACTGTTAAGCCATCATAGATACTTAAATGAACACAATTAGTTACTTAAGTAAGTAAAAAAACCATGTAAAACCATAAAATCTCTCACTTAATTATTTAGAGTTTGGAGAAATGAAAGAAAGTAAAACGTAGTTTTTTATATCATGGATAGCTTCAAACTTGCTAATTAAGATAAAAAACTTTGTAAGCGAATTGGCTATTGCCAATTGGCAAAAGAGCATCTACATTTGCTGCCAATCTTCGACTACGCTGATGTATGTTATCTGGAAGTAACGAAAGAATTACTTAACAAGTTTGAACGAAATTTATGCAAACGCTTTATCTTCAGTATTAGAAAGTTTGATCACGTTTCTCAATATCGTACCCAACTCAAATGGCTGTCGATACGAGCCTGTAGGAATCTTCGTGCTCTTTCTTATCTCAATTCTATTCTGTATCTTCCACATATACTCTGTTACTTTGACAATATTTATTTTACAGCACTTTTTTTTTTTTTTTTTTTAGACAGGAAAAAACCCCTTATGGGTACCGCCGCCCAATGGGGACAGGCGGCGGTTATGTCGGACTCGCACCGACTAAAATAACCTGTGTGCTCCACTACGCTGCTGGTGGCGGGGATAGGGTACCTATAAAGACATTACCCCCCATCCCCGCCAGCAGCAACTCTGTACCCCAGAGTGCGCCACCTCTGGGTCGGGGCCTCTCTAAAAGTGGCCCCTCACTCCGCTGGACGATGCATCGGGAGCACCAGATGCATCGAACGCCTCGGGGACCTAACTCCAGCGAGCGACCGATAAACCCCATTCGGATCGCTCGGAGGTCCCCGTTAGGGCGGCATGCGACGGACTTCGGCGAGTCGCCTGCGCCCCGCTCGCCTGCGGCGGATTGGATCCAAGGACTCGACTTCCCGGATCCGCCCCGCCGCCTCCTTCCGCGAGATAACGTCCTCGCAGAAGGAGGCCATCGCTGCCCACGATCGCTCCCTGTCCACCATGGCGCGAACCACAGTGGGCAGGGAGAGATCGTGCCCCACCTGTGCCACGAGTTCTGCCCGCTGAACCACCCAAGCTGGGCAGTCTGCGAGCGTGTGCAGCGCCGTGTCAAAGTCGGCGCCGCACTCGTGGCACTCACCAGTCGCTTCGCGCTGGGCCACCTTCCACAGATACCACCCGAAACAACCATGTCCGGAAAGCACCTGTGTCAGGCGGAAGGTGAGAACCCCATGCCTCCTGGCGACCCAGCCCTGGAGAATGGGCTGGATGGCCGAAATCGTCCAGGCTCCTGCACTGGGCGATTCCAGCCGCCGCCTCCATTGGTGGAGGAGCTCTTCCTGAGCTGCCCTCCGCCAGTCCACCTCTACCGCCGCTGAGTCTCCCCCCTGTGAACGGGTTTCGACTCTACGGCGGTAAGCCTGAGCTAGCACCTTGGCCTCTAGGTCCCATGGAGGGGACCCGGCCAAGGCGCAGGCCGCCTCGCCGGAGATGGTCCGGTAGCCCCGCACAAGTCTGATAGCCATGACCCTCTGCGCCCTGCGCAGCAGGGGCAGGGATCTAGCAGTCAGCCGCCCCGCCCATATGGGAGCGCAGTACAGGGCCATCGACCGAACCACCCCGGCGTATAGGCGCCGGCAGCCTGCATTAGGCCCTCCCAAATTCGGGAGGAGCCTGCTCAGGGCTCCGGCGGTCGCCGTTAACTTAGGGGCGAGCCGCCGGAAGTGGGCCTCGAACGTCCATCGGCTGTCGAGGAGCAATCCCAGGTACAGTAGTGTACCCGAGATTTCGATGGACGTCCCGCCCACCACCAACCGGGAGCCCACTGGGGGCGCCATCCGAGGCCTGTGGAAGCAAATGGCCTCGGATTTCTCCAAGGCCACCCCCAGTCCTAGCCGGCGAATCCGGGCCACAACGTGAGCTGTGGCCGCGGTCGCCAACACTCGAGCTTCCCGGTGGGTGCTCGCGCGGGCAGTCACGAGGGTGTCGTCTGCATAGCAGAACAGTCGCACCCTCGGAAGCATTTGCCCGCGCAGCACCCAGTCGTAGCCGATGTTCCACAGGAGGGGACCAAGAACCGACCCCTGTGGAACACCGCACGACATCCTCCGCTCCTTCCACCCACCCCCAGCCGTCGGGTACCTGACAGCGCGGTCAGACAAATAATTACTGACCACACGCTGCAGGTACATGGGGATGCGGTGGAAGCGTAGGGCCTCCTTAATCACTCCCCAGGGCAAGGTGTTGAATGCATTAGCGATGTCCAGCGACACCGCCAACACTACCTCGCGCTGGGTTGTTGCCTCCTCCGCCAGAAGTCTCACACCCTCGATACAGTCGAGGGTGGACTTGCCCTGGCGGAATCCGCACTGGAGGCAACTGAGGTCAGGCCCTACCTCCCTGAGGTGCTGGACTATGCGGGAAGCTATTACGCGTTCGAGCAGCTTCCCCGCTTCGTCCAGCAAGACAATGGGCCGATACGCAGAGGGTGTATCGGCCGGTCTTCCCTCCTTCCTGAGCAGGACTAGTCTCCCCGTCTTCCACCTACGGGGAAAGAGGCCCTGCTCGAGGCAGGCACTGAACGTCGCCCTGAGTCCAGGTTCCAACGGACCCAGGGCAAGAGACCAGGCGCGCCCAGGGATGCCGTCTGGGCCAGGGGCAGTGTTTTTCGCTTTCATGCGACTCACTGCCCCGGCCAACTCCCTATCCGACACCCCCGGCGCACCCGACCCAGTGCCATCCTCCTCCTCGAGAGGCGCCATACAAGGCGGCTCCACCTCGACTCCTTGCGGGAACAGGGCTTCCACAACGGATTCAAGGAAATCCGGCCGAAGGCTCTCGGTGAGAGGGGGGGCGCGGGCACGAAGTTTCTTCCGTGCCGCTATGTACGGCCTCCCCCACGGGTTCCGACTGAGCTCCTCGGCCATCTCCCTGTGGGCCCTGTCCTTGGCCTCGGCGATCGCCGTCCGCAAAGAGGCGCGGACAACCCGATAAGCCTCGTAACGGCGCCTCTCCTCCTCGACGTCACGTCGTCTACGACGCCTGTACCGAGTGTACAGGCGGCGCACGGCTACGCACTGATATCGCAACCGCGCCAGCTCCTCCGACCACCAGTACACCCCGCACGCCGGCCCTGTGCTTCGCACCCTCGGCATGCTGGCATCGCAGACGAGCGACATCCGCCGTTGGAGGTCCTCGACCTCCGCGGCAACCCCCCCATCCGTGGTCCCAGCGGCCCACGCCTGGACGATTGCGGCCTCGACGAGGAACTCGGGATCCATTTTCCTGACGGACCACCGAGGGCCATCGTCTCTTCTCGACCGAGGGGTAATAGGAGTATGGCGTGCAGACACCTCGAACCATATATATCGATGGTCCGAGAGTGTTTCCACACCCACCAATACTTCCCAATTCCTGACACATGGTGACATGGCGGCGTCGACAAAGGTAACGTCGACTTTAGAGCCGCCATTCCATCGCACGCATGTGTCAGCCGTACCTCGGTTCATGACGGCCATCCCAGTCGAGGCCAACCAACCGTCCAGGAACCTCCCTCTGACGTTCGTGACCGGAGACCCCCACGCGGCGGATTTGGCGTTGAGGTCACCGGCCAGGACCACTTTGCCGGGGCGTAACCTATTCACCAAGTCTCCGACTTCAGCCATAAAGAGCTCAAAGTCGGAGAACGGTCTGTTGGGTGAAAAGTACGCCCCGATGACGGATACGTCTCCAATCTTGGCGGACACGTACCCGCGCCCCCTCACCACGCGTTCCAGAGCTGGGGAACCAACTGCAGCTCTGGACGCGATGGCTACATCCCCCGCACGATCTCCAACCCACTCCTCGCCAGACGGGACGAAAAGGGGCTCAGAGACCACAGCCACGTGCACCATACGCTCCGCGAGGGTCTGGAAAATTAGGTCCTGGGCCCTACCGGAGCGCATGATGTTCGCCTGGAGGAATCTGATGGAGGCCATATTTTACAGCACTGACCTACCTAGTTTTGTCACTTTTATTAAAAACTGAAAAATTCCTATAATCGTATATATTTTCTTGAAGAAAGAAGAAATCTGATGTTTTCGCTTTAACCCTCTTAATGGATAACGACCAAACTCTTCGAATAATACGTATTACCAGTGACGACTTATTCCAAATTTTACTGTCGTTTTTATCACAATCACTCAGAGTCAAGAGGGTGACAGAAAGAATTTCCTCAGAGTTAATCTGGGTGATCGAATTAAAAATGAGAAAAACAATATATTTGCTAATGTGGGGCATATAGTTTGAAGAAATAATAGATTTTTGGGTATCAAACTGTAGAATCGGGAACATTTAAGTCTTGTATAAAAGTTTAGTTCTAAAGAAATAAGTAAAAAAAAATACCATTACAAATAAATAAATATATGGGACACTTACACACTCGGTCGTCCGTCCCCAAAGTAAGTAATTTTTAATACTTGTGTTATGGGTGAGAGACAACTGGTGAATATATACATATATAATTTTTAAATACATAATTAAATACAAATATACACCCAGGCTCGACGAACCAACAAATTATTTTTATAGAAAATGTAGAAAATCGAACTCGCGACCCGCAGAGCTGAAGGTAGACAGAGCTGAATCACTACCCACTGCGCCAACGGGCCAGTCGAAAATTAAAATAAAAACTAATATCATTCATTGTTATAACTAATCGAACAAGAATGTTTAATAATTAGAAGAATTATACCAAACATTTCGTTAACTTTAAACTTCGTCCCTTTGTTTTGCACATGCTCTACCTGCGAAAGCAGTAAATAAATGCAAATTGTTCAGACCACTCTCTTTGGGCAGCCCCCTTGGCTCACTCTCAAAGCGTTGAGGACACTCCCGTTAAAGCTACGCTTTGGTACTTTGAATTCGGTAGTTTATTTATACTAGCCTCTCCAAATACCTATCATGTGATGTCTAGCATATTTATATTAAGGTATGTGTTTTAGATACTGTAGTGTATATAAACTAATGTTGTATGAATATAGCACAGGCTCAAACACGCAGTAACAAGTAACCATATGTCACTTCACGTCCACTCTCACCAAGGGCTCTCGTGTTACTAACGTGGTGCATCATGAGACCGTGTATGTTTCTTTGTGCATTAGTATTAGGCTGAGTTAGTGTATGTTCATGGACATATAATAGGTGTCTTGTATATAAATATAGAAGGTAAGTTACACATCTCAACCCGCATACAATACAGATACTTTAGACTATAGTAGTAAGTAGTAAGTAACGGCCTGTTACTATCCCACTGCTGGGCCTCTTCTATCCCTTTTTTTTTGGAGAGAAGGATTGGAGCTAAGACCTACCACGCTGCTCCAATGCGGATGGGTGGGTTACACATATCCCCATAATTCTCTAGAGATATGCAGGTTTCCTCACGATGTTTTCCTTCACCGAAAAGCGTGTGGTAATTTGCAATTATCAATTAGACACATAAGTTTTACTAGAAAACTCATTGGTGCCTATCCGGGGTTTGAACCCTAGACCTTCTCGGAAGAGGCGCACGGTGATACCGCTGGGCTACCACAGCTATACCGCTGGGCTACCCCAGCTACTCACTAGCTACACTCAAATAATTTTTCAAATTGGTCGAGTAATTCCTGAGATTAGCGCGTTCAAACAATCAAACAAACAAACTCTTTAGCTTTATATATTAGTATAGGTAAATTGTGATGTATCTCTATTTCGCTTGATCATCACATCATACGAGATCATATGTAAAATTTTACTATTTTTTCTGTTGTATTAATTATTGTGGAGAAGCTTCTCATAAAACAGAAAGCGTTAATTGTTAACGCCTCCGTCTAAGCTAAATGCTTTTGTTATGGGTTGGTTCACGTCGGTAGTAAAATGGCCGAGATTTGAAACCACGACCTCTCAATCGTCCGTTACCTTAACCATTCCGCTACCGCAGCTTGGATTATATGAGTATAGCTGGTTCGTATGGTTAAAATGGTAAACGCTAATTCTGTTTTATGTTGAATTTCGATTGGGTATAATACGGTATTTGCAATGGGAATGCGGTTAGAAGGTTGGCGTGAGGTCGTAAATTTCGGCTCCTGAACCACCGTAGCATGAGCGTTGTGTTAATAGAGGGATATTTTACAGAGTATTCATGGTTTGCTATACGTGAAATGAATGTTTTTTACATGCAATAAAGGTTTAGCTTGCGCGCACCGTGTTTGAGTATTTTCTCGAACTTTTACGATATTTTACTATAATTTTATTTTTTAGGGTGTGAAATTTATTGAATATACTAGTGGAACTCGCAATCTTGCTCGCGCCAACTTAAAAATTAAAGTATCTTCGACAACGCAATATAAAAAAATTCCGGTTGCCGAAACAAAAACGGGATTTTTTACTATTCTATCTTGCCCCAGTAATAAATAAAACCGTATAATGTCTAATCGTACCAATTTTCGTGAAAATTAGTTCAGCTGATAAACCGTGAAAGCCTATGACTGAACCGAACAACGAGAGTATGTGACCAAGGGTTTACGGGTTTGAATGCCGGGCAAATCGGAGTTTTCTATAAAAAAGACGTCCTTTATCGTATAGGAAACATCGTAAGAAAAGTTACAAAAAAATAATAAATTAACACTCTACGATACTCTAGGAAAATATGTATTAAATGTATTAAAAAAGCAGGCGTAACGCCTGCCATAAGTGTTTTTTACTTCCTTATCATAAATGCATTTCTTAATACATAAAAATGTAAAGTAACGGCCTGTTACTATCCCACAGTTAGGCATAGGCCTCTTCTTTCCGTTTTTGAAGAGATGGATTGGAGCTAAGACCTACCACGATGCTCCAATGTGGATTAGTAGGTTACACATCAGGAACTCTCTAGAGATATGCAGGTTTCCTCACGATGTTTTCCTTCACCGAAAAGCGTGTGATAAATTGTAATTATCAATCAGACACATAAGTTTTAACAGAAAAATTCATAGGTTGAACCCATGATCGTTTCTAAAGAGCTGCACAGTCTATCCGCTGGACTATCGCTTCTTAATACTTCCTCCTGCCCTTATCCCACTCTAAGTGGGGCCGGCACAACATGTTATAAGCATACTGTAGCATAGTTTGGCTGCGTTTTTACGACCGGCCGCCTACCTGACGTCAACTAATCTTAGTCGTATTTTACGACACCTCGATAAGAAAGAGGGTGGTCTATTATACTTTAACCGGATAACGCATGATGAGTCAACTCACCTTAGTCGCCTTTTACGACACCTTGGTAAGACATGAGGGTGGTCTATTGTACTCAGCTGGATACCACAAAGCGGGTCGACTTACGAAATGAGGGTGGTACTATTCTACTTAGCCGGATACCAATTGGCTAACTTTATATAACCAAATGACTACTAACAATTCTATTCAGGTTAACCTTGGTCTAAGTTTCAAAGAAAAAAGTGTTTCGAGCAAAATATCTCCATACAACTTATGAACCGCAATGCCAAATTGTGGGGTAAGTGAAAAGTTTTCGAAACTGTTCACTGGGCATCTTAGCTTAATTTATGTTAATGTATAACAGCTAAAAGCTTTGTTTTCTTTTAAGATCTCATTTCATTTCTTGGATGTTCTAGTATTTATATCTTTTATCACATTGAAGACAATGATCCAATAAAAAATTATTTATATTAAAATTATCTTGCTTTAAGCAATAAGCTCTTAAAATTTGTCGCGGCTTATATTATAGCATAATAATTTTATTATCACTTTTGTATGGCTCTCCACAAACTAACGCCCAATTTTATAAATCATTTTTCTATAGATAAGGTACTGACCTCGACGATCCACAATATTTAGTACAAGACACACCAATCATCATTATCCTCTTGTCCTTATCCCACTCTAAGTGGGGTTGGCACAACATGTTATAAACACGTTGTCATATGATTTGGCTATGTACTTTACAGCCGGCTGACGTCAACTTACTTTAGTCGTATTTTACGAAACCTCGGTAAGAAGGAGGGTGGTCTTTTCTACTCAACCGGATGCCACACGGTGGGTCAACTTATCTAAATTGCGTTTTACGACACCTCAGTAAGAAATGAGGGTGGTCTTTACTAAGCCGGATACCATACGGCGGTTCGTCTTACCTTAGTCGCCTTTTACGACACCTCGGTAAGAAATGAGGGTGGTCTATACTACTCAGCTGGATTCCGCACGGCAAAGACACACCCATTTATTACATCATAACTTCTATCTATATCAGATGTAGCTTTTATTTATTATTTTTTTATAAACATTGTGTATTGTGTAAAACTTTTCTCTGAATAAGTCAATTCACATTGTGTATTATCTATAAATAAATTTTCAAATATAGTAACATTCGATGTTATTAGATGTTTTAAAAAGTAAAACTTTTCGGTAAATAAGGTCAAATCACAAATAGCTCTAAATAAATCACAATTTGCTTTTGTTTACTATTCGGGCTACATTTTCGTCCACACTATCTATCACAAGCAAGATACACAAAATCCATCCATTACTCGATATCTCTCTGAGCCAAAAACCGCATGCAATCCGCACCTGAAAGGCATATTGAAAAAAATCCCACCGAATACGTTCCACCGGATTACCCGGGCTTAGCTAGAGGAATGGAACAAAAAACGGTTATCCGGGCTTACTTTTGGCCTGTGGCTTGCGATATTTGAAAAAAAAGGGCTAAAAGTAAGTAGATTTCCATTGTAAGATAAGTTTTAATAAAATTTGCTAATATAATATCTATGGATCTAGAAATCTATGTGTTATTTATACTAGAAGTCTTATTTTGGAAATAGAACAATAGACTAAAAAAAAGGTTCCATATATCTTAGATATACCGATGCAAATGCGCGTTTCGTATTTAAGTTTTCCTTTATTGCAAAGCGCATTAAGAATTAACTTATAGATGTAGGCGTTACTTCATTGAATTCCATAACATAAAGGCAATGACAGATTTATTTTGCAACTCCGCGTTTGTTAAACAAACAAACGAGATTCTCTTCTTTAAAATGTAAATCAAGATTCTTTGAAGAACGTCAAAACCTTTTAGAACGATAAGGTTGTTTCTACTGATAACCTAATCCAGAAGATGTAATTATATTTGTACTATGAAATTGTAGATGTGAAAATCAAACAACAAAAAACGTTTTAGGATATCTTTCGTTTAATTTCGTTTCTCAATGTTTTATTGAAAACAGACGTTCCGTCCAAATTATTTACATTTCATTAATTTTTAACAAACGTAACTGATTAAATTCCTTTTAAACTTGATGTTAAACATAACATAATAATTAGCTAGTAACATAATTAGATATTAAATATCCATATTAAAATAATTAAGTAAAAATTTCACTAAACCTTTAAAAAGAATATCCCTAAGGATTTCGATGATAATGTTTAAAGACTAAAAACTTAAAACATATTTTCTTATAATAAAGTCACCAACACACAGGTTTGTATGTGTAGGTTATTGTGTGTGAGGTGTGTGATTTTAATCAAATACGAAAATTTAAAAGATTATTAAAATTATTAAAATTATTAAAGCTCATATTATATTATTATTATTATGTTAAATTATAAAGTATATTAATATACTTTATAACTATATATAATAATAATATAATATTAGCAAAGAGAAAAAAGCGATATACAAAGTTAATTATGTGTGATATTAAATACGTGAAAAATTATACTTTATATGATGGCTAATGATGATGCACATACTTTATGATAAACATTTAAATCTGAAAATACCGAGAAACTGCCCCTAGCCTATATGGTTTCCCTAGTGCATCATACTGTAGTAATAAACCTAGGAAATATACTTTTTATATGTGCATCAAATTGAAAAGGCGACAGATTTTAAACTGTGTGCTTCGTACGGGTGAACATTATTTTTGACTGGCTATTTTATCGTGGTGTATTCAGTTAAATCACTAAATTAAGCAATATGCTATGCTTGTATAGGGTTCATAGTGTAAATTTTAGGAACACGCTTTGTATGGAATCGAACATAATATCATTAAATATATGCCGAAGCAGATTTACATAGTTTTAAGTCAGAGTGCTCCTGTGCTCATCTCAAAAAGGCAAATATGTTGCGATGATAATGTTACTGCACATATAAAGAATTAATTTACATTTGTGTTGCTGTGTATTGGCGCCTTAATAATATTATACAATTCAAAACTACACAAATTATGATTGTAATTTTAAACATGTTTTAAATGAAAAGTTCAAAATGATTTACTGATGAAATAAAGTTTACAAAGCTTTAATTATTAATAGTATCTTAAAATTTTCAAGACACGATTTTGTCAAATTGTATATTACAAAACATTTACAAGTTTAACGTTACATATATATACAAAATGTCTCATACTTGACAAATAGATATAAGCTTATTTTAATTCAAATTATATCAAAAATTTCATATACATTTTGAGGTTAAATTCTTAAATTTAACGCTGAAATATCGTCATTAGTCCATTGTATTACATAAGTTAATCGTATTTTACAATTTACTTAACTTTGAAAATTATATCCTTACTCGATTAAAAAAAAATTGTGATCTAAATTTTCTCAACAAATCTTCCATCAGTATGACAACTACAGAAATAAAATTATCATTAAGCAACTTATATCATATAAAAATTTAACACACGACTCAATAATGGTAATTACATTAATTTCATATTAAACTGTACAAATGGCTTGGAAAAACTTGAAATGTAATTTTATTCCATTTCAATTGACCTTTTCCAACTTAATTTACGTATAACAAATTAACATTATCGGTTAGAATAATTTAGTTTTATTTTGGTAATCTAATTACAATTATTATATTTAAAACTCAGTGGACGATTGCGTTATGTAATTATAATCAGAACCAAAATGTATTCGACATGTATTCTTATACTGAAATACTCTTGCCATTCTGCTAAAAACTGCATAACGTAATCGACTCACCTCCTTTCTGATTATACATAATTCTTATGTGACAGTTTCACAACCATTGTAAATTAATGTTTCAACGAAGCCTTTTAATGAAATACAAATAAACGAAACTATTTTTTAATCATCTAAGTACATTTCTGTATCAAATATTTGAAACTATATTACTAGTAGAATATCAATGTTATTTACATTAAATTTACAAACAAACCGTAACAAATTTCAATATTTCGTTCATCCTAACTATTCGAGTATTAAAAATTGGTTATAGCAATCTCGGCGATTTTAGACATTGTTATCGGTATCTGAAAATTCCATCTGGAACGCTGTTCTAAGCTAAAAAGCAATCAGTGGGATATTTTGCTCGATGCTTTTATAAAAGCTCTTATAACTTAATAGATTCACGTGATAATTTATTTTTTAAAATGAGTTCAGAATCGAATTTCTTAACGACATCAGCAGTTAAAACGGAGCTCTGACATAATGCTAGATTAATATACGACAAACAATATAATTTTAAATTTTATTTCGTTCTTTCGACATTTTGATGTCGTCTTTCATATAATAAAATCGTCGAAATGACAAATCTCTGTGTGTTTGTTCCTGCTAATCTCAACCGCTGTTTTTACTAATATGTAGTAGAAAGGTAACATATAGGGTATGTTATATTTCAATCGGTCAGCAAATAAAAAAGATATGATAATTTTGAAAGTTCGTAAGTTGAAATGTCGTATACTACGATACTGGTACCTGCATTCTGTAATTTAGTAGCAATCGGAGCATTTTTTTATAACTGTAATTAATATATCTTAAATTAAGCACGGTAAAGCGGGCTTGACATACTAGTTACTAATAATATCACATTGATAGTATTGAATCTACTAATACTATAGTATCGGAGTGAGGCACTTAAATATTAAAATCCACAAAAGAAATTCACGTGCACGTTTCATAATTAACGCTGGAATGTGACTGTAACACAACCGCTGGACTGTAACACAATATCCAAAAATTACACAAAATTACATTGACGAAAATCACCGAAATGTATACAATAGTCTTGTTTGAGCAGTATTTACAAGGCCTATAGCTGCGTAGTCTGTCAGAGGGGGGTGTCGCGCGGTGGGTGCGGATGCGAGTGTCCGTGTTGGTGCGCTTGAGGGTGCGCTTGAGGGTGCGCATGGGGGTGAGCACGGGGCAACGTGCGCAGGTGCTGAAGCGGGATGCAGCGGTCGTTCGCTGCACCGGTGTTGCGGGGAAGCGTGCAAGAGCCGCCCGCGAACCCCGCTGGCGGTGGTATTCCTGGCGTTGATGTCTATGGTGCAACATTTTTTTCATTATTAACATCATCATTCTCCCTTAACATACTCTAAGTGGAGTCGGCACAACATGTAGCTGTTATCCCACTCTAAGTGCCGTCGGCGCAATATGAATTCATTTCTATATATTTTTTTTTCTAATTGACTATATGCTGTTATACGCCGTGTGGTATCCGGCTGAATAGAATAGTACCACCCTCTTTTCTTACCGAGGTGTCGTAAAAGGCGACTAAGGTAAGTCGACCCGCCGTGTGGTATCCGGCTGAGTAGAATAGTACCACCCTCATTTCTCACCGAGGTGTCGTAAAAGGCGACTAAGGTGAGTTGACTCACCGTGTGGTATCCGGTTAAGTAGAATAGACCATCCTCTTTCTTATCGAGGTGTCGTAAAATACGGCTAAGATAAGTTGACGTCAGGCAGGCGGCCGGTCGTAAAATACGTAGCCAAATCATGTGACAACATGTTTATAACATGTTGTGCCGACCCCACTTAGAGTGGGATAAGGGCAGGAAGATGATGATGATGATGACTATATGCTGTTAGTCCTAACAGCTTTTACAGCGTCACCGGGCGGGGTTCACTTCTATTCTATCATATCATTCGTCAATTCAGGCGCTACTCCTTTTATATGCATGTCATTAACTGAATTTCAACAAATTAAGTATATTTAAAGTCTTTAGCTGAAAAGGTAACTGCCTCATTATTAAGCTGCAGTATAGACTGCAGTGCTAATATTATGACAGTGTTTTATATCTAATTTTTATAAAAAGGAAGAAACTAATATTATAATTAAATCAGCTGCTTGATATCCGTATGGTATCCTGAGTAGAATAGACCACTCTCATTTATTACCGAGGTGTAGTAAAAAGGGACTAAGGTAAATTGATTCACTGAGTAGACTAGACTACCCTCTGACCAAAGTATCGCAAAAGGTGACTAATGTAAGTTGACGTCAGACAGGCAGCAGACGGCGGGTAATTATTTACCTAGCCAAATCCTGTGACAACATGTTTATAACATGTTGTACCGACCCCACTTAGACTTGGTTAAGGGCAGGAGAATAATGGTGATAGCTACTTGATCACTGAAAAATTCGATAAATTTATAATTATTGTTAACTAGCAGTCCCACCAGCTTCGCCCACGACGTAAAAGTGATTTCAAATCCGTCCAGTAGTTCCTGACACAATCTGAACTGACCTGACTGAAAAACAAACTTTTCAGCTTTATATATTAGTATATATTGATGCTTCTATAAAAAAAAAATTGAGGAGTGTGATCTATAGCCATAAAAGAAATGTTATAATTTTGAAAAAGGGGCTAAAATTCAAGCACAATTAAGCTTAACTCTGGACTCATCATATGTAAGCCTGAATATGATATCCGTGTATTTGGGATCCCAATATTAGGGATTTAGGTGATTTCAAAAAAGAAGTGAATACATATAAGCGCGGTCGAGCTTCGACAAATTGGGTCTCATCGAGAAAGCCAGCCCAGGCCCTTTTAGATGACTAAATATACTACACATCATTCACAGATTATCGTACTTACATAAACTAAGTATTATGTATGTAGTCATTGTTATAGCACAATTTGCATAAGATCCGAATATGGAAGCCAAATATTTTGCTAAAATTTAACTTAAGTCCCCATTCGCGCTACGTTTGGATTAAGAAACTTTGCATAGAGAAATAATGTGACTGTTATTGCTGAAATTATAGCGGTCATTAATTTGTCAGTAGAACACGGGGTTTTTGTTTATATAAATTTTAATATCACCCTAAATAAAATTATGTATATTATTATTACAATTGTAGGGAATTTTAATTGAAATTCTGATTAGTGATTAAATTTTCTTTTTTTTAACTGATGGATGCCCATAGATTTCTTCAAGGTCTACCACTTTTATCCAAAAGCTTTCTGCGACCTTTTTGAGGTCAACCAACATCCAATTGGAAGTTATTGTTTCAAATAATTTATAGAATTAGGCGTTACTTTGCGGAGATCCATAATACAAAAGTAATGAAATGAAATGAAATTTTCATCGCGGATTATAGAAAAATAATTTTATTATTACTTTTGTTTTAGTTATTGTTTCGTTTTCCAGTGCAGTCATTTAATGCAATTTAAGTCCTCAAAGTTTTAGTCTTAAGTCTTAAAAATAACTTTCTACTATATGCCCGTCTATAGTTTATATACAGAAAAATAATAAAAATACGATAATCTAGAAGACACATACATATATATAGTATTTATTATCAGATGATAAGAATGTGTGGACCCTGCACAAGATAACTAATGTAACTATTTATAAGTATTATTTATTGAAAAGAGCAACCGCCGAGTTTCTTGCTGACTCTTCTCGGTAGGAACGGCTTTCCGAACCAGCAGTAGAATTGACGATTCACGACGAGTACTTGTTTGCGTGTTTATTTAATAAAGAAAATTATGAATTTGAATTTAACATTTTTATTTTAACTGTTATTTTGGTATAATCAGTTGATGCTTGGTTATCAGGAGCATATTCTATAGGAGGTGCGTAAAAACTAGAAGCATCGAAGGTTTTGATTGATTGATTGAAGGTTTTGAAAGATTACCCATAATTTTGTTTAAACAACTTTTATATACAGAAACAGTAAATAAGATACATATAACAAATACAGATACATAACTTAGGAATGTAAGGATAGTGTTTTACATTTCACTAATCTAATGTCGAAGAAATTAAAAACATAATGTAATAGAGAATGTTCAGTTTTAGAATCTGAAAATTAATTATTTAAACGCTTACAGAGTTGTCATGTAACGGAGGGTGTGAGGGCGGAGGAGCGGTGCGGAGAGGACAGTAGCCGGGTATACTGCCTCGGACTCCGGCGATGCTTCCCCTTGGCGCTCTATTGTTGGGCGGTGAAATTGTTGACACTTGCTGTTGCCGGAAGTAATCTACCTGCTAAAAAAATAAAATACATTAACTCTTTAAACAATCTGTCGTTTTATATCAGCCTCATTTGCGCTCAAGTTCACTTAACAAGTGAAGAGTCTAAAATAAAAATGCCCTAACCAATGAACGGTATTTTTCTTGACATATTTACAAACATTACTAAGGTGTTTACTTAAAAATACACATAAATACAAATACATACGGGCCCGTTGGCGCAGTGGTCTGCCTTCGGCTCCGCGGGGCGCGGGTTCGATTCCCGCCGAAAGCGAACATTTTCTATAAATGAATTTGTTGGTCTTTGAGCCTAGGTGTATATTTGTATTTAAGTATGTATTTAAAAAATATATAAGTATATATTCACCAGTTGTTTGTTTACCATAACACAAGTATTAAGTTACTTACTTTGGGTCGGACTACCGTGTGTGTAAGTGTTCCATATATTTATTTATTTATTATATTTGTTCTAAGATATATATCAGATCTATTAGCTTCATTAGGGTAACCTCTATTTTAAAGATCTTGAATACTAATGTAGAGGTAGGCTGCATTGCGTAAACTGGTCATCATCCGCCTTATACCACTCTAAGTGGGGTCGGCATAACATGTTATAAACATGTTGTCACATGATTCGGCTTTGTTTTTTACGATCGGCCGCCTGCCTGAAGTAAACTTTCCCTAGTCGTATTTTACGACACCTCGGTAAGAAATGAGGAGGTCTATTCTACTCAGCCGGATACCACATGGTGGGTCGACTTACCTTAGTCGCCTTTTACGACAACTCGGTAAGAAATGAGGCTGGTCTATTCTACACAGCCGGATACCACATATAGGCTCTATCAAACACGCTATAGATTTTAATTCGCATGCTGAGTTTACGTTAATCTTTACCTACTACGTATACATACAGCCAAAAAATCACGTCAAATATATGCCTATTGTTAATATATTATTATTCTACTATCTCTTCGTATAAAAGCAGTGTTAGATCAATCAATGTAGTGTTGAATAGATGGGCGATAGGCGTGAAATGATAAAGCGAAAATATTATCTTAGATCTCTGGATTCTTAAAAAAATATCCCATTCAGTTGTAGGACAACTTGAAAGTATCTGTAGAAGAGAGCAATAACTTACGAGAAAATATATTGAAAGAAATACAGTTTCATTTCTTTAATATTGCTCATAGTTTAGTTTTATCTTTTTTTATCCAGCAAAGCACTTTCGACCAGATATTTAATATTATTAACGCTTTTTCTACTTCTAGGTACTACTAATTTTTTATTTAATAATGCTTTTATCCGCAACTTCGCGTGGACTGTTGTCGTGTAATAGGTTGATAATAGATAGAGATTTTCAATGTCCTTTTGAAAATCCTATTCCTGTAGAATTAACAGAACAGAACAGAATTCTTCTCTTGTGCCAAACTTCATCGATGTTGGTTCAGCGGATTCGCCGTGAAAGAGTAACAAATATGCATCCATGTTCACAAACTTTCGTATTAGGATATAGGAAGGACCATCAAAATATTTTTAGATAATATTGGCAAATATTAGGAGGGAATCTAAATTTTGTTGATTTCAATTATTGTTTATTAATTTTCATTTCATTTCATTTTAATGAGGGACTTATAAATTTACCTGCATATGATCCGTATCTGATGGAATGATATCAGGATTACGATCATCACTTTCGCTGTCATCTTTCTCTCGTAGCTTATCTGGAGACGCTGGCTGTGATGATGGCGCTCCTGACCGAAGTTTACGTTTCGTACACCTTTGACGTACAGCAATCATAAATAGTACCAGCACAACCATGAAAATTCCAGCACCACCCACTGCGGCTGACATTGCACCTGACATTTGGAAGGCGGTCTTTGGTACATCTGTTAAAAGAGGAGCATAGCTTTGTTACACACTCGCACCCACGCAATAATAAAAGCTGTGATAAGCCAGCGATGAGATCGTGTGACTCTTTCGAGGAGGTCAAGGGTTTTTTTTCTATCTCCTCCAACATGGTTTTGCTGTTCTTGAGGTCAAGGGTCCCGGGCCGACATCAACAATATTTGTCATTTATCTCACGCTTTTTAATTAAAGAAATCTGCATATCTCTAGAGAATTCTAGAGATATGTGTAACCAACCAATCCGCGTTGAGCAGCGTGGTAGGTCTAGCTCTAACCATTCTCTCCAAAAATAGAGAGTGGACGCCTTAACCCAGCTGTGGGTTACTAAGAGGCTACTACGTTACTATACTACTAGATAATAAATTTAGTTCTTTTTGAGAAAGTAATTACTGAAATCATCAGTCTTCTGCCCTTATCCTACTCTAAGTGAAGTCGGCACAACATGTATTACACATGTTAGTCGACTTTTACGAAACCTCGATAAGAAATGAGGATGGTCTATTCTACTCATACTAAACGATGGAAATAATAGTACATAGTGATAAATAATCACTGAAATACAATAAAGAATAAAATCATAGTCGAGGAATACGTTCAAATAAATACCTAAACTCTTGTCATGAACGTGGTGTTTTTCGGGTGGCCGCAACGTGCTTGCTCTTAAAGGATAAGGATCCCCTCGTCCCTTGGCGTTATATGCTAAGACAGCTGCAGCGTAAGTATGACCTGGTATGAGACCACCTGCTGTAAAGCGCGGTACAGCACTCGATACGTTAGCAACTATCTCCTGTTGGCAAAAAAAGTATGAGATTTAATGATAAATGTTTTTCTATTGAAGCAGAATGCTGAGGAGTAAGAAAATGTTTATGTGAATATTTTGTCCGATAATATTAAGTTTAAGTTTGTAATTAAAGCAAACAAAATAATCTAATAAATGTTTCTTTATTCAAATTTATGTATAAAATTTGAAAAGGTCTTTATATTTACTAATTTATTTGTACCATAACATTGATTGCCTTTAAGTTAGACAAATTTACATTAAAGCAATACATTAGGAATAAAACAGAGAAAATAAGCTAAATTTTTTAAGCGTCTGCTAAAAATTCTTTGTACACTATTTAGGGCAAAAGATAACAAAAGTAAATATTACGTAAGTAAGAACGGTAAATAGCTTTCATTACAAAGTTTATTAATATTGTAAGATATATTTTATAAATATTAAAAAAGTGGTAATAACGCTAATATACACATTATGATTGTTGTTTACCAAATCGAGTTACATCTGATGTATCTTATAAGAATGATATATTTCGTCATTTGATTAGTTGTACTCCTACTACTTACCTGTGTCACAATATCTCTGATTTCAAGTAAAAATGACTGTGGCATCCCTCCGTTGAAGCCTTCAGAACAACGGACCCCAAATGATGTTAGAGACGCATTAACAACTGTGCAATTGTGAACTTGATCTGGGCGACCTAGAATTAAAAGGGAGGAATAGAATTGGAACAATACATTATTCTCTAAAAAAAATTTGCGGCTAATTTTGAGAAAATAATTTTCAAAATATTCCTTTTCTGCAGGCACCATTTCTTTTCAAGAGTCTATACAAATTATTGAAAAGGCTCCTCAAAATACTAATTAAATACTTATTTGATACATAGACATTATTGTCAGCAACATGCGAAAAGAATTCGTAAACTATAGTTCATAGAGTTCAAATTCGCTCTGGAACATTTACGTTGTTTACGAATCGTGTTCCGTATCTCAGCTATGACTCGCTAACAGTCACAAACATTGTTAAAACTGGTTCTTTCACTAATAAGCGGTTATATCGCGAGCCTCGGCATTCAATTTACAAATAGCGATCTAGAGCGAATTAATAAGCGAAAATAAAAGTGAAATAATAGTCATCTCGGTTTTGATATTGGACTGTATAGTGACTGTTAGTACTAATTTTTTACTAAAAAGCTAAATAAAGTTTATTTAACGAGTCACCAGGTATTTCCATCCAAATCCACAAACCCAGTACATAACATTATGTTAAAATTGCAAGTAGGATTACTTTGTTCGCAAAGCTAAATGTAAGTACTTTGAGAGTGCTTAAATGAACTTTTTCGATCTACATTGTTATTGGAGTTAATGGTAATGTTATTTAGTCATTCTTTAGTGTATTAAGTCATCACAGCAATAGTGAGTCATTTAGCACTGAAAATTTTCTTTAAACTATGGATCAGAACTAGTTTTATCGTTTATTTATATTGCTCTTTTCTGTGTAGTGAATGACGGTGTTGAACACTGTAAAAAACTTTATTACTCTCGAGGATTGTCATTTCATTTTTATGAGGATATTTTATATGTATAAATAATAAAATCTATTTTTCATTACTACAATAGAATAATTTCTTGTTCTTCTCACTACATAATTCAATTTACAATTAGGCAATTTTTTGGTGAGAATTTACGTGCTGTTCATTTCATTAGAGATTTTCGCATATAACATCGTACTTTGTTTGAAAATCGATTTTGTTAATATTGTTTACATAGAGTTATTATAGGTGGAGTATTATAGAAGAGTTATAGTAGGTGAGCCCTAAATATGTCCATCGCAAAAAAATAGAAAGCAAATGAGGCTAGCTATTTGTTTCTCTTTTTTACGTGTTATCGGAAGATTGGAAGGTGTACTAAAAATGTTCATAGTATTAAAATTAAAAAATGAACGCATTATAAATATTATTCTGGGCATGTATAAACTATAACACAAAGATAAGTATGTGAGAAGTAAGTATGTGTTTGTTACTCCTTTTATTATTTGTGGACACTCGCACTTGTGGTGGTGTGGTATAGGAAAAATTAGGGTTTTATTTCTTACAGAGGTGTCGTAAAAGGCAACTAAGTCAAACCGCCGTGTGTTATCCGGCTGAGTAGAATAGACCACCCTCATTTCTTACCGATGTGTCGTAAAAGGCGACTAGGGCAAGTTAACCTATCGTGTAGTGTCCGGTTGAGTAGAATAGACCACTCTCTTTCTTACCAAGGTGTCGTAACAGGCGATTAAGGTAAGTTAACGTCAGGCAGGCGGATGGTCGTAAAATACGTAGCCAAATCATGTGACAACATGTATAAACCATATTGTGCCGACCACACTTAGAGTGGGATAAGGGGAGGAGAATGTTGACTCGCACTCACATTCCTGCCCTTGGCTCCCCTATTCTGTTTGTTTACCAGAGCATACTCACCTGCAGCGATAATGTGATAAACACAGGGTACGCGTTGTTTTCCAATTCGATTGTGTGCCCAACAAAGGAGAGTCCCATAATCCATTTCTGTATGCGGCGTGTAAGTCACTGTGGAACTTGTGCCCGATCTTGAAACGTAGGTGTCACTAACTTCGTTGTTATTAGCCGTATTGTTGAATGTCCATCGAAACTGAATGGAAAAGATTGTGTTAAAAAAACTTATGTGTCTAATTGATAATTGCAATTTATCACACGCTTTTCGGTGAAGGAAAACATCGTGAGGAAACCTGTATATCTCTAGTGAATTCTGGAGATATGTGTAACCTACCAATCCGCTTAGGAGCAGCGTGGTAAGCTGCAATTCTCCTCTCCAAAAACGGAGAGAAGAGGCCTATTCTCAGTAGTGGGATAGTAACAGGCCGCTACTTACTACTTACTTACTTTATAGAAGCAGCAGGCGTTACTTTGCGGAATTCTATACTACAGAAGTTACAATAAAATTATTTTGCTATAATTCGCCTTTGTTAAGATAATATATGTAATGCTAAGTGTATGAAGCAGGCAATATTCACATATATTTTACATGCAGGACAAGTCACCACACGTTTCACAAAACGCCACTAACACCAATCGTAATGCATTACGATTTTGTTCGTGGAGCCTACCCTCCTTATGATGCTTCTTTTTCAAGGCGAAACGATCGTGAAAATTGTGGTAGTGAGTGTGTGTAGTGCTTATGTGGAGTGTTGGTGTTGGTTCACACACTTAGCACTACATAAATTATTATCTTAACAAACGCAATTTACAGAACAAAAAAACTATACGACTGTTCAATTTATTGTAACCTTCACATTTCCGTAACAATACGCGCAGTGATTTATGTAACAAGCTCTTCCAGTTGATAAGAGCACTTACACTGACTTCAGGAGGATTGGCGTCGACATGGCACGTTATATGAGCACGCTCTTGTTTTGCGACACCGTGCACCCTTTGTTGAGAGCTCCTGCACGTCGGGGCGTCTGCATAATATTTGTTTTGTATTAGCATTGTTATTTGTAAAAATAAGAATCTCCTCAATACCGCCACAGACAAGATAATCAATGCCACGCTAGATCAATATGGGAATTATTTTTTCAGGCTGCGGGTAATGTTTCTCAAAACGCATATTTGTGGTAGCAAGTATCTTACTCTCTATTTCCTACTAATATTATAAATGCGAAAGTTTGTGAGTATGGATGTATATTTATTACTCTTTCTTGGCGAATCCGCTGAACCTATGTCGAAGAAATTTGACACAATTATTCCTTATACACCAGTATAACACGCATATATCCTGTCTCCTAGTTCTAGGCAACCTTTACACAAATTTTCAGCCGAATTGGTTCATCCGTTCTTGAGTTATAAATAGTGTAACTTAGACCAACTTTCTTTTATATATATAGATATATATATCCTGTTAATTCTACAATCATACTTCATTTCATCAATATTGCTGGAGTGGATTAGCCTTGAAAGCGTGACAGAGACACAGAATTTCGCCTTTATAATATTATTATAAATTAAGTAACCCTCTTCATTCTTATAGATTGCGTTTAACGCTATTGACCTTTCATCGATAAAAATATAATCAAATTTTACACTGAAGACTAAAATACTACGAGTAATGAAACTTTATTCATAAAAAATATTGAACGTACATAAAACGTCTAAAGAGAACGGTTTGCTCTCTCCATCTCCCTCGGCGTTAAAACCAACACAAGTGTAGTTTCCAGCGGTCTTCCTGCCCACTCCTTGGAGAACCAGCGACTGGTTGCTGATGATTATACCTTGGCCCACGTTGTGATGAAGAGTTTTACCCTGTGAAAAGGCAATATTCCTTAAGTTCTACTTCTGTCTGTAAAGAGTTTATTTTAATTCAATTACACCAAGACTCGAAATGTTCTAAATTAAGCAATGAATATATAAATAGAAAATTATGAGCATACTTTTGTTTACGATTCATTGATTATTAACAATTGCAACGTTGTATGATATCTTGTAGAAATCATACAACGTAGATGAAGTAAATAGAAAATATATAGTATAATGCTATTAGTAGCGTGAATCGTTTTCATACCTGATAACTCTGCATGAGTTAAAAACATGCGTGCGTAAAAACACGTTCTCGAACATCCATCTCTGCCACCACAATACACAAGCACTACACACCTTGACTATCGCAAAGTCAACAATCGTTTCGCCTCGCCAAATCGAAAACTTTTGCGATTTTGTCGTGGAGTCTTCTGATTATGCTTTGGTTGCGGAGCGAAAAGATTATGGAGTATTTGATTGTTTGTATTTGACTGATTGTTGAGTTTTTATCGCGAATCAGAACAAAATAATACATATTTTCATTACCTTCTACGTTTTTATGTTTATTTTATATATTTTAGTCTGGTTGAGTGATCTCGTAAATATTACAAAACTTACAAAGTAACGTTCTAATATATTAATGAATCATAACACAAAGAACACTAGAATAAGATTAACGTATTTTTATATATAAAGCAAATAATATTTTTTTGATTAAACTCGACTTTCATATCATTATATCAAACGAAACGAGATTTTCTGATATCGCTTTGATATCCACTTATGTCTTCATAATTATACTTTTCATATTCTCTCTCTCTCGATGAGTCTCGACTGCTTCGAATATGTAATAATACGGAGATCAGAGATATTTTCCATTGGGTTCATTAAATTTGTACTTACGTTGTGCCTCCACTCGACTTTATAAACGTAGGGATGGGCTTTAATGATGCAATCAAAGTATACGTCCGTGCCTTCTCTGATATTGGTTGGGTCTAAATTAGTGCCCAGCTGTGCTACGGTTTCCGGAACATCTGTTGAGCGGATTAGATTTTATAGGCATGTTGTAATTATTGTGTAACCAATTTACGGTAACAGTAAATATATCCGAACTAGGTAACTTTATTATAGCTAAGTTTATACATATTGTTTAATTTTCCTTTCCATTTTTTTTAAATTTTTTTAAATCATTTAAAAATTACTTACTATTACCCAGGAACTTGTTAATAAACGAAGATATTTTATATGCTATGAAAATTACTAACATTGAATATCCAATATCCAGTCGTCTTCCAATGCAGGTTCTGATGGCATCTGGGGGTTTGAAGCGCGACATGCAAGTTTGGCACCAGAGTCGCTCTTCGTAAGCTGTATAGATACCGTAGAGGTCGTAGTATTTCCATCTGTAGACAGCTGTTTAAAAAAAATGAAAATTTAAATGTTTTATTAATAGTACCTGATTGACCGAGCTTTACTCGCTGTTTATTACAAAAATAAAAAAAGATTAAACTTTAAAAAAAAAGGAAAAACAACTGAACAATTGGGTTAGCCGTGTGGTATCCGGCTAAGTAGAATAGTACCACCCTCATTTCTTACCGAGGTGTCGTAAAATACGACTAAGGGAAGTTGACGTCAGGCAGGCGGTCGGTCGTAAAAACGCAGGCAAATCATGTTACAGCATGTTTATAACATGTTGTGCCGACCCCACTTGGTAGTGGAGTGGGATAAAGGCAGGAGTATATATATATAATCGGACAAGTTACTCGATCTTGAGTATAATTTCATAACATCTCTAGACCTCCGTTCCCCTAATAAGCTACCATGACTTTGCAAACGACAACATAATTAACCTTTGTATAGAATTTATATTATAGCAGTTTTTCGATGCTTGAAAACTGGAATAAAAGATTTTTTTAAATAAACCTATTAAGATCGATTTATCGTCCACAAAACCCCACGAAAATTGTTGGAGCCGTTTATAAAATTCAGAATCTAATATACAAGTTAAATCATTTAAATATAAAAGATATCTTACCTACTTGAATTGAAACAATACTTTTTTAATCTATTAGAAATAATAAATTTCACCTTGTTCAATTCAACAGTACGAATTTAATTTTCTTCAGTTAATATCAAATTAATTCGCTTAATGAACGTATTTAATTCTACGAAATCGTTAAATTGTCGTCTAGACACTTAGGTTGATTCTTTCGCCTTATTAATTTAATAAGCATTTATATATTTTCTATTAATTGGATATTTGCAAATATAAAATGTAGAATTTTTTATCGAACGATTAACAAATAATATGATCTTAGTTGAAAACGAAATCTAAATTTGATATGAAACTTGAAAAAATGAATAAAACTTGAATGAGCTTGCATTTTTCGAAAAATAAAAATCAGAATTTAGCCTGTTGAGCCTGACATTTTGAATAATAATATAGTAAACGTGTGTGATAAATAATTACTTTACCCCTTACCTTATCCCATTCTAGGTGGGGTCTACACAACATGTTATAAACACATTGTAGCTTATTCAAGTCCGCTTTAGTACATGTGCTATTTTTTATTCTTATGTATTGTATTACATAAAGAGATATCTGTTCATTTTCATCTTCCTGCCCTTACCCTCTCTAAGCGGAGTCTGCACAACATGTTATAAACATGTTGTCACATGATTTGGCTACGTAATTACTACCGGGTGCCTGACGTCAACTAATCTTATTAGTATTTTACGACACCTTGGTAGGAAAGAGGGTGGTTATTCTACTCAGAGGGATACCAGACATTGCGATATTGCTTTTATCTTTAATATTTAAATGAGGTAATCTTGTATGTATATATGTATATAAATATATTTTATGAATATCGGAAACGGCTCCAACGATATTCCTGAATTTCAGCATGTAGGGTTTAGGGCAGAAACATCGATCTAGCTAGGTTATATTTTTAATTTTATTAATTTTTGGCATTAATGGTTTTTTAATGCCCTAAAAAGAATTTTAATTATTTTTAAATTTTTAGAACGAAAAAATTTCAATTAATAGAAATAATTTTTTTGTTGTCGAACGTGATATTGCAATAGCCGTTGGGTAACGGGCGGACTGCCTTCTTTCTTTTTAATTTTTTTAAAACATTTTTTATATCATTAAAAAAAATACTGAGCAAGGCTCGGTCATCCACTTACTTTTAGGATCACACGGTACTTACTTTTAAGATCACACGGTACTTACTTTTAAGATCACACGGTACTTACTTTTAAGATAACTTATCTACGCGGAAATTAACTTAGTTACTTAATATCCAATCAAGTATAATTGCAAGCGACTTGATCAAATAGAATCACCCAAATTTTCCATAGCGTGCACTCCTTACGACTTGTCCTGCCCTTACGGCCAATTCTAGTACGCCCAAGGCGCTGGCTGTCCCATTCAATCTACATTTATTACTTCTACGTGCCCTTATTTTAAGTTGACTTCGCGATGTTGTTTCTCATGGTAATAAAGATTACGGTCGCCTCGATAAATTCAGTTGGTGCGAAATTAGCTTTGTCTTTGAAAGTTCAAAATTGATTAGACATGAAAATGGGCCATTTTATTACCGGTTTTGCACGTTATAGAAATTCCGGTCTCACTTATTACAATTTTATCTAAATGGGATATTATAAAGAGCTAATATTGGTATGGTTTTATTTAATTTATAAAATAAGGCGTTACTTTGCCATCCATAATACAAAAGTAATAATAAAATTATTTTGCTATAATCAGCGATGAAGTAAAATAGAAATATATATAATGTTTAATGTAGAGTGGACAATCCGTTTTCATACCTGATAAATGCAGGGTTCGTAACACATAGACAAACCTCCACCACAATACACAAGCACTACATATGTTCACTATTAAAATCACAAAGGCTTTGTGATTTTGTCGAGGAGTCTATCTTCTGATGATGCTTCGGTTGCGGGGCGAAACGATTGTTGATTTTGTGCTAGTAAACGTGTGTAGTGCTTGTGTATTGTGGTGGTGGTGGTGGAGGTTTGTGCATGTGATTTCACGAACCCTGCATGTACCAGGTATGAAAACGGATTGTCCACTCTACATTTAGCATTATATATTTTCTATTTTACCTCATCGTTATAGCAAAATAATTATTATTACTTTTGTATGGTTTTATTATTACTCGCTTGTTAATCATATTGAAGTCTCTTTGAAAAGTTTTGTTAGATGTATAATTAATGTACTTAAGATGTTTAATTCGAGAGTCTGAGTTAAATTACTTGTAAATTATATTTGATCAGTTATGAATAGACTGGTAAATTATTATTATTAAAGAAGTTAAATTTATGTGATTCGCCGTTGACGCAGCTGTCAGTGACCCTGCTTTCACCTTCGTGGGTCGCAGGTTTGATTCCCGATAAAGATTGACATTTTCTATAAACAATTTGTTTTTTCTTATAGTCTTCGTATATATCACTACATATTATAAAACAAAGTCCCTATATCCCTATGTACGCATAAAACTTTAAAACTACGCAAAAGATTTTGATGCGGTTTTTTTTAATAGATAGAGTGATTCCAGAGGAAGGTTTGTACATATAATAACATTCAATACGGAGTAGAGAAATACTGTAATTTTTGAGGTTTCTGTAAATAATTACATTTTTTTCCGCTTACATTGCAAACGCAGGCTAAACCCTACGAGATTTATCAAAATAATGTACTAAGTATTTGTACATCTTGAAAAGGTCTACAGAAAAGTCCGCGATGGTATATGTCTATCTCTTATGGATAACCCACTATAGCATTTTTTGTCATTTACTTTTTAAGAAAAATAATGCCATATTTTTGAAGCAATTTTTATACAATACAGCATTAATCCTTATCCAATAAGTACCTTAAATAAATAGTTGATTTAATATAAATCAATATGGCCGTTTACAGCATGTAATTTAAGTGAACATTTTCGGAGATATTACAGATTTAGAATGCCGTGAGGACGCCGCGCTTCGCCCTATAACACTTCGACCTTAGCAGCTATGTCGCTCTTTCAAGAGTTTGTTTAAATACATTCTGTAATTAATTGTAAAAATAAAATACATAGGGAAAATGTAAAAGTAAATAAGTAAAAATGTACTATACAAATTTAGATATTCCAAAGATAGCAGAAAATCTTCTTGGTATAGGGAAAGCAAATTGTTTTTCTCCAAATTTAATGCTTGTGGGCCCCGGGCAGTAATGAATAAATCAAAACTACTCGATCGATTTTAATCATTTATTTTACACTGACTGACATGGGATATTTTATACCTGTGCGAAGCAGGGGCAGGCCGCTAGTATGTATATAAAACTATAAATCTATATATTATCTATCACCTATAACACAAGTATTAAGTTACTTTGTTTGGGGACGGAGAGTTATGTGTTCTATTGTGCCATTTAATTATCATTAATTATAATTAATTTTTTTGTGGTCTAATCGTGAATGATTTTTCACTTAACATACACCCAGTTGACAAATGAGAAGACTAGATTGATGAAAAGCATTCGATAAAAAGTAGAATAATCATACGCATCCGCTGTAATAAATACTATTTGATGAAATATGGTAGCGACTTAAAAGCTTGTGATCTTCGCCAAAGTTCGGTGACTCAAACTCGTAAAGGCACTATGAATTTTTTATGAAAATTATGTGCTTAATTGATTGATTCAACATTTTTTGTTTTATAAAAAAAAGCATATGACCTTGAATTTATTAGGATGTGTTTCTATTATTAGGTTAGACCGATATATTAGCTTTAACTCTGCCAAATTTCAGCCGAGAAAGCATAGCAGATAACCTAACAGAAGTATGCACTACAATCAATAGCACGGACTTATTTCTTTGACACACAAATACGCTTACACACACACAATACAAACATATAAATACTTTATATTTATAAAATAGTGTAATGAATGTATTATACTCGAGGCGGGCGTTAATGGCTGAGACAGAGTTATCAACTAATGCGGCAAATATCACTTAAATTTTTATACTGTTTCTACAAGAATTCTACTTCTATTTACTTATTTATTAATAAGTAAATAGAACTGCTAAGGATTCTTTAATCATAATAAAAAAACTCCAACAACTTAAAACTACTGGTAGTTGGACGAAATTAACGCAATTAATCATTTTGGATGAACAAGCTGTAATATACGTTCAAACAGCCTCGGAACACCAACATGTGCTAAACCAATTAAAATTCTATTACCGTTTCCTTAGCGTTGTTTATTCTATGCCCGTTTTTCCACCAGGTAATGGACGCGGGAGGACGTGACCCGGAACTCTGGCACAGAAGATCATATCTCCGGCTTGCTGATAAAGGTTGATTGGATCCAAGTATATGCACGTTCAATGGTGGAACTGAAAAATAAATATCTTCTTAAAAAATTCTATTAATTTTGTATTTTGCTTTTACTTAAGTAGATAGCTCAGCGGTGATAGCTCCTACAAACGAGTTCTGGGCGTCATACTCACAATTCATGTCCAATGTAAGGGTAGTTTCAATTGGATGCGCCCTTAGATGATTTGACGCACGGCATGTTAAAGTTGCGCGGACATCTGTTCTCGTTAAAGGACCAACCCTTAGAACACCCCTTACTGCATTTCCTTGGAGAGCTATCGCTGGTGTGTCGGTTTCTACTTCGTTTTTGAACCACTTCACCCAAGGACGAGGTCGACCTATTAAAAAAAAATTAAGTTATTCACAAAGCCTTACTTGATGGAGCGACGTACTTTACAAAATTAAAATTATGTGATATTAAAATGTGTGTAATGTTAAATTTGAACACTATCGGTTACGATACCTTTTTATAAATTGTAAAAATGATAGGAAATAAAAAATGCTCCGTAATATTTCAATACAGTCGTCTATCTTAATGTTGATGCTATTGTTAAGGGGCGAACAAGTATTAAGATCGTCTTAATACAGGGGTCGACAACCTTCTAAGACTTAAGAGCCAGATGTGACAATTTTAAGAAATGAGAATAAAAGAGTCAATTTTTTTTTAATTATATAGTATCAACTTTACACCGAAGAGTACTACTAGCAAGCCAAAGGTTGCCAAGCCCTATCTTGTAAATAGTGCAGCGCTAGTTAAGGATGGTATTAGTACAGTAAAACTAAATATGTCGCCTACACTGAGACACGAGTGCAAAGGGTTAAGGTGTATGAACAATCATTTTACATAAATGTATGTATACATCTTTAATCTATTATACCAAATTAATTATTCATTATATCTTGGAATTCTTTTATATAATTTAAGTGTATTTTATTCAAGCAATTAACTAAAGTAAAACAAACCGCGTAACAAAAAATATTTTAATAGAAAACGGTATATTAAATAAGTATTTTAGGGCGAGTCCTAGATTCATACATTCATGAGTTAGCAGGAAAAATATTAATTCTATCCTTTTTTTCAATACCGTCGAGATTGGTTTTATGCCGATGGGATGCAAATTGGTACATAAAAACATCATTACAGAAATTACTTAGAGATTCGACCGGTTCAGTTTATTTACATTTAATTTTGTTTCGGTTGTGTTTTTGTGTAACTAACTCAGCTTGTTAGTTACACTCACGATGCAAAAGTTCGTTAAAAATTTGTATAGTTACCTATAGGTACCCGTGTAGAAAATTTTAGAGGGTTTTGGAGGAGAAAAATCGATCTAGCTAGGTTTCGTTCTATTAGGTTTTACCCCTGTTTCGGGCACTGAAAAAGCGCTATTATCATCATCTTCCTGCCCTTATCCCACTCTATGTGGTATCGGCACAACATGTTAAAAACATGCTGTCACATGATTTGGCTACGAAATTTACGATCGGCCGCCTGCCTGACATCAACTTACTATAGTCGTATTTTACGACACCTCGGTAAGAAAGAGGGTGGTCTATTCTACTTAACCGGATACCGGATAAATAGAACACACATGAGTGTGGTCTATTTCCACTTGGCTGGATACCACAGGGCGGATTAACTTACCTTAGTTGCCCTTTGCGACACCTGGGTAACAAATGAGATGGTATGGACACGTAATAAGAATTTCTTACATTTTTTAAATTAAATTACCTATTTACCACTTATAATGTAAATCAACAGATAAAGTACCGTCCGTAAACAGACAGATTTATCCAACGATTGCGTTTGATATATGCCGTGACAACTAGGTCATATCACCATCAGCAGGCCATTAATAGTAAGGTTTATCTTGAGTTATCACTTTCACAGCATATTAATCACAGAGTTACGGTCAAACCATTCCAAAAAGAAAGCATTATTCTGAGAGAAAAATAATTTTAGACGGGAAATAGTATAAAAAATGCAATTCATTCTACCGAAAGAGTCAATATTATTCTTGAATTTGAGAATGCTGTCTATCTATACTTACATAAAGCTGAAGAGTTTGTTTATTTGAGCGCGCTAAGCTCAGGAACTACTGGACTGATTTGAAAAATTATTTAAGTGTAAGATAGTTCATTTATCGAGGATAGCTATAGATTATATAACATTAAATTAAGATGAATAAGAGAGGAGTAGCAATATTTTTTGCGAAAACAACAAAATTAAAAGCTTTCCAATTCTTTGAGTGTAAGATAGTTCATTAATCGAGGAAGGCTATAGATTATATAATCACACTAAGATGAATAAGAGCAATAGCAGAGGAGCAGCAATAATTTTTTTTTGTGAAAACAACAAAATTTATAGCTTTCCTTGCGTGCGCTAAGTAAACAGTGGGAGTTTATTAAAAAATCTCTTATAATTAACTTATGGCAACTATAATAACTTTTATGTTCAAAATATCAATTAGGGAAAGAATTTGTGACACTGATTACCATGTGGATAAAACTGCTGGCACAGCTAGTAATAAATAAAGATGATCTATTATAAATAAGGAATTCTATAAAGAATAAGGAGTGCACATTACAATGGACTAGTAAAACGCTTAACGCTTATATAGATAATAGAATAAACATAATTAGAATTAAATTTGACAGTGAAAGTAATATTAACGAAACTGGATAAAATATTCAAATAAAATGCTACCAATATAATGAGCGCTCAAGCTATCATTAGAAGCAGTCTTATATTTATAAAAAACAACTAGTCAAGAAAGCTTTTAATAAAGTTTATTAATTGACATGACAAATTACACATATTAAAAGGTGACATAAATTGTAAACTTGATATTCACTACTTACTTCTATAATTTTAAAGTTTTGTATAAATTTTCTACGTTTGTAGTATTAAAGATATCGCTTTAACGATAATAGAATCCAGATCTGAGATTATATACAGGAACTTAGTCTTGGAGGAACTTTCATATAGTAAAATCCATACACACAGGAAAATCTGATTATGCAGAATTGCGAGTTTTACCTTGCGGTTAAAGTGCATCTCTTTATCGGACTTCGTGGCGAACTGATTATGCAAAAGTACTAAAGGCAATTTTGAAGTAATTTAGTTATTTGTTCTTTATTTAGACTCTTGGATTAACATAGAGTCATTATGAGGTTATGTTATAAAAAGAGAGCCCCTTGATATATCTATGAGTTTTACGCAAGTAGTTCAAAAATTGTATACGAAAGAATGCTTATACAGTAAAACTTACATTGAACAATTATAAGAATTTAAATACTCATATCACAGGTATTTGAGTGACTCGTTGGAGCAGTGGATAGGTTCTTCGTGTGGTATCCAACTGAGTAGAATTCCTATAGCCTTCAGGCAGCCGGCTGGTCGTGAAATACTCGTACCTAGCCAAATCATGTGAGAACATGTTTCTAATATGTGGTACCGAACCCACTTAGAGTAGGATAAGGGTAGAAGGATAGGAGAATGATTAGTGAAATGGTCCTTGGTGTATATTACCATTAGTCTGGCTCCTAAAGACGTGTTCCAACTAGATAAAATACAATACAACTAAATTATTACCTCCTGATACGTCGCATTTCAGCGTAAAAGTCTCTCCTTCGATGTAAGGCCCGACGATTGCTTGCTTGACATCTCCCTTGTCGTCCGTGATGGTAATTTTGGTTGGTGGTACTGTAGAGAAAAGAATATTGTAGTTAAAAGTAAAGTAATAGCCTTTTGATGTCCTTCAGCCACATTAACGACTTTCGCCTTGGCAACAAAGACCAAATTTATTTCAAGAGGGTAACTAGAAGTGAATTTGTATTCTTAGAAATATTAGCGAGTGCTCTACGGTCGGTCTTATAGCGATGGACTTGTGAATGCAAAACCTAACAGCATTTACACAGTTCTAACGGCGTGATGACTAATCACAGTCATAATACTAGCATTCCTCTATTTAACGGAACGTAACGGTCTGTTACTATCCAACTGTTGGACATAGGCGTCCTCTCTCCGTTTTTGAAGAGAAGGATTCGAGCTAAGACCTGACACGCTGTTCCAATGCGGATTGGTAGGTTATACGTCCCTCGAATTCTCTAGAGATATGCAGGTTTCTTGGCGATGTTTTCCTTCGCCGAAAAGTGTGTGGTACATTGCATTTGTCAATTAGACACATAAGTTTTTGTAAAAAACTCATTGCTGTCTGTCCGGGTTTGAACCCGAAAAGAGGCGCACGGTGTTACCGTTAGACTATCACAACTAACACACTGTCCTTTACGCGTCGCCTCAATTAGTGGTCCGGTCTCAACAGAAGTAAATCTTAGGATGACGTTTCTTAATGTAAGAAGAGTTTCTGCAATCTACTCTCCACAATTTGCAACCTCGACGATGCTTTTGCGTCGACCCGGTCACGCTGTAAAAGCCGTTAAAACCAATGGATCGGTTGAAAAAAAATCACAATCTTTACGTTAGAAAAAAATAAATAATAAAATAAATAAATATATGGGACACTAACACACACGGTCGTCCGTCTCCAAATTAAGTAAATTAATTTGTGTTATGGTACACAGACAACTGGTGAATATATACTTATATATTTTTTAAATAAATACTTGAATACAAATATACACCCAGGCTCAAAGACCAACAAATTCATTTATAGAAAATATTGGCCCTCGGCGGGAATCGAGCCCGCGCCCCGCTGAGCCGAAGGTAGGGTCACTACCCACTGCACCAACGGGCCAGTCAGTCAAATTGTGTTAAAGAGGTCGAGTTGTAAATATTAAATTGTCTATTCCAGTCTAATACATGACTGGTGAGAAAATTGGGAAAACTTATTATAAGATTTGTGAAATCGTATAGAATCTTTAAATATACGAGTTTCAATAAGATTATAATGAGAAGCAATAATTAAATTTTCCTTCAAAGTTGTCAGCTCTATTTATATACCTGGAGTATAGTTATATACCTACTTCGAATCTGGAAAGATGCCATAATAGTCTTAAGAACAGAAGTTACATTTGAAACGCATCAGGCACTTAAAATGATCTAAAGGAAAGCTATTATAGGTTTAAAGAGCTTTTCAACTCTCTCGAGTAGAAGTGTCAGTAACACGACTAGTTGAAATATTATCCCTAAATATGTTTTCAGAATTGAGTGTTATCCGGCTGAATAGAATAGTACCACCCTCTTTTCTTACCGAGGTGTCGTAAAAGGCGACAAAGGTAAATCGACCCACCGTGTGGTATCCGGCTGAGTAGAATAGACCACCCTCATTTCTTACCGAGGTATCGTAAAAGGCGACTAAGGTAAGTTGACTAACCGTGTGGTATCCGGTCAACTAGAATAGATCACCCCCTTTCTTATCGAGGTGTTGTAAAATACGACTAAGATAAGTTGACGTCAAGCAGGCGGCCGGTCGTATAATACGTAGCCAAATCATGTGGCAACATGTTTATAACATGTTAGTCGACCTTACTTAGAATGGGATAAGGGCATGCAGATAATGATGTTTTCAGAATTGAATTGTAATATATTTGTTAAAGTTTTAAACATTATTTTACATAATAAGGAACTTATAACATGGTAGACAATATATAAATCAATAACTGAAATAAATTAAATCGCTATTGGTTTGAGCGAATCCGCATGTGAAATTAATAAGTAAGTAATACATTTCAGCTTAATTTTTTTCTATTAGAATACCAAAAATCTTTTAATTTTAAAAGGTAGAAATTTAAGACGCGTTGCAATTAATTATAATAACATAAATGGAAAATAATAAACATCATTGTATTCTTTATCATACATAAAATAAATGCGTATTTATATGAAATGGCAAAATAATTGTTGTCAAATTGCGCATGCCGTTGCCATCTATTATTAATATAGCACTTAGTTTAAAATAATTTCACAGTTTGTATTTGTAGCTCCACATAGTGTGTATAATTTTGATGGCCTTTTAAAATAAATAAATATAAAGGCCGCGACCTAAAACCATTGTATATAATATGTAGGTTCGGTAATTTTTCAAAAGCTTTGTTAATTATACTATAGACCAAAAATACTATATTTTTACAATAAACAAATACAAAATACAAAGATAATCTTGTAATAACAAAACAAAGTCGGGAAATTATTGTAATTTTTTGAATCGACACCGTACTTTTATTTTTAAATAAATTTATAAATAAATATTAGGCTTATGTTTTAAGGCAGTAGGTGTGCAAGTAAATTATATCTTATAGTTGTTTATAACTTCTCGGGTCTATGTTTCCCGGGCATTTAGACGGCATAGTGAAAGCCTCAGGTAACACAAATAATATCTTTCAACATTTATGCCAAGTGAGTATAGTTAACTAAGGTTTTTGTCAGATGTGTTTCAGTAAAGCCAAAATGCCAAAAATAATTATTACCTTTATACTTTATAGTAGAGTTTTATTAAGTAAATTAAGTAAAGAGATCCGTAAAAAACATAAATAAAGCATACGTAAAGCGGCATATTACTATCCAACATCTGGGCATAGGCTTTCTTTCTCCGTTTTTGAAGGGATGGATTGAAGCTAAGACCTACCACGCTGCTCCAATACGGATTAGTAGGTTACACATATTTCTCTACAGATATGCAGATTTCCTCACAATATTACCTTGATAGAAAAGCGTGTGATTAATTGCAATTGTCAATTAGTTTAGGTGGTGCCTGCCCGGGGTTAGATAACGTAACCCCTCGAAAGAGTCGCATGGTCTCACTGCTAAGCTACACAGCTTTGCTGATCATTTTTTTTTCATTATAAATATCAAATATATACATATATATCAATATCAAATACGAAAGAAAAAAAACAGTTGCAGGTAACTTATAAAATAGAAGACAGGCTAAAGTAAAAATAAGGTAAACAATAAACTAAACTAAATTAAGAAGAAGAAAGAACAAGAAGATTAAGTTTCTTACGTTGGGAACGGACGACCGTGTGTGTAATTATCCCATTAATTTATCATTATCATAACAACTATTTTATTGACCTGAATTCAAATACTAAATATTCTTTATTCATATAAACTTGTTTATTCATATAAACTGACGCTGTAATGGCCTAGCGGTGCGACCGTGTGAATCTCTAGAGACGATCATGGGTTCAAACCCGGGCAGACACCAATGAGTTTTTCTAATAAAACTTATGTGTCTAATTGATAATTGCAATTTATCACACGCTTTTCGGTGAAGGAAAACATCGTGAGGAAACCTGCATATCTCTAGAGAATCCTAGGGATTTGTGTAACCTACCAACCCGCATTGGAGCAGCGTGGTAGGTCTGAGCTCCAACCCTTCTCTCCAAAAATGGAGAGAGGAGGCCTATGCCCAGCAGTGGGATAGTAACAGGCCGTTACTTTAAACTTGTTTAAGTGCTTTTACATCGTCAACTCTACCGCTAGTTCTGAAAGCTTTTTCTACCGAGAAGAGTCAGCAAGAAACTCGGTGGTTGCTCTTTTAAAAATACAATTCTTAATACTAGTTAAATTTACTCGTTTCTATCTTGTACAGGGTCGAACAATATCTGTGTCCACGCATTTTTATCGTCTAAATAATCCTCAATAGTATAGTAAGCTTTTTGTATCAGCCTCTCTTAAATAGTGTCTTTAAACTGCTCTGTAATGGCAAAAATCAATATCAAGCAAAATCGGAACAAAAATCAATATATAAATAGATTAAATCGAAAATACTTTTAATTAGTTTTGTGCTCACTACACCAAGGATAGAATGCACAAAGAACAAGGCGTATAGTTGATAGCGTTCGTTTTCAACTTTTTATCGTACGTTATCCCCCTAAGGGCTCCCTTGGGTGTGGCTTCCATTATAGAAACAAAGTATTTCACTCAAGGCTTTCAAAAGACATCAAGTAAATTACCATTGGAAAAGTTTTCACTCGGTTTTTCATGCAAGTTTTATGGATGCGATAGCTTACAAGTAAATATGTTTATAGAAGTATAAGTAGCCACACCTTAAAATCAATACTGCCTTATCCAAACTAAAATATCTAATAATCTATATTATTAAACAAAGTCTCCAAAAGCTGTCTGTATATGATCGATTTTCTCAAAATCTACTGAACAGATAATTGTACGGTTTTTACTTATACAAAGTGCAATTCTTCCGGAAGGTTTAAGTTAATAGTACCTTTATAGTATAGTATAAAGTACCTTTATAGTTTAGTAGGTTTAAGTTAATAGTAACATTACCGTTTTATGTAAATTATGTTGAAGAGGTCGAGTGGTTGTAAATAAACTCACCTGTTGGCAGCTTTAGTAGCGTGCGCCGCGTAAACTAGCAGAGATACACTAAAGTAATGCACTAAAGAGTTGTAAGTCTACAAAATACTACAAAAAAGTCCGCGGCAGCATGTATCTTTTTCTTATGGTTAACTCACATTAACTTCTTCTATGTTCAAAGTTTAAAAAAATTGTAGCACACTGATTTCCACGCGGGCGTAGTCGCTGGCACAGCTAGTAAGTAATATAATGCTGGTCTGAGCTCTGTACTTTCTGTTCGATGTCCTTAGAAATGGGAGCTCCCTCCAGGGGCTTCCAGGGACAGGGTTTGAAGAGAGCCTAACGCTGGTCTCTAGGGTTCCAGATTCAATTTTATTTTCAACATGACTGTCTACTTCTACTTGTTCTTCATTATTCTTCATCTTCTTGTTCACTGATTTTCTCACTCACTCACTCAGTTGGAGTGACCAGAAGTACATGATTCTGGCAAACGACACCCATTGGAGGACCTGAACCTCCGCAAAACCATTTTAAGACGAGTATTCCTTCCTTTACTAGATCAAAATCATTGTATTCGGTTGGTGGAATTACATTACTAGTATCTGGGTAACCGGGCCTTGCTCGGTAATTTTTAAAAAATATAAAAAAAAATATTTAAAAGAAAGAAAGAAGACACCGATGACATGTGGGATTCGAACCCGGCTTTATAAACATATTCGGTCCGCCCGTTACCCATTGGCTATCGCAATATTATGTTTGACAGCAAAAAAATCCTTTGCTTTCAATTCTACACTTCACCCTTTTTTTAATTGGTACCTAAAAACAGGGATAATTTTTTTTAATAGAACCTAGCTAGATCAATTTTTCTCTCCCAAAAACCCCTACATGTTGGAATCGTTGGAGCCGTTTCCGAGATTCAGAAAATATATTTATATATGTACATACAAGATTAACTCATTTAAATATTAAAGATTAAAGATACCGCAAACGTTATCTTTTATTTCGCTACCCCTAAGCAGTAGCAACTGCTACGCGACATGCATAACATTTTATAGAAAAATCGTAGATATTCTCACAACTAAGCCCGTAAATATTTTAAAAGGTGTATCTTTAGTGGCACGGTACTCGTCGGCTTAAGGCGCAAGCTAAGAGCGCTCGCAGTAAATTCAGTTTTTTAATGTTTTTAATAGCTTGCCAAGGGTAATACTGTAGAATATTCTAGCTAAAAGTGTCGCCTTTTAGGTAACAAGAGTAAGAAACCGCTTGGCATTCAACCAACGATGGGTGCAAAGATAAACTGTACTCAGATAAAAAGATGTTCAGGAATTATTTTACTTTCTTAGAGTATTTCAACGCTTTTTCTTTTAATTAACTTAAAAATATTTTTGAAAAACTTTTTGTAGATGTTAATTCATTTTAATCTCTCTTGAATGCAATTAACAAAACACGGTAAATACTGTGATCGACCAAACTTTACAAAAATAATGATAAACTTATATATAGAACCTTAAAGATAAGCCGCCGAGTTTCTTGCTGATTCTTCTCGGTAGGAGCAAACTTCCGAATCAGTGGCAGCTACTTTAAAACATTTGACGATTCAAAAGTACTGTAAACAGTCCACTTGAATAAAGAATATTTTGAATTTGAATTTGAATTTATACATAGAATTGACCACCCTCATTTCTTACCGAGGCGTCGTAAAAGGCGACTATGGTAAGTTGCGCGCCGTGTGGTACGGTTGAATAGAATAGACCAACCACATATTTTCTTACCCAGGTGTCGTAAAATACGATTAAGATAAGTTGACTTCAGGCAGGAGACCGGTCGTAAAAAACGTAGCCAAATCATGTGACAACATGTTTATAACATGTTGTGCCGATCCCATTTAGAGTAGGATAAGGTAAGGAGGATGATAAACATAATTTATACTAATTCTATATTTTTACTTTTATAGCGTTTCTTTGCAGAGATATTTAATGATTTATTTCATGTTTTGGCTGTAATAATTAGTACTATAAATAATTTTAATAGCATTGCACTTAACTATTTAGACTTTTATAATTTTTAAATTCAACTTTATTGTATTACAAACGCCGTGCGATCCGAAATAATATTCTAATCCGTAGCTGAGTGTACTCCTTTATAAATACTCTTATCTTAAAGTAACTTCTTGAACTCGTGTGTATGAATACGACAAAACTTGATATTTCCACTTGGCTACTTTAATGCAAAAGGAATTCCTTTTAAGAAAGGTTCAAGTGTGCTTTTGATGTAACATAAAGTTGAAATGCCTTATGTTGCGATTTCGATGAAAACGAGGTTACCCAATTACTTTTTAGAAGAGTGATGTAAAACATTCTAAAATGCTCAGCGAGAAATGTAACATCATTCTTTTTATCCCGCTCTAAGTGGGGTCGGCACAACATGTTATAAACATGTTGTCACATGATTTGGCCTTGTATTTTACGACCGGCCGCCTGTTTGAAGCCTGTTTGGCTGGCCCGTTGGCGCAGTGGGTAGTGACCCTGCCTTCAGCTCCGCGGGTCGCGGGTTCGATTCCCGCCGAGAACCAACATTTTCTATAAATGAATTTGTTGGTCTTTGAGCCTGGGTGTATATTTGTATTTAAGTATGTATTTAAAAATATATAAGTATATATTCACCAGTTGTCTGTCACCCATAACACAAGTATTAAATTACTTACTTTGGGGACGGACGACCGTGTGTGTAAGTGTCCTATATATTTATATTTATTTATTTATTTATTATTTAACTTACCTTAGAGGTATTTTACGATACCTCGGTAAGAAAGAGGGTGGCTTATTCTACTCAACGGGTTACTACACGGTGGATCAACTTACCTTAGTCGCCTTTTACTCCTCGGTAAGGAATGAGGATGGTCTATTCTACTCAGCCGGATACCACACGGCGGAAATGTAAAGAAATGTAATTGTAAAAATTAAAATATAATTCGCTATCCTTACATATTATCAGAGACCCTGTCTGCCTGCAGCAGCAGGGTCTTCTCACATACTCTCCTTGTGGGGAGGTAGGTGGGGTACGGGCCTCGAGGAAATCCTCACTACCCGGGCATCTCCTCGCGGGCACTTAAGCCCGGTATGTGTTCCGGCCGTAGGCCGAGGTCACCTAGGTGACCCAAAGGTGTCGGTATTTGGGCCGTAAGCCCAGGTCACCTCAGTGACCTAAGGGATGTCTGGTTCGATGGGGAGGTCTGGGAATGGTAGTTCCCAGACCTCAAAGTCGTCGTCAGGTAGTGTCATGTCCGGTGGTGTCATAGTCCGTGGTGTCGCCCTCTCGCCCATCGCGTCGTCCTCGTCGTCGCCGTCGTCATCTGCATCGGGCCGCGGAGACGGTGACCGCAGGTGCCGCTCGCGAGGCAGGGAACGTCCATCGGGTGGTCGCGCATGGAGTGGCGCGCACATAGTCAAGCTGTTCGAGCGTCTGCTGCTGCGTTGAGTCACGCCCCATCTGCCCCTGCGCGAGGAGCAGTTTGGATTCCGCAGCGGCCACTCGACGACGCTCCAGATGGCGAGGGTAATCAACCACCTGACCAGTGAGCGGAACAACGGGCGCTACACCGTGGGGGTCTTTCTCGACATCGAGAAGGCCTTCGATCGTGTGTGGCACGCCGGGCTCCTGGTCAAAATACTGGACACCACCATGCCACCTGCTTATGTGCGAGTGCTGGCATCATTTCTACACGGCCGTAGCTTTTACGTGGCAGTGCATGGTGCCAAATCCCAGCCACGCACCATCCAAGCCGGAGTACCCCAGGGCAGTTGTATATCGTCGCGCTTATACGCGGCGTATACGGATGACATCCCCACCCTGCGCCACCATCTGCGGGAAGGGGAGGAGGACGAAGCGAAGCGAAGCGAAGAGTGACAACAGCGCGTATTTCGTGTCGTCCTACCACCAGATCGTCGCCACCAACCGCATGCAGCGTATGCTGGACTTGTTGCCGGAATGGCTGGACAAGTGGAGGATGGCTGTCAACGTCGGGAAGACGGCCGCTCTGCTCACCAGCCGCTCCAAGCCGCTACGTCAGCTGAGTCTACGAGGTCAGGACGTAGAGTGGAAGACCACAGTGAGATTTTTGGGGTGTGAGTTGGACCGCAGCCTGCGCATGGTCCCCATGGTCAATCGTGCCGTGGGCCAAGCTGCTGCTGCCAGGTCCCAGCTCCACACGCTGTTCACATCCCATTTACCTGTCAACACCAAACTGCGAGTCTACGGTGCCTACGTCCGCTCGCGCTTGACGTACGCGGCACCCGCCTGGTACGCGCTATGTTGGGCGTACCAGAGGCGAAGACTGTAAGTCCAGCAAAACCGCTGCCTGCGACTGATCGTAGGAGCCCCGAGGTATGTGCGGAACGACGTCGTGCATCGGGATACCCAAACGCCGACCGTGGAGGAGTTCGTTCGTCGGCTTGCACGCCGACTGTTCGCGCGCGCGGACCACAGCGTGCACGTACACCTCCATGGTATCGCGCCACTCCATGTCTGCCTGTCTGCCCATTGCTACATCTTTTCTAGGTTAACAACAACTAAGGTAATTGGATTTATTACATAAATCCATTAATTACAGATAAGATATTAATTATAAGGTTTTGTTAGTCCGTTTCAACTTAAAAAAGTAAAATAATTTATATAACACGTGTTAGGAGGCAAAATAAATGGTGGAGGTTTAAGCAATTAGTATACCTATAACTATGCTTTGTGTTGCGTTGCTTTGCGATTTTGTCGTGACAATATAGAGACATTAATTTCAAGAATACAAATGTTCTTTCATATCAGGATTAAGGTCCATTGAATACGTCAAAAATGCTTTATAAAAAAATAAATCTTACTTATTTTACGAGTTAGTTATCTGCAAGCAAAACTTCTCATACAAATATTGCGCCAACCTACAGTAATACATGATAATATATGGTGGCAGCACAATTTTCATAAATTTTTACAAAAGTGTAATTTGTATTCGCAATGAAACGTATCTGGTAACGATATTCAAAACCCTGTTACAATAAATCAAGTATGTGTTTGCGAGAAAATTGTGTACTTAAATTGAGATGTTACAAAATAATACTACATAATATAACATTACAAAACTCTACACAACTGAAGTAAATTCGAAATACAATAAGGTGTAATACTATTTTAATATTAAGTAAACCTTATTATAATTAAGGATGCAGGATTCAAACTAACATCTTTCAATTGTCGCTTTATTTATGGAAGATACGATATTTTCTTTCGACGTAAAAGGAAGTTTTTTGAGTGATTGTAAATATCAATTATGTTTCTTATAGAAAAGTTATAGCTGCTTGCCTGAGCTTTGGTCCCTGCAAACACTTAGAAGAATCTAGCATCAATTCAGATTTAACTGTTTAATAAATATATATAGTTCGTTGGTTAATAAATATACATAAATTTGCAAATATACTACTAGACTTTAATAGCGGCCAGTTTCTATTACGCACTTGGTGACAGATGTCAATTATACTTTGGAGAGAAGGATTGCAGCTCAAACTAACCACATTGAATTAGATTTTATATTACGTGATACGACAAATAAAAATCAGGACACTGCAGTGGTCGCATCCATACGTACAATAAAGCCGAGTTAGCTGAGTGAATTATTATGTAATGTTAAACACATATGTAAATTCAACAAATTGGTTTTTTAAAATATTTGCCTAGATTTAGCTAAGGCTAATTAGGTTAAAATAGCTACTTTTCTAAATAATTTATTTTATACTCTACTTATATATTTGATGAACTATATTGATCATATGAAGAGCTATAGGCGTACCTGATTAATACGTGCTTGATATTTATTACTATATAGGTTTGGAAAACTTCATTAGCTTTATTAAACTGTATAGAAATTTTTAGTCCTACTAAAAATATTGGATACCAAGACGAGAGATTATCGACAACATGATGACAAAAACCGCAGACACGAACTTTACAGTCCGATATTATTGTCGTATTATATGCTGAAATACGTGGGTTAATGTTGTGGTTTGGCTTGTCATCAGCCACAAAATCTCCCACAGTTTCATGTAATTTTTACATCCATTTCAGTCTCTCATCTGTTCTCGGTCCTTTGTTCTACAATAAAATTCCGCAATCCATATTAGACTTGTCTACAGAAAAGTTTAAATTAAGTGTACGAACAATGGTCATACGTAAAGCATTATTACACGTCATCATTTCTTAGACTTATCCCACTCTAAGTATGGACAGCACAATATGTCTTCTTCTTCCATTCTCCTCTATCATTCGTCAACTCTGGTGCCACTCCTTTAATAAGCACATCATTTTTCATACAATCTATCCATCTTTTTTTCGGCCTCCCCTAGTCATACATCCATCTACATTCATATTTAAAACTCATTTGGTGTTTTGGTAAAGCATTGTTACACAATAGAAGATTATTTGAATGATCAAAATGCTCGGATTTGAAAATCGTTTCATCTTCAAACAAAACTACGGTTTAGTAATGTAAATTTAAAATATTTAGATGATTGACATAGTTTGATCGAATAGTTTTTTCTCGGTAGGAGCAAAATTCCGAACCAGTAGTAGCTTCATTTAATTTAAATGATCTTTAGGGATTAAAAAGTGCTTGTAAAAAACTTATTTGAATAAAGATTATTTTGATTTAATTTGATTTGATTCAACATCGTCTACGATAATAGAATTTTCGTATAACAACGCTTTCCTATTTCAAACTTCGTAATCTTAGTAAGGCGTGAACGAGATTCCGAACTCAAGTTACGAAAGCTACTTTCTTTTACATGTAGCCACGTCGTGTGTATCTTATTTCAATTCGGATTTATCCGTTTCGAAAGTAAATTGGATCGAGGTTTAATTTTTTATTATATTATTATAATGTAATTCTAATTAAAAAATCGATATATTTACTAAATAAGTTATATTAGATATTTTTATTATAGAATCATCTTATCGATCGATAATCATTTGAATAAGTATGCTAAATGTTTTAATAGTGACTTAAACCTTTTTGATCAGCGTTTGCTCTTTTATTTCATATCATATTAATTACCAGTTGTACGACCTGCTTTTTTATCTCAATGAGACATTAAGATAAAGCAAGGATCCAAATATATCACTTGGATTTACAATAGTTATAAGTTAATTATAGTGTCAAGGTTACGCCAAATTTATTATTTGACTTCAGCTCCGCGGTTCACGTGTTAGACCCCACCGAGGATCAACATTTTCTAAAAACAAGTTATTGGTTCTTCGAGTTTGAGTATTTATATATTTAAGTATGTAATTGAAATTATATATGTATATATTTACCAGTTGTCTGTCACCCATAACACAAGTACTATGTTACTTACTTTGGGACGGACAGTCGTTTGTGCAAATTGTCCCATATATTTATATTTTTATATTTTTTTTCTTTCTTTATATTTTTAGAGTCTCAATAATTTACATTTAAATTAATCACTCATGATTGACTCGTGGTCAGTCCATATGTAGGACCATTCCTCTCATAAATATAAACCTATTGGTGGCGTTAAATAATTATAAAATTAGTTCCTCTGAATTTTGGTTATCCATCTACTAAGCAATGCAACCATCCAATATACTCTTAGACCATCGTAGAATACAATTTTTTTTGCATTTGCTCACTTTCTTACTAATTAACACTAATTTGGTATTCTCTTTTATAAATCTTTTTAACTAAATATGTTATAAATTTAAATAAGATATTTTTATCTGACTTACCAATCACAGTTAAATTGACTCTTGAGTTTCTTGTTTGAGCTTGTTTAAAATCCACTCTACATCTATATATCCCTTGATCAGTCGCTCTGACTCGGTCCACGCCAAGTTCTGCTGGCCTTTTATCCGGCAGAAAGTAGGCTCTCGACGCAAACACGCTTTCGTCTGACCATCTTTCTGCTACGCCGAAGTCTTTTTCTCTTGCATCCACGCTGTCAACAAAAAAATTTATTTAACTTAAATTAAATTTATTAAATTTATTAAACTTTTTTAGCAGATACCATATATACATATACAACTCTTTTGATTATGTCATAGGAACTTTTACAGCGCCAAAGCGAAGATATGAAATAGGGAGAATGAAGTTCATATACTCTGCTACTATTACGACCATTTTGTAAGAAGTAATACTGGCTTATGTGCAGCCACGATCGACCGACGTTACAAATTTGCAACCTTACTTTGAATACCCTTTATGATTAATGGTCTGCGAATCTTAATTTTATTGATCGTGATTGATTTAATGTACGTCGCTTTTCTGAAGTCCATATAATTGTTGGGTCTTTTATAGTACTTTCAGTGGGAGCAACTTCTAGGCACACAATTAAGGTAATCATGTATATCTCGTAAAAATAGTTTTGTCATAAGCATATCGCTGATGCTATGCTCAGCAAACAGACGTCCATAGAATTGTAACTGGTTATGAAATATTGATTCTATCGCATTATCAGCACTGCCATTTGTTAGCATGGTATTTGGATCAATTGCTATGAATAATATCGTTGGTGTTGTGAACAGGCAATATAGAGGGGTATTGATCTACGCTTTACGACTGATATTCCTCTTCTAATGTTAAAAATAATTTTTAACTTCGTTTGGTGAAATTACGTGATAGGAAATTTATTAAATTTAGGTACTCCGGAGGAAAAAACCTATAAAGAGGTAATCAACCAAAAATCTATTTTAAAGGTTTGCAGAATTCAAAAGTGCTTTTCTTAGCTATAAGACATTAAGATGATATAATTATGATTTAGTCATAATTTTTTTATAATTTATATATTTGACGCTTAAACTATAATAGTTAAATCATTATCTATTTGAGAAAATATAGAAATATATATTTTGAAATAGCCCACGTTCATTTCTTACTGAGGTTTCGTAAAAGGTGACATGGATAAGATGACTTCAGGCAGGCGGCCGGTCGTAAAATACCCAGCCAAAACATGTTGTGCCGACCCCACTTAGAGTGGGATAAGGTCAGGATGATGATTATAGAAATGGGTTTGGAAAATATATCCGTATGTATTATTTTGCAAATGAGTTGATTATAAGTGTGCAAAATAAGGCTTTGCCTCCAGTCTTTCGCACTTAAGTTCAATGCTTATAAATAATTTATCAGTAATAAATATTACTCTTAAATTTTTTTCGCCATAAGTATTGAGTCTTAGATATAAATCATTAAATAAGTCGGTGCATTTAAAACTTTATAAACAATTTTTTATCCGTTTTAGCACCCCGGTTAATTGCCTCTTCAGATGACGAGAGGGCTGGCTCCTTTTTCGTACAAAGAATCAGCTTAGCGATTCAACGCGGAAACGGTCAGCATTCTTGGGACCATTACACGTGGGCATGATTTGTATAAAATTGTACTATACAAATCATGCCCACGTAAAATGGTGAACTATTCCTAGAACTATTTCTAGCGTGTAAGTAATTTAAGATAGATATAACTTGTACATTTTTGTTGTAAATAAAAAAACAACTTTTGGATATTTAATTTAATTTAAAATAAAATCCTTTGAGAGCCATACACGTTCTTACACTAACGAACATTGACTCGAATTTCCCACTCGTTACAAGGGTTTTCGAATAAACTACACCGACGTAAGACAATTTTTCTTTTTCTGATAAAGCTTAACGTGATACAATATTTACAATAGCTATATTGATGCGGCACGCGTCACGTGTAAGCCGCTTCTGTTATTTTTGTTGGCACGTCGCTATAATCGGCTTTGCTTCATTTATGTGCTTCCTACATGCTCAGTTTATTTGGCTGAGTATCTTTGCAATATTCAGTGACTTAAAATGATAAATTGTGTTCTTACTCAAGTTGGAGGTCTTTAGAAAAAGAAAAAGCTAGAAAATTATTGGCTAGTTGATATCATCATCTACTGCCCTGCACTCTAAGTGGGGTCAGAACAACATGTTATAATCATGCTGTCACATGATTTGACGGCGTTTTTACGGCCGCCTGCCTGACGTCAACTTACCTAAGTCGTATTTTACGACACTTCGGCAAGAAGAGGGTGGTCTATTTTACTAAACTGGATACCACATTGTGGGTCAACTTGCCTTAGTCGCCTTTTACGACACCTCGGTAAGAAATGAGGTTGGTCAATTCTACTCAGCCGGATACCACACGGCGGGCTAGTTCATAATGGTTTATATTCATTTTGAAAATTTTGAGAAGAAAATTTAGGGCCGCCAATATAGCTTGTCGTATTGGCAGAAAGTTTCGAAACCCAATATAAGTTGGAATTCTTAGGTTGCTTGGTTCTTGTTCTTCTTCTTCTTCAACTGATAGACGTCCACTGCTGGTCTCTTCATGGGATCTCCACAATACATGATTTTGTTCCGCTTGTATCCAGAGGCTTCCCGCGACCTTTTTGAGGTCGTCAGTCCATCTCGTAGGAGGTCTACCGACACTGCGCTTTCCGGTTTTCCGGTTGCTTAGTTATGCAATAGGCAATTAAAGTGTAGAAGATTTTTGACAGATTTTGAAAGAAACTAATTGGCATTCTTGTCTTTTGAAATAAGTTTATAATCTCACAATAAAAGACCTATAGGGAAAAAGGTAAGCTTGTATGATGACAATAATCATTATTTATTTATTTATTTTTTATTTTCAATAGTTGTTCCATTTTATATTCTGTCTTCTGTTTTTTTTTTTTAATTTAAAATTTTTAATGTTAGGTAATTAGTGTTATTGCTTAACCGTTCTAATTAAAAAAAAATATATATTTATATTCATCAATATATCAAGATAATAATCAATCGTTATTATGTTTAAAAATCAATAAACCTATACCATCACGCCCGCGTCGCAAGCAATTATTTTGAAAATATACGTAATGCTTTTTAATAATACACGGATAACAGTTTCCTTTTCTATAGGATTATATATGTATATAAAAGGATGGTTCTCAGTTCCACAGGTTCAATGCAAAAGATTTCCCACAGAGATAAGTGATCCTTTGTATACTTTGTAGATATCCATATTCTTTGTTATTTGTGTTCGTGTGTCCTTTATACATCTAAAAATATCGACACCTTTAAAGTGATAAAAAATATACAAAGAAAATGGTTTATAGAAGCACTTCCGTTCGTGGAATTCCATAGTACAGAAGTAACAATAGAATTATTTTGGAAAATAATTTTATTGTAACTTCTATACAAAGAAAATATTTTGAGATAATAAATAAATAAATATATGGGACACTTACACACACGGTCGTCCATCCCCAAAGTAAGTAACTTAATACTTGTGTTATGGTAGACAGAAAACTGGTGAATATATACTTATATATTTTTTAAATACATACTTAAATACAAATATATACCCAGGCTCAAAGGCCAACAAATTCATTTATTGAAAATGTTGGCCCTCGGCGGGAATCGAACCCGCGACCCGCGGAGCTGAAGGCAGGATCACTACCCACTACGCCAACGGGCCAGTCAGCTTTGCTTTTTTTATAATCTAGAAGGTGTTTACTTTTAATAGGTACATTTAGAGAAATAACGTTGAACGTCAGTCGTAAAATAACTAGCGAAAATATGTTATAACATGTTTAAAACATTTTGTGCCGACCCTACTTAGAGTGGGATAAGGGCTGGAGAATGATGATGATGAATGATTGATATGAGATCATCCTCAAATTAGCCTTATAAATTACTTTCTATTTAATATAAGTGCCCTATGGCCTTTTGTTAAATTAGGGAAACAGTGGACATTGAGGGCGACAAATCCCGTTCGGAGATGAAGACATATTCCGGATGAAAGGGTTACTTGGGTTGAAAGCGCGTTATTGGTTAGCACTGGACAATGATCGAAACATATATAAGACTTGAGCTTTATGTCTCTTCTAGCAAGGCAAGGCCTAGTGAGGTGTGTGGGTGGGTATCCCAGGAAATAGCAGTTAAAAGGTGAATAATATAACATTAGGTATATCCAAAATGCGCACTGCCGCTTCGATATATTTTGCTCTTGTTTAGAGAAAATAGCATGATATTTTTTATTTTTTAACGTTTTCTTTATATTAAGATTATTTTAATCAACTGTTATGCAACTAAGCAATAATTCAGGTCACAATGTAATTATATTTTTTGTGATGTAATAAAATTTAAAAAAAAAACTTGTATTCAAAGTTTTTATTTTATTTATTTATTTAAATTTAATATGTTTTACAATTCATTATTAAGATTTTACGACTTGTCTGAATACACATTCCCACATAACCATTCTTAATCTGAATACAAAGAAATAATGTAGCAACATTATAGAGAAAAAAACTAAATTATAACTAAATATTCTTAAAAATAAGTAGCGCGGGAAGATTTTTCACAACAGAAAAATAGTGTTAAAGATAAGAATAACGTTTGATTCTAGCGAGGAAGGTATATTATACTGCTACAACTATATCTCCTGTATTTGGTTGAGTGTTCTAGTACGTTTAATATCCTAGGAATATATCATTACTTATCATCAAATCAGATACCAAGTACGAAAAATTAAAACCGAGAAATTTTTTAGATGCGAATACATGAGTTAATATACAATTATACGAAATAAAACAAAATGACAGTTCTTTGTGAAAGACAATAGCCCATAAGAACTTGTGACAAATTAAATCATAAGAATATGTTGCGAGCGGCAAAAAGGCGTAGTATGAAATAACACACTGTGCGACTTTTATGTTAGGGTAGGTGCACACCACAATAAAGAAATTAAATATCAATAATATAAATATAAATAAGGACACTGGAAGACAAATTAAAGTCATATTTAAATGTGCCTAGCACGTAATGGCTTAGTATATAATTGTAAGAAACTATGGACATCGAGGTCTTAAATTAAGTCTATTTCTGTGGGCAATTAAACATAAGGCAAAGAAGCAAATTTACGTTTAAATACAAAATGTCCTAATTATCAAATGCAGAACTTTATTCTTGGCGAACACGCATAAACTTTATTTGTAACTCATTAACTACTGCTTACAATTCCAAGATGCACATAATGTAAAAATGTAGTGAAATACCTAACTATCAACATTAAAGCAACAAGGTAGATTTAAGCCTTAGATCTATCTCTATCAAAAATAGGTTTTTCAGTAGTAGATAGATAGATCTTGGAATGTGTCAACTTAATATACGAGTATGACACTTCACTGTCCCCACTGAGTTCAAATGCTCGTTAAATTGAACGTTCAAATATTCTATTAAAGGTGTTAGATACACGTATCTTTCAAACTTCCAGAACTAATCCAGTCAAATAGAGTTAAACATATTAACATGTACTCCACTCTATGAGTATTATCCGAATTATTTTGTCAATTCTACTTCTCACTAAGTGGGGTCAGCACAACATGTTATAAACATGCTGTCACATGATTTGGCTACGTTTTTACGACCGGCCGCCTGACTGACGTCAACCTACTTTAGTAGTATTTTACGACACTTTGGTAGGAAAGAGGGTGGACTATTCTACTAATCCGGATACCATACGGTGAGTCAACTTACCTTAGTCACCTTTTACGAAACCTCGGTAAGAAATGAGATTGGTCTATTCTACTCAGCCGGATACCATACGGCGGGTCGACTTACCTTAGTCGCCTTTTACGACACCTTGGTAACAAATGAGGGTCGTCTATTCTACTCAGTCGGATACCACACGGCTATTTGTCAATTCTACTTCTATTATACAAAGAATAACTTATTTTTTTGAGAATAATATTATGTCAATGTTTTGCCACAATTTATAAAGTGAAGACCAAGCTTTAAGACAAGGACGATAAAGGTTTTTCGTCTGTGACGGAGGGATCGTTTCAAAACTTGAAAGATAAAGAATTCTTGGTAGATTTGACATTGCATTAAATTATGAATAAAGAACATTTGACGTGAACTTGGCGCTTAATATTTTTGATTTCATATCTTGTTTGATGTCGTTTTAAGGACCTAGATTGAGACAGTTGTTAACCAAATCAAAGCGAAATAAACTTCATTAAAATTGAATTGTCAAGGATCAATATAATTAAATGAGCTATAACTGGTTCGAAATGTTGGTCTTACCTAGCAGAACTTCTAAGAAAATTACCAGTCAGTCAAAAGTCAAAAATATTATACATTTTCAATTTACTTTATTAATTCGCAGCTTTGTAAGGGACTGAAAGAAATTACAATACAAATCCAAGCATTTTTATCACCCAAATAATTTTTTATTGTGTAATAAAATAATTGCAAACCTACTTTTACATCCACATTTTCTTTGACATTCATTGCCGTGTGATATCCGGCTGAGTAGAATTGACCATCCCCATTTCTTACCGAGGTGTCGTAAAAGCGACTAAGGCAATTTGACGTCAGGCGCTGGCCGGTCGTAAAATAACTAGTGAAAACATGTTTTAAACAAGTTGTGCCGACCCCACTTAAAGTGGGATAAGGGGATGAAAACGATTTCTTTGACATTCAATTTATCTCAACCATGTTCTCTTTAATAATTTGAAATTGTGTAAATCTAATTTTTTTTGTGAACACCGATCATTAAGAGTTTTTCTTTCAGCTTTTGTAAGTTAAACAATTCTTTGAATATTTCTTCTTCTCCATCGATAAGCTATTGACACATGACGGTCATGGCTGTCATATAGTGAATTCGCCATACAATGTCAAAAAACTTTTCCTGCTACCTTGAATTGGGCTTACTATACGATCCTCTGAAGATGCATCTTAGATTAGATTTTAATATATAAGTATATATTCACCAGTTATCTGTCACCCATAACACAAGTATTAAGTTACTTACTTTGGGGACGGACGACCGTGTGTGTAAGTGTCCCATATATTTATTATTATTATTATGCTTAAAGTGAAACTTAGGATTATGATAAGTACAAAATATTTTCAAAATATTTAAGGTGGTATCTGTTCCAATATCAGTCGACTTAAGACAGCCTTAAAAATCTATAATATTTTTTGTTATAAATATTAGCAGATACAAAATATTTTACCTGTAAATAGGCGTGCCTAAATCTTCTCTATACCATAAAACTAGAAGAACAGCGTCGTCTTCGTCTTGGGTAGCGATGTCACAAGGCAGATATGCCGGCTCCCCCGCGATCGCTACCACTGCTGTCATTGGCACTGCAAAGAAAAAACTTAGTTAACTATGGAAAATGTACATAGAGTTTTTATTAAATATGTAGTATTAAAATCGAGAGAAATAAGTGGAAAACAAATGAGACTGTATCTATCCGGCTCCCTTTTTTATGTGTGACAAAGATAAGTAAGTAAGTAGCGGCCTGTTACTATCCCACTGCCGAGATTAGGCCTCTTCTCTCCGTTTTTGGAGAGAAGGATTGGAGCTAAGACCTACTGAGACTAAGAGCTGCTCCAATGCAGATGCAGAATTATAGTTTACACATATCTTCAGAATTCTCTATATTATGCAGGTTTTCAGGTGCACACGATGTTTTCCTTCACCGAAAAGTGTGTGATAAATTGCAATTATCAATTAGACACAAAGTTTTAACAGAAAAACTCATTGGTGTCTGCCAGGGTTTGAACTAGTGACCTCCTCGAAAGAGTAGCACTGTGTTACAGCTGGGATACCACAGCTGTACAAAGATAAGTATAATTATATTAATATTGATTAGCGTAACAGACATACCTACAGACTTTCGCATATGTGTATAACAATTGGTGAAAATCTCACAAAAAGGAAATTAAAATACTCATTGAATAGCTCAATGAAAATTAAAGCGCAATTTTAAAGCGATAAATTATAAAAATGGAGCGCAATGCAACAGAAAAACAAGCTATCTGGATAAGTAAGGCGTCCGGTGACTCCGGATATCCGCTCCTTGCTGTCCGGTTATCCGTGCTTCGCTATCTTATTACCGGGGCTGGATAAAACGAAAATACAGTAAGAAAGGAACGATGTTTAGTTGTGATAACTTTAATTTATATACGCGATAATCATGTTAATAGGACAATGTAGTTTCTTCTAATTATCAAATCCCATTAATTCCAGTAATCAATGTTTTTTTTTATCAAATTGTTTTAGATCTTGCCTTACCTGGTTTTAGGCTGCCCAAAAACATTGAATTTTTATGCATTAAAGTAAACTAATTAAACCTAATGTAAACAACATCTGTAGTAAGAAAAAATCTTACTTGATTTAATATCTCATCACATCGATGTGATATCAATTTTATTGATTGATGTAGCATCGATGACTAGTGATTGACTAGGGTAACTAATTTTTTTTTTTTGCAACAGATAAATTGCAATAGAATAGTTTTGAAATAGATAAATTGTTTTTTTTTTTAAATAAGCTAAGTTTAATTCTAATGGACTGGTTTTAGAAATAATATTTTTCTCATAATCTAAACTTTTCGCACACTAGATGGGTGTTTCTTATTAATTATTTTTTTCACTTGTGAAGGTTTCGAAGTGTTATAAATATGGATAATTCATTGTTTTTACAGTTACAGTTGTAGTTTTTCGTTTTCTTTGCAAAAAAAACGTTGTTTCACTATAATGGTGAAGAAGTTACTTTTGATGTGACATATGTCTGGTTTCCCTTCGTTTAACAAGCTTTTACCCGCAACTTCGTTTGCGTGGACTGTTGTCGCGTGATAGCTTGATACTCGTAATAGATGGCGCTTTTGCATGCCATCCTATTCCTGTACAATTACCTGAATTTCTATTGACTATATGTTATTTATAATTTTATAATTTTAAAGTGTTAAACTTATATTATCTTATGTTTAATATTACTATTGACTATTCATTTTGCTAAGTACTAAAAAATACAAATTCATGAAAATCCTTACATTAGTCAACTTATTTTCATAAAAGCATTCGCAATTAATTAAAGTTAGTACAAGAATACCGTCTCTACGAGATAGAGCCCACTTGTTAATGATTGAATTAAATAACGAGTACGTGTTATCTATAGTAATATTATAAAGAGGAAATATTTGTATGTATGTTTTTAATGTTTTCACATAAAAACTATTTCAAAAATTCTTTCACCATTAGAAAGCTGCATCTTTACTGAGCAACATAGCTTATAGTACATTAAAAAATAGGGTAATAATAAAAATGTAATAAGGTGTAAAAAATTAATCATAAAAATTTGTCATCGTATACGCTGCGGAAACTATTGATGATATATTTAACAAAAATAAATCAAAAGTCCGACTTAGTATACTTTCCACTGCCATGCCATGCCATATGTACATGGGTGAAACCGCGGGATATTACTAGTTGCTAATAAAGCAGACACATTAATTATGAAGCAAATAACATTATGCAATCAAACGAGATTCATGTTACAATTTGTAGAAACGAAAATAGTGAATGCTTTGGCTATCGAAGCAACACGATGCTCTAGGAAATGCCATTAATTTCCGAATGTCTACTAGACTCGGTGTATCTTCGGAAGAGCTTGTTTATTTCTCGATACGGGTTTCACTTGTAATGGTCACTAGCTTGATAAAATGCACCAATAGAATTAAATGGCTCCATTCCCAAGTTCTGCAGACGGAAATATATTTTAAGTACCAGTGGAAATCCGTCTAAATTCTACCATGGGAACTGATAAAGACATCGATCTTATGTTTCCAGGTGAATTTGTAACACAAATAAGTTGAATGTTTGTTGTACGCTGCAGACTTATTTGTCATATATTATATTTCATTCTTTTTTAACTTTTCTTGTCTTAAATACTGTAGAAATTCACTAGTCCGACAGTTGTATTTTCTGGAGAGAAGTTAAATTACTTGAAGTTTTATAAATATTTTCAATTCATTACTAGTGCTATCACATTTCTTTTATTACTTTTTTAAAGAAGAATTGATCTGTAAATAGGCTCAGTTTCAAGGAACTTTATTTATCACAAGGAGCCTACATATAATAAATAAATAAATTATTAAACATTGTTAGATACACTCACACTTACTTTTAATTATATTAAATGTCATAAACAATGTATCAATTTTTTAACCCAACTAACCTATTTTAAGTTACTGCTACTAACTAAACTAACACTACAATATAATAATATATAATATTAAGGGAGGGCACTGGCTCCTGAAATACAGTTAAATCTAGTTCAGGGGTCAGAGTTTATAAATAATGTAAACACTGGTTATATAAAATAAAGATTATTATTATAAAGATTATTATATAATCATCACTCTCCTGCCCTTATTCCACTCTAATTGGAGTCGGCATGTTTCAAACATTGTTCTTACATGTTTTGGCTAGGTATTTGACGATTGGCCGCCTACCTGACGTCAACTTACCTTAGTCGCCTTTTACGATTCTTCAGTAAGAAATGAAGGTGGTATATTCTACTCAGCTGGATACCACAGGTCCGGCCAACTTACCTTAGTTGCTTTTTACAAGACCTCAGTAAAAAAATGAGGTTGGTCTATTCTCACATATTACCTACATACCTTACCTTCAAAAGTAATAATAAAATTATTTTGCATTAATCGGTGATGAAGTAAAATAGAAAATATATATAATGCTAAATGTAGAGTGGACAATCCGTTTTCATACCTAATACATGCAGGATGTGTATAAACACATGCCCAAACCTCCACCACCGCCATCACAATACACAAGCACTACATTCGTTCACTATCACAAACTTAACAAACATTTCGCCCCGAAACCGAAGCATCATCAGGAGATCCACGACTCCACGACAACGCGTGACATGCTTTGCGATTTTGTGGTTTTGAGGTTGACTTTATTATTGATTGTAAAAACTACTTTAATAATATTCACTAGTACTAAAGTTGTTTACGACAACTCGGTAAGGCATGAGGGTGGTTTATTCTACTCAGCTGGATAACATACGGTGGAGTTCTATGTATATAATAAAGTTGGAAATTGATATAGGTAAACTAAAAATGTTGTAATCAAATTAAGCCATTCTTTAATAAAATTAGCATAATCCCTACAAAGATAATATTCATTCTAAGTTCCATTTAGTAGCTTAAATATTATGTTAATATAGCTATTATCAGACGGAACAGGCGTCGTCACAGCACATTATTTAAAACCGTTATTATCGTCCGTTACAAATCCGAAACAGCAAAAAGTAATATAGCACTTATAATACAATGGAAAATAAAGCCATTTATGCCAAACAATAAACTTTTGGACTTAATTCGGAGATAATAATTGGGCTTAAATAATATTTACAGTAAACCGAATGACTGTTAATTTAACAACCTTTGTATTGAAGGTATGATAGAATTATTTTGCTATAATCCGCGTATGTATTCGTCCTCTTTCCACGAACCTATCCACCTTATGATGCTTGCAGGGCGAAACGATCGTAGATATTATCGGAGTGAGTGTGTGTAGTGCTTGTGCGGTGTGTTGTTGATAGCGATATTTCGTGATACGTGTAACGACAAGTCCTGCATGTATAAGATATGTGAACGTTGGCTGCTTTCTACACAAAGCAATACATAGATTCTCTTAAGAAACCCGCATTATAGCAAAATAATTGTATCATAACTTCTGTATTATGGAATTTCGCAAATTAACGCCTGCTTTTATAAATAACCCTTTGTATGGGTTTTTATGGGTGACCTATGGACCCATGATAAGTTCTAGCCCTATGAGAAACATTTTGGTCATTTGGTAGGATTTAGAAAAACAATTCTGGGAGTATATGAGCTAATGGAGAAATCTATAGAATAACAGGTTGGTGATATAGGTTAAAAATATATACTTGTACTTATATAAAATACGAAAGTGTTTGTGCTAAGTTTATAAAAAAACGGAACACCGTATTTTTAATCTTGTTGTTAAAGCTGACACCGACAAAGCCGAGCACCGACTAGTAGTATATATTTTTAAATGGACCAAGTTTTATTTAACGATAAAACACATGAGAGCAATTTTTCAGATAAGATTAACGATTAACATTAGATGCTAGTGACAGTAACTGGGAGTGACGAAGTATCTTACCTTCCTGGATAGTGAGCAAAGATTAATGACTAGATTTAGTACCCCTATAATCTGATCACTTACCCAGCATAATGGCTTTGACCTTTATTCAAAAATGCTTAACGGACCGTTAGATATATGCTGTCCCGAAAACCATTTAAACGTGAATGTAATAGATTTTTTTTGGTCTCTAAATTAGCTCATTCTTAGTTTTAAATGTTTTACACTTACATACTCTTTTTTACACTTACATCTAAATAAGCTTATTCCTAGTTTTAAATGTTTTACACTTACATACTCTTTTTTACACTTACATCTAAATTAGCTTATTCCTAGTTTTAAATGTTTTACAAATACATACTCTTTTTTACACTTACATCTAAATAAGCTTATTCCTAGTTATAAATGTTTTACACTTACATACTCTTTTTTACACTTACATCTAAATTAGCTCAATCCTACTTTTAAATGTTTATACTTACATTCTCTTTTTTACACTTACATCTAAAGTAGCTTATTCCTAGTTTTAAATATTTTACATTTACATACTTATATTAAACTTATATTTTTTCGGATTGACTATTGTTGTAAGCCCTAAAGAATTTTACAGAGACGGGCAAACGCAGAAGCCACCTATAAAACATAGATAGTTCATTTCCCCCCTCCCCCCTTACATGCTGAATTGTAAGAAAATCGTTGGAGCCGTTTCAGATATTCCAAATATATAATTATATAAATTTTCCAAATATATAAATTTTAGTACACTATTAAAAATGTATTTATTTATTTAAAAGGCCATTAAAAAGGTATATTTTTAATTTAAAATGTTAATCAAAAGGCTGAATAAGTTTTAATTATTTAAAATATAATTTATTTCAATCGCCTTTATTTGTAGACAAGTATTTTCTACTCGACCCCGGGGTTCCATTAACTGTTACCTCATTTATCATCGTCATACTTAACATAAGACCTAGATTGATGAAACCACTACTTGGAATTTAATTTAATGAGCAATCTTTTTATATCTTTTATATCTTTCTAGCAAGTTAGTTTCTAGTATGTTTCTAGTCTTAATAATCACCATTTTAGTAACAATCACCATTTTAGCTTGAATTTTCGTGAACGATTGATGGTTTGTTAAAATCATATATCTTCCTCTTCTTTCTTATTATATTTATAAAAATGAATGTTTGCCTGTAAGTCCTTTATATACTCAGAAACAACTGGTCCGATTTTAATGACATTTTCAGACAATCTTTAAAATGACCTAGCGAATGTTGCTGTAAAGGGTAGCAATATATAATGTTCTTTGCATTATTGTTATAGCTTTTTAGACTTTGTAGGATACTAATCATAAAAAAAATAATATATACTTTACGTAAACCGTTCTGACATAAAGGTTTTTTTTAAAGCGATTATTTTAATTACTCTTAATACGTCGTAGTGGACTCTCTTTAAATCATTCTATAAAAAATAAGATATTTTATAGAGGAGAGGAGAGGCTGATACAGAAAGCCTACTATACTGTTGAGGATTATTTAGACGATAAAAATGCGTGGATATAAATATTGTTCGACTCTGTACAAGATAGAAACATTAAATGTAACTAGCATTAAGAATTGTATTTTTTAAAAAGAGCAACCGCCGAGTTTCTTGCTGGCTCTTCTCGGTAGGAACAGCTTTCCGAACCAGCAGTAGAGTTGACGATTCAAAAGCGCTTGTTTACAAGTTAATTTGAATAAAGAATATTTTGAATTTGAATTTGAATTTGAATATAATCAAAATCAAAAATCAAAATACTTTATTTCTTTTAAAAATACAGGTACATAGCATTTGCAAGGGCCCCTGTACTAGGCGAGAGCCCGTATTACTGGGTGCCCCATAATAATCTCCAATTAATCCCAATCCCAATCCCATAATAATCTCCAAAATAATCTCCATTAATCTCCTCTCATAATTTGCCAAAGTGGAACGATTCGTATATCGAGTACGTAGCGTGCAAGTTGCTGATATGGGAAAATTATGCACGCCATACCACAACATACTCGTAGATATTATTATGGCGCTACGTCAACATTATGGGATATATGCATTGTTTAGGTACAGAGACGCAAAACTTCTAATAAATTATTCTAAAAGATGTTTATGAACCGACTATCGTAATTTGTGATTTGTATAGATGAGATAAATGCGGCATATTACAATCGTATCGTAATGTTGAGCTAATGCTTTGTTTTTCCATTTTCCAGGAGAATGATGGGAGCTTAGACACACTACTATTAAATTCAAATTCAAAATATTTTTTATTCAAATAAACTGGTAAACAATGCTTTTGAATCGTCAACTCTACTGCTGGTTCGTAAAGCTGTTTCAACCGAGAAGAGCCGGCAAACTCGGTGGTTGCTCTTTTTAAAAATATAATTCTTAATACTATTTACATGAAGTCGTTACTCTCTTGTACAGGTTCAAAGAGAGCTATATCCACACATTCTTATCTTCTAAGTTATCTTCAAAAGTATTGTAGGCTTTCTGTGTCAGCCTCTTTTTAACAGTGTTTTTAAACTGCTGTAATGGCAAAGCTGAAATTGATTGCGGAATTTTATTATAGAATCTTACACCAAAACCCAGAAACGTCTTATGTACTTTTGCAAGGCACAAAGCAGTAGCCGGTTATGCCGGTTCCTGCTTTGTCTATTATATACATAATATTTTAAATACAATGTGGATTGATAAGTTATGTATATTCCAGGAATTTCTTAAAGCAGCTTTTCCCACGATATTTTTCTTCTCCTAAAATAGGGTAACGAATCGCCCCACCGTATGCTACGCCAACTAAGCCAATAGCTTAAACCCATCGATGATAGTCAAGACCTGTTATATTAAAACTCAAATTCAAAATATTCTTTATTCAAGTAAACTTGTAAACAAGTAATCTTGAATCATCAACTCTACTACTGTTTTGGAAAGCTACTGTTTCTACCGAGAAAAGCTAGAAGAAAACTTGGCGGTAGCTCTTTTATAATTATAATTCTGAATAAAAATATAATTCTTAATACTAGCTACTTTAAGTCATTACTCTCTTGTAAAGTTTCGTAGAGAGCTATATCGACACATTCTTATCATCCAAGTAATACTCAACAGTATTGGCTTTCTGTATCAGCCTCTTTTTAACAGTGTTTTTAAACTGCTGTAATGGCAAAGCTAAAATTGACCGCGGAACTTTATTATAAAATCTTATACCCAAACCCATAAACAATTTACGTGCTTTTGAAACGCGCAAAGCAGGATCCGCAATGTCATGTCGGTTTCCGCTTTGTTTATTATAAATAAGTAAATCAATTTATAACCTATATGCTTCTATTCTAATGCCTTCTATTGACTATTAGACTATCTTCTAGGAGTTTGATTTAAGGTGAAGAGTTTTACATAATTCATACTTCTGGCTATTAGATATGGATCTTGTATCGAAATCTTTTGTATCAAAATGTTTTACCAAAAATCTGTAGGTTTGTATTTGTAGGTGCAGCATAGTTTTTATTAAAAAATTCACCTCGTCAAAATTTGATTTATAAGAAAAAAATTGTGACAGAAAGCTTTTAAATTCCGAAATTCTTTAATCGAGATTAACTACGTTTGATAATAAAAAATAGGCAATTCAGAATAAATCTTTGCCATTAACGTTGTATACGAGAAAAGCCTCTGGGAAAATACCCAGTAAATTATAAAGCGTTGCTTTCCTTCTTTAATCCTTATTACACATAAGCCTATTTTTTCCTTGTTTTCGGAGCCAATTCGGAAATAACAAACTCTTAAAATGTAACATCATAAAACTTTTTATTTTTTAAATTAATATTTAAAGTAAAGATGAATAAAATGACACTATTTTTTGTGAAGTACCGACACACTCTCACTGAAAAAAATTGCTTCGGATTGTTTAGCAATTAAAGAATTATACTTATCTAATAACGGGAACGTGCGTTCAAACCTTGGGCAGGCATTTATGAGTATCATATAAAATTTTATGTATTCAACACATATTATCTGTCATCTTGCACCTTACGATAAATTAAAACATGGTGATAAAAGCTGCCAAAAACATTATTAGAATATGTGTAACCTACCAACACACTATGATAGGCGTGCGGTGAGAAGGTTCCTTCTTAAAGGATCATTTGCTCAAATCCGGGCCTCAAAACCAGTGAGTTTTTTTCTGTTAAAACTTATGTATCTAATTGATAAATGCAATTTATCAATTACACTTATATATCTTTAGAACAACTTACATATCTTTAGAGAATTCTGGGGATATGTGTAATCTACCAATCTGTAAGGAGCAACGTTGTTGGTCTAAGCTCCAAGTTATCTCTCCATAAAGGAGATAGGAGGCATATGTCCGGCAAGACACAGGCCGTTACTTTTATTTTAATAATACAAAGCAACGTGATGGATTCAAATTCAAAGTACCTTAAAGTTGAATACTCGCAAACTATCATCATAGAATACTTCAACATTTTATGAAATAGGTACTTTTAAGGGATTCGTGAATAATTATGTCCATAAATTTTACGTTTAACATTCGTTGAATAATTTGTATGCTTAAAAAAATAATAGAGTGAATTATTTAAATCAATATATATATCAAACTTTGCGATATCAACGAAAGATTCTGCGCTCTCAATCCATCTTCAATTTCAGTGCTTTGAATGAAATGTATAATTTATCAAAAAGTATCGTTCATACCAAGACAAATTGTCTTATATTTAGTAACAAACGTTATGAAAAATAATGTGTACATAATAATCTGGAATCTGCTAAAATCTATACTAATATATAAAGCTGAAGAGTTTGTTTGTTTTTTGATTGTTTGAACGCGATAATCTCAGAAACTACTAAACCGATTTGAAAAATTCTTTAAGTTTAAGATGTCGAGGAAGGCTATAGGTTATATAACATCACGCTAAGATGAACAGGAGAGAAGCAGCAATGCAAAATATTACGACAAAATTTAAAGCTTTCCTTGCGTTCGCTAAGTAAAAGGTGAAAGTTAATAAAAAATCGTCAGCTACTGCTGGTTCGGGAAATTGTTACTGAGAAGAGCCTGAAAAACTTGGTGGTTGTTCTTTTTTAAATATACCTAATTCATATATTTAATTACATTTCGTCATAGCCAAGGCGGAAGAGTTAACAAATACGCGCATTATTATTATAATACGATTAAGGCTAGTTGACGTCAGAAAGGCGGCCGGTCGAAGAATAATTATCCAAAACATGTTTAAACATGTTGTGTTGACCTCATTTAGAGTGAGATAAGAGCAGGAGAATGTTGATTATGATGTCAGTATGTGAACTTTTTGTTGGTAGCATTTCTTAAAAATTCAATTGAAAATTCCTACTAAATAATTTAATTTGTCGCATTGTAACCGAGGCTTTCGGCACTTACGATCCCCGGCTATTTGCATACATTTTAAAGGGTATTGATCCCTTAAATTCCCTATAACTGAATGCTTTCGCTAAAACCCTTTTTCAATGGTATAAAGATATTCCGTATGTTATTTTGTCGTAAAAGTACCTTTTCCAAATGTATTTTTAAAAAACGTTTCGTTAGAAATGTTGTTTCGTATCCGATATATATCGTAAAATTTTATCCGTTAAAGTCTTTGTATTTATAAAATACTTTTTAAAAATATAGAGTTATTAAAGTAGGGTATTGCAGGTGTTGGTTTGAACACGTTCTCATGTGTAGTAGTAGGTACATATGCGCTTGTGTACAAATAACACAGATTAGGAGCGTACCTACTGTAGTGTATATAAACTAATATTGTATGAATATAGCACAGGCTCAAACACGCACCCACCCACAAGTAACCACATGTCACTTCACGTCCACTCTCACCAAGGGCTCTCGTGTTACTAACGTGGTGCATCATGAGACCGTGTATTTTTCTTTGTACATTAGTATTAGTGTGAGTTAGTATATGTACATGTATTTATTACATATAATATGTCTTGTATATAAATATACAAGGTAAGTTACCAATCTCTACCCGCATACACTACACCTACCATAATGTATAGTTACATATAGTGTTGAATGTAAGTTATCTCAAATTTTAAGGTGAATACAGGATGAGCAATATAATTTATAACACGCACATTTCATTACCATAAATTCCATAATTTTATTGAAATTTTTATTTTCATCGCACGTTTTACCCGGCAACCCAATTATCATCAGAGATAGACTTTACGTTAAAATTGCGAGTCGCGATAATCGGGGATTATAGGAAATCAATTCTACCATAAATTTTGTGAATTTTGTGTATATACTTATGCAATGTAAAAATAACTTTATAATTAGTTTACGCTATGATAAGTCGTGTATAGTTTATCAAAAAATCTATCTGTCATATATGATCGTTTTGACAAATTAATATTTTCTATTACAAGCTGTCCAAAATTCAAATATCAAAATATTGTCACGGATATAATACGAATAACTTAATTAGTTAAACTTGAGCCTAAACCAACCAATTTTAACAACACAGATCTTTACCAGGTGACTGATATTCAGATATTCCTGGCAAGACTATTATTTGTCTATTATTTATTTGTTTAAGCAAGTCATATATAAAGACTAACCACTACTGGAGAAAAGACATCTTATAGTCGTATTGAGTCAATTTTAATAACAAAATTGACTTTATCACGGCAAAATTCGCTATTTATAGAAGCTATCTTATTTCCCACGTAATTTTAAATGTTTTATAGAAGCTTAAATAACAGGGTTTTATTTGTATAACGTTCACAAAATTACATTTGTCTCTACCTTAAATAAACCAATTAGCACTGTCAAAGTATTTTATAACCGGATACAAGTTCAACAATCATCTTGAAACTCTGAAACTTTTGTTAATAAAGCCTTCTTACTGAAGTTTCAACTGAAGCTAATTATGCCAACTCGAACGACTCATTTAAAGTATATGCTTAACTCATTGACTGTCTCTGCAGTGAAGCTGCAGTGGTGCGATTATTGGAAGTGATTAAGAGTTTGATTTCTAGTTAGGTCATATTTTACTTTTAAATTTTGTTTTCATTCTTTTAGGTTTAGTATCTGACGAAAGCCCTTACTCAAGCCTTATTCTTTTCTGATCTGGTTTAACCCTATGAGGTGGACTGACGACCTCAAAAATCATATGAAGAGACCTATGTTCAACAGTGCGAGTGAATATACGACCGAATAAAGAAAGCAAACTTAAGTAATCACAGGTAAAGAAGATGTACATCGTCTAATAATCACAGGTTAATAAAATGTACATCGTCACAGTAGTGTATACAGAATGAATTAAATATTTCAAGCCTGACTGAATATAGAACTGAACGAGAGAATATTCTCCCTTAAGCTGACGTAATTAATTTTGATTTACGATAAAAAAAAATATTATCTTGATACTAATGAAACCTTTCAAATATAGCCTTTAAGGCCGCGTACAGATATTGCGTGGAGTGCGTCGCGCATTGTTCGTCACGTATGCCTTAACCTGAGGCATACGACGGTACATTTATACATGCGTCCCGAATGACACTTGCTCAAGCTGAACACACAAACAACCACGCATGGTATTCGTCAGTAGAAAAATGGCTTCGATAAGGCGTGACGTGTAGATTGCAGTCGCGGCCTATAGAATAGAAATAGTCTTTGTTGCACACAAATACAAAAAAGAAAAAGAAAATAACAGTTTTTGCTAGCCTATATAAAACAAGACAAGTTAATTAAACAAAAAAACTCAATAAATTGCACAAATATATTGCATAAATATATAGTAATTCGTATATAGTAATTCGAAAATATATAAAAAAAGAGAATAGACGCTAGTGATCAAAAGGATTTCTTAAGAACCGATTACATTATGGGAATACATGGGCTCCATGGCTCATGAGCGTACCACACAAACAAAACGCACGACTCGCAGTGAAGCGTTCGAAACGATCGTATGATGCACACACACACACTCGTCCACACAGCTCGAGGCATGCGAGACGAACCATTCGCAACTTACGCCTCGCAATGGCTGTGCGCACCTTAAAATAAATAGGTATTATTAACGGTCTGAAAACTTTCCGTATATTTCGATTTGGATTGTAACTTTTTAATTTATCGAATAAGGCGCTACTTTGCGGAGTTCAAAAGTACAAAAATAATTCGCTATATCTTTTGTATTCACCGTTTTTAATTAGGTGTTTTTTAGTAAGTAACGGCCTGTTACTATCCCACTGCTGGGCATAGGTCTCCTCTCCCCGTTTTTGGAACTAAGACCTACCACGCTGCTCTAATGCGGATTGGTAGGTTTCACATATCCCTAGGATTCTCTAGATGTATACAGGTTTCCTCACGATGTTTTCCTTAACCGAAAAGCGTGTGATAAATTTCAAATATCAATTAGACACAAATTTTTAACAGAAGAACTCATTGGAGTCTGCCCGGGTTTGAACCCATGATCGTCTCTAGAGATTCACACGGTCGCACCGCTGGGCTATCACAGCTTACATTATTTAGGTGTGAGAAAATCAAGCACATTATTACTGTACTATTCAAACATTTAACTGTGTACTATTAATGGTCATGTTCATTTGCACTTACTCCAAATTAAAAACGGGTTTCGTTTCAATGGAAACAAAAAAGAGTGAAGGCTTCTGAAACAAATGCTAGCCAATTAGGATAAGTACATTCGTATCCGTTTTAATTTCATTTTGCTGCTTCCGAAACAGGTGAAAACATTATGGTATCCCACAGAGAGTAATAGGCACCAAACATGTTAGAAAAATGTTAAATTTAAAAACAAATCTTCGTTTGAATACAATACCTACTTACACTTGACTCACTTCTTTGTTCATCAAAATAATAACCTAGTAAATTGCTTTCGGCCACAGTCAAATTTGAGTTATAAATTACAAAATTATCATTCTTCTGCCCTTATCCCATACTATGTGGGGTCGGCGCAACATGTTTTAAGCATATTGTTATATGTTTTGACTATTTTTTTACGACCGGCCTCCTGCCTGACGTCAACTAAACTTAGTCTCCATTTACACGTCGTACAAATGACGGTTGTCTATTCTACTCTGCCGGATAGAGCACGGCAGGTCAAATTACCTTAGTCACTTTTTACAACACCTCGGTAGTAAATGAGGGTTGTCTATTCTACTCAGCCGGATACTACACGGCGGTTGAATGTTAAATTACAAAAATTATACAATATTTATGTCAGGGTCGAAAATAGTCAAATAAAATTTGTGGAGTTGTTTTATGACGTGAATGGGGAATAGAATTGTTTATTATTTTTATTATGATAGCGGATTCCGTATTAAACCAGCATAGTTGATGTGACCCATATATTTATCAATTAGACATATAAATTTACTAGAAAACTCATTGGTGTCTGCCCGGAGTTTGAACCCTAGACCTCCTCGAAAGAGGCGCACGGTGTTACCACTGGGCTACCAGAGCTATCTAATTAATCTAATCTAATCTAATTGATAATTGCAATTTATCACACGCTTTTCGGTGAAGGAAAACATCGTGAGGAAACCTGCATATCTCTAGAGAATTCTGGGGATATGTGTAACGTACCAATCCGCATTGGAGCAGCGTGGTAGGTCTTAGCTCCAATCCTTCTCTCCAAAAAAAAAATGGAGAGAAGAGGCCTATGCCCAGCAGTAGGATAGTAACAGGCCGCTACTTACTTACTTACTATATGTTTATATAACTCATCACCCCATTAAGAAGACACACTTACACTCGCACTCGTTCACATCCACACACACACACACAAACACACACACACACACACACACACACACGCACACACACACACACACACACACAAACACACTCACACCACTAATAGATATATACATAGACAATAATGTACCAAAAAACAAATTTAACAGATACAAACCTATTTTAAAATTACTGTCACTAACTTAACTAACACTATATTGATCTATTACTAAGGGAGGGCACTGGATCCTGAAATACAGTTTATTCTAGTTTAGGGGCCAGGGTTCCAATATATCATTTTAACTATGTTTATATGCACCAATAAAGATTATTATTATTATTATAAAAGACGCACTAATGTATCACCTTCATAATATAATTAACAACATATTGTGATTTACGAATATAGATAAATAATAAATAAATAATAAAGAATAATAATATGTATGAATCGCGAAAATTTAAAATTTAGCAGTAAAAGACTTCTTAAAGATGTCATATATCTGGTGCTATTGAAATTTAACTTAACTTAAAGTTGCCTTACTTCCACTTATCCCACCGCTCTTATATAGATTGAGAAGAATTTATCAAACTTACGTGGAGGTTCTCATGACTTGCATAATACATGAGCGAATGAGGCGAAGGAAGACCCCGTGCATTATCACCGACCGGTAATATGTGGCTATTACCAAAAAAAACGAAACTGATCTTAGGAGGGGCAGGAAATGGTTCTAAGTAAACAGTTTTTTCATACAAGTATTTTGTTATATTTAATACCAGCTGTGCCAGCAGCTTCACTCGCATGGAAATCATTGTCACAATTTTTTTCCCCGAATTGAAATTTGGAACATAAAACTTAAAAACAAAAGTAATGAGAATATTATTTTGCTATAATTCGCGATAATATTTTATATAAGATACTGCAACTTATTGCTGAGGTGGCTGCCCTTTGACCACGTAGTTTGTAAGTTTTTTTTTGTTATTTTACTTTTGTATCTTTTAATTTCTTTGTGGTCAATAAAACTTGATTTATTTTTATTTTTATTTTTAATTCTAAATGTAGAGTGTACTATTCGTTCTCATACCTGATACATGCAGAATTTGTAAGAACTCATGCACTACCCGACACCGACGACACAACAATACACAAGCACTGCACACATTCACCACCACAATCTCAATAATTGTCGATGACACAACAATTTTTTAATAATTTAACACCAGCACAATTTTGTATTATGGGCCACCGCAAAGTAACGCCTAATTCTAAAAACATAAAACTAGTTGTCGTGAGTTAATTATAAGAGATTCATTTTAAAATAATAAAACAGATAACTTTACCGTTTACTTAGCGCACGCAAGGAAAGCCTAAAATATTCCCGTTTTTACAATATTTTTTATTGCTGATCCTCTCCTTTTCACCTTAGCGTGATGTTATATAGCCTATAGCCTTCTTCGATAAATGGACTTAATGATACACTTAATGATTTTTCAAATCGGTCCAGTAGTTCCTGAGATTAGCGCGTTCAAACAAACAAACTCTTCAGCTTTATATATTAGTATAGATGTACATACTTTGAATAAGTAATACTTTGTAGCAATACTTTTAAAAAATCGACTTTTTTTTCAGTCTACTCTAAGATAGAAGTAATAGAAAACGTTCTGCAAATAAATTTTCACATATGTGCATATATTCCATTACTACGACATTAACTTTTTCGATAAAAAACCCCAATGGCTTCGATATTTATTTCTTGTAATTTCAACTTCACGCCTGTTTTCGCTTTTCGTGTATCATATAAGGAATAAGGCACACTGGTAGATGAATTTCATTTTCTCATTGCATCATATTATAATGAACGATACGCCGTGTGGTATCCGACTGAGTAAAATAGACCACCCTCATTTCTTATCGAGTTGTCGTAAAAGGCGACTAAAGTAAGTTGACACGCCGTGTGGTATCTGGTTGAGTGGAATAGACCAACTTCATTTCTTCCCGAGGTTTCATAAAAGGCGGGTAAGGTAAGTTGACATCAGGCAAACGGCAAATCTTAAAATAACTAGCCAAGACATATTACAACATGTTTAAAACATGTTTTGCCGATCCCACTTAGACCGGGATAAGGGCAGGAGAAACATGTGGGAAAAGTAGAAATTATTTTTGAATAACTTTCACCGTTTACTTACTGCTTACTGCAAAGCTTTCCTTGCAGCTTTTAATTTTGCCGTTTTCAAAATATTTTTATTGCTGCTCCTCTCCTATACTCTTTATCGTGATGTTATATAGCCTATAGCCTTCCTCAATAAATGGACTTTCTTACAGTTAAATAATTTTTCAAATCGGTCCAGTAGTTCCTGAGATTGGCGCGTCAAACAATCAAACAAACTCTTCAGCTTTAAACATATGTTAGTATAGATTTAAGTTTATTTAAATTGGTTAATATAATTTAATAGTACGAAAACGATATAACTTTCTACACAATTCCTGGTATCAAGGAAGATTTACTGTATAGAATGAAGAAATATGGGTGGAGGCTCATGGAATACGTAATGCCAGGGTCGGTCCTATTTGTTTACAAGTAAACAGCCATGATAGCAGTAACGTGTTTGGGTTTATGATTTGTTTTTATTGTCTCCCTTTTATAAGAAAAAGGCGATTTGATAGGTCATATTGTTTTGTTTGCTGGGGTGTAAGGGGTAACCCGTCTGTAGTGTTTATAAACTAATGTTGTATGAATATAGCACAGGCTCAAATACGCACTAACAAGTAACAATACGTCACTTCACGACCACTCTCACCAAGGGCTTTTGTGTTACTGTCGTGGTGCATCATCAGACCTTGTATGTACCTTTGTACTAGTGTGAGTTAGGGTGACTATGTTCATGTATGTATTACATATATGTGTCTTGTATATAAATGTACAAAGTACGTTACATATGTCTTAACCCGCATACACTACACCGTCCCAGTCAGTTTCCTCAAATATCAACTTCACCTGCACGTGGTACACCCTGCAAATAAACCGACGAGGCTTTGGCGACCGAATAATGGCGGTTTACCCATTCCCAAGCTCACTAAAATAAAACAGAGCGGTCAGCAGCGTTGTCGGTGCGAAATGGTCAGCACTGCGATCACCAACCATAACCCTTAATGGATACACGCACAAAGCGCATCGGAAACATAATAACGAAAGATAAGGATTTTTTATGTAAATGTCTTTTATTTCTCCTTTAAATAATTTGTAGAATTAAGCATTACTTTGACGAGGTCCATAATACAAAAGTTATGAAAATATTATTAAGCTAAAATCCGCAATTAAAGAAAATATATGTAATGCTTAATACAAACACTGCTTGTATCAGGTATCACTCTACATTTACCATAACATATATTTTCCTCGCGGATTATAGCAAAATATTATTCTCATTACTTTTGTATTTCTTTTTACTCTGCAAAGTAACGCCTAATTCCATATATTATTTTCGCTTAGTTATTTTAATAAATGCAACTTTGCAAATCGCTGTACTACAAGTTATCATCGACAATATCATCAATCATGAAGACCATAAATTAAACTTTTTTTGCAAAATGTAAAAGTATTGAATACAATTTCACTGCGATGCAACATTGGAATGACATAGCTTATTTCCTCCCTTGTCAAAACTTGGATACCGAATCGAAGCAACAAGTATGATAAACGCCCATGCAGTAGTTGCAAAGTTTTGAAACTTATCTTAATACAAGAAGCTCTTTGAATTCCAATATTGCGTACATATTTGTACATAAATACTTAGCATTTTCGCTTAAAGATTCAGTTAAGCGATTCAACGAAGAAACGCCGTATTTTTGGAATCATTCCACGTATGCGTGATTTGTAAAGTCATAGTGCGTGGACAACCCCCTTGGGTTGCTGGTCGAACAGGGTGTATGTAGGACAGCCGATCACATTTATTGCTTTACCAACAATTATTATTATTATGTGTAATTACATGTGAATGTCCGTATCGACACGACGACACGGGAAGAGTGGGAAAAAATAGGGGTTCTCATAAACCACTCGTTGCTTATATATTGTTCCGCGAACCAAACGATAGCGGGCATTTTTTCGATGCAGCGCCATCTAGTTTGATTCGCGGCACTAATGTATTTGCGTTATACAGTGCGTTAGTAACTTTGGATGAATATCATTTGTATATTTTAGTTTAGTAAAAATAAATGCCATTTTTACACTATAATTATAATATCCGGCTTATTAGAAAACACCACTCTCATTTCTTATCGAGGTGTCGTAAAAGGCGACAAAGGTAAGTTAACCCGTCATGTAGTATCCGGCTGAGTAGAATATGCAACCCTCATTTATCGAAGTTTTGTAAAAAGCGACTACGTTAAATTGAGCCGCCAAGTGGTATCCGGCTGAGTAGAATCGACAGTCCACATTTCTTACCGAGGTGTCCTAAAAGGCGTCTATGGTAAGTTGACATCAGGCAAACGGCTGGTCGTAAAATAACCCAAAATATGTTACTGCATGTTAAAATTTGCTGTGCTGACCCCACTTAGAGTGGGGTAAGAGCAGGAAAATGAGGAATTATAGTGTTTATTATGTTGCTATGTACATAGGGAGAGATTGTTTTGAACCTACCGGGAATTCGTGGTCGAATGGGGTAAATACTCAAACACTGACCTGTTACGTGATATATAGATTTACGTTGGGCTACTAAGGTAACAGATTAGAAATTTCGCCAGAGCCTGTTTGATTAAAGCGACATGGGAATCATGGAAATTATATGGCGTGAAAAATTGCCGATGTGTCTTTAGTATGAAAGAAAGAAACAGAGGGCAAGAGAGTGCGGATAGAGAGGGACAGAGAAAAGAAAAGAAAGACCTTAATAAGATTACGTAAAGAAAAGTAAAGCAACAACTATAACAGTATATAATACGGATAAATCACCATGAGCATCATCCTCCTCCCTTATCCCACTCTAAGTGGGGTCGGCACAACATCTTATAAGCATGTCACGTGATTTGGCTACGTATTTAACAGCCAGCCGCCTGCCTGAGGTTATAACTTACCTTAGTCGTATTATACAACACCTCGGTTTGAAAAAGGGTGGTCTATTCTATATAACCGGAGATCACACGTTGAGTTAACTTCTTTTTTTTAAAGGTTACTATCAATTTGGGTTACAAGTTACTAGTAAACTTGTAAACCCTCCAGTTAAGCTAAATACTTGTGTTAGGGTTCACGTCGGTAGTATCTTGGCCAGGATGGATCGATCGCAAGTCCGTTACCCTAACCATTCCGCTGCCGCCGCTTTACTTACCTTAGTCGTATTTTACGACACCCCGGTTGGAAAGACGGTGGTCTATTCTACTCAACCGGATACTACACGGTGAGTCAACTTACCTTAGTCGCCTTTAACGGCACAACTCGGCAAGAAATGAGGGTGGTCTATTCTACACAGCTGGATACCACACGGTGGGGCAATTTACTTTATGCACCTTTTAAGACACCTTAGTAAGAAATGAAGGTGGTCTATTCTACAAGGCGGTTACCACAGATAAATCACCGTGAGCATTACAAAATTTATACCATCCATTTACCGTTGACCTGTTTAGAGTTAATTACTGCCATTACAGCTTGCTAGTTAGGCTCAATTATGGTAATTTCACGCCATACCTAGTTATTTAAAATTTCATTCACACATTAACATTTCCATTGCTCGTCACGTCAGTTATATTTAGTAATACATCTACTATGGTTGAATGTTAAGTGATGTACAAATGGAGATAAATAATATAATAAGTTGTTAGATTGATATGAAATCAAAAAATGAGATTCCCTTATTTATAGTAAGTTTATATTAGCACGCTTAGTATTAAAGAGACCTAATTCAATTATCTATATAAAAAAAAAATGTTGTTCTTCCGAGTCAAGGGTTACTCTTGGCTACATTAGCGGGCTACGACGGATATTCGGGCTACGACGATGTATGTGGCCGGGTACATCGTTACAGCGCGACGTATTCGGGCGTAGACGATGTAGCATTGGAGCACCGTCGGTATACTGGCATCAAAGGTATTTTTTTGCGACAATATTCGCTTGAGTGGCCACACCTACGACACTTCATTGTCGTCCAGACTTTGAAGTGGGACGACAGACGCACAAAACTCAACGACGAATATTCGCCGTAGGCCGCTTTCCGAAACTTCGCCCGCTAATGTAGACAAGAACATCGTGTGTCGGCGACACATGTTTTGCGCGCCAACGCGACACGAATCTTGGGGCGCTAATTCAGCACCGGCGTTACACTCATAAGTTTTGTAGGCTTTATTGTAAGTTGCCACAAAACTATTTTGATTTTTGTACCCACACGGTCATCAGGCCCCAAAGTAAGGAACTTTATAATTGTATTTTGGGTGTCAGACAACTGGTATGGTAAATTAAAAATTAAGAAAAGCTAAGGGTATCAAAGATAATGCTTTATGACAACGAATTATATAAACGTCCGCAAGAACTGTAAAAGACAAAATATTATGTTTGAAACTCGAACGCGCTTTATATTGTATACTGTCTAAAACGCTAAGATGACGGATTAGTTTAGGCTGGAAACATAAGACTGTCAACAGAGACGTAGGGACGTTGAATAATACAAAGTCATCCTACGTCCACATCTATAATGGAATTATGTAAGGGACGTGTTTGCGACGGATAAACAGACAAAAGTATTTATCATTCCCATGTTGTGTTTATATGGTATAACGTTTCTATGTTATAGATGGTAATCCAGTACTCTCCAGAGAGCTTTGTCATTGCGTATGCATATAAGACTCGGCTTCTTGTAAAACTATTTTAATATCTTTATATATAATAGTTATGTCAATACCAATTGTTAAGCATGCATTGTGTTCTCTGAAAGTTTACGTTACATCGGTATTATAGATCTAAAGTTCTTACGATTTACTATATTTACGGTATATTCAGTTGTTAAGCTTAACATTTGATTTCGTATATCACGCTAAGATACTAAAGTCTATCTTCACCAAGTGTTAAATAGAAACAGGATGCCCAAATATAGAATGAATTTAGAAACAAATATATTTATTTAAACGAATCCGGCACATAACAGACTTTAAATATATACATTTTAGATGATTGTTTATACTTCATTCAAGCTGCAATGCTTTGTAATATGTGCAACTGCTTTGTTATACTTTAATAAATAATTTGAAAAGGGAAACAAATATACACGAAGAGAATGCGCTTAAATATAATAGAAGAGTTAGTTAAGTTTAAATAGAATATAAATTATGAATAGGAAAATAAATGTGCCGGACCCTGTGAACCTCAAAAAACATGGAACAAAATTAAGTTTAGTCAGTACTACAACTAAGCATATCAAAAATCAAAAATAATGTCACTTCTATTCATAAATAATGAATCGCTAAAAAAACCTTTGTCAATATTTTCATCCAAGGACTTCTAAGTTACAAGTTAAAACTTCTAACTAAACTTTTGTGTTTATAGCTCGCGACTCTGGAACAAAGATGAGTATTCGCGTTGCGTTTTTTTTTAATGGATATACATATATTGGCGAGTCAGCTAAACAATTATATGATTTGATTCTCTCATTCACAATCGGTCTCTAACAAAACTTACAAAGCGTATGAGGCTCATAAATTTCTTATAAATGAGGGTTAAAATTTGGAATACATCTTGACACTTACAATTTCGCTGATTTTAAAAATAAAGACATAGGCGAGTTTGAATCACTTAAGCAGCTCGCTTTCTATCAGGTGACATTTTAGTTTCCCTAATTAAAAAAGACCTGGGCTATTTCGTTCTATTTATATTTTAAATTGCGTTTTTTGGTTTGTAGTTACCCGTTCGAACACCCTAATAATCCAATTTTTTGCCTTATAAATATTCCGCTATTAACAAAAAACCTATTAAACGTACAAGAAATGTACGATAACTTTTTGAGAAAAGGCGATAAGTCCATAAAGTAGCTCAGTAGAATCGTTACCCATAATATAAATAACAATATTGAACACATTGTATGCTGGTCGTTGAATTGATAAACTTACGATAAGGGTCTTTGTAGATAGCTGTAATGCTAAGGAAGGACCCATGAAAGAATTCGGAATTGACACGTCAAAGACACATTAAAGAGATTTTAACAAATATTTTGACTATACCAACGTTTTTATGGTAGTTTATATCCTGTTCATTTGTGTTATTATTAAAGCAATAGTAAACTAAACTCTGTTGACCTCAAAATGTTCTCTAATGTTAGTAAATGGTCAAATACTTAATTCATCATCATTCATCACGCCCTCATCCCACTTTAAGTTAGGTCCGCACAATATATTTTTCGTTTCTATTCTCTCCTATCGTTCGTCAACTCTGGCGGTAGTCCTTTTATATGCATGTCATACTTCATACAATCCAACCATCTTGTTTTCGGGTTCCCTCTAGTCACATTTTCATCAACATTCATATTTTCACCCCCGTTTGTTCACACGACTTTCATCGTTCCTCATTATATGTCCATACCATCTTAATCTTAAACTTCGAGTCTTCTAGTTCATATACTTAATTATGGTTAACAATGAATTGGGTATGCAACATGATCATTACTAGGATTCGATAGCATTACTCATTAAGATAAATTGCTCCTGTAGTTGCAGCGTAAAGGACGATATATCTCAGTCGCAATATTGCAATTCAGGATATGTATGTGCTATTTAATTTTTACAGTTACAGTTGACTGTTTCTTTATTGACAATTTCTATTCCTTTAGAATTTACTAGCAATCGGCTCCGCCCGCGTGGAAAGATTAAAAATATAGTATTTTGATAAATAAAAGACGTATGCTAGACATATACTGCCGCGGACTTTTATTTAGAACTTTTAGAGGGGAATAATTTTATAATACTTGATTTTTGAATAAATTTTGCCGTTTTCGTAACTTTTTATTGTTGCACCTCTCATATTCATCTTAACGTCATGACTTTTTTACAGGTAAATATTTTTTCCAATCGGTCCAGTAGTTCCTGAGCATTCAAACAAACTCTTAAGCTATATATATATATATATATATATATATATATATATATATATATATATATATATATATATATATATATATATATATATATATATTAGTATAGATTTAAATTATTCTTTTTATTATATATTCGTACTTATATTCTTTGCATGATAGCAACATTTAGTTGTGATTAACGTAATTTCTATGAAAACTTAACATATACTCTTTTTTAAATAATAATAAGAATAATGCTCTTTTCCCAGGACCAGTCCAAAATCAACTAAGGTTAAAATGAAAAATACGGTAGAATATTTTAGGATTGTCAGACACCTGAATTTCAATAAGGGTGCTCCTATAATAGATGATAGCTATTTGATCTGCGACAAAATTGTTTTATCATATGATATAAGATAATATATATTTTTGAATTTTCGATTCAATAGATTTATTTTATGTACCATTAACATAAATTTTAGTGTGTATATAATTAATAAGAAACAATAATAATTCCCGAATCAACTGCAATAAATCTTAAATTCAAAACTATCCTCCAAATAATTCATACATATTATAGTCTGTATGATTATTATACAAATTTAAAAGTACTACTTAATTTCTACTTTTAAATTTGTATAATTATATACAATTTAACATTTATCCTAATATGACTTAATTATCCAGAGATTATTAAAATCAAAATGAAATATATATTCAAATATTAATTGCAAAATGTGATAATTATCTTTGGACTAAATATTGTTTGAAGTATAATTTTTTATTAAAATGTTTTAAATCATCATATGGCTGTTCCAGAAAAACAATGACGCAACTGCTATAACCACAATTTTCTAAAAGAAAAAAGCTGCACCAGCAGTTGAGCAGTTCTCTCGTTTGAACCCAATCCTGGCAGTGGCATTAAGTCATGCTTATTGTCATCGGGACTGTACCAATATATAAAATTTCACCTCAATCAGACCCCGGGAAGTGGGTCAAATTGACCTTGCAAATTGAATAAAAGCTTTTGAAATTACGACTAGTATTGTGTAGATTAGAGAGTAGTAAGTAAAGTACAGAGAAAATAAGCTGTGATGGCCTAGCGGTGCGACCGTGTGAATCTCTAGAGACGATCATAGGTTCAAACCCGGGCAGACACAAATCAGTTTTTCTATTAAAACTTATGTGTCTAATTGATAATTGCAATTTATCACACGCTTTTAGGTGAAGGAAAACATCGTGAGGAAACCTGCATATCTCTAGAGAATCCTAGGAATATGTGTAACCTACCAATCCGCATTGGAGCAGTGTGGTAGGTCTTAGCTTCAACCCTTCTCTCCAAAAATGGAGAGAGAAGGCCTATGCCCAGCAGTGGGATAGTAACAGGCTGTTACTTACTTATTGTGTAGATTTAATATAAAGAAAACATATTATCTATGTGTAAATTAAAATCTTATTCCACTAGTAACAACTCTATCCATCTAAAAATCCGAGATCAACTCGGGTTCAAGAGAAATATAGACAATATTTTAAGATTGTCAGGTACCTAAGAAAGTAGTTCAGGCGTTCAATAAAGGCGGGTATGTGATGAATGATGACAGTTTTTTGTTTAGCAACATTGGAACTCCGTATGAGTCTCATTAAAGTTGAGACCATGAAACACTTTTTAAATTCTAATAGTAATTTTTATTTTATTTATTGATTTGGAAACTCAACAAAGTATAAATTAATAATTTTTTAGGCGCCGTTGAAGCGCTTCGATACTTACATTGTAGCCGAACAGCTTCTAATACCTGTGTTGGGACTCAGCAGAGTTAGCAACTCTATCGATGGTCTCGGTATTCGCTTCTACAATAAAATTCCGCAAACCATATTAGACCAGTCTACACAAAGGTTTAAGTTAAGTATAAAACATGTACTAATACGTAGACATATAACAAAATTAAGGATTATTTGAATGATAAAAAACCCTGGATTTGAAAACCCTTTCAGCTTCATACAGGACTACGGTTTAATAATGTAAAATTGAAAATGTTTAAAAGACTGACCGCCGAGTTTCTTTCTGGTTCTTCTCGCTAAGAGCAACATTCCAAACCAGTTGTAGCTTCATTAATCATATTGATACTTGACGATTGAAAAGTGCTTGAAAGAGCTTGAATAATGATTATTTCAAATTGATTTGATTTGACAGCACTGTATAATTGCCCCATATATTTATTTATTTATAAGTTTCCTATTTTCTAGTAGTCACTGCTGCTTTATGATTGTGATAACTATATAAATATTTAGCTTGTGTGTTGAATGTTGCGTTTCATGGTTTCATCGTCCATCGGTTCGAACTGCCGTCCGTCCCATCGATTTTCATGAGCTTACGTCGTGCCAACGTGATGTACCCATAAACTTAATGGGTGATAGGGATATTTGCTTTACTTCAAAATGAAAATAATATAAAACTTTTTGATTGGCTCTTATAAATGTTATTTTTACTCTTTTTACCAAGCTTTTGCTAAGAAAGTTGATGGCAATAATTTATTTACCTATTTGTTTATTTATGTACCATAAAAAAAGTTGGAAAAAACATTATAGGTAAAAAAAAGTGTAAAAACGTCAACCTATCCCTATGACAGAGATCTCTGCCAGCTAACCTACGAAGTGAGACAATTTATAGTAAAGAAAAGTTGGTACGCAAATATCAAAGATTATGAATTAGAATTACCTAATAATATTGCAATTGGGCGGAAATTATAATGAAGCAATGATAAACTTTCATTTCAAAGCTCTTTTTTATCAAAACTTTCAAATGTGACTTCAATCGTCATAATTTTACTGCCATACATAAATAACGCTGCAATCAAAACACTAAATTGGTCAATAAACATTTCTAAAGTTTTAATTTATTTTCAAAAGTACTTAACTATGTATATTGAAATGCAATATGACAAAAATCTTTCTTATTCGTATTGCAGATTTTACTACTTTTTTCGCAGAATCACATTGAAGGTTCGTTTTTTATGCTTTTCCTACTGGTTCGTCTATCACAAATTCGAAACGGATTTATGCCCCACAAAAGTACCCTCTAAATCCTTTTGCAACTAAACCATATCTATTTCTTCCGAAACAGTGGAGAAAACCGGAAATTTTCAAGATATGCCTTATCGACACCCGACATAGCAATTCCGAACTCGATTTAACTTGGGCCCTCAGAACTACTCTCTGGCCTTGGATATAAATTTATTCTCCATATCTTGAAAACTAGACTCGGTTACCAGAATTGAATGTCAAATATGTACTTACAAAACTATGAAAACATGAAAACTATATCCATAATAACATTATAAATGCGAATGTCTGTCTGTTACACGTCCAAGGCAAATCTGGAACAATGTACATGAAATTTGGTAAAATTAAAGATAAACATAAGATGCTTGCTATTTTTAATTCTTACTACATAGTGCACTTTAATTAATCTTTATTCTAATTAAGTATTGATATCCAAATGGTTATTTTATTATTATGTTTAGTAACTTTTCAACACATTTAGAAAGGGAAACTTATCCCCAAAAGGGTCATTTTTTGCATTAAAGTTTGAGTTACAGAAAGAAAAGGACTAGAAGTGCAATACGGGTAGAATATAAAGAAAAAAACGGAATAGAAAAAATTAAAAAGATAAATAGAGAAAAACTATGTACTTAAATTAATATTAGCACTGGAGATAACAAAAGGTAGATAATAAGAATGATGCAATATAGATAAGGTACTAAGGACTGTGAAGGAAAATACTTCGTTTAGTTTACTTAGCTAAATTTATATTAGATCACCAAGTTGAACCGAAGCGAGACCAAAGGTTGCACTTGGCCTCAATCTTGAGTGGTTCTAGTTATCGACTTAACTAAGTAGCGACTCCACGATGAGAACTATATAGAGGTAAGGTAAGTAAAAGTAAGTAAAGAGGTAAAGGGTTAATCCTAAATGTACTATTAAGTTAAACATCTTTTAAGCAAAGCCTTAGGTAAAGGAAGACAAGATTAGCTAAGCATTATATGAAAAGATTTCAGAGTAAGTGATATACTTTATAGCCTTGAGAAAACATTTATGAGCAATGATATTTAAAGATCAAATAAATCAACCAATATGAGATCTATATATCCAGAAAAGGGCTAAAATTGTATTGCCATTTTACACCATCGTTTCCAAAAATATTATATATATTCGGGAAAGCAAGAAACATTCAACAAATCACACAGGAACGAGTTCAGCTGCGGTAACAATAACCATTTCTCATAAAGGCGATTATCGGATGCCGTGTCCAAATAATTCGCACACAATCAACATGAAATATCTCTATTCGGCACACACGAAACACATCCATCTAACATTGGTACACCGTGGTCCGTGACCGTTCCCCATATTTATTGCTGCGTACAAAATCCGGGAAGCGGTCAACTTGATCGATGGTATTATGTAGATTTTGTATCGCAAGTATATTATGGGATATTGTGCCTATCTTGTTATTGAATTTGTGAAGAGAGAACAATGGAATATTTTTAAAAATGTAAGAGGATTTTCGTCTAGTAATACCATTACCTCTCCATTTCGGTAAACGACTTTCAAGTTTTCATATATTTTTTATTCTTACTACTCTTTCATTATATTGTTATACCGCCTGAGTCACCAAAAGGTTTTTATATGTAAGATGTTCATGGATTCATTATTTTTTGGATATTAAGCTCTGAATATGGAAATAAAATTGTGTAATATTACTGTGAATCATAATAAGACATTGGATTATTTTTTCAAGTAAAATATACAAATTTACATTGTTTTTTTTATAGTAGCTAAAGTAAAGTTGCTAATAACCCATAGTTACTATATCAGTGCCAGATAAAGGCATCTTTTCTCTTCCTTTACAGAGAAGGTTTTGAGCTCGGGCTCACAACACTGCCCCAATAGGAATTGGCGGGTTGCTTTGTGTTTTCATTATTAAAATTGTAAATATTAAAATCAAATATTATACAAAAACAACTTTTTTATAATTCAAACCGCAATACTCGAAAAATAACATCATTTTCATCAAAATCCAAACAATACAATACAATCTTGAAAATTTTTTCAGAAAAGTTTTTCTCAAAATCTTTACTAGAAATGCTCGGTGTAAATCCGTTTCATTTCATCCCTTTGTTAGTCTCGTATTCACAAGACTTGAAGCTACTTACGAGATAAAAGAAAAAACTAGGTAGAAAGGATATGCATGTAGCCTGGGGTAAAATTCCAGGTTACGGCATTCAATTAAACAATCCGCAGGGGAAGGATATTACAAGTTACGACCCCTACCATGTGTAATGAGATATTCACTTCTTTGAAAGACAAACAATATACGACCGTTATGAGTGAGATTGTGTTACATTATATTTATTTATTCAATGGAAAAACAACAATTAAAACATTTAATTTACTTAAATTAAATTATTCTGATCTCATTATAAATGTTCTATTACTTACCTTATCTCTTCATTCGTAAAAATAATTAAAGCTACCGTACTACAATAATGTCAATAATATATCATATATAATGTCAATCTCAATGTCAATACGAAGTCCTAAACTAATGATTAACAATAATTTTATCTTTGAATATTATATTACATTTTAGTCTTTAAAGTATGATATTTGATAGTACAGAAAACAAATTAAAAGCTTTGGTCATATGGTTCTCACTTATTAACCAATGGACATCCACGTCAAAATAACTTTGTCAAATACAATTCTATTTTCTTTTGTTGTGTCCGTTTGTCTTTCTGTCTGGCTTTTTATCTTTTAATATCTTTTTTTCTATGTTTAATTATTACTTTCTTGCGTTGTTGCATACTTGCTTCTTCTTTTTTTACTTCCTTCTACCTTTTTGATCCCTTTTAATCATTCAGCATTACAATGAGTGTTAAACACATACCTCCAATGCAAGGTCGCATCGTAATCTACAAGCTTAACCAAAAAAATCATTTTCCTTATCACGATTATCATCACTTAACTTTTATTGTAAACCAAGTTAAAAACTTCTAATATTAAATACTTAAATAAATATATAAGTTAGTTAAATCATCAATGAAGTATTACATTTAACATTTGCATAAGTTCTGTTGTCACTATCTATGTAAATAAAGTCCACGAGATAACTCTATTTGTATGTTTACTAAGTCTGTTTATCTATGGATTTATATAAGCTGTTGGAACTTTAGAAGATCCTGTGGTTTCTTTGTTTGAGAAGGCATGCGTCATGCTCCTCGAGTAAATAACACTGCAGGTGTTTATTTGGGTTTCTATATAAATGATTTTCATGAAATTCACCAGTTGTCTCTCACCCTTAACACAAGTATTAAGTTACTTATTTTGGGGACGGACGACCGTGTGTGTAAGTGTCCCATATATTTATTATTTATTCAGCATGTATAGGGTTTTGGGAAATCGATCTAGCTAGGTTTTATAAAAAAAAATGTTGTTTTATCCGAGTTTTCGGGTACTAAAAAAACTATGAGAAAACTTAATTGAGCTATCAATTTCAAAGTCTTTATCACTTATTTGGGTAATGGGCGGTCCGAGGATTGAATTCAGGTAACATTTAACTTTTTTTAATATCTAATTTTATATATTAAAAAAGATACCGTACTTAACATAAACAGATAAAATCGGAAAAATAAATTACGAGATATGCTTACGTGATAAGTTTTGGCGTAATGTTGCTTGTTTCTAAGCCTATTTGACACATTTTTATAATGACTTGTAATTTCACTTTTAAAAGGAAACCTTAAAAATCTGCTCTTCTGGAAGTAAAGCTTTCTAGGTCAACGGGCTCCGGGTGAGCGTGTAAAAATATACGTACACACACCCCTGTGCCTTGTAGTGTCATTCAGGGCTTTTGTTCCCGTTTCCAGCGAGGATTATCGTAGTGTAGAATCTAGATACAGACTGGATATTTATGGCTGAAGCGTATCAGGTCATAGAACTGACTTTACTTGGCTTTAAATTATTTGTATTGTCTCGTCTGGACATAGGGAATTTCACGTCTAACGGGCAGAAAAAATTTGAGGTTCTGGATTTTCTTCATGATTTGCCTAATTGAACATGTATATATAGGGCATGCTAAATGCTCATAAATTTTTTTTTTATTTTTTAAACAGCTGTTTATGCTATTTCGAATATTTGAAAATAAAATAATTTTTCAACAATATTTTTGGCAGTCAATTAAATGGATTCAATAACAAGTAAATAGTGATTACTAAAGAATATTAATGGATTTTCTTAGAAATTAGTAGATAAAAAATACTTTTTCAAATATTAAACCAGAAATAAAGACTAAAAATCGGAGTTTTTTTCGCGATAAAAATATAGGTACGGGTCGCGTTTAGTACCGATTTTTTAAGCTTTTTTATCAATCATCTTCCTGCCCTTATCCCACTCTAAGTGGGGTCGGCACAACATGTTATAAACATACTGTCACATGATTTGGCTGCGTTTTTACGACCGGTCGCCTGCCTGACGTGAACTTACCTCAGAGGTATTTAATGACACCTCGGTAAGAAAGAGGATGGTCTATTCTACTAAACCGGATACCACACGGTGGGTCAACTTATCTTAGTCGCCTTTTACGACACCTCGGTAAGAAATGAGGTTGCTCTATTCTACTCAACCGGACACCACACGGCGGGTTGACTTACCTTAGTCGCCTTTTACGACACCTCGGTAACACACGGCGTTTTTAAGCTTCTTTATATAGGCAATAATTCTTTCTTTAAAATTAATAACTTTTTCATAAATGATTATATTTATATAGTAATTTACGTAAAGCATATTTAATGTAGGGTTTATGTCGTACTTAGCAATATTTATATTTGATTTAAATAACTAATTAATAAATAATAAGCTAAAAATGGTTATCTGTACAACCAATTGTATGAACATATAAAATCTTTTGGATACAATCGGTATGTATTGGCCCCATTATTAAGACGGGTCGATACGTGTTAAAACCACAAAGGGCCTACTCGAGTTTCATATTCCTACGATAAATCACAAAGCTTATACCATCACGGTCATTACGTTGTGGATGAAATTTCCGGGCGTTGCCGTTCGTGAACCTCTCTCTTTTGGGCCGAAAATCTATATTCAAATTCAAATTCAAAATATTCTATATTCAAACAAACTCGTAAATAATAAACAATAGTCAACACTACTATTAATTCGGAAAATTTCTCTCACAGAAAAGAGCAAGCAAGAAACTAGGCAGTTGCTTATAAAATATAATTCTTATTACGCAGACAAAGTCGGACTAGCTGTCCGACTTTGTCTGCGTTGAAATAAGTGTCACAATGTTTTCTAAAGTTTTATAATGTATGAACCTAAATCTTCCTCAAGAATTGCATCAAAAAATCTTTTTGTAGAATCCCATACAAAATTCTTTCCGGAACATTTTGAGAACATCGATCACCTACAGATACAGCTTTGGGAACCTTGTTTTATAATATGTATAAATGTATATAATAACATATAAATGGCAATAACAAAGAGAAATCTAATCAACTAATTGTTAGATCCTTATCGGAAATAGGTTATTCAGTCTACAAACGACGTTTACTTTTACCATAATCAATATGACTGTAAAACGTAGGGCGTTATTTTTTAAGTTAAGAAATATGAAACATACTTAGAAAATAGCATTTCTTTCAATTTCTTAACTTAATTAGTTGGTTAAATTTTATTAACAATCACTAACAAAAAGCATTACGAATTTTTGGTTAAGCAAGTTTTAAGATCAAGTATCCGTCACACTTCGTGACGTATGATTATGAAGAATTGAAAGTTATACAATTTTAATATTGCATTACAATTTTCTATAAAAACTACTGTACATATATTTCAGAATGAAAGAAATGATCTCAATGTTTAAAAAGTTCTAAATTACAGACTCATACTCGTATGTCAATAAAGTAGTTAAGCCCCATGCGGGCAAAGGATCTTGTTCAAAGACTGAATGCAAATTCACATAAAACTAGGTATCCGTACCGTTTAAACAACATCTACTGCTTTAATTTCATTGAATGAAAACTCTGCATGTAACTTCCGCTAACCTAAAATGTTTACCTACAAGCCTTAGGTACTTCCTTTCAGCCAGGCTTAGGGAAATGACCAAGGAAACTCATAATAGATACAGCGCAAACTAGAGTGGACAGGCACACATACACCACAACATAGCCGTAATCCTGTAAGAAGGGTTGCCTGGAAGAGATCACTACTCAGTAATAAGGCCGCCCTTTGTACGTATACATAAGTTTACTTTAAGTTCGTATGTATTTTTATGTGTTTGTACAATAAAGTTTTTATCTATCTCTCTATCAATAGCCGTGTGGTGTCCGGCTAAGTATAATAGACCAGCCTCATTTCTTACCGAGGTGTCGTAAAAGGCGACTAAGGTAAGTCGACCCGCCGTATTGTATCCGGCTGAGTAGAATGGACCACCCTCTTTCTTACTGAGGTGTCGTAAAATACGAATAATGTGAGTTGACGTCAGGCAAGCGGCCGGTCGTAAAAACGCAGCAAAATCATGTGATAGCATGTTTATAATATGTTGTGCTGACCTTAGAGTGGGATAACGGCTGGAGGAAGTTGTTTTTTCACAAATTACATTCTTGAACATTTTTTTATTGCTACTTTTCATTTCATTTTTGAATCATCAGGCATCACTTTTGCCTTGAATAGAACAAGGTGTGTACATCACTTTTTTAGAAAATAAATACCAATCTGATAAAGAGAAATTAAAACAAAGGTAGAACTAAACGGCTTTCAGAAAGTTTTCGAATAGTTCGGACGCGATTGCTGACTCTCTGCTCCTCGAGCCAATTTATTCACGTTTTCCGAATTCCGACGCCAATAAATTGTTTTGTGGCAAATCGAAACTTGAATTTCGATTGAAATTGTTTTACAGATACGAGCATACCTGCTGTTGAATTGTAAGAGATATAATGGACAAAACAGCAAATAAATGCGTTTCCAACAAACCAGTATAAAACATTGAAACGGAAATTTTAAGATTTAAGCCTCATTTAAAAAGCTACTACAATCTGTGATAGCCCAACGGTGAGGTCATACGACTCTTTCGAAGGGGGTCACGAGTTCTAAAAAGAAGGCACCAATCTGTTTTTCTGTTAAAACTTGTGTGTCTAATTGATAATTGCAATTTATCACATCCTTCTCTCCTAAAATGGAGGAAGGAGGCTTATGCCCAGCAGTGGGATAGTAACAGGCCGTTACTTTACACGCTTTCCGGTGAAAGAAAACACTGTGAGGAAACCTCCTTATCTCTAGAGATTTTTGGGAATATGTGTAAACTACCAATCCGCATTGGAGCAGTGTGGTAGGTCTTAGTTCCAACCCTTATCTCCAGAAACGGAGAGAGGGAGGCCTATGCCCAGCAGTGGGTTAGACCAGTTAAATTACCGTTATTTTGCGTTTATGGTTTATCAAACCTTTTGATAAACCATCATATGATTTATTGAAAAGCTTTTATTAAGGATTTAAGGCAACAAATACCGTGTATTTGATTAATATTTACAATTTACCCTTTAGGGAGAAAATCGTGATGACTGCATTAAAAGTAACGGCATGTTGCTACCCCATAGCTGGGCACAGGCCATTTTTGGAGAGAAACATACAACATACGACATACGTTGTAATGATTTTTGGTGGATATTGACATATTGACTTGTATTATTATTTTTATTGTTATGAACACAACACGCCGACATGACATGGGAAGGAAAGACAATAGACAATTATCATAGATGACAATTATGCCATAGACTATCTACTCATAATATACGTCACATAAAATAGTTGCGAAAGTTGAGACCTAAACAGGATGTTCGTCAGGCACGTAAATATATCCTGGAAACCGAGTGCGGAAGTGCGGTGGAAATTTTATTACGCCAAGCTTTCGTCGACTTTGAAACGTAATCTTTTTAAATTACTTTCATTTCCAGTGTCTGTAGAAATTTCTTTTATGTAAGGTGTTTGGTAGTGTGTTCTTGTTTTTTTGTTTATGATTTTATAGAACAAAATTAGCCGTGTGGTATCCGAGTAGAATAGACCACCCTCATTTCTTACCGAGGTGTCGTAAGAGGCGACTAAGGTAACGGTTGAGTAGAATAGACCACTCTCTTTCTTACCGAGGTAAGTTGACGTCAGGCAGGCGGCTGGTCATAAAATACGAAACCAAATCGTGTGACAACATGATTATAACATGTTCTTCCGAACCCACTTAGAGCGGGATAAAGAGAATGCTTATATTTACTTATAAAACAAAATATAGTGATATCTATGGGTTATATTTCTATGGCTATAATCCTTACTTCCTTACTAATATTATAAATGGGAAAGTCTGTCTGTCTGTCTGTCTGTCGGTTCCGTTTTCACGGCCAATCCGATGAACCAATATCGATGAAATTTGGCATAAATATTCCTTATATACCGGGGTAACATATAGGCTAAATAAATCCTGTTAATACAACAGGAATTAAATTCAGGAGGAATTAAATATGATGACATTCAACACGCCGTCTATAATAAACCTATGGAACTAATTTTTATTTACGATGTGTCAAAATCAAGTCAAATCTGTATTTACGAAGTATTTAGTAAGTTTTTCGGCTTACGTCAAAAGAGTTATCTTTAAAGAGTATTTATATTTTATTTTATTTTATTCGTTTACTGGACAAATTTAACTGAGAAAATTTAACATTGTGATAACAATGAATTATTAATATAAGTAAAACGGGTTATTTAGTAAAATAAATAAACTAATAATATTATAAATGCGAAAGTCTATTTGTAACGGTCAATGGTCAATTCGCTGAACCAATATAGATGAAATTTTGCAAAATTAATGTTTATACGGGGTAACGTATAAAAATCTTAAAAAAAGTTATTATTATTATTTTTTTTAATATTTCGGTTTTTGTTTATTTCATAAACCGGAGAAAAATATTTAATTAAAAAGAGACCGCCAGAATGATGTATGTTTTGGCCCATACCAGAGTAATAATTTTATTGTTGTTAAATAGAAAACTTGAATAGAAAATATTTGTTATCTTAGTATCAATTATTATTTTATCTAATATTTATTTATTATAGTTTGAGGTTATGTACATGTACAATTACTAGCTTAATACCATAATAATACATTAAAAAGATAGGATTTGTGGTGAAAATATAAAAATAAGCTATAATCATTTAAATTCAAGTAATATTTAATCATATATAATTTGTGTTGTCAAAAAAACAGACGTTTCAAGAAAACGCATTCTTAAACGGTCTTTAGTTAGTAGTCTATGGCAACAAGTACGAAATAAATGACTATTAATTGACATGTATTGGGAAGTTTTATTTAATTGAATCCCATAGAAATTAAGTCATACTGCTAATGAGAAAATATTTTATTTCTAAACACCATTTTTAATATTTGAAAAGTCATTACAGTTAATAAAGTCAAGTTTAACATATTTTCCGATACCTATTTTAAAATATTATGTTAACAAAAACATAATTTAAATTTTATTTTTCGTATTTATACTAAAAACGTTGGAATCTAGCGCCGTACGTATAGGTAATTAAAAAAAAACCAATTTGACAGTTGATTCGTTACGTATAAATGTTATTATTAAATAAGTTTTCTAACACGTTTCCAAAGCTTATAATATTTATAGAGATATTTAATTCCAGAAAACATTATGAATTTTTCATGTATATAAACTTTTTGTACTACTTTTACTGCGCTATTTTAATATATATTTCATGTAAGTACGGGTTATTTACTAAAATTATCATATTGAGCTCTTGATCAAACGATAAATCCATCTGATTCATCCCGGATCGATCTAATTTTTGTGATGGAGATATTTGAAGGTTTGGATGGTGACAGAAGCCACTCTTAATTTCAAGACTACAGTCCACGCGAACGAAGTTGCGCGGGTAAAAGCTAGTAAATTCATAATGGGTAAAGAGTGAAATTGTTTTGATGGTGAAACTCCAATGGTTGAGTAATATGTGTACAATGGGTGACCAATATTTATATTTCATTTAATTCTCAAATATTGGTCAAACATTTTGAACTTCTGTTTACATTACCTTCCCTCACTTAAGTTAAACATTAGATGATATTTAAATATAAAATTTTTACCATATCATAATTAAAATATCTGGTTGATCATGGACATGTGCTTAGTATTTCTTTAGAAGATATAAAAAAGATGCAATATGAAATAAAATGGACTGGTGATATCTGGACTTGAAATACCCCGTGAAACTACCTCGAATTTACACTTCTATAGTAAGCACGTTCCCATCTGAACTATTATAACTTTGCAGGTGACAGCACAATTAACCTTTGTTTTCTACTAATATTGCAGCAGTATTTGAATGCCCAACAACAGACTTAAAACGATATTTTTTTTAATAAACCCAGCTAAATCGATTTATATTTATCGATAATACTACTGATACTAAGTTTCATGAAAATCGTTGGAGCCGTTTCCAGAATTCAGATTAAATATATAAGATTAGCTAATTTAAAAATTAAAGATTTGTCTGTGACTAAATAATTTATTTCACAAGTGAAATAAATAAGAGAGACTATAAGAATCTGTAGTTAAATACTTAAAAACATTAAAATACAATAAATTTATAGAAAAATTCCGTAAAATATTCTCGACATTCAAATGAAGAAATTTAAAATGAAAGAAACATTACTTTTATAAAGAACTTTTAAAGAAATAGTGGGCGTTGTTTTTCTTTAAAGTGGAATGTAATTAATATTTAGACGAAGAGACACTAAAAGATAAAAATCCATTTTCCTTTGAAGTCTCATGAAAAATAAAATAATAATAGGTATTATCCTACTAATATTATAAATGCGAAAGTTTGTGAGTATGGATTTATGTTTGTTATTCTTTTACAAAAAAACTTTTGGACGGATTTGGATGAAACTTTACAGTAATATAGGTTATACATTGGAATAGCATACAGGCTACAATTTGTAATTATATTATGTAATATACCGATAAAAAACCTGGCCTCTGAGAGCTATGTTTGCATACGCTGCCTAAATCACTGAAGTTACACAAAGATTATGTAGAGAAGGATTGTTTGTCTTTAATAGTTCTAAATAAAAGTCCGCAACAGCATATATCTAGCTTTTATGTTTAAGCGACTATGACCAAAATTGTGAACCATAAATTTAATTAAATTAGATATTATTTTACAATGCACATTTTAGTATATTAAAAATATATTTATTCAAAATGATCTGTCATGAAACTTAATGTGGCATACCAAATTCCACGCGAGCGAAGCCGCAGGCAAAAGCTAGTATGTAATAAAAGAAATCAAATATATATGTCACATGTTAATAAGGGGCACAAAGTTATTGTACTAGAGTATGGGAGCTATAGGCAGGCCTCTATGAAGGAGTATCATGAAAAATAATGAGAGGGAAAATAAAACTCATATACTTATCTTTGTCTTACCATACATAAAGAAGAGAGACAGATAGATACACTCTCATTTGCTTTCTCTTTACTGGCTTCCCTACTCTAGTATAATAACTCTATGATGAGGGATCATCCATTTGTAAAACACTACACGTTAAATAAATATTTGCATCTAATTATTTGATTAATAGATTATGGACGTGAAAAGAAATCAATATAAATGAAAGAAGACTCGATAAAAAATTTGTTGGTTCTCTTCTAGCCTGGCTTTATATATATATTTGTATTTAATTATTTATTTAAAATGATATGTGTATATGTTTACCAGTTGTCTCTCGGCCATAACACAAGTATTAAATTACTTTAGGGATTGACGACCGTGCGTTTAAGTGCCAAAAAAAAAATATTCCAGGGTATATATTTTATGTCAGCGAGACCTTCTGACACAAGTATTCTAATACTTAATAGAAGGTCTCAATCTATATTTCTTGCTATGAATTTTGGTAAGAAATAAACATTTTTGTTTTTTTTTTTTTGATGTTACTAAATGAGGTATTTGTATTGGGAGTTTTTTATTCCATATTTTTATGTAACTCGTAAATCGTTTTCCTTTCCTAAAGTATGCAATGATCGCATAATAGCGCTTATACTAGGTTTATTATGATCCAAATCGTGCCCGGGAGAGTATTTATTGAAATTAACTATTACTACGCGAGAGTAATAAAATATTTTCCTGTTCGCATAACTAACTGTCAAATGGTACGTTCGCGAATATGGGATTGACCCTGTCTTCTTTTCTGTGGGTCGTGGGAATCGAACCCGCTGAACTTACACGTACGGTCATCCGAAAGTCAGAGAATTAATACTTGTGTTATGGAAGACAGATAACTGATAAATATTCAATTTATATAGTTTTAAATAATAACTTAAGTACATGAACACACCCAAAACAACAAACTGGGATGGGAGTCAGACCTGTGACAAAAATTAGCAATACAATTGTGAAGCCAATGTAAGAATACTAATTTCTATAAACTTCTCTCGCAGGGAATCACGCGGATTCAAATTGTAAATGCCACGTATTCCTTTTGTTGTAATTTTTTTTTCAATATCCGCATATTTAACCTAAATTACTTTTGTTAACCATAGATAGTAATAAATAATTCGGACTTTCTACGTATAAATAGGGGCTTTCCTCAGTATTCCCTACACCTCGTATTAATTTCGCAAAGCTGTATAATACGAGAGGAGTGTGTTTAACGATTGCATACATATTAATGTAGTGGATACATAAATATGTATTAAGGTTGGATCGATCCGGTATATCGAATAGAAACTGGAATTTTCCATATTTTATGTTAAGAGCAGTAGATTTTTTTAATCTCGACATATGAGTATTATTTCATGAACTAAAATACATTTCAGGGCTATATGGTGAGGCTAAGCTCCAATCTTTGCTCCAGTAAAGAGAGAAAATCTTTGACCAGCAGTGGGATATTAGAATGTCGCTATTAATACTACATTTATAGAACAGTTATCATCCTCATCATCCCACTCTAAGTGGTGTTGACACAATATGTTATAAACATGTTGTCACACGATTTGGCTAGGTATTTTACGACGGGCCCTCTGCTTAACATCAATTTAACCTGGGCAAGAAATCAGGGTGGTCTATTCTACTCAGCCAGATACCACAGGTTGACTTACCTTAGTTGACTTTTACGACACCTCGGCCGGGTACCATACGGCTATTTATAGGATAGTTATTATATAAATATACGGGTCACATTGCGATAAATGCCAGTTACCTTTGTATAAGGTTCGACCCGTGTTGCATCCAATGTGGTCACTTACTGACTGAATCGCCGGCATATTCGTTCCTGAATACTACAGCCATTATTATATCATCTACCCTCACTTGAACCGCACAATCCATGTAAGGTCTGTTGCACACCATATTGATTGATTATCTACACGCGATATATAGCTTACAAACGTTTACACTTATACAAAGATAACTCGCTTTCATCGCGATGTGACCCGCATGTTTATTTAATAATTAGTATGAATTTCCAAACTTTATAATCAACTATGGGACAGTTTTATTACAACTACAGTGATTTATAAATGCAAATAAAATCCATTTTAATATTGAACTTCCGTAAAATCTATGTCATTCAGTATTTTAACAACATATTTCCACCTACACCTATCTCTCTCTTAAAAGAAACATAAAATACAAAAGTAACCAGAACATCATGTACCAGTCATCTTATAAGGATTTCATACGCCATCACTCAGCTCTATTTTCCTGTGCAAAAGAACGTATACATATTTACTGTATTTTAGCTCTTACAACAATGGCTATATGGCTTATAATTCAGTACACCTGAAACTTTTCGGCTCTAAACAAAATGCTAAAATACTTTTAAGCCATTATGAACCTTAAAAGCAGAACCTTAAGAAGTTTACCTACACACCTTCACGGAATTCTTTATAACCGATTTGCAAAAGAACAACCGATTTCAAAGCGGTCGTAACTAAAGGAATTTTCTCATACGGAAAATAGGCAGAAGGCGGATTCTTTTCACGAAACGCCACTGATTTTGATGCTGAAACAAAGGGGATTACACGAGTGGTTGACCTTCTGGGTACAAACTCTTACGAATAATTGTACTTTTGTTGAGATACTTATACATTGTTATTCAGCATCACGAATGTACAGTATTCTTAAGAAAATGTGTAAGGAACGTTGTAAGTAAGTAAGTAGCGGCCTGTTACTACCCCACTGCTGAGAATAGGCCCCTTCTCTCCGTTATTGGAGAAAAGGTTTGGAGCTACGACCTACCACGCTGCTTCAGTGCGGATTGTTAGGTCATACACATATCTCCAGAATTCTCTAGAGAAGGGTTTCCTCACGATGTTTTCCTTCACTGAAAAGCGTGTGATAAATTGCAATTATCAATTAGACACATAAGTTTTAACAAAAAAAAACTCATTGATGTCTGCCCGGGTTTGAACCCGTGACCTTCTCGAAAGAGTCGCACGGTGCGCAAGGAACGTTGATAAATAAAATATTATAAATCAGAATGTAAATCTATCAATGTTTTATTTTTTTATACATTATCATCATTCTCCTGCCCTTATCCCACTCAAAGTGGGGTCGACACAACGTGTTTTAACCATGTTGTAATGCGATTTGGCAAGGTATTTTACAACCGGCCGCCTGCCTGACTTCAACCTGTCAACTTACCGCTCTTTTACGACAACTCGGTAAGAAATGAGACTGGTCTATTCTACTCGGCCATACGGCGGGCCAACTTACTTTTGTCCCCTTTTACAACACCTCTGTAAGAAATACTCAGCTTGAAACAGAAATATACTCAGCCGGAATCAACACGGCACATCCAATCAATTTTGATAATGATTCATATATTGAAATAACTAATTAAATACGAACTTAGTATAATAAACATTTTATCCTAAGGACATCGAAATTATCGTATTCCTAACTAAAAAAAATATCTAACAATAACAGTAAAAAATATTAAGACTACTCGCTTTGAAATCCCTTTGAAGTAGATATCAATTATTATTAGTTTCGTTTACTTATAGTAATGAATTCAGTTTGAAATTCAAATAATTCTTTATTCAATTAAACTTCTAAGCAAGTGTTTATGAATGAAATGTATGTAACACTAGAGTACAATTTACCAAAATTCAACAAACTTGTAGTAGGAGAGGCGCATGTCTAATTACAGACGCGTGTATCACGTCGTTTGTCATTTGTAATCCGGTGTACGAAGCACCTGTGATCACCCTATCTCACATTTTAATCTAAATCTGGGACTACATGGTTCGCTATATTAATTACTGAAAGAACAGAAATGCATTATATATATATATATCCTCCTGCCCTTATCCCACTCTAAGTGGGGTCGGCACAACATGTTATAAACATGCTGGAACATGATTTGGCTGCGTTTTTACGACCGGCCGCATGCCTGACGTCAATTTACCTTAGTCGTATTATAAGAACTGTAAAGGACTTTTAAATAGGACACGACCTTCAGTAATGAAGAACACGACAGAAGAAGAAGATTATACGATACCTCGGTAAGAAGAAGGGTGGTCTATTCTATTAAACCGGATACCACACGGTGGGTCAACTTGCCTTAGTCGCCTTTTACGACACCTCGGTAAACAATGAGGTTGGTCTATTCTACTCAGCCGGATACCACATGGCGGGTTGACTTACCTTAGTCGCCTTCTACGACACCTCGGTAAGAAATGAGGGTGGTACTATTCTACTTAGCCGGATACCACACGGATAAAAGAACAGAAATGCATTATCTATACATAGTATAAATCAAGGTCCCCAAAATCTGATATGTGATTGATTTATCAAGATCTACTGAACTGATTTTTATATGGTTTTTACTAAAAGATAGAGACTAGTGACTCTTGACAAAGGTTATAGTTAAGACATAAAACTGTTATATAGTATATTACGGTTTTATGTTAATTTACTACAATATATATTTTTGACACACTAATTCCTATGTGGGTGAAGCCGCGGGCACAGCTATTTTATATATTTCCAGTAAAAAAATGTATAAAGTGACACCATTTATTTTTATATACAATATACAAGCACTACAACTCTCTATCACAAACTCAACAATGTTTGGAAACCCTGCATGTATCAAGTATGAAAACTCTATATGGATAGTCCATTCTACATTTAGTATTATATAAATTTTTATTATATTTTCTATTTATTTTATCGCAGATTATAGCAAAATAAGTTTATAATTATTTTTGTATTATGGATCTCCAGAAATTAGCGCCTAATACTAGTAATTACGGATAAGTTTTGTTAGACTTTTGTTTAAATTTCATCTTAGATACAGGGATAATATTCAAAGACCAGGCGTTAAGCTTATATTAAAACCAAGACAACATACAAAATATATTTTGTTAAATGTTATAACTTAGTACACATACCAATATTAAAATTCCGCCATATAAACCGTCTCTAATAGCTTTGCGTTGACTCGCAGGAGGGGATGCATGTAATTTATATACGACTGAGTATCTGTGACAGGTGTCAAACTCTGAAATTTCCTCACATTAGATTTACCATAGAGTTATTATACTAGAGTAGAGAAGCTACCATCAAATGTGCAATATTACAATAAAGGAAAGTAGACTGGCGACTAAAAATACAGGGAATCCTAGTTCAGGCGTCAGTTTCCTTCCACAGTAATTCTAATGTAATAACGTTATGAATCATCAACAAAGTAGATATAATCAGTGTTTAAGTATAATTAAAATATAAACTTATTATTTTGTTAACTTAATGTAACCTGTATGTGAGTAAATAAATAAATATTCTATTCTATATTCTATTCGAAAGAGAAAGGTATATGAGGTTTATCGTATATCTCTTTTTGCGCGTGCGTAGTGGGCAAACGTCATTTTAAAGTAGCATCTTTTTAAACTAAAAATGTTCTAAGTATTAAAAAAAAATAAGAACACGCCATGAATATTTCTTTGCGCATGTGTGATGAGATAAAGATATACTTGTATGTAAAGATAGTTGTACAATAACAACAGTAGCTTCATTAATCATATTGATTTAGATTTCATTTTATTTGTGTACAGCAAAGCAATTGGTCAAGTTTGTTTTTTAAATTACTACATTGACTTCACATTTAGGACTTGTCTACCATGTGAGATAAATCTCTTAGTGGTTAGAAAAAATAATTGAATAATGGAAAAGGAAATTCTTTAACGTTTACTCGTAATAATATGTTGCCAATCTTATTTCTCTTACGTATAAAGGACAAACGACTCAAGGACATTGATATGCTCGATCGAGCAAACTGTTCAATTGCCCGAAACAAAGATACTACTTTGGTATCTTTTAGTTTGGAGACAAGTTTATATAAATTTAATTTGGTACCCTTTTGCCTTTTAAAATAGAAATTTATTAAGTTATAGTTTAATAAAACGACTGGCCCGTTGGCGAAGTTGGCAGTGACCCTGCTTTCAGCTCGGCGGGTCGCGGGTTCAATTCAGGCCAAGGTCCAATATTTTCAATAATAAAAGATCCAATTATTTTGCTATAAATATTGTTGGTACAAACAATTTTTTTTTTTATTATAATTTATTTGCTAACTTGTACTTGTAATACATACTAAATGTATGTATTTGAAATTATTTGAATAGTATATTTACTACTTCCCATAACACAAGTATTAAGTTATTTACTTCGGCGACCGACATCCGTGTCCCATTTATACAAAAAAAAAACTAGTTCATTTTTTTAATATTTTCTCTATCTATTTGTATCATATATATCAATATATGTAGCTTATAAAGGGAGTAACAGTATAAAAAAACATTAAAAATTCCTAATATATGGTATGAGTTTTTTGCTGTGAAATGTTTACTCAAAAGCTTTTGTTTGATATGACATTTTGTTTACGAAATACAGAAGAGTTTTTGTAGAATACATCACTGGACATTAAACAAAACGTGTTTAATCGTTAGCCAACATGAGTGAAACGATATGATAAAAATACACGAATTATAAATTTAAAAAAAGTTGATATCCCTCCATCGCAAGCGTAGGGTTGTCGAGCGTCGAGCGATATCGATCGCGCAGTTTTGTTTTATGCGGCGTCGTTTTTTATTGGCCGAATTGTATTTATAAAATGAAATATCGCCCGTATGTGTCAGACCGCGTGTCGGATGATATCGTTTCGCAGATCAAATTTGTATTTTTTTTCTAAATTTAGGTAGAAATATATAATATGATATATCAGATATAATTTAACAACGGTAAACCTATTTACCGTTAAATTTGATCAAATTAATTATTAGTAAATGCCATGGCTAAGTCAGTTTAATGATAGCTATGGTAATTGTATTATGATAAAACATCTTCTTGTTGTATGAAATTGAACGCTTTATCGTAAACTATATCGGGATCAGTATAAATATACTCTATGGCTATCAGAAGAAGTTGTATATATTCTATACATAGAAATAACCATTTATATTATACAATTAATCACGCTCCTATTCTTCTCTTCAAAATAAGTGAGATTGTAACAGGTTGCTATGATTGTTACTAGTATCTACGTGTTAAGTTTTTGTGTGCAATATACGAACGGTTTAACTTCGCAGTAATAGTAAGAGTATATTTTACATTTTAATAAAAAAATATAATTTTAGAATTGTCTATCTGTATGTCACCATCTGATTAATTTTTTTACTAAAGGAATACTTTTAGACTGACATAGGCTTGGATTTTACGCAATTCTTATTTATTTTTGATTAAGATATTAAATATAAAAAATAATCTTCGTACATTTAAATAAACTAAAATGAAAGGGTTAGTGGGGTAACATTCCTACCCACTGTTTATATAGTAACAGAGTTTCAAATATGATATTATGACCTACTATTACAAACACCATATTACAAAAACCTTAAGCACTTCGGCTCGTAAAAGGAAGAAACGAACATAAATAAAAATAATGTTCACACTCCTTAACGGATATTTTTGCGTCATAAATCAGATGTGTTGTAACTAAACAAATGGTGACAGCCCTGTTTAAATAAAGCAACATTGCACAAAATAATTATAACAAAGTTATTGTAGCACCTATGTTAAAGATAATTTTTTTAGAAGATCTAATACTGAAGACAGTCTTGGCAGACACTAGTAATATGAAAAAATGACGTAATTATTGAATTAATTATTCGATGTAAATTGACCACATACCACCTTTTGGAACTTTATATCTTTGTTACTAATTTAGATAGAAGTTACCGCAATGCGTGGCCGGACAGCTAGTATCTTTAATATTTAAACGAGTTAATCTTATACACACACACACACACAAACACGCGCGCACACGCACACACACACGCTCAGACATGTATAATATTTTAACGGTATGTATGTGATATTTTTATTATATGAAAATATATTATAGGAAAATACCCCGGATCAAGCCCCACCTGCACAATTTTTTTTGTTTTAATTGCATTTTTTATTATAGACGTTATCTAACTATGATATAATTTAATTCTCAATACCACAACTCACATTGATATAGGTGTATCCAGGTTATTCCTATGACAACGTCCCAAAGGAACTGCGCGAGTTCAACATCGTTTGGATTGTCACAGTACGGAGAAACGTGATTCAATTCCTGACTTATTCTGTTAGACTCTTTGTATATTGTAGGGAAAAATATAAAAGTAAAAATATCATCACTTTTTTAAATGTAAAAATTATTTCGCAAAACTTATGTTTACAGATTACTTTAGAATGCTTTATTATTCTATGGCTATTCGAATTTAATGCCATACACTTAATTTTTTTTTTAAATAGAATAATAGTGTATAAAAATATAATAATAGTTGTATAGGTATATAATTTTTTATACTTCATTCACTATTACGCTTGAATATATAATTTTATCCGGTTCGAAGATTGATCACTGTTTGGTGATAATATACCTAATAGGAATAACGTCATAATTAAGTAAAATTAAAATGCTTTTTACTTTGATGATAACTTTTCTTTTAAATAACATTAAGAGCCAACAAAACTAAATTATGTTCTATATTCACTTAAAAAAAAAAGACTAAAATTAAAAGTAACTGAACTAACATCTTGTGACCAAAATTATGGATTTAAGAAAATTTTCCCACATTTTTAGTGCTGGTGAATGTTATTAACGTAGTTTTTACAGTCAGTAATAAAGTCAACCTCGTGTACCGAACGACGGTTAAGTACGGCGGGTTTTTTACTAGTTTTTTAGAATATTTTTTAGTTTTGAGGGTATGTAAGGTTATTTATTTCTATATTATGAATGTGTAGAAAATATCCAAACGTCGTTTGGGTACTCAAAATGAAATGAGAGATACAAAAACAACCCCAAAAATAAATTCTAATACTCTAACAATTTATAAAAGTATTTTGATCTTGTTCTAATATCATCATCATCATCCTCCTCTTATTGACACATGATTTGGCTACGTGTTTTACGATCGGCCGCCTGCCTGACGTCAACTTACCTAAGTCGTATTTCACGAAATTTCGTTACAAAAGTGGGAGATCTGTTCTACTCAACCGGTGGGTCAACTTACTTTAGTCGCCTTTACGACGCCTCGGTAAGAAATGAAGGTGGGCTATTGGTTTCATCTATCTCTATTCTACTCAACCGGATACCACGCAACTTACCTAAGTAGCCTTTCACTACACCTCGTAATTAATGAGGGTGGTCTATTCTACTTAGCCAGATACCAGAAAGCTGAATTCGGAAAAATGTGATAGGAATTTTGTATAAATCATAAGTTGTCGTTAACCGAACATTTCATACAAGTGGAAACTACTAAATAAATGTCAATTGGAAAAATACACTCTGCCTGAGGCCTAAGTAAGTCAAAGATCAATTGACATGTAACAGTTGAGTTGAGCGAAAATCGACCTATTACGTCATTTGTCTCCTTCGAGAACCTTTCAGGGACCTCGAAATGAAACAAAAATATTTTTGTTAGTTTTCCTTTGGATGTCGCCTTCCTCTGAAATTTGATTCGAAGACGGCAACGGAATATAGAATTACATTCAAGAGAACGAACTCTTTGTGCGAAAAGGAAAAATTGTTTTAAAATTAACGTAGGTATTTCGATAAGGAAGGGGCTTGTTTTTGCTATTTGAGCGCCCTATTACATCTACGGATTTTTAGATGTACCTTAAACATATATATTTCTTAAGGGAATTATAATACGAAACTTTGATTTTCAAAATACAGTTCTGAATTATATGCTATGGAAGCTGGTTAAACTGGTAAACAAGGAGTTTTATTTGAGTAGTGTATTTGATTCTTTGAGAAGTCTTTTTGATAATTTTTTTTTGTTATTTCATACAAATTAACCTCTTTTATTCGAAATTTAAAAGTGTAAGATACTTTTGCAATGAGAAAATTTTTAATAATTTATGACTTGTTTTTTGTTTAACTTATAGTAAATTTGAGATAATGGCTATAAATAATTAATGCCTAGTGATTATATTTTCAGATACTTACGATTTGAGTTGGATTGGTTTAAATATATTATAGAAATTACTTTGAAAATGTTTCACAATTTTTTCTTTCTTTTTTAAGATTAGCATCGGATTAATGAAAAATAGTTCTAGTTTTCGTTAATAGTTTTAGTTCGTACTTTCAGTTACTTTATAATACTCGTACATTTCCATCATTTAACTCGTGTCAAGTAAAACATTTGTGACACTTTTTAATTGACGGAAAATTTAACGCTCATGACTTGTACTATAAAAGTCGAAAAACTTCTATAAAACTGAGCCTCAATCAACCGCAGTATTCAAACAAATCTCGTAACAAACGCTATTACTCAGAATACTTTCGCTCTAAAGCCGGTATAAAAAACGCCGAATATTTTGTCACGTACGTTGTGTTTCAAGCAGTATTTACTTTTAGGCCAGATATTCTAAAATCCATACATTATTTCAAATACACAAACGCTGTGAAACTTCATTTACTAGACTAATAGTGATTATTCAGGGAGAATTCAGCGACTGGTCCGTTGGTGCAGAGGCAGTGCTCCTGCTTTCAGCTCAGTGGGTCCTGGGTTCGATTCCCGCCGAGGGGTAACATCATTCTCCTGTCTCCATCCCATCCTTATACTTTATTATTTTATTTTATACTTTAAGTGGGGTCGACGCAACATGTTATAAAGATGCCGTTACATGATTTGGCTATGTTATTCACGACCGGCCGCCTGCCTGACATCATATTTTAAGAAATTTCGGTAAGAAAGTGGGAGATCTATTCTATTCAACCGGACACCACACGGTGGGTCAACTTACCTTAGTCGCCTTTTAAGACACCTCGGTAAGAAATGATCGTGGTCTATTCTAATCAACCGGATACCACACGGCATTCCCGCCGAGGGGCAACATTTTCTATAAATAATTTGTTTGTTCTTCCAGTCTGGTTGTATATTTGTGTTTAAGTATATATATTTAAAATTATTTATATATATATTTACCAGTTGTCTCTCACCCATAATACAATTATTAAATTACTTTGGGAACAGACGAACGTGTGTGTATATATCCCATATTTTTAACGTAATATATCATCCTGCCCTTATCCCACTCTAAGTGGGGTCGGCACAACATATTATAAACATGCTGTCACATGATTTGGCTGCGTTTTTACGACCGGCCGCCTGACGTCAACTTACCTCAGTCGTATTTTACGACACCTCGGTAAGCAAGAGGGTGGTCTATTCTACTCAGCCGGATACCACACGGCGGGTCGACTTACCTTAGTCGCCTTTTACGACACCTCGGTAAGAAATGAGGTTGGTCTATTCTACTCAGCCGGATACCACACGGCGGGTCGACTTACCTTAGTCGCCTTTTACGACACCTCGGTAAGAAAAGAGGGTGGTACTATTCTATTCAGCCGGATACCACACGGCGTCCATATTTTTAACGTAAATCTATCTTAAATAAATGTCGATTATTTCGTTAACAAATATTTCTTTGAAAATTTTACAAGGTCCTTTCGAGTACATTTTATTTACTCTTTATTTTCAAAGGGCAGTTATTAAGTTTACAGATTTCAGCATTGAAAATGTCGATGAGCAGAATTTAAAAACCATATAAAGATACAATTTTTTTCACGGTAAATACCTAGAAACAACCCCAGCTTATGAATATTTGAGATTGGATGTTTTAATAGCACATACAATACCAGTAGTGTGGTAATATATATTTTTCCATAATACCCAATATTTTGTTCTGTAATAACAGTTTGGTGGAATGAATCGTGCGACGTTTCACACCTGTAACAACTTTTGTTCTGTAGTTAGCAAGGAACATTTGTCGGAAGCCAGACCTATGATTATTCCATAGATTCCATTGACATCGATGTATATTGATACCCTGATGTTTTTTATACAGGTAAAAATCCCTTATGGGTACCGCCGCCCGACGGGGACAGTCGGCGGTTATGTCGGACTTGCACCGACTAAAACGACCTGTGCTCCACCACGCTGCCGATGGCAAAGACAGGGTATCGTCGTATACGTTGCCCCCATGCCCGACGACAGCTCTGATACCAGAGAACACCTCCTCCGGATATGGACCCCTTAGAAAGAGAAGCCCCCCCTCCGCTAACCGGTGCATTGGGAGCGCCAGATGCACCGACTGCCTCAGGGACCTGTAAGGCAGGCGTCCGATATACCCCGTTCGGAACGTTCGAAGATCCCCTGACAGGGTGGCGGACGATGGGCTTAGGCAAGTCGCTACCACCTGCAGCAGCAGATTGGATCCAGAACAGTTCCCGGAACCGCTCCACCGCCTCCCTCCACTCCGCTCCTCATTTATTCTATTCCCCATTTACTCTCTCAACAACTCAATGACACATAATATGACAGCCACAATGCTTTTTCATATTAATGACCAACTCTATGAAGGAGGTTGTATTAAAAACATGTTGTAACAATATTAAAATAACAAAGTCGGCAGCAGTTTTCATATTATTTATGTACGACACAAATCACCCATAACGATTATAACGATAAAAAAACAAATAACAAAGAATAAAATAACAATATTTTTTGTATAAACATTCAATACTGTTAGAGATACTTGAAATACGAAACTGAATGCGATACTATGTTCCAAGTAGTCACGCGATTTACGCATCATAAAGAAACTCGGATTGATAAAATGATAAACAAAGAGCGTAGTAGAAAAAAATAATATTAAAACCTACAATTATTATGCAAAAAAACAAATTTATTTTTTTTTTTGCAAAAAGGTTTTGGTGGAGTAAAATTATTACATTATATTATGTTTGATTTTCATAATAATATTTGTAAACATGTGATATACCACCACCACCATAGAATAGACCACCCTCATTTCTTACCGAGGTGTCGCAAAAGGCGACTAAAGTAAATTGACCCATTTTGTGGTATCCAACTAAGTAGAATAGACTAACTTCATTACTTAACGAAGTGTTGCAAAAGGCGACTAAGGTAAGTTGAACCACCGTGTAGTGTCCAGTTGAATAGAATAAACCACCTTTTAGACCAAAATAGACCAGATATTTCTTGCCTAGGTGTTGTAGAATACGACTAAGGTAAGTTGACGTCAAGTAGGCAGCCGGATGTCAAAGCCAAATCATTTGACAACATGTTTATAATATTAGTTAATTTATAGAGCCTGCTATACTCACGTCTTATTCTATCGAGTTAGCCTGACTACTTTAGCTCAGTACCGCCGCGATAACGTCGTGTAAAGAGCTCATGAATAAGCGCCTCGGATGGGAACGAAACAAGTCGGGCAAACCTGATAGAATAAGACGTGAGTATAGCCGGTTCTATACATTAACTATGACACTCACGACAGATTAAATTTAAAAATGTTTATAATATGTTGTGCCGATCCCACTTAGAGTGGGATAAGGGCAGGATGTATAATGTTTGTAAACAATGAAATGTGTTGTAAAATCTTTACGAGCCCAATGTACTAACCCTTCCAACCCATTTAGGGAGCATCGTAAAATGCTATTCATACGATTAGATAATTTGGTAAAGTGAACGAAAGGTTCGGGTTTTGTTGTGAAACCATAAATCTATACTCAGTTAGTGCTCGTATAAACGAACATGTAAGTAACTATTTAATCATCAAACTACAAGAAATTGGCTGGATGAGGTGGTGTTCGCAGGAAAAATAAAATAAATATAAATATATGGGACACTTACACACAGAGTCATCCGTCCCCAAAGTAAGTAACTTAATACTTGTGTTATGGTAGACAGACAACTGGTGAATATATACTTATATAATTTTTAATCACATACTTAAATACAAATATACACCCAGACTCAAGGACCAACCAATTCATTCATAGAAAATGTTGGCCCTCGGCAGGAATCGAACCCACGACCCGCGGAGCTGAATGCAGGATCACTACCCAATGCGCCAACGGGCCAGTCAATAAATGGTGGGGGTTGAAGCGATTACTTTATAACTTAGCTTATTTGGGTATTGCTTCGCTTTGCAATTTTGTCGTGGAGTCTATCTCCTGATGATGCTTCGGTTGCAGGGCGAAACGATTGTTGAGTTTGTGATAGTGAAAGTAGTGCTTGTGTATTGTTGTGACGGTGGTGGAGGTTTGTGCACGTGTTTTCACGAATCCTGCCTGTATCAGACATGAAAACGGATTGCCCACTGTACATTTAGCAAATATATTTTCTATTTTACTTCATCGCGGATTATACCTAAATAATTTTAGCTTTAAATTTTGCCGTTTTCGTAATATATTTTATTGCTGCTCTACTCCTATTTAGCGTTATTTTATATAATCTATTTTTATTTCTGTTCCTCTCCTCTTCATCTTAGCGTGCTATATACAGCCTATAACCTTCCACAATAAACCCTCAAAAAATTTTCAAATCGGTATAGTAGTTCCTTAGATTAGCAAACAAACAAACTCTTCAGCTTTATATATTAGTATAAATAACACTGTTTGTTACTACTAGTAGTTATGTAACTGCCTGTTACTATAACACTGTTGTGCCACCTCTCTGTGTTTTATTTTGAAGAATTGTTGGAGTTTAGACCTACCACGCTTCTCTAATTTGGAGTGGAAGGTTAGTGATAAAATACGTACTAATAAAATATAAGGAAATACGATACTTAATATATATAATATGTACTACAGTCTCGTTAGAAAGTCCGTTGTTTCCGTACTTCTTAATTAACCTCTGTTTGCGCAAAGTTAGCCAAAGCCATGTTGATTTAAATAGTTCACCGTTCCTATCTATATGCATTTCTCGCTAAATTTAGTATTATTCATGAATATTTATAATGCTCCGCTTCTGCGGGTTTTCGTAAATAAATTTATCTCATTTAAGATAAAATTGGCAATAATATTAGGAGAAATATTTCGTTGGTTGGTACATGATATATGAACAATTTTGTAATTATAACTGCGTTAAGCTGATCCGACATTCATTAAAATATCATGTATACTAATTTGCTGTAGAGATTGTTTGTTTGTTTGAACGTGCTAATCAAAGGAACTACTGGACCGATTTGTAAAATTCTTTCAGTGTAAGATAGTCCATTTATCATGTATCACAAAATTGTTCCCCTCTTAAAGTCCTAAATAAAAGTCCGCAAAAGCGTCTCTAGTTTTTAAGCTTAACCCAGTGTTACCATTTTTATGGTTATAAGACTATATTACGGTTTTAATCTTTCCACACGGGCGTAGCCGCTGGCGATTTCAAGTAGTTTAATAAACTTTATTATATAAACTCAAAATAGAATTAGCTTGTATTATTATATAAGTATTAAAGCGTAAATTTAAAAAGTTAAGTGCTCTTTACAATTGCCAAACTTTTATATTGTAAAGCAAAAAGTTTATCACCAAATATCATCTAACTCCAAACATCAATAAAACGGCAATTTAGCAATCCATTAAACACGAAAAAAATAAATTCGAAAGCCTCACAGAAAGAGAATTATCGCGCCAAATACAAACAAACTTTTTTAATTACACAAAATGTCCACCATAGAGGATTGAAGCTGATGGAACTTTGTAACTAAGTCCGGATTTTGTTTTTAATTATAAAAGCCGGACGGATTAATGATTAAAAATTTCACTTTCATGTTCACCGTTCCATAATTTTCTTCGTTGTTGACAATTTCGGAATTGAAAGCAGTATTATATTACTTTTGTTCTTTTTCAGTCATGAAATTTGTTTCTCCAGCCAGAAAAAAAATACTGAATAATATTTCTAAATATTACTGAATTCGAAAGACACAAGACTGTTTGCTTAGAATTTATGTCATTTAAATCTGTGACAAGAGTTTAATTCCTTGGCTTAAAGCGTGCGAACGCATACTCATCATCATTCATCATTCTCCTGCCCCTATCCCACTATAAGCGGGGTCAGCACAACATGTTTTGACTAGTTATTGTACGAACCGCCGTCTGCTCGACATCAACATGAGGGTGGTCAATAGACCAGCATAATAATGCTCAGCCGGATACCACACGGCGGGCCAACTTACCATAATCGCCTTTTATGACACTTCGGTGAAAAATGAGAGTGGTCTTTTCTACTCAGCCGGATACCTTATGGTGGACGAACGCATATGTTGTAATTATTAATAAACTTTCAATAGCGAAGGTGGAATTATGATTTTATAAGTTTTCTTACTGTATCCTCTATCTTCTATTGTTGGGGAAAGAATGTTTAGATCTTACGTATTGTTACAATGGATTGGTAAGTTAAACTTATCCCAGAATCTCTCTAGATATGTACGAGTAAATGTTATCCCGTTAAGCTAGAGTAAAGCCCATGTTGAATGTATGTATTACCGGTTTAACTGAGAAACTCATATGTACCTGTCAGTGCTTAACGTTGTTAAATTAACTTAAACTAATTTTAAATTAACGTTGTTAATTTAACTTTTATCTACAACCACAATTAACATTCTTAGTTATTACCATCAATAGTTCAGTGTGTTTAGTGCGAGTTTTTTAATCTACTCGATTGATGCTGCAACAGCGACATCTAGTGACCGCTGTTCCAACGCCAACAAAATGTACAAATTAGAGTTACGCTAACGCGATCGATTATTAAAAAAAAGTCTCACTAAGCACACAGGAGCTTATACTTATTATAAAAAACATCGTTGGCTTGTTAGCTTAGCATATTAAGTAAGACAATTCTAAAATTGTTTCCGAGAATCATTCAAGAAATTTTAGCGACAAATTTTTTATTACGTTTCTTTTTTATTACATAGTCTAACCAATTTAATTACTGTGAATAGCCCTATCATTAAACGTTTTAAATTATACGTCAGATTGTACTCTGTAATTGTTATAATAGGTATATAATTATTAAAATGCTTATCAAAAAATAAACGAGCCTATTTATGTTGTAAGGTTGTCATCTTGTTAATTAACATAGACAACATTTATTTTAGATGTTACTTTCCTGATTATTTCTTTATAGTATTGGTTATCAATTCTATGATATCTAATTGAATAAATATATTATTTAGTGATATAATGTAACTTTCTGTTAATTCACTCAAAATTCTCCTGCCTTAATCCCACTCTAAGTTGGGTCGGCTCAACATGTTATAAACATGTTGTTACATGATTTGGCTATGTATTTTACGACCGGCCGCCTTTACCTCTGTCGTATTTTAAGACCCCTCGGTAAGAAAGAGGATGATTTATTCTTATTTTTTTTCTTTATTTAGCTTAGCGATGCCGTGTAACTCTTTCAAGAGGGTCACGAGTTCAAATCCCTGGCACCAATGACTTTTTGTTATAACTTATATGTTTAATTTATGATTGCTATTTATTACACGCTCTTTGGTGAGGGAAAGATCGTGAGAAAACCTGAATATCTCTAGAGAATTATGGGGATATGTGTAACGTACCAATCCGCATTAGAGCAGCGTGATGGATAGGTAGCTCTACTTCCCAAAATGGAGAAAGGAGGCCTATGCCCAACAGTGGGATAACAGCTGTAGACCGTTTCTTTAACATTTTATTGTATCTAAACTATCGTGACTAGTGTTCATAGTTATAGTATAGAACCGGCTATACTCACGTCTTATTTTATCAGGTTAGCCCGACTAGTTTCGAACCCATCCGGGGCACTCATTCATGAGCTCTTTTGATTCGTGTAAAGAGTTCATGAATGAGTGCCCCGGATGGGTTCGAAACTAGTCGGGCTAACCCGATAAAATAAGACGCGAGTATAGCCGGTTCTATACACTAACTATTTTATTGTATCTTTTATATTTCACGTTTTATATATCAAATCACCTTTAAGAAAGTATTCACCATCGGCTAGTTATCATGTCCATAAAAACCTTCGTTCAATTTATGGTTCGGGCAAGAAGTTCCGTCTGTTAGCTGATTAGAGATACGTGGCTGTCAGTCACTTTTTACGTAGGTTGGTTTTTTCTTTTACATCGAAAACGAGCGTTTGCTAATGACCTTGTGTATCAGGAAGCAAAAAGATTTAACAATTGCGAAAAAAATGTTTTTTGAGTGTAGCATTCTAGAATTCAATTAATAATAAATCTTTTGATTCCGGTACTAAACTAAGAACAAACCGTCGTATGGTATCCTGTTGAATAGAATAGACCACCATCATTTCTTACCGAGGTGTCGCAAAAGGCGATTAAGGTAAGTTGACCCGCCGTGTGGTATACGGCTGAGTAAAATAGACCACCCTCATTTCTTATAAATGACAACAGATCCATCGACTTAGTATTTCATATAACATAATAATAAGACATTTTATATAACATAATAATTAAGCAAACTAAAAGAAGGTCTTTTACCAGTATTAGGGAACTTGAACAATTGGCGCTATTATAAATATTTTTTCTACATATGTTTTTGTTTAAATTTTTCAAAAAAGGTGACAGTAATGACTGTTTTTTATATTCCATAATTAACTTCCCTCACATACTATTTTCTTATGAATATATAATTGAAACATTATAATTTTACATCGTCAATTCCTGAATTTCATTCTACGTTTTTAGACATAAAAAATATTGATAATCTCTCAGCATAATTTGGGGGTCATAATAAAATTCCATTTTAATTAATGGCTCAAATCGTTTTACCCTTTATGATAATGTTGTTTAGCAACGTTTATGAGGTATTAACCCATAAAGCAGCTTACTATGTTACTACGGGATCTCTTTATAATATAGTATAAAAGCTATTTCGATAAGCTTTAAGCGCCCACATATTCAACATTGTTCGTTTGGAATCTTTGTTAAATTGACTGAGCAACTTCTCTATTTTACAACGTTTTCACTCTCAGCCGTGGTATCCGGCTGAATAGAACAAATAGTACCACCCTCATTTCTTACCGAGGTGTCGCAAAGGCGACTTAGGTAAGTTGACGCACCGTGTGGTATCCGGTTTATTAGAATAGACCGCCCTATTTCTTACCGAGGTGTCGTTAAATACCTGTGAGGAAAGTAGACATCAGGCAGGCGGCCGGTAGTGCAAACGCAGTCAAATCATGTGACAGCATGTTTATAACATGTTATGCCGACCCCACTTAGAGTGGGATAAGGGCAAGAAGATGATGACTACGTGGTCACTCTCTTTTTTACTGCACTTATAATGTTAAATGACATCTGTGATATTGAAAAGTAGTGAAAGTAGGTGGTTAGGCGAATTAGATTTTTTCCCTTTTCCCTATTACCATATCTTGTAACCTGACGTCTATTATTTTTTACTATGTGTTCACTCTCTTTTTTGATGCACTTATGATGTCAAACGATATCTGTGATATTGAAATTAGTGAAAGTAGGTGGTTTGGCCAGTTAGATTTTTCCCTTTTCCCTATATCCCTTCTCTCATCCCTGGTCAACCCTTCACTGAAAGAAGGACTACGCGATAGCTTAGGTAGTTTTCAAGCCACCGCAGCACGCATTGAATAGTTGTTTTGCATACATTTTCACTGGTCATCCTATTATCAGGTAAGTGGTTGACCCGCCCTTATACCCGGGTTCCTTTCGTGGAACCCCTCTGTACCCTCAAGTAAGGTTTCTGTCCGAGAAAGAAACGTGATATAGGAGAACGCTTTTCACAATTTACTTTATTGGCTTACCATAATTTTGTGAAATAATTTTTTAATGTATTTTGTTTAAAATAGAATGAGACTGTGACCTGTGATCCAAAGGTTCCCTTCCGCTTAAAGGAACTAGTATACAAGAGCATAATAAGTCAATTGTAAACCTGGCCAGCACTGACGAACCATATTCGCAAACTCCACGCCAATGAAATGAGGATGTTAAGATGGATGTGCGGTGCTCGCATTCGCGGAAGCTTTGGCGTCAGAGATATTGCGGACAAAGTCGTAGAAGCGCGTCTTCGATGGTTTGATCATGTGCTTTGACGCCCCCAGAGCTATGTGGATCACAGGTGTCTCAACATGCCTGTTTCTGGCCAGAGATCACGAGGCCGACCGAAAAAATGTTTACTTGATATTGTGGTGTCCACCATGCGTTCCAACGGACTACGGAAAAAGGATGCGCTAGATCATACATTGTGGAAGCAGTTTAGCTGAAAAGCGGACCCTGACATACGCCAGGATTAAACGTTAGGAAGAAGAAGAACAATGAGACTTTAAGTGTAGTATCAGAAGTTTTGTCTGTTAATAAAAATTATTTTGCTATACATCTAGTTCTTCTAATACTGCTCTTAGCTGACAAAACTTGATTCTTTATAGTAATATCATTGCTTTTATTTAACCTAGTTCCATTACTGTCAACGTTCTCTTTTGTTAGTTCCTTAATATGTTATTATAATTATATTACCTACCAATTCAAAAGTTATCATAAGCCAAAAAAATTAAAATTAATATGTCAAACTATAAATATATCGAATATGGAAAAACATCAGAAAAGTCACACTAAGAATATTGTTAATATGTCAAATCAGTAATTATAATAATATTATACTATTAATAAAACATTACATTACATTAGTATAAACTTTATAACATATAAAGTTTATGTAATCTTAATTTTCTAAACAATCTTTGCAACGAAAGTTAACGTAATAATATATGAGTAAAAATATAATGTACTAGACCGCTTATTTATTATTCGCAGTTGAAAGTAGTAAATAAAAACGACTAAGTTTATTCACGTATACCCCATTTGGATGGTTCTAATGTTCCTCAGCCGGGCCTAATTTAGGGGTGATTTATCTTAATGGCGATAGTAGTCTAACATAATAATACCCTTAAACACGAAAGCCTATTCTCTGCAAACATAACAAGCGATGAATGCAAAGTATAATATACGTATTTGTTATTATAAATACTACGCCGTGTGGAATCCGGCTGAATAGAATAGAACAACCTCATTTCTTACCGAGGTGTCGTTAAACACGTCTGAGGGAAGTAGACGTCAGGCAGGCGGCTGGTTGTAAAAACGCAGCCAAATCATGTAACAACATGTTTATAACATGTTGTGCCGACCCCACTTAGAGTGGGATATGAGCAGGAGGATGATTTGTTATAATAAATACTCTTGCTTCAGTCTGTCACTTTGCATGTCCAAAGACTATATGTAGGTAAAACGAACGTGGTTTATGAAGCTATGATGGATTTTGATATAGTCCTATTTTGTTAAGAGAATCTATGTAATGCTAAGTGTAGGAAGGCGGCAACATTCTCATTTCTTTTACAGGACACAGTATAAGAAATACAGTCACCACGTATCACAAAACGCTCCCACCAACAATACACTACACACACTACCACAATCTCTACGATAGGATAAGCTGCACGATAAATTCATAATGATAAATAAAAAAGTTAAAGTAAAGTAACGACCTATTACTATAGCATAGGCCTCTCGTCCGTTTTTGGAGAGAAGGGTTAGAGCTAAGACCTAAGACGCTGCTCCAATGCGGATTGGTAGGTTATACATATCCACACAATTGTATAGAGATATTCAGGTTTCCTAACGATGTTTTCCTTTACCCAAGGTGATAGATTGCAATTATCAATTAGACACAAGTTTTCAACAAAAAAACTCATTGGGGCCTTCCCGTGGTTTTGACCCGTGACTGTATGGAAAGAATCACACGGTCTCATCGCTAGGTTATCACAGCATAATGCCAAATAATATATGTATAAGTAACTGGGTGAACAAGCTTTGCTCGGCAATTTTTTTAAAGATACAAAAAATACAATAAAAAGCGGCTGGTAACATGTGGGAATCGATCCCAGGTTTTGAACTTTTTCGGTCCACCCGTTACGATAAGGCTATCACAGCTTTGCATTTGACAGCCCAAATATCTATTGCTTTCTATTCCAATTTAAGTAATTTTTTAAAATGTCCAAAAACAGGGAAAAACGATTTTTTAAAAATAAAACCTAGCTAGATCAATTTTGCTCCCCCAAAATCTCCTACATGCATTCCACGAAAATCGTTGACTCCGTTTCCGATATTTCAAAAATAAATTTATAGGTATATATACATAAAAGCTGTGGTAGCCCAGCGGTAACACCGTGCGACTCTTTCGACGAAGTCACGGGTTCAAACCCGTGCAGACACCAATGAATGTTTCTGTTAAAACTTATATGTCTAATTGATAATTGCAATTTATCACACTCTTTTCGGTGAAGAAGGTGAATCGTGAGGAAACCTGCATATCTCTAGAGAATTCTGGAGATATGTGTAACCTACCAATCCGCACTGGAGCAGCGTGGTAGGTCTTAACTTCTCTCCAAAAAGAAGAAAAAAATGAAAAAAACGAAGAGAAGAGGCCTATTCTCAGCAATGGGAAAATAACAGGCCGCTATTTACTTATATACATACAAGATTAACTCATTTAAATTAAAAAATAATTCTATCATAACTTCTGTACTAACAAATTTAGCAAATATAAGTCAGAACGAATCTGCCGCAGAACGAATGCTAAAGCGGATGATGCGGAAACGCAAAGAAATAAAGATGAGAGGGAAATTTAAATTAAAATGTGCATCAAACCAGACACGACCGAAGCCGAGTACACTATTCAAATGCGGCATCAAATGTAAATGACGTCATAAATCACTACGAGCACTTGTGAAGAGGAATATTTTACTTTAATTAAATCCCCGCAAGTCGAGGGTTAGTCGCATGTTTGATTTAATTAAAAAATTATAAGCCAAGTGGTTAATTTAACATATCGCGTGCTATGGCTGTAAATTTATGTACTCCGATTTTAGCGATTAATATATCACGTTTGAATATTATGACGGTATGAATTGGACATAATTTACTAAAATATGGTTTCGTGACATATTTCCAATTACACAGGTTATAGCCGTCGTAAAATTATGAAGTACTGCTTGAAATTAGAAAAACATGGGCAGTTGTGAATATTGTAATTTATGCCGTGCGGTATCCAGCTGAGTAGAATAGATCACCGTTATTTCTTATCGAGTTGTCAAAATAGGCGACTAAGGTAAGTTGACATGCCGTGTAGTATCCGGCGGAGTAGAGTAGACTACACTCTTTCTTACCGAGGTGTGTTAAAAGGCGACGAAGGTAAGTTGCCCCGCAATATAGTATCCGGCTGAGTAAAATAGACCACTCTCATTCTTACCGAGGTATCGTAAAATACGACTAAGGTAATTTGACGTCAGGCAAGTGACCGGTCGAAAATTACGTGGCCAAATCATGTGACAACAAGTTTATAATATGTTGTGCCGACTCCACTTTAAGTGGGATAAGGGCAGGAGGATGATTTATAACTGATAATAACAATTTACAATGTATTAAAACAAATACAATTTCGGTGAAAATATGCATCGTGTGGATACCTACATAACTCTGACAAATTCTCACAAAAAGTACAATCAACGTAGTGGGTCCCAACTCCAACTCGTCTCTTAAAAAGAATAGAGATAACCTGTGCCCAGCATTGGGATAGTAGCAAGTCGTTACTTTACTTGAAATATTACTTCATAACAGCTGTAGTGCACGGTAAATGGGGATAGAAGTTTATATTTAGATCGGATTTTCCGAGAACAATATCCAAAGCAACAATAGTTACTACAGCTCAAAGGATATTCAATTTAAAGATACGGGCACGTTGCAGTAAATAAGCTCAAGCAATAAGATTTTAATAGGAAGAGATTTAATATCTCCGCATCGCCTTCATGTTGAAGGAATGGTTTATGCACAATTATTTATTTTAATTCTAGTTTCACTTCTAGTTTATTATCATACTGAAAATAAATATAAATATATAGCACACTTATACACACGGTCGTCCAACCCCAATAAGTAATTTAATACTTGTCTTATGGGTGACAGACAACTGGTGAATATATATATACATATGTAATTTTGAAATACATACTTAAATACAACTACATACCCAGGCTCGCTGAATAATCGAACCCGCGACCCGCGGTGCTCAAGGCAGTATTACTACTGCGCGGGCTAGTGAAAATTATGAATATGCTACATGTATGGTTCAAAAGCTTTATGAACGAATTTGTAATTTTATAGACTTTCTTGTCAACCATATTTTAAACTAAATGAAACCCAGGCTTCGTCCGCGTCGAAATTAGCGTGTTACAAAGCTTTTTTCGCGTTAATCCTGACCCAGTAAAAATATTAGGACAAAATCTAAATATAACCTGCTTTGTACGCCAGTAAAATTCCCATCAAAATCTACTTAGCATTTCTGGAGAATGTATCATTAACCTAAATTTTCCTCAAGAATTGCAATTTTTAGTTAGTTTTTAGATTTTGAGAAAATTGAACACATAAAGACAGTTTTTAGAGAGTTTGTTCTATAATATGTATAGATTATATTATATTTATATTGTAATTTTTTTTTAATAATTTATAAAAGGGTTACCAACTACAAATTATCATTCGATACATCATCTTTCCTATGTTTCTAAAGTACAGTGCAACATTTCCTTGCTATCATAATTATAATTATAAAGAGAATATATTTGAACATTAATTTAAAGTTAGGACACACGTTGTTGAAGTGGTATACAAACTGCCCTTATAACCACTACTATCCACACCCTCTCGGAATCTAGCACCTACTTGAATCAGTAACATTATTCCACTTTATGGTCATTATGTGTGACAACGGTTTATATAGCCTGAATATTTAGATAGAGTGGCCATTTCCAAACTCGGACCAAACAGGCCGTTAGGAAATTTCGCTTTCTATTCTGGCCTTTTTGAATTAAAAAATAAATGACCGATATACGCCGATATCGCTTTTTCGTTTTTACTCTTTTTCTTGTTTTTTAAGATTAGATATGCATTGTTGGATGACACCAATTAAGCCAAACCATTTTAATCCAATTTCACAAACAGCGCATCTGATATTAATTCTTGGTAGTTGTCCACTTTAATTAGCCTTTATTGTAATTAATTATTAATATTAAAAAAAACAACTTTTGAAATAGTCAGAAAAAAAAAGATTTAAAAAAAATCGATTATTTCGTAACAAAATAATCAGGATTAAAAATAATTAAAGGGAGAAAAATCGATTATTTATTAATCGATTTTTTCTACTCCAAGTGACATCCCTAATAATATGTATATTAGAATTAAATTTTGTGCTTATCTTGAAAAAGCCAGTCAAGCTCCTGCCCTTATCCCATTCTAAGCAAGGTCGGCCCAACATGTTATAACAATATCGCCACATGATTTGGCTACATATTTTACGATCGGCCGCCTGCCTGACGTCAATTTACCTTAGTAGTACTTCACGACAACGGTAAGATAGAGGATGGTCTATTCTACTCTACCGGATACCACACGGTGGGTCAACTTACCTTAGTGACCTTTTACTACACCTCGGTAAGAAAAGGATGATCTATTGTACTCAACCGGATACCACACGGTGGGTCATCTTACCTTAGTCGCCTTCTACGACACCTCGGTAAGAAATTAGGGTAGTCTACTCACAAAACAGCAAGCAACACAATGTAATATTTTGTTTTTGTTGTTGGTATTTTTTTTTACCTTCATTTACAACATTTTACGACACATTCAAAATTTTCTTTTTATATTAATTCTTGTTATTACTGTTTCTCTCTGTATGTGAACTGTTTGTTTTGTATAGTGGGAATGAATATATTTTATATTCTATTCTAAATTATGTATAACAGATGATATGAGTATGACGAATAAAAGTAAACATTGAAATATATTATAGAAAAATATATAGTAAGAATTTGATCGTTCGAGCACGAGCATTATATTGATATATTTTTTATAAACCTGCGAAGTTCGTTGAACATAAATAACTTAGGCATCATCACTACATATTATAAAACAAAGTCCATATTTCCGTATGTACGCATAAAACTTTAAAACTACGCAACCGATTTTGATGCGGTTTTTTTTAATAGATTGAGTGATTCCAGAGGAAGGTTTGTACGTATAATAACATTCAATACGAAGTAGAGAAATACTGTAATTTTTGAGGTTTCTGTAAATAATTACATTTTTTTCCGCTTACATTGCAAACGCAGGCTAAACCCTACGAGATTTATCAAAATGATGTACTAAGTATTTGTACACCTTAAAAAGGTCTACAGAAAAGTCCGCGATGGTATATGTCTATCTCTTATGGATAACCCACAATAGCAGTTTTTTTCATTTACTTTTTACGAAAAATGATGCCTTATGTTCAAAGCAATTTTTATACAATACAGCATTAATCCTTATCCAATTGACTACCTTAAATAAATTGTTGATTTAATATAGATCAATATTGCCGTTTACAGCATGTAATTTAAGTGAACATTTTCGGAGATATTACAGATTTAAAATCCCGCGAGGAGGCCGCGCTTAGACCTATAAGCACTTCGAATCTTTTAGAGTTTGTTTAAAGACACTCTGTAATTAATTGTTAAAATAAAATACATAGGTAAAATGTAAAAGTAAATAAGTAAAAATGTACTATATGAGTTTAGATATTCCAAAGATAGCAGGAAATCGTCTTGGTATAGGGAGAGGAAATTGTTTTTCTCCAAATTTAACGCTTGCGGGCCTCGGGCAGTAATGAAAAAATCAAAACTACTGGATCGATTTTAATCATTTTTTTTACACTGACTGACATGGGATATATATTTTATACCCGTGCGAAGCAAGGGCAGGCCGCTAGTTTAAATTAAAACGTGATATGTGTCAAGCGTGAAACTGTCATTGAAAATAACATATATTCTTAAGAAGCATGTTATGGAATAAATGGTACGGGAAAATATTAAATATATAATTCTCTTGACATTTTCTCGGCAGCTATCTCGCTCAAAAGAGACTATCTTGATTATAAATGATATTAATGTCAAATACTTTGCACGATGTCCGTTCTTGCAAATAAAGCTCATTTCATCATCTTCCTGCCCTTATCCCACTCTAAGTAGGGTCGGCACAGCATGTTTTAACATGCTGTAACATGATTTGGCTGCGCTTTTACGACCGGCCGCCTGCCTGACGTCAACTTATCTCTGTCGTATTTTACGACACCTCAGTAAGAAAGAGGGTGGTCTATTCTACTAAACCGGATACCACACGGTGGGTCAACTTACCTTAGTCGCCTTTTACGACACCTCGGTAAGAAATGAGGTTGGTCTATTCTACTCAGCCGGATACCACACGGCGGGTCGACTTACCTTAGTCGCCTTTTACGACACCTCGGTAAGAAATGAGGGTGGTACTATTCTATTCAGCCGGATACCACACGGCGTGCAAATAAAGCTCATTTAAAGGAAAAAAAAAATGTTTAACTTTTTAAATACTTGTAATTAAGATAAATATTTAATGGAGTACAAAAGCTTTTTCTTATTTTATTAACAACAAAAATGTACAAGTTATATCTATCCTAAATTACTCACGCGCTAGGACTATACAAATCATGCCCACGTGGAATGGTCCCAATAATGCTGGCAGCCTTTCCGCGCTAAATCGCTAAGTTGATTATTTGTGCGAAAAAGGAGCCAGTCCTATTGTCAACTGAAGAGGCAATTATCCGGGGTATTAAAACGGATAAAAATAATTTCGCACTTTGACTCCATGGTCCTAGGGTCTCAACTGCAAACGGCACAAATATATAACTCTCGATGAGAGATGCATACTTCCGCAGTTTGCCGGATTCGGCCATTTCTGCCGCAGCTCCCGTCTTGACACTCCATCCCGTTTCCTTGTTACGGGACCAGGCTAACGTATCAACGCTGGGTTGCGTTCCACATAAGGGCCCATTAGGGATTTTTTTTTATGAACCAATCCTAATTATATGTAAATAGCAGACTTATATATTAACAATTGATTTACTAGATAACCGTATGTAATCCAGAAAGAAGTTAAGGATACAATAGAAAGTGAAATAAAAATGCTTTCACATTATATTTACAAGTATATAAGATTTTATTTGACTCGTATGGTCTGGCAAAGGTATAATCTTTGACGTGCTAAAAGGTTTCGTATTAGGTCAATCAAAATATGACACGGATTTTAACCAATTAGATAATGATGTGCGTCAGGTTACTCCATTGTTCAAGTCACCTTTATTTTTATACTCTAATGAAACCTTTTACTGAAAGAAACGAGGGAGAGTCCCACCCTTAACCCTCTATAGCTACAGCTATGTACTACATAACTTATTTTTTAATGCAATGTATCAAATTTAGCATGTTTGACTTTTTTGTGCTATTACGACATAATGACGTGAGTTTAAACTTTCTAAGGATTCTAAGGGGAAGGGTTCTACATTCATTTTCATATTTATGTATATATCTATATGTATTTTTTTATAAAAAAAAGTATATTAAAGTTTTTTATTTAACTTTTTGGTCATAAGACCTGTCGTATTGGGTCAGAAAGTTGGGTGATGAAAGAACAGTGCATACAAAGAAGATGAGAATATTACGGTGGAAGAATGGTGTGACTAGACTGGATAAAATATAAAACGAGTGTATTAGGAGAAGTCTGAAGCCGTGTGGTATCCGGCTGAGTAGAATAGATCCCCTCATTTCTTACCCATGTGTCGTAAAAAGCGACTTAGATAAGTTGACCCGCCGTGTGGTAACCTGCTCAAGCAAGGAATGAGGGTGGTCTATTCTACTCAGCAGAGTAGAATAGACCACCCTCATTCGTTGCCAAGCTGTCGTAATAGGTGACTTAGGTAAGTTACTTAGAGTGGGATAAGCGAAGGAGAATGAATGAATTATAGTTTTTTTTTTAGTTCTATTTTAAATCAATTATTAGGGCTGATATTTATATTAATAATTATTTAATATAAAATAACACATCAAACAAAACAAATAGTCAACAATAAGTGTAGTTTACAAAACCCTCCTAAAACTACGAACATTAAATTATTAAAAAAATTCTCCAATCATCAAGTTTTTTTATATCTAACATCTAACATATACATCTGCATAATTAACAGTATAATATCTATCAAGTTCAATTTTCCGGTATACAAAGAAGAATGAGTTAAAACTGGCATCATTACTTTATATCTCGTATTATAAAATATAAAGCAAAATGATTGGTATTTTCTAGCAAAATACTTCTACCATTCCTGCCATTATTGTATTTGTCAACTCGGAATTTCTTTGAAACTGGTTCAAAGGAGTTTCAAATATTTCCCAGCTTCAATAGCATTTAAATTTCAAACAAAGGATATCAAAATGCAGTGGATTGTATTTGATTATTACCTATTTTACTCTTCATTACCCGTACTAGTTATAAAAGTATTTAGCAGATATGTAAGGAATAAAAAGTTACACATGGATATAATAATTGTAAAATAAGATAACGATTATTATAAGATATTAGTAGAGATGTGCTACGAAAATGTTAATGGCCACGTTATCGTGAGAAATACCTAATGTTATTTGCCTACCTAATTCCTGATTATAGCCCTACTAGTCAACAAGTGACTACCTAATATCCTATACTTTTGTAGCTATGCGATCATTTTATTCGCACAGATTAATATATCATCAGTATAAGAGAGGTATAGTACTATTAGTGCTTATCAGCTTATCAAAGCTTAAATTCTTACAGGCGTTTATACTCCTTTGGTAAAGTACTAAGGAAAGAACAATTTCTTTTAACTTTCTACGGAGCAATAGGTATTGGCATATGAGTTCTTATTTACTCAAATATACAATTTCAAAAAGATTAAGATCAAACGGAAATACTATAAGACAAAACGGCTTAAGATATTTATCTTAAGCCGTTTTGTCTTATAGTATTTCCGTTCCTTTCATACGATTCATTTTTGACTTAAAGACCTAGTACTAATTTGAGGCTTTTATTTACAAGACCTAGCATAATTAGTAAACTACCAAGACGACAGAAATCAAAGGAGTTTCAACCAAAAGTACCGCGTCGCGTTAAATGAGCTCACAGCAAAACAAAGAATAGGTTAAAAAAGGGAATGGGAACACGGCCTGGGGGAGTTAATTTGTCCCTTTCACGTCATGTTCCGCCAGACTTTTCATTAAACGCTTGTACAAATTGGAAGCATAATGTGGCTCTAAAGCAAAAAAGAGGGTGATCAAATTTTGACGCCATTGATGTTTGTTAATGGGTGATGCGGTAGTCTTTGTAGTATCAAACCTCCAGATCGATATTATTCTCTTAACGCACTGATGTTCTATGAAAATAAAGATTTTATGATTATTTGGTTTATTTTATTTTTATTTTATTTATTAAGGAACATCAACATATTAAACATTTATTAGGCTACATACGAAAATAAGAAAACGTCTGATACATGTACCCACTAAAGAAGTTCACAGCATTGTCTGGACGCTTCACTGTCAACTATTAATTAGACTAAGTACAAAAAAATATAAAACTTAAAATTAAAAAAAAAATGGAATGCAAACAAAGGAAGGAAACAAAGGAAAGGAATGCCCTATCTAAAAAGTTAAAATTTAAAGTATTATAAAAAAGAAATTTAGTTAAATATATATATACTTAAATGCTAAGCCAAGTGTTTATGTATGTTAATTTTAAACTTCGCTAGACTATCATAAAATATATCAATTTTTGTGTAATTATATGTAGGTTCAGAAGGCATTACTATCATGACGAAAATCTGTAACTTGGTCTGGAGTTAGGGATGTTGGCCAGTAGATTGGACTAAGTCAGTTCTTATGCGAAGATCCATATCAAAAATTTATGGTACTGACTCACGAGGAGACTGTAAACAGACCTACTGTTTCGAATAAAATAAAATGCTTTATATTGTATTGAGGCTAGGGTTTCAACATGATTGAAAATCAAAAATAGGTTAGATCAAATAAGAAACCTACAAAGTAAATATGAATATAATTTCAATTTATACAATGATTTATTCTAATGATACTCCCGCATTTTGCCACAGTCAAATTCATACGGCCTAGATAAATGTTTTTCATAGCATTTTTATAACATTGATTTTAATATGATATTACAAATTCTTGAAATGCCGTGTGGTATACTGCTGAGTAGAATCGACCACCCTCTTTTTTACCAAGTTGTCGTAAAAAGCGACTAAGGTAAGCCGACCCGCCGTGTGGTATACGGTTAAGTAGAATAGACCACCTTCTTTCTTACCGAGGTGTAGTAAAAGGCGACAAAGGTAAATTGACCTACCGTGTGGTATCCGTTTAAGTAGAATAGACCACCCTCTGTATTACCAAGGTGTCGTAAAATACGACTAAAGTAAGTCGAATCCAGGAAGGCGGCTGGTCGTAATACGAGCCAAATCATGTGACAACATGTTTAAAACATGTTGTACCGCCCCCACTTATAGTGGGATAAGGGCAGGAGTATCATTACAATTTCTTGATAACTTCTATTGGGTTTTCAATTCATCTTTTTTTCCAGTCACATTCAGGAGTCTTAACACACGCAGACTCGAATTGCTAGGACATAAAAGCTTAACTGCTGTAGCTAATATTAGTGCGTATATTAATAAAATCTTTCTCAGTATAATGTTCATCCGGGCATAGTATTACTCGGGACGGATAATCATAAACGAGGTCATGTTAGATCCGTCCCTTCATTTTGCGTAACAGGATAAGTGAAATCATACCAGCGAAGTGCCAGTCAAAATTGACTAATACTTATTTATTAAGAGTTTAAATACTGTGATACAACTGACCCCATATATAACCTCTTTATTCGCTGTTACTCTCACAGTGGCAATGGCCAGCGACAGTTAAAATCTTAATAATTTGTAACCTACGAATCCGCATTGGAGCAACCTTGCGGTCCAATCCTTCTCTTAAAAATTGAGAGAGGATACACAGCAGTGGGATAGTAACAGACCGTTACTTTTATACAAGTGTAACGTATATGATAAAAAATCCCGTTTTTCCTTCGAGAGCCAGTACTTACACAATATAACTGAGGTTAGCTTAAAACATCATTACGCCATCATTCTTTTACCCTTATTAAACTATAAGTAGGGCAACATGTTTTTCGCCAACTCTGGCGCTACTCCTTTTATATACATGTAATACTTCACACAATCCATCGCTTTGTTGTTGTTGTGTTGTTTGTTGCAAGACTACCTCTAGTCACATATACATCTACATTATAATTAACACTCGTTGGGTGACATGATTTTCATCCCTCCTCATTACATGTCCATACCATCTTAATCATGAACTTCCCGTCTTTTCTATAATGGTCACAACTTTTAGACTTCCCCTTATATACTCGTTTCATATTCTAACCAGTCTTGTCACACCACACATCCACCTTAACATTCTCATCTCAATTGTACTACTCAATACTTCCATCTTTTTCATTGCCCGATATCACGGCAGGCTTATAACCGTTTTATAAATTTTGCCTAGATTTTAGACGTACAACTTACGAATAAAAAAAGATGGCTTATTTTTCCTACTTTTACAATCAAAGAACCTTTCAAATATTTTAAAATTTAATTGTACATATCACACAGACTAACGTTACAATACAAATGTAATTTTCAAAACGGCGGCTCCCTAGATTTAACCAAACCGACGCTTCGAGCCAGCAAGCCGGAAATTAAACAGGTTGAAGTATCTAACCATCTTACGACGCATTTCAGTACGAATTGAATTAATAATAATATTCTTGTTTATTGACTCGGAAAAATCTCAGATCATATCCGTACCAGGCGTGAATATTTGGATATGTTAATTTACGTCCTTTTTATGCTTTATCGTATTAGACATTAGTATTGCCTAATTTATATGGTGAATATTTCAGAAGTTGATAAGTCTTTTATGTCGCACACACCAATTTGAGAATATTTAAATAACTCTCTTAAACATATACTAAACGTAAACTTATTTATGGCTGCCAAGTGTGGTCAGTGCGAGTTTTTTTAACCTATTCGATCCCGTTAGCGTAAGTCTTGTATGACGCTTCAACAGCGACATCTAGTGACAGCTGTTCCAGATCCTTTCAAGTTGGCGTTACGCTAACGCAATCGAGTAGGTTAAAAAAACTCGCACTAAGCACACTAAAAAGCGTGATTTTTCGACTTGTTAAGTTATTCACGCCTGGTAATAATATAATTTTAGGAGATTATGACAAACATCAATTTAAATTTTTGATTTAAAAATTTTGGTATATCTTATTGATATTTCATTTGATATAAACGTGCAAGTTGTGACTGTCTGTGTGCGTAGTGATTAAAAATGTGTATATTAAAAACGCATTGCATTGCATTATATAAAAATATATTTTTCATCCCTTTGTGCCTGTATAATAAATAAAATAATAATAGAGAAAGAATATTGTGAATTGATTTAATTACAACGTTAACAAAAAAGCTTTACTAACAGCCCGTTTTGAGGCTAACAAAAATAAATATACAAAAATGATGAGATAATCTATTTCTAACTCTACATAATTGCTGAGTATACAAAAAATCCGTCGAATTGTAGAAAAGTAACCGCAATATATCACTCGGTAAAAAAATAACAAATCACCCGTCCGTTAATTCAAAGCAAAGAGAGGCAAATAAAGGTATTGCCAGATTGATGTTTTGTCGCTGCTAATTAAAATAATATTCATTCTGATTTTAACCATTCTTCTTTCTATAAAATATACGATGATTAATATAAAAAATAATATAAATATTAACAGTGAAATTTACACAAAATTGTAACTCTAAACGACCAATACAAAATTGCTGTTTTTTGTTACTAATGTTTCATACTTGTTTCTTTTCTTTTTGGATAGTTATGAAAGTTGCTGGAATATAGAAACCACAGCAAAGTGTCAATTCATTTAGCATTTAATTTAGAAATTTATCACTGGGAATACTTATACGTAGCTCTTTCTATAGCATAGTGATATAAATCTTTATTACAATATGCTAAAATAATAATTTAAATGGATATGTAAAATTAATCCACAAAAGTTCCAACTTCAGCTTTACCAAAGGTTTGTGAAATAAAGCATTAGAATACACCGGTTCTATCTATTATAAATGGATCAATTTAACTACATAAACTACATATAAAATCATACATTTTATACATAATATTTGTACTGATATGGATATTTACAGACTCTTTCATCACTAAGGTCAAACTGGGATATAGACTGTACTAGATTAGTAATTTACTTTTTTGATACTTTTTTACACTGCAGAGTTATACAAAACGCTGCTAGTGAAAACGCTAGAATTCCACTTGTGTGATTATACCCTAATGTAGGTCGTTACGGAAAAATCGAGTTAACAAATATGGCGGCTAAGTTAAAAATAATGGTTTCCATTACGAACCTTCTCTAAAGGGCGGTATCAAACAGTATATTTTATTTGTAATGTATTTTTATTAAATATAGCCCAATTGTCAAGGTTATTATACTCGTAATATTAGAATAATACGAAATGTAAAAATATTTTTATACTTGAATTCAGCCTTTGAAATCTTTAATTATGTATACTAAACCTGTATAATTATCTCATATTATAACCCTTAATAAATGATACGCCCGGTTTGAGATAGAGACTAGACTTTAATGTGTTTGTTGTGGATGGTTAATTAATATCCCAAAACAACTGCGCGGACAAATAAAATTTTATCAAGGCTTTAAAAAACTACGTATAGAGAAAAAGTAAGTTTTAGATTAGCATATCACAAAGTCAGAATTGATGTCGCAAAACTAACTGGAACAGCGATCCCAATTTGAATCTTATGAAACTTTTCGAGGACGCATTTGTATTATGTTGAGAAGTTTTCCTTTCTATTATTAGTTCGAGACCATGTTTGTGAAATAACTTGATTATTATGTGTCACGCTGTTCCTTGAGGCGTAATATATGTTTAAACTCGAAAGGACACTTTATCTAATACTTGTATATGGTACAAATATACAGAAGTTACAATAGAATTATTTGCTGTTATCTAAGTTCGTTAAAATAATCTATGTAATGCTAAGTGTATGAAGCAGGCAACAATCACATATCTCATACATGCAGGATCACTGCCAATACTCCACACAATCACTACACACTTACTACCACTCACTCACATACCCAATACCACAGTACACTACTACCATAATCCATAATAATAAAAGGATAGGCTCCACGACAAAGTACGATTTTACGTATTACAGCATAATAATTCATTTGTAACTTCTGTAATGCAGATTACAGGAAAATAATTTAATCATAATTTCTGTAACGTGGATTACAGCAAAATAATTCTTTTGTAGCTTCTGTGCTATGGATTTCAGCAAAATAACGCCTGCTTCTATAAATTCATTACGAGTATACACTTAATTAACCCAGGCAGACACCAATGAGTTTTTCTGATAAAACTTGTGTCAAATTGATAATTGCAACTTATCACATGCTTTTCGGTGAAGGAAAACATCGTGAGGAAACCTGCATATCTCTAGAGAATTCTGGAATTTCTGAAATTAGCAATATATTGCCTACTTTAATTTGCACTGAAGTAAGGTTTTTAATTGCATATTGTTCAGTGTGCATATGCATATGTTCATGACAAAGAAAATATTATAAATTTAATTATTACACGTCACACAAGTCGTCTAACGGAAAGTAATCATTACAAAAACAAAGCATGTTTATATTAAATCAACAATGAAATGTTACACAAATGTTAATAAAGTTATAATAACGCAAAAGCACTTTTAGGAATTATTTTAAGCTAAGGGTTGAGTTAAATAGAAGTCGTGTTGTTATAAACATTAATAAAGCAAACGCGTTATTCAAGTGGAATGTTCGCTCACATAATGTGCCTAGGTTGTAAACGCCTCGTTTGGCATTATATTAAGCTCTTCACTGAATACCACAGTGACCACAGAATTTAAGGACAAATCTTAAATTAACAAGGCACTAATAATCAGAAATTAATTTATTTTTAATATTCAAATGAGTTAATCTTGTATATATATCATCTTCCTGCCCTTATACTTATACAAGTGGGGTCGGCACAACATCTTATAAACATGCTGTCACATAATTTGGCTGCGTTTTTACGACCAGCCGCCTGCCTGACATCAACTTACCTCAGTCGTATTTTACGACACCTCGGTAAGAAAGAGCGTGGTCTATTCTACTAAATCGGATACCACACGGTGGGTCAACTTACCTTAGTCGCCTTTTACACCTCGGTAAGAAATGAGGTTGGTATATTCTACTCAGCCGGATACCACACGGCTGGTCGACTTACCCTAGTCGCCTTTTACACCTCGGTAAGAAATGAGCGTGGTACTATTCTATTCAGCTGGATACCACACGGCGAATTAATCTTGTATATATATATTTTTCTGAATTTTGGAAACGTCTCAAAAATTTTCATGAAATTCAGGATGTAGGGGGTTTTGAGGTAGCAAAAACGATCTAGCTAGGTTTTATTAAGAAAAAATGTTGTTTTGTAACTGTTTTCGGGCACTGAAAAAAATGCTTTAATTTTATGAGAAAGTAAAGAATATTTTCGCTCTCAAGTAAAAGTCATGATAAGGCCCAATTGAGTAACGGGCGATCCGAATTTAGAATACTGGGATCGATCCCAAACAATTTTTTTTAACTGTTTTTAAATTGCATTAAAAAAATTACCGAGCACGACTCGGATACCCTGGTACTTATATTTAAAGTTAACTTGTAATTTGGTTTAATAACCTATCATTGTGAACAAGTGACAAATTAAAGCGCTATTTATAAAAGGAAAGTAACAGCCTGTTACAACACCACTGCTGGCCATCTCCGTTTTTAGATATAAAAGTTGAAGGTAGGTCCCACCACGCATATTGGTAGGTTACACATATCATCAGAATTCTCTAGAGATATGCTGGTTTCCCGACGATGTAGAAAAACGTGTAATAAATTTCACTTATCAATTAGAGACATAAGTTTTATAGGAAAACTGGTACCTGCCCGGGGTTGGAACCCGTGACACTTTTGAAAGACTTTCATGGTCTCACCTTTTGTCATTGTTAATGTTCTCGCTATAAATGGGCTAGTGATGAACACGTCAGGAAAATACATTCGGTCACATAAAAGGGTTCAACTTATATCGTCGAATAAACTACGAAATAACTTAGGTGAATGTGCTCTATCGTGTGAATTAAGGACTCATATGAACGTAATGAGTTCTCAGCCTTGAGAATTATAATATGTATTCCGAAATTATTTTGCTTAGTTTCCTCACCACACTGCAAATTTAGTTCAGCAATATATTAATTTTATGACTTTACGTCGTTGATATGAATAAAAAACAAATCAATGATAAATTTTTCTTCATATTTTCGTACTTTATATTACATTCTTCCGACAACACGGTGTTCACACAATAAATCTATTATAAAAATAGAACTATAAATAATAGTACCATTTATTGTTCATAAAAAGTATGATTATTTTAACACTCATATTATATTATCATTATCAGTACATCATGACTTATTGATGTAAAAATGACAAAATATTAACCAACTAACGCAACATACTCCTCCTGCCTTATCCCACTATAAGTTAGGTCGGCTCAACATGTAATACACATGTTGTCACATGATTTGGCCACGTATGTTACGACACCTCGGTAAGAAAGAGGGTGGTCTATTCTACTCAACCAGATAGCACACGGTGGGTCAACTTACCTTAGCTGCCTTTTACGACACCTCAGTAAGAAATGAGGGTGGTCTATTCTTCTCAGTTGAATACCACATCTCATATTAAGTAACTGACGCAATAATATCTGACTCAATCAAATAATATATGATATTGCGATGTATTAAACTGTATTTAATTAATGTGGTCACTCTAACTTTATGTGGTTGAACTTTTGTACCTATGTTTTATTTCGAAATTGACAAATCTGCGTAATCAGTAAACGAAATTTCATTTTCACCAAGGTATTATTTGTAAAAGAAACTAACCTAATGGTGAAAAATAAATTGTATGTGATGAACGTAGAAAAAATCAAATTTCTTACCTCATAAAGGTAAAGGGAAGTCTATTTTTAGTTCATGCTTTTACACTTATAAGTTCTCTATTAATGTTTTGATATATTATATATTGGATTGATGTAATCGAAAAAGTTGAAGACAGTGATGGGGGTTACTTTTCTTATCGTATATGTAATTACGCTAGTGAATTAATATTTAGGGCGGAAAAGGGGAGGTTTATTTTATCCACTCTGCCTCCTAACTCCGTGCTACACTTGTTTTAGGTCTAATGTCGAATCAATTCAATTTTGTTTATGGCTATGGCAATATATTATTTATTAGTTTTTGTATACCAATGACTTTGATAACCACTAATAGATCCACCACGCGTTGCTGTAGGTTAGTCTGCTTTTGAACTTGACCTTGTTTTATTTTAATGTAGGTTATTTCTAGATCAAACTGATTCAATAAATAAATTCCTTGTTGTATAACTATTTACATCATAGGTACACTTTAATGTAGCGCTAGCCTTGAGTCCTAGAGTAGACGTTACTTACGGAATTCTCGAGTACAAAAGTTATCATATAATTGTTTTGCTATAATCTGCATTTGTTTAAACAATGTAAATAACGTTAGGTAAGGGTGCGAAACCGTTCTTATACCTTATATATGCATGATTAATTACCGCACATATCGCAAGACACCACCAACAGCACACCACACAAACACTACAAACATTCACTACGACAATCGCAACAATTGTTTCGCCTCATAACCAATACATTATCAAATGATTTTGACCACCACTATTGATTTTCTATCCAAACACATGTCGCAATTTTAATTGAGATTCAATAAGCCAATTTCGATAGGTGCATAAACAGCGGGCATTCAATCGATTATCCCAAAGAGCATTTAAAATAACATTCAAAGCATTTCATTCAGACTGCATTGCGCTTACAATAGCTTTGTTCTCAGTGCCTTTGTCTCCTATCATTTGCACAATAGATGGAGAAAAATTGCCTCCTACGTTATCAATTTATATCATAATGGTTGGAGGATATATTTATTGTTTTCTGCTTTTGTTACCACTAATGACATTTGTTCTTATACAATTTTTTGCTAGACATTGGTACAATCGTATTAGCTTTACGAATATGAAAATTTTATAAACGCTTTATGAATATGAAAATTCATTTTGTAATACCTTGCCCTCTTCAAATCACAAGAGTGCTGGCTCCTTTTTTGCACAAAGAATCAGCTTAACGATTCAGCGCGGAAACGCTGCAAGCATTTTTGGGACCATTCCACGTGGGCATGATTTGTATAGTCCTAGCGTGTAAGTAATTTAAGATAGATATAACTTGTACATTTTTGTTATAAGAAAAAAAAATATTTTGTAATATCGATACATAAATAAAATATCCTAATACTGAGCCCAACATTTAACATTCCGTCATGTTGCACAAAAAAAATCTTTTGATGAATCTTTTACTCTTTGAGTATTAAACGCATATTTACAGACTATACGATCTATTTATTAGAAACACGACGTTTTGCGATTTGCATTTTATCAAGTCAGTTTGCTTCCGTTACTATGATGACAAATATATACAACGAAATATAACCTTAAGGTGCCAATTATTTAAATTGTATATTAGCTTGGTATCCGGCGGAATACAATAGTATCACCCTCATTTCTTACCAAGGTGTCGTAAAAGGCGACTATGGTAAGTTGACATACTGCAGGCGCCCGGACGTAAAATACGTAGCCAAATCATGTTACAAAATGTTTTAATACTGTGCCGACCCCACTTATAGTGGGATCAATACATCGATACGATAATAAACATAGCTAATTGCAGAAATTGGAACCCATCGAACGCTGGCTATTATAATCAACACTCCACTTGCGTGCCAGCTATCAACACAACCATCTTCAATCTCGTGCTTAATGACCATAATTATACAAAGCCCTAGATAACTACTGGTGATAAAACATGTTATACTATAGTACCATTGTGTGCGCAAATAGTTAATTTTGAAATAGGGTTATTAAATAATGTTATCTAGATAATTAATTATTACAATTTTTCATGCATTTTTTGGAAGATGGTGTGGTGTATGTAGGTTGAGATATGCGATTATTACTTTATATATTTACAAAATAAGCTGTGGTAGCCCAGCGGTAACACCGTGCGAGTCTTTCGAGGAGGGCACGGGTTCGAACCCGGGCAGACACCAATGAGTTTTTCTGATAAAACTCATGTGTCTAATTGATAATTACAATGTAACACACGCTTTTCGGTGAAGGAAAACATCGTGAGGAAACCTGCATATCTCTAGAGAATTCTGGAGATATGTGTAACCTACCAATCCGCATTGGAGCTGCGAAGAGGCCTATTCTCAGCAGTGGGATAGTAACAGGTCGCTACTTACTTATATTTACAAAACTAATGAGAAAATTATTTTTCTATAATCCGTGATAAAAGATAAACACAACAATACACAAACACTGTACATATTCACCACCACAATCTCAACAATTGTTTCGCCCCGTAACCGAAGCATCGTCAGGAGATAGACTCTACGACAAAGTCGCAAAGTCTGCTTTGCGATTTTGTGTATTGTTTGTGCTTGTGTATTCTTGTGTATTGTTTGTGTTTATGTATTGTTGGGTTATTGGTGTCGGGTAGTGCATGAGTTTTTACAAATTCTGTATGTATCAGGTATGACAACGATTAAGTACACTCTACATTTAACATTACATATATTTTATTTGTATTATGCACCTTCGCAAAGTAACGCCTAATTCCATAAATATTTACTTAAAGAACCAAACGTATCATACATCACATCAAAACATATCATATATCATATCAGAACCAAAGCCGCGTGCGAGAGTTGACGTGTAGTAATATGTAGTGTTGAGTTTGTGATAGTGCAAGTGTGTAGTGTTTGTGTATTGTGGTAGCGGTGTTGGAGGTTTGTGCATGTGTTTTTACGAATCCTGCATGTTTCAGGTATGAAAACGGATTGTCCGCTCTAAATTTGGCATTTATATATATTTACTATTTTACTTCATCGCGGATTAAAGCAAAATAATTTTATAATTACTTTTGTAAGATATTTACTTTTGTATGAATGACTAAGTATTCTATTCTAGTTTGACATCTAGTTGGACATTGTTTTTTTTTACTCTGCATTCTGAAAACCAGGATTGTAGCAAACAATTCTATTTATATTTTTCTTAAAGATTGACTTTAAGCTTGATCATAATATACATCTTATTCCCTTTTTTAAACTCACGTCGACCTAATAATGCTTACGCCGTGTGGTATCCGGCTGAATAGAATAGTACCACCCGCTTTTCTTACCGAGGTGTCGTAAAAGGCGACTAAAGTGAGTCGACCCGCCGTGTGGTATCCGGCTGAGTAGAATAGACCACCCTCTTTCTTACCGAGGTGTCGTAAAAGGCGACTAAGGTAAGTTGACCCACCGTGTGGTATCCGGTTTAGTAGAATAGACCACCCTCTTTCTTACCGAGGTGTCGTACAAAACTACAGAGGTAAGTTGACGTCAGGCAGGCGGCCGGTCGTAAAAACGCAGCCAAATCATGTGTCAGCATGTTTATAACATGTTGTGCCGACCCCACTAAGAGTGGGATGAGGGCAGGACGATGATTTCGACCTAATAATGCTTAAACCAAATTTTATATCCACCATTAAAACAGATAACTTCGGAATCTTATTCAAGTTGTAATGTGTAAACTTTTAAGGTTCGTGTACAAGGAAAATTAAGATGCTGCGAATATTGTAATTGCGTATGAACAAGATGACAAACAAACAGTAATGATGTTTTCCTATCACATCGTGTTTTTTTTTCTGGTTTTTCACTTGCTAATTGAATAATGAAAATGCGTGTTTAAATGTCTGTATCTTACATATATATATATATTTATATACGTATCATTATCTTCCTGGCATCAACATGTTATAAACATGTTGTAACAAGATTATGTCACGTATTTTACGACCGGCCGCCTGCCTGACACAAACTTGCCTTAGTCGCCTTTTACGACACCTCGGTAAGAAATGAGGATGGTCTATTCTACTCAGCCGGATACCACTCGGCGGGTTGACTTACCTTAGTCGCCTTTTACGACACCTCGGTTAAAAATGAGGGTGGTCTATTCTACTTAACCGGATACCACACGGTGATTGCTAATTGAAGTATACGCGGGTTTAACTGTATCTTACATACGTATATATTTATATATGTATAATATATGAATATAATTACAATTCCACTAATACTATAGTATAATGTACAGTGTAATGTACACTGTCTCAAAACGCACCACGTTAGTAACACGAGAGCTCCTTGGAGAAATCGGACGTGTAGCAACTTTGTTACTTGTTAGTGCGTTTTTTAGACTGTGTTTTACACATTTAAATACAGGCAAACTCTATATACATTAATTGTTCATCAGCCACTTCCCCTAGTAATTCAAGCTCCCCAGTCAAAATATTCTTTAACGCAAGCTTATTATCGCAACGTTATAACACGTCAAATTTGATAACTGACACAATGTTTATATACATCGGCAAAAATATGTTTCTTTAAACAACGTGCATAAATGGTAGAAGTTTGTACCATTTCCTTTAAGATTTTGGGACCGATAGTGCCGCTCCATGTTAGTTTTTTTGTACATGTGGAACGTTACTGTTCGTAATTTTGTATGAGAAAATGTAGTGCCGTAAAACAAACATTTGGTGCGACGCTTAAATTGTTATATTGAAAATTGCGTAGAGTCCGTTAAAATATAATGATCAATTCGCCTTTTGGTATCCAGTTGAGTAGGATAAAACACCCTCATTTCTCACCGACGTGTCGTAAAAGGCAGCTAAGGTAAGTTGACCCTGCGTGTGGTATTTGGCTGAGTAGAATAGGCCACCCTCAAGTCTTAACGAGGTATCCTAAAACGTGACTAAGGTAAGTTGACATCGGACAGGCGGCCAGTTTTTAAATACCTAGCCAAATCAAGCAACAACATGTTTATAACATGTTGTGCCAACCCCACTTAGAGTGGGATAATTGCAGGAGAATGATTGATGATCAATTCGTCTGGCAAGTTATAGTTTCAAATTCAATATTATCAAATAATTGACAAAGTAATTCAGAACTAAATGAAACCCTGCAAAGCGAACAGAGTTGTGGGTGAAATCTCCATCAAATTACTCTTTGTTCTCTGAAGAGTTTCTCAAGAGGAAATTGTACTGTAATTATACCAATTACCTTACAAATAGTTCTAGTTTAAAGATCCTTGCTTTTAGCACTTAATCTTTACTCTCTGACCGTTCGTTACATAAATAAACCCAAATCTCATCTTTGACTTTGTACATTTTAATGAAAGTCAAACTGTCTTTGAAATTTATGATAGTTTCGTTAAGAGTACTTTAGTTCCAACAAGTTCATAATATTCTCATTTAATTAAACATTTGATTTTAATTAAGAGACGATACTATACTTTCAACATAATATTTTCAATACTATACAAAGCGTTTACAAAACACATCGTTTAAAAGGGGATGTAGTCATGTATTACAATTGTAACGCGTTGAACCGGACGGATGTGGGAAAGAATACGTACAAATGACAGCATAGCAACTGTATTGTTACTTATATAGAGAATATCGCTGACATGTCCTTCACAGTATTCTGGATATGGATTTACTGGAAGATGCTTCGTTTACAGTCCCGCTTAGACTTAGTGTTCCAGTAACATACACTTGAAACCAAAGGATCGTATGGGCGATGTACATCAATGAACATTTAGTATGGAGACTTCTATTCTATAAAAGTTTCACTGTAGCGCGAAATAAAATACTAGCGGCGCCATCTCTTAAATCAATAAGGAAAATACATGCGTAAACCGTGTTACGTATGTATGCATGTATGTTACACAACTTTGGTAACTATAGCAATAATTAGGAGTCTTCAATATGATTTATTGGTAAAAAAAACTTTTGTATATAATTCTGTATCAGAGTGACGCAAATGAAGTTAAAAGCATTAGTCAGATGTAGACAAGTTTAGTAGGTGTATCTAAAAACAACATCACTTGTTTTCCATTTACAAAGACCAAAGCAAAGTGCGAATTTTTCGATAAATAGAAAAACATATTGGGGATAATCTTATTAAGCATAAGTTGATCATATTGGTTTTTAATACATTGAGCGATAGCGGAAAAAATAACAATTAATAACAACAGTAATAAAATTAGTGCGCAAAAGTTGATTTTGCTTGTTTTCCTTTCAAACTTCTTTTAATGGAGAGTTAGCAAGAAGAACTAAAAAAGGCAACGATATTTATTGAAATAACGAATATTTATTTAAATAGTTACGTGTTTGTACTTGAAGGTGTAAGTACAGAGAAGATACTAAGGATATCGTACTTTGCATATATAATGAGCAATTAATCTGTATAAAGCAAGAAGTACTTTGTTTTTACTTAGTGTAGAGATAAACTAATTGAATTCGAGTTAAACTTTTTAGTACAACATGTACTTACAGTGTTAATGTATTTTTAATTGCATTTTCATTGCACTCCGACGACGTTAAGCGGAGTATATCCGTTTTTGTACGTGTTATGAAATTTCTACTTAACGAACCTACTAGAAAAATATAAAAAACATGAAGTAAAAATATTTTTCTTTTAGTAGATAAAACTTAATTTTTGTTTAATATTACGATTCCTTTACAATAAAAATGTTAAAATTTTGCAATAAAAAAGAATGTGAATATTTTAAGTCTCAGGTAAATACACCTACCTGATCAGGACACTACCGGACGTGACTCCACCGAAATTGACCCCGAGGTCTGGGAGCTACAATTCCCAGATCTCCCCACTGCACAAGACATCCATTAGGTCACCTAGGTGACCTGGGCTTACGGCCCAAATACCGACACCTTTAGGTCACCTAGGTGACCTCGGCCTACGGCCGGAACACATACCGGGCTTAAGTGCCCGCGAGGAGATGCCCGGGTAAAGAGGAATTCCTCGAGGCCCGCACCCCGTTTACCCCCAACCGTAAACGAGAAGACCCTGCTGCTGAGGTAAATACTTTTATCATAATATTGTTTTGCTATAATCCGCGATTAGAGCAATTCTGTGTATTGCTAAAAGCACGAGTAGAGTGCACGTACCGTGTTCAGACCTTATACATGCAGGATCCATAAACCGAATGCACTAATAAACTAGCACGGCCAACACCGCACTGCACACATTCACTACCACAAACTCAACAGAAATTTCGGTCTAAGCAAAGCATCATTAATATATATCAAAATAGATTCGAAGACAATATCTTAAAGCTTTGAGACTTTACCTATTTTTAGCATTAAATTGATTTTCTTTTTTCGTAAAATATTTTCATTACTTTTATATTGTATTACATTTACGTATTACGGACCTTTGAAAAGAAATGCCTGATTCTATAAATAAAATGATCCAAATATATGAAGTAAGAAATCGTCGAACAGATATGTTACTATTAAACAAGTTAACATCTCGAAGCATCGATTGAGATACCATTCAAAGATTTAATAATAAATTCTTAATGCCTCTGGAAACTAGGCGCTGGGCTTTCAGTAGAACGGTTGTCGCATATTCATTAGTTCATTATTATTGCTGACCAACTCTCGGTTCAAAATATTCTATTCAGTGAGCGATTCTGCTTATTAGATTAAAAGTCAAATTCAAAAGTTTATATACTCAAAACATTTGACGAAAGCTATGGCATAAAAGTGATCAGTTAAGCTTTAAAATTTATAGGTCCTAAGTTAGATTCCTTTAGAATTAAAAATTATCGTCTCAAAGTGGTGAGAAAAATCTTCGAGAAAACTAAATGCTATATCTTAACTTATATCGTATTTGAATCTTGCAAAGATTTCGAAATTTAATTATATAAATTTACAAGAATGAAGATTGTGTAAATGGTTGTCCATCGTTAAACTTATGGTTGATTTAGAATATTGCAGAAATTTAATTTCTTCTTCTTATTTCTCCTGCCCTTATCCTACTATAAGTGGAGTTGGCATAAGATGTGTTTCTCTTCCATTCTGTCCTATCATTCGTCAACTTGGCGCTGTTCTTTTTATATACATGTCATACTTCACACAATCTAACCATCTTTTTATTTAAGAAATTTAAAGTATCTGTAAGAATTTGATGGTACAGAAGTTTTCAAATATCTAACATTATGGTCTATTGATCACAGAAGTATTGTAGATTTGGTAAATTTGTGGTGTGGAGCGAGACCAAGAATGTCATAAATTAAGAAAAACGTCTGTAAATAAATATCCTGCGAAATTTTTAACACGCAAGTGCAAAATGTTTTCAGTCCCGATAAAGCCTAACCCTCCACATAAACGGCTACACTGCGGACGTAGAGACAACAAAATTATACCGGCTTTAAGTAAATGCCTAAACAGGCGTTCCAGATGGCATTCAGCCCCGAGCGACCGCTTAACGCTTACCCAGGATTCGCTCATTTTACTTTCATAAGGCATAAAACGTCACGCTTATAGAACTTTTAACGTGGCCTCATAAATTGTTTAGAACTTCACGCTCCCTAATTAAATACATACATTTGCATTGTGCTATATTCAACTGATGTTATTATAAAGTTTCGCTCGCTAGGAAGCGCCCTAAGCATAAATTATACGGAAATGTTTTAATTCCGAGGAACGTTATACAAGTTATTTTTTCCGCGACGCTTTTTAAAATTTAAATGAGTACTAAAACGATTTTAAATATGCTTTGTTATTATGGTAACGAGTTGAGTCTTTTACTTTTAAGATTACAAAGTTGAAAAAACATTTTCTAAAAATAATTTTTATGTTGTAATAATTTTATTTCTTAGGAATAAATGTAGATATACGTAGTACGTATTCCCGACGGGCGTTGGGGTCCTAAGGTGCAGGAATGGTGACCTCAAAAAAGTCGCAACAGGGGAGCCAATGGATCCAAGCGACACACGATTGTATAGTGTGGAGATCCCCTAAATGAACGAATATGTACAGTGGACATCCACCGGGTGAAAATGAAGAAGGAGATTTGTGATTATTTTATTCTATTTCTTTTAGAATAGCGAAACAGTAACGATAGGTACTAGCTTAAAGTCCTATTGGATACCAACTTAATATGTTCTGTTCATAGGATATCAAAACTCTGAAGTATGTATTTTACGAGGTCACTACAATAATACACGGCAAAAAATAAAAGCTTATAAAATATTTGTTTTATTTATTTATGTCTTTAACAAGCACTTAATGGGCTATCAAACTTATTTCTTTTTTTTAACTTGAATAAATACTTTAGTCAGACTAAAGAGAGTTAGTGGTAAGCATGATAAGAAACACGATAAGTAAACTTTATTTATTTTTTTATTTATAGGGCGTAACTTAATAAAATTTCAATATAGCATTCCACTGTGATAGCCCAGCAGTTAAGCCGAGTCTCTAGAGACGATTATGAGTTCAAACTCCGGGCAGACACCAATGAGTTTCTCTATTAAAACTTATGTGTCTAATTGTCAATTTTTTGATTTGCAATTTATCATAATACGCTTTGCGGTAAAGGAAAACATCATGAGGAAACCAGCATATCTCTAGAGAATTCTGGAATATCTGAAATAAGAAATATATTGCCTACATGTTCAAAATTTTCTGAAATTAGAAATATATTGCACACATTTTCCCAGAATTCTCTAGAGAATTCTGGGAATATGTGTGACCTAACAATCCACATTAGTGCAGCGTGGTAGCTCCAACCCTTCTCTCCAAAAACAAAGAAAGGAGGGCTATGTTCAGCAGTGGGATTGTAACAGGCCATTACTCTTTTCTTTTATAGCATACTACGGATTTGCGTAAAGCAAATGAACTTGCAGAGCTTAAGAAATTCAAAGCACAAGCTTCGTATATGATGAGGCCAATTACCAAGCGACATTGAGTTATAGCCGTCGCACAATGCTCGAGGAAAAAACCGGGAAATGCCTGGATTCATGGGAATTGTAAGCCCCAGGCTTGTGAGCTATTTGCGACGCATTTCATACGACTTTGTGATGTCTTGTTGAAATTTCTTTCGTTATATTTAATTTTTTGTAGTTTTTGTTGGTGCATATACAAGAACTACATTGCAGTCTTAAGCCGACTTATAATTAATTAGGTCATATAAGGTTAAAAACATTATCAACTTTTGTGAAATTATATAATATGATTAATTGCGCTACTAAAATACCAATTGCAGAATATTCGAGAGCTGTAGAATTTTCAGACGATATAAATTGCTAGAGAGCGTGATGAATTTTAATTATTAATTAACGACATAATTTAATATAAGAAAGATCGGCAAACTCGATCAACGAAACTTTTATTTTTAAGTTTTTTTTTGTAGCCTAACGTTTGATTATTACATTGTTAATATTATATAATACATACATTATAATATATTATAATGTATGACTTTAATTTTATTGTACCCCACAAAAATTACAAAATTATCAAAATATAATTTCTTTAAATGTACAACAATCTGGCAGTCTTTTCGCTATATAACGATCTCTTCCAGACAACCAGTTCGGAGAAAGGACATACCTATTACCCAATAAGTACATGGTATGTATCGTAAAAACATAATGTTATATATACTGTACAAATACAAAATATATACCTAAGTATACTATATATTGATACTTTATTTATATATGTTATAGTGAATTTCAAAAGTTCAACATGAAATCATAAGGAACATCTAACTGGTGAGATAATTTATGACTTGAAACACTCGGAAATAGGCTTACCTTAGTACTTAAGTCAGTATAGTAGTGGACAAACGGTAGTTCGTTTTTATTTTTACGTATCAGTCATGATAAATAGCAGAATAAAGCTTTGTGCGAATAGAGGATAATAATTAATATCTGGGTGACCGAGCTTTGCTCGGTAATTTTTTCAAAAAAATAAAAACTTAAAAAAATAATTATAAAGTAGGGGTTCGATCCTTGCCATTTACATATCTCGAGGCTGTCCGTTCCCTGAATAAGCTACGCCGACTTCACAGTTAATGGCGAAAATTCAATTCAATATAAATGTTAGTGTTTTTTAGTGCCCAAAAACAATGATAAAACAATGTTTTTTTACATAAAACCTAGCTAGATCAATTTTTCTCCCCCAAAACCTCTTACATGCTGAATTTCAGGAAATCGTTGTAGCCGTTTCTGAGATTCGGAAAATATATATATATATATATATATATATATATATATATATATATATATATATATATATATATATATATATATATATATATATATATATATATATATATATATATATATATATATATATATATATATATATATATATATATACAAGATTAACTCATATAAATACTAAAGATAAAGATATGTTTTAGTGAATTTTAAAAGTTCAACATGAAATCATAAGGAACATATAACTGATGAGATAATTTATGACTTGAAACACACGGATATAGGCTTACCTTAGTACTTAAGTCAGTATAGTAGTGGACAAACGGTAGTTCGTTTTTATTTTTCAGTCATGATAAATATCATAGCTTTGTGCTATAATAGAGATAAAATAGAGAAATAGAGGATAATAATTATATGCGGAAATTCAATTCATTCGAACGTTATTCCCACTACATAGTTGGCAGATATTTCTTGTTGGTGATAATAAATTCCTGCAATTCAATACACTGTATGCTATGAAACATTAAAGGATTAAAAATCTAATATGAAAAGACACATTCATTAAATTCATAAATTCACAACAATAATGCTAATTTTACATATGAATAGATTTAATAAAACTTATGCTTTGTCAAACAAAGTGTACTGCCGTGTGGTATCCTGCTGAGTAGAATAGACATTTCTTACCGTGTGGAAAAGCGACTAAAGTAAATTAACGTCAGGCTCGCGGTGGATTGTAAAATACCTAGCCAAATCACATCACAACATGGTTAAAATATATTGTACCGGCACTTTAAGTGGGATAAGGGCAGGAGAATGATGACTGAAAACATTTTATATTCTTGGTTTATGATTTTATGGGTAATTAATTGTAAATAAGTCAAATAGTCGTGTTTTTCTTAAACTATTGAATTTGACAAACGTAAATTTACCGGTAAATACGTCGTCTTCTTCTTTCTCATACCCTTATCCTACTCTAAGTGGGATCGGCATAACATTTTTTTTTCTATTCTCTCCTATTATTTATTCGTCAGACTCTGGCGCTACTTCTATTATATACCAGTCATACCTCACACAATCCACTAATTTCTTTATAGGCCTCACTCTAGTCATATATACATCCACATTGATATTTAACACACGTTTGGTCTCATCATTTTACACCGTGTGGTATCCGGCTGAATAGAATAGTACCACCCTCTTTTCTTACCGAGGTGTCGTAAAAGGCGACTAAGGTAAGACGACCCGCCGTGTGGTATCCGGCTGAGTAGAATAGACCAACCTCATTTCTTACCGAGGTGTCGTAAAAGGCGACTAAGGTAAGTTGACCCACCGTGTGGTATCCGGTTTAGTAGAATAGACCACCCTCTCTTACCGAGGTGTCGTGGAATACGACTGGGGTAAGTTGATGTCAGGCAGGCGGCCGGTCGTAAAAACGCAGCCAAATCATATGACAACATGTTTATAACATGTTGTGCCGACCCCACTTAGAGTGGGATAAGGGCAGGAGGATGATGATGTTTGGTCTCATCATTTTCATCCCTCTTCATTATATGTCCATAACATCCCAATTTTTAACCTCTTCTTTTTTATAATGGGCGCAACTTTCAGACTTCCCCTTATATACTCATTCCGTATTTTTATCCAACCTTGTCACACCACACATCCACCTTAACATTGTCGTCTCATTCGCATCTACTAACGGTAAATACGTAATAGAAGTTAACCATGAAATCGGTTCTATGTTTAAAGTTTCCAGATTTAGAGCACTAAATGACGTCCTACGTACGACAGGCATGACAGACAATCGCTACAAAGTGATATGTCACAGACTATACCGCAACTATTTCTGTAGCGATACAAGCATTGTGTAATATAACGTAGAACAATAAGTTATAAACTTGTCTAATTCCATTCAATTTCAGATTGTAAGACCACCAAAATGGCTGACAGACCGACAGTGCGTAACGACTTGGTTTCAAATTTAATCAGCGTTCCGACTTTGATAAACGCTATATCGGCGTGTCTCTGAAAACGGACAAATTGTAAGGGATTACTACCGATTTTGGAATTGTTAATAATAAATCAGTTATCTTGGGCTATTTATACACAAAATTTATTTTGTTTTTTTTGCGACCACAATGAAGCGTTAGGTTTGATTAATCACTGGGGGCGCGGAGTTATTTTTTTATTTCGCTTAAACAATGTGTAATACTTACACATTTTTTTATTTCTACTATTAAAATTTATAAATATTCTATCCATATAATATCTTTGAATGAGCTAATCTTGTATATGGCGTGTGGTATCCGGCTGAATAGAATAGACCACCCTCTTTCTTACCGAGGTGTCGTAAAAGTCGAGTAAGGTGAGTTGACGTCAAACAGGCAGCTGGTTGTAAAATACCTAGCCAAATTATGTGATAGCATGTTTATACCATGTTATGCCACCACTTACAGTGGAATAAGTGCGGAAGAATGATAACCTAATCTTGTATATATTATTAGAATTTCAAATCAGCTCCAACGATTTTCATGAAACTTAGTATGTAGGGGGCTTCGGGGGCGATAAATTGACCTAACTGGGTTACATGGAAAAAAGAAGTAGTTATAACCCTGTTTTCAGGCACTGAAATATTGCTACAATATTATTAGAAAACAAATGTTAATTACCCTGTCATTCGCATAGTTTAATTTGGAATGGGTGGTCAATCAGGATCAAGTCCAGATTTTTCATATTGCATCTTTTTTAATATCTTCAAAAAAAACCCAGATATTTTAAATATTAAGTACGACATAAATTCTAATTTGGTTATGAGAGAAGCAATTCTACTTCTAGAATATAATTCAGAAGAGGCAATTCTTTTTACTTTCATTTTTTATACTTTGTTCGGACTCACATTGAGATTAAATATTGTGGAATCCTTCAGAACACTTTCAAAATATTTCAAAGTAAAATGGTTTCGGTGAATCGATTCGTCATCCCAAGATGTTGACTGGTTTAATTAATTCAGAATTTATCGTCCAAAGGGTTAAAACGTTTTACATTTACTTTTGTCGGGATCGCGTATTTCTTTTGGAGTTGTTGGAAATTAGTTTTAGGCTGTCGCTTGTTTGTTATTCTCTTCTTTCAATGTTCTTTTAATAATAGAATAAATTATGATTTCGTAATCTATGCATTATTTAAATTGAGGTTTTTGTGTCATGCTGCAGTAATATTTTCATTTTCCTGTTATTGTTATAAGAATAAAGTTCATTCAAAATTGTTTTAACATTTTTAAAATATTCTGTTATTTTTTGTAGTGCTTTGTTTATTATTATATTTATTATTTTTTTACTTTCAAGTTTTAGTTCACAAATATTTTAAAAATTACTTTTACCTTTTACTTTTACTGTGTACCGTAACCAATGTTTATTTTTACTATTTTTTGAATGTTGTATATGCTTGTAATAATATTTTGAATAGATTAAGGCTATATGAATTACATGTAAAAAACCAAAACTTCACTGAGATGTAAACTTTTTTTGTTATTGCAATTATATGAAACCGACCAACCTTTTCTGTTTTACTTTTAATTGATATTTGTTGTTCTATAGGTCTTGTTTTACAAATTGTATAACTAAGAGTTACTACTTAAAATAAATAAGTTGTCAATATGTGATTGTGCATAATATAACATCTATCTATCTATCTATATCTATACTTATAATAAATCTGTAGAGCGGTCAATTCTGTAACTGGAATATATTTCCAAAATAACTATCAAGGGGTGATTAGGGATCGATACTGATGCCAAAAATGCAATCAGTAAAAATTTTGTCTGTCTGTCTGTCTGTCTGTCTGTCTGTCTGTCTGTCTGTCTGTCTGTCTGTATAACCGTTATAGAAACAAAAACTACTCGACGGATTTTAACGAAACTCGGTACAATTTTTTTTCGTACTCCTAAGCTGGTTATAGTATACTTTTCATCACGCTACAATCAATAGGAGCAGAGCAGTGAAGGGAAATGTCGGGAAAACGGGAGAAGTTACTCCATTTTTTAAGCTTTCGTCGCGTGTGCAACCTTGATGGTTAAAGCTACACAGAAATCATGTATGACGGAAATGTTCTCCTTAAAATTATATAAAAAATATCCCATGACAGCATATGTCTATCTTTTATGGTTGACTCACAATAACACGTGTAACTCCCGATAGCTTAGCAGTTCGAAGCTTTCTGGTTATATTTGTCTACTCCTACGTTTATATCACTCTCAGTCATCCCTAAATAAAAAAATGAATAGTATTAACCATTGTACAAAAAAGAATCATTGAAATCGGTATAGAAACACCAAAGTTATACATGAAATACGCTAATAATAAGCCATCGCGCGTGAATACTGAATCATGCCATAGGGATTATCACTACATAGTATAAAACAAAGTCACATTCTTTGTTTGTCCCTATATCCCTATGACTGCTTAAATCTTTAAAACTACGCAACAGATTTTGATGCGGTTTTTTTTAATACATAGAGTGATTAAAGAGGAAGGTTTATATGTACATTCAATATGGAGTAGAGAAATACTGTAATTTTTGAGGTTTCTAATGTGATGTCGTAAATAACTTTTTTTCCTGCTTAGATTGCAAACGCAGGCTAAACCCTACGAGATATTATCAAAATGATGTACTAAGTATTTGTACACATTGAAAAGGTCTACAGGAATACGAAAAATAATGCCTTATTTTCGAAGCAATTTTTATACAATATAGCATTAATCCTTATCCAATTAAGTACCTTAAATACATTGTTGATTTAATATAGATCAATATGGCCGTTTACAGCATGTAATTTAACATTGAACAATTTTCGAAGATATCACAGATTTAAAATCCCGCGAGGAGGCCGCGCTTCGCCCTATAGCACTGCGAATTTAGCAGCGATCGGACTCGCAACTAAATGTCGCTCTTTTAAGAGTAAACTCTAAAGAAAACATGTTTGTATTGTCTAATGATAACAAAGCTATGAATGTTGTATATAAAGACATTCTGTAATTAATTTTAAACATAAAATATATAGGGAAAAATGTAAAATGTTAATATGTAGTATATGAATTTAGACATTCCAAAGATAGCAGGAAATCTTCTTGGTATAGGGAGAGAGAATTGTTTTTATCCAAATTTAACGCTTGCGGGCCACGGGCAGTAATGAATAGATCAAAACTACTGGATCGATTTTAATCATTTTTTTCATCGAGTGACATAGGCTATATATTTTATACCCGTGCGAAGCAAGGTAGGCCGCTAGTATTCAATAATTTCAGTATTCTTAATAATACAATGCTGCTACTATCGTCTGAAGTTTTACATATTTAATCATGATTTATTAGTTTCAATAAATTTGAATTCAGAATTTGAGAATATCTGTTTGCATTGATTACCGTGAAGAAACAGAATTTAAAAGGTTAAACAAACTAGAAACAAATAATTCAGTTGTTAATAAAGTTTCCGATTACGACAAGGAATACAAAACACTGCTACTTGGAATTTAAGATTGACTGAGTTGGAAACTTTTGACTTGTGTGCTTGTTTCCTTAGATGTTACGAAAAGATTCAAAATTGAAACTGTTTTAAGGAACAAATTTAGAATCATTCAAATTTAAAATATTCTTTATTCAAATAAACTTGTAAACAAGTGCTTTTGAATCGTCAACTCTATTGCTGGTTCGGAAAGCTGTTCCTACCGAGAAGAGCCAGCAAGAAACTCGGCGGTTGCTCTTTTAAAAATATAATTCTTAATATTATTTACATTAAGTCGTTACTGTCTTGTACAGGTTCAAGAGAGCTATATCCACACATTCTTATCTTCTAAATAATCTTCAAGAGTATAGTAGGCTTTCTGTATTAGCCTCTTTTTAACAGTGTTTTTAAACTGCTGTAATGGATGCTGTAATGCATTATAATATTTAAACTATCGTGAGTAGTATTAACAATTAATGTGTAGAACTTGCTATACTCACGTCTAATTCTATCGGGTTAGCAGACGATACAACAACAAAACAAAAACAACATTTATATTTGTCATTAATTTGATACAAATTAGCAACGTATAAAAAAGTGTTTTAATTATTACCCTATTACCACATTGCATAATATAAATATAACAACATTATAATTTAAAATGTAACTAACATCGAATATTAATAAAATATATTAAATTAAAACCAGCTTTAAAATATTAAAAGATAGTTTAAATTCAATAAATCAATCAGGAATCACAAAAATCCTTGTCACTTTTTAAGAAACACGATTTGTACTAACAACCTTGTTTTTGTATTCAACAAAACTTCTGATTTCAATGAAATTCTGTTGTTTGTTGTTTTTTCCCGTCACTGTCTCTAACATAATTACGATGCTAACTTATTTTATTGAACGAGTAAACTAAAACATTCTGCGTTGTCCTAAAACAGAATTAATGTCAATTTATGAACTCTATTATTTCTTTTGTAAAACAAAGTTAAGTTAAACACTGAGTCACTTTCCTCTGTATATATAAAGTGTCTTGTTAAACAAGTTATGATAAAACTATTTTGCTATGATCCGCGTTTGTTAAGAGAATCTCCGTAATGGTATGGTAAGCCACGTTCACATATCTTATACATGCAGGACCAGTCACTAGTAACACTCCACACAAGCAGTACGCACACTCATTACAACGATATTGGCAAATAATTCCGAAAATATTTTGGTGTGAAGTGTCTAGTTGTCCTTTAACAGTGAATCAATGGTATAATTCTTCATAAAACAAACAAACTAACGTGGATTATAGCAAAATAATTCTATCATAAGTTTTTAACATAGAATTCAGCAAACTAACGCTCTATTCTATAAATTAATTTGGTGGCGCTTCGTGTCTGAATGTATCTAAGCTATCATCCTACTGCCCTTATCCCACTCTAAGTGGGGTCGGGCCAACATGTTATAAAAACGTTGTCACATGATTTGGCTATGTATTTTACGCCGAGCCGCTTTCTTGACGTCAATTTACCTTACTTGCCTTTTAATTGACTTGCCTTTTACGACACCTCGGTAAGAAATGAAGGTGGTCTATTCTACTCCGCTGGATGTTTTATGTAAGTATTTATTCAATATACAATACAATATACTCAAATCTTACAATAATATAGGGAACCTAACTACAAAGTATGTACTAGATACTGTGATGTGATTGCTCTTTTGCTGTTTTTAAAGATTTTTAATGCATATGTCAACTACATTAACAGTAATTGCTAAACCAGTATATAAAAAGAGACCCGTAAATTTTGCGGTAAAAGCGGTTTCAATATATCGATGAAACTTTTTAACAGAAGCTCTATCCATATTAGAACAGAGTGTTAGTACAAACGCGGTCGTTTTCAATTTTATTACCGCACTAAAATCCATCCAATATCTTACAACTTGGATTCCACATCACTTATCGATTGATAAATGTTTGGTTATTCACCGATTCTATATTGATTGAACAAATAATATATTGTTACAAATCAAGTTTAAATTCAATTTAAAATAAATAATAAAAACATAAACGAATGCGTTTAGGGAATCCCGCCGGGCACCTTCCTGTGCACCAACACATTTTAGTACAAAATCCAACGACAGAATGATTCTACCACCAGTTCGGAACACTAATCTACTTGAGAAGAACTGAAAGGAAACTCAGTAGTCGCTCTTATCACAAATAGCGATTATTTGAGAAATACAAAAGGGGTCACCCAAACACGTCTACCTCTTACGAATGCTGTACGCCAAAAGAGAGAGAATGACGTCAGCTTTTGCTTTGAAATCTGGATTCCAAACAATACTTATATTTTTTTCATTATATACCAATCATAGAAATGTAATACCTTAATAAGAAAATTCGTTATGAGTGATATGGAAGAATTTTGTAATCCGTATATAAAATAAAAAATAGCCCAATAGCCTAAAATTAACGATATTTTTCCGTTAAACCTGATAAAAGATCTATAGAAAAAGCACTACGTTGGCAAATTGATAACCAACTTTTGCATTAACAAGCATACCATCACACCCTTAACTACAGCACTGTACAATTTTAGTAATTCAAATTTTAACGTTCATTTTCCCTCGTTAACGAAGCACCTTCAAGAGATAGACTCCACGACAATTTCACAAAACGTCGAATATTCAAATTATTTTAAAGTTCATTTGCAGTATTTAGTATGTAAAACAATGTTTACTTTTATAAGTTTTATAAGATACTAGCAGAGCCTTCGGTTTCGCCCTTGTGGAAATCAATGTGTCCAAAGTTTTCCCCGCGTTGCAGATTTGAAGACTTTTATAATATGTATTTCAGTCAATTTACATAAAACCCTTATAGCCTATTTATCTTAACTTTCCTTACAAAATTGCACTATTTTTTAGTTAAAGCCTACAGATAGACAAACAGTTTGTGGTGACTTTTGTTTCATAATATTTGTATATACCACATTGAATGGTTTGCCACAGTGTCTTTGCTGTTTTTATTTATTTTATTGTACACTAAAATATAATATTATGAACTAGTTGTGCAAGCAGCTTCGCCCGCATGTAAATAAGTGTGTCACAATTTTTTTCCCGAAATTTTGAATATAAAAGTTATAGTGAGTTGCTTAAAAGAGATTTTTGAATAACTTTCGCCGTTTACTTAGCGCACGCAAGGGAAGTTTTAAAATTAGACATTTTCGCAATATTTTTTATTGCAGCTCCTCTTAGCATTAGCTTAATGTATTAGTAGAGTATAGATAGATAATAACCTTTTTATTAACACTAATAATAACAATATTGGAGCAAACTTGTCGCGGCTTATGACAAGAATTTCGACTAGATCTCGGCTAAGACTTTACGAAAGAAAATGCTTCAACATAGATAAATTTAAATAAAGCGAAGTTACAAACGCGATCGTTTTCAATTTTATTGCGACACTAAAATCCATCCAATCTCGAACAACTTGTACCTGATACCATTTGTCGATACCTAAGTGTTGCTATGTTCTTTTTATTATACCATTAACAGGATATAAGTTGTACCACTTCTTGAACTATTTTATCGTAAGGAATGATAAAAACACCATTTTGTAACCTTAATTCTTTTTAAAACGCATCCTTAATGCTATTTGCTCTTTATATAAAGAGTTTCATATTAACTTCTACTTTTTACACAAATGGATGTTTATTTCTACATATAAATCTTTACAAAGCACTCCATAGCTTACTATCTTGTGCTGTTTGGATCAAATAATTCAGTGCGATCTGTGAAACGCCTTATTTGAAGAAGCAAGCGAGACCCGATTTTGTTAGTATCATTTCAATGCTTGCTTAAACGATGATTCTGTTTATTTTGATGATTTTCCGCTAAGTTTTGTCTTGATCTTAAAGTTTGTATCTAACGATCCCTCAGTTAATAGAATAACGTCCTTTTTTGATTTAAACTATCGTGAGTAGTATTCGTGTTTATGTACAGAAACCAGCTATACTGACGTCTTATTCTATCGAGTTAGCTTGACTATTTAAGTTATCTTGTGCCCTTTACACGGCGTTAGCAGTAACTCATTCCCGCCGCGAGAACGGGGTTTTTATGCACAAACGATCCTCGAAAGGTCATAACAGTGTATAGTTTGGTGGTTATTTTTTATCTTATAGATACATAGAAAATAATACTATAGAGCTACATCCAACATCATATGATTATCTTTTACCGTGAATTACAACTTAAATTAATTTAACGTTGCTTACTTCTATTCCCTTTCATCGAACATAAATTAACTCATTAACACACGCACGTTGTATCAAGTTGTTAATAAAGAAATCACCATAGGATGACTAGAGAGAGTGTTATTAATTGTTTAGTATAAAAGTTGGTAGGTTTACATACTGAATGTAACTAATGGATTGGGTAGCGCCTCGGATCATTAATCTTGGCCGATGTTAAGTGCGTTCGGTATCCGTCAGCCCCTATTAAACTTCCTTCGGTTATAGGGGAGCACGAAAAATTCGGACTTAGGCTTGTTTGTGAATTAAAAATCGTATTCGGTTTGTTTGTTTGGCTGAGAGTGTAATATTAGATTGAACAAACATAGGAAAAGGATTATTTCCGTTCAGCCTGCACCTATTCCACAACTAGGAAAAACGCTGCCTAGTAACGATTAGTTCAAATTCATAGTTAATAATTCATATAAAAGGCAAAATTTGGTTCATCACATGGTCAATCAGTCATCCTCGTGCTCTTATCTCACTCTAAGTGGGGTCGGCACAATTTTTTTTCGAACACTAACTAATGTTAGTCCTTGAAGCTTTTATAGCGTTACCGAGAGAGTGGGCGAGCGCAGAAGCCTCACCGGAGTATAAACTGGGATAGCGACTCTCGAGCGAGACTCGCAGCAAGGTGCCTCCTGTGAGGCCGATATTCGGCTTTAGACGACGCGCTATGCAGGACTGTATCGGACTTGAGGGGTTAGCACATGTTGTAAACATGTTGTCAGCTTATTTGGCTACGTATTTTAACGGCTGCCTGTATGACGTCAACTTACCTTAGTCCTTGGTAAGAAAAATGGTATTTTATTCTACTCAAGCGGATAACACACAATGGTTCAACTTACCATAGTCCCTTTTACGACACCTTAGAAAAAATGAGGATAGTCTATTCTAAACAGCAGGATACCACACAGCAAGGTTTATCACAATGTGAATCCTTTATAAATACATTTTATACAGAACAATCAACATAATCAACACACGTGAACATGAAAATCAATATAAAAATGTTTATCTGCTTGTCTTGTATCAGCAAAACCCGAAGGTTTGCTGTTTCGGTTGCGACGAACGCGTAGTTAGTTAATTATTGCTTTTGACATTGTATCACGTGGAATTACTTTTAGCCGTGTGGTTTCCGGCTAAGTAGAATAGTACTACCTTCATTTCTTACCGAGGTGTCGTAAAAGGCGACTAAGATAAGTCGACCCGCCGTGTGGTATCCGGCTGAGTAGAATAGACCAATCTCATTTCTTACTGAGGTGTCGTAAAAGGCGACTAAGGTAAGTTAACCCACCATGTGGTATCCGGTTTTGTGTAATAGACCAGCCTCCTTCTTACCGAGGTGTCGTAAAATATGATATAAGTTGCCTTCAGGCAGGCGGCCGGTCGTAAAATCATGTTACAGCATGTTTATAATATGTTGTGCTGACCCCACTTAGAGTGGGATAAGGGCAGGAGTATATATATATATATATATATATATATATATATATATATATATATATATATATATATATATATATATATATATATCATGTGGAATTACTTTGGAATCTTATTTAATACACACACATAGAAAAAAACCCCGTTTAAACAACAATAGTAAATTTACTAATTAAGTTCCAAGATTTTATTCCAAGTTCACAGTATTGTATTCGGTCTCGTAAGTTAGGCTTCTCGCATTAGATTAGTTATATATAAATATATGTCGTATATTGTAGCTAACCGAGATATGGCTTTATTCAATAAATGGACTAGACTGATAAGTACTATGTAACGTCGTTAGAGGGAAGTATTAATATTGACAAAAAGCTGAGTGGCGTAACAGTGTGCGTAACTCGCGGATTTATTTATTTTATTTATATTATTTAATGTAGATACTTAACCTTTAAAATTTAAATGAGTTAATCTTGTATGTATATATATATATTCGGAATATCAGAAACGGCAGGGGAGATAATTCGATCTAGATAAGTTTTATTAAAAAATATATCGTTTTATCCCTGTGAAACCTAAAGTCATGGTAGTTCATTTGGGGAACGGGCGGTCTACAGAGTTGAAAAAACTAGGATCGAGCCTCACCTGCCCTATTATTTTTCATTTTTCGTTTTTTTTTATTCATTTTAAAAATTGCCGAACAAGGCTCGGTAACCCAGGTACTTATTATTATAGGGTACGATGACAGTTAGTTGGTGGTGTAAAATAATTAAAGCTTCTTTTAAAAGTTTTTTTTTAATTAAAAATATACTCTGAAATACATCCAAAATTGAATATATTTGAAAAATGTTGTACCTCAGCGGGAATCGATCCGGGAACCCCGGAACCGAAAACATCGTTACCACTTGCGCCCACGTGCCTATACATACTGAGGTTAAGTAATGATCTGCCTCTTTCAGAAATGTACCCTTTTGCGAATACCCTATCTAACAATATCGGGATTATAAGTAAAATATTTAAATTTAAATAGAACTATGATTATCGTTCCGGAATGTTCTACTTTTAGCCTAGATATCATACATTAAAGTCACTTTAAAGCGCAATTTTCCGCCTCATTTTTTCGAAATATAAAATATATCCCCATGTCATTAGGTGAAAAGCATCGCTTTGTGGGTCAAAAGTACCTCAAAGTGTTGACCTAAAAACTGCACCGAGTGAATAAAAAGTCTGTCGACATTCGAGTTGCTATAAGGCTTTTCAGTAAAACAGAACTATTTCTAAAGGAATTTTTCACGGGTAGGTTTTGGATCTTTTGGAATATACTTAGATAGTATAGTATTATTTGTCAATACCAAGAAGGTAACTTAAAATAATACCTTACATAAATTACAGTAACCTGGTTTCGATTGATCTCAAGGTTTTTTTATACAAAATAAATTTGCATTTGCTTGCATTAACTTTTACATTTAATTCTATATATAATGACAGAAACTTTTATGTTAATCGCAATAAATTCTAAAGTATGTGATATTGAATCCATAGGTACGGGTTTTATGCAACTACAATATATCTCTTTGCAACAGGAAAGGAAGAACTTATCTTAACCGTCCTTTAGGACAACTCGGTAAGAAATGTGGGTTGGCTATTCTACTCAGCCGGATACCACACGGCGGGTCAACTTACCTTAGTCGCCTTTTACGGCCCCTTGGTAAGAAATAAGTGATGATAAAATTTGAGCAAAAAATCCATTATACTCTATCTGGTTATTATTCTGTTTTTATTACACACAAATTTTAAAATTTATGAAAATGTGAAATTATCAAACATACCAATATATACTAATCTATCTTTTTCTTATTTAACGTATTACAAGCTCTGAAGCCTTAACTTATACATATCATGAATTTTGTCGATTTCGTACTTGTGGCTAAATTCTGAAATACTACAGTTTAGTTTATATTAGATTCATATTTCAACACATATTTATGAACTTAGATTAGGATTAACGCAATAGGGGTAAAAAGTACGTTCGAAATTGGTAACTTTATATACAACTCACCAAAAATACCCAAAGAGCAATTATACTTCCTACTGTATTGCTTCCGGGCAATTTGGTTTTCCGAGTCATTACCAATACGTTTCGCAACAGAAGAGAACTGAGCAATAAAATCTCTTCTACAGTACCTACATAACTAAATGTTACTTCCCAGAAAGTAGCAAAGGTCACATTTTAATGTCAGATTAAAGTTAAATGTTAATACCAAACCCGTACTAATAATACTTAATACAACTCAATAAATAACTTATTAATTAAATGGTCATTCATGATTATTCTCGGCTAGAAGGTAGATTACAAAGTGATGGTAGAACGAAAAATATAACATTATATTAATAAGAGCTCGTAAGCTCGATTTGCCAAAAGTATATTAAGAGTTTGATCAAATTCAAATCCAAGATCGCTTAGTATTAAAGTGACCAAATTCAAATAAATTAGTTTTGTAGCAACTTGCAATAAAGAGTAGCGTTCAAAACTCGTGAGTGCTAAAGAGAACCATAACTTAGAAGAGCAAATAAACATTAACACTAGTGGCGTTATATCATAGAGGGCATTGCAATAAGGATGACTATGTATCTAGCACAATTAGAGTAATTTTGAATTCGGTCAATTTAATACTAAGCGTGCGTTATATATATGGATAATCTTTGAACGACTTAAGGATATGAAATACATAAACAAAAAGAATTTCAAAAGTACTAACTACAATGTAAAATAAAAGAAATAATTAAAAACGAAATTTATCCGAAAAATAAAGTCACATGTCCCATGCATAGGCATTGAAAAATAGACTTTATTCGAATTTATCCGAAGATAAGGTGAAATAAGCTATATCGACAGAAAATTTAACAATGTGTATTTTTCAATTTTCATGCTTGAAATAATAGTTTTTGACCCATAAACGAAAATCTCTTACAAAAATATAATAATAACTTTATTATATTTTTGTAAGAGATTTTCGTTTAACAGATTAATAAGAAAAGTTGAATATCAACTATGAAAATGGGTTGAAATTATGATATTCAACTAAGAGATAAAAAATTCACGAGTTCTTTCCTAACACGCTCCATACTATTTGTAAGAATTAAGTGTAGATTGAGTAAAATTTCATACTTTCATACCAGTCTAGACATTGAAGAATGTTCGTGAAAAAGTGCTAGAAAAATGACGCAATCTTATATTATCATGCTAATATTTGCAATAAATCTTTCAGAGCTTATATGAGTGAACCTGATACGTTCGCACTCTAATGGGAAAGAAGCCAATCTCCAAATATCAAATTATGGAGGAGGCCGATATAAACAAAATAATATAAATTCAAAGAAATCTGATCATATTAGCAATTATTTAAGTTATATCTGTGTCGTTATGACTATATGATATACAGGGTGATACCGATCAAACGTATAAGATAACTGTACCCTAATTCAATCTTCTTAAATATCGTTTTATCGACACAATAAATGTAGTTTAATTAAGATCTGGTTTTCTTTTAGTAATAGTTGACAGACCTGATGCCGCACGCTTGTTTAAACAACAGGAGAAAACAATAACATTATAGTTTTTTCTCCTTCGCACTTGTTGCCACACACTTTTGTCTCTCGGTCAAGGTGATGCATTACATATGAAATGGAATGGAATGAGGTACGGTGATTCACCCTTCTATATAATGTAGTCATTAAAAGATTGAATGAAAACGTAAAATATTTCCTGTGACTAAATTACTTCACTAATTTAACTGAATTTTTTTATGCCGCCAAGGTGTGTAGGTACCTGGAATTAAAATTAACGTAGTCGGTACCAACCCGTATATTAACGATTATTTTCATATATTAACATTTCATTATTTTATATCCATAGTCCGAAATTAAAAGTTTGTTGTACTGTTGTACTGAGTTGAGCAACGCAATGATTTTGTAACACAATAGTATGAACATTCTGTTTTATAAACCATACTTATATTATATATAGTAGCCTATCTGTGGATCTGTCTGCTGAGCTTCCACGGCTAAATCGCTAGAGCAATATTAATGAAACTTAGAACATTTAAAGCTTATATACCGGGCTCTATCATAAACTGTAAAACTCAATGTACCCTTAATTTAGTTATAATAACATTTGGTCACAATTATTTCATCTATTAATGTTCTATTAACCCTAACCACTCAGGCTAGGAATGGATTCAATCAGGAAACCTATTTATAGATCAATTATGACATCTCAAAGACGTCACTAACAGCCTATATATTGTCGGATCTAGTGATCTGATCTATTTACCTAAACAAGGCAAATCAAATCAAAATAATCTTTATTCAAATAAGATCTTTCAAGCATTTTTGAATTGTCTAGAATCAATATGATTAATAAAGCTACTGGTTGGAAATGTTACCCTTACCTAAAGGAACCAGAAAGAAACTTGGCAGTCAATCTTTAAAACATTTTCAATTTTACATTATTAAACTACAGTCTTCTATATAGATGAAGGGATTTTTAAATCTGTTTCACTTCAATAGGTTTTGATATGGAAGAAATGTAGAGGCAATACATGCATCTAATAGTTTCATAGATTAAAGGATCTTTATGACAAATACTAGTTACAGTGGTTACAGTATTATCATAAACCGAAAGGTCTATTTACTTCAAAAATTTATAGTTATAAAAGTTAATTTTAAATATCTTTTATGTAAATTGCGCATAAAGAGTAATTTACAGTGTAATAAATACATTTTTATCAAGCTCAATTGCCACTAGGGTACGATTATTTTTAAATTTATTTGCAATCGGATGAATAAGCATTTTCCTAGATACTTGCCTTGATATCGGACGAGACGGTTTTAATTGGATTTTGTGGGAGTCCAGAAACTGCGTATTCACGGTTGGCATTAGTCTTGATGGATAGTTTAAATACGTACCTGTAACAATAAAAAATATAATTACAGAAAAAAATAAGGTAAATAACACAAACTTACTTCAAACAAAATATATCTTTCAAACCTGATTAGTAAATTTAAATAAATACTCTTTTCTTAAATTTGTATCATCCTCTTGCCTTTATCCTACACAGTGGGGTTGGAACATATTATAAACATGCTATCACATGATTTGCCTACGTATTTTACAACTGGCCGCCTACCTGAAGGCAACTTATATCATATTTTACGACACCTCGGTAAGAAAGAGGGTGATCTATCCTACCGAACCGGATACCACACGGTAAGTCAACTGTCCTTAGTTACCTTTTACGACACCTCGGTAAGTAATGAGGGCGAAATTATGTTTTAACGTGGGTCTTCAGTAAAATGGCATTATACGAAATATTAAAACCAAATAAAAACCATTCGTCTGTCAGTTTTGTTTATTTTAGTTTAGTAAAGTACATTTACTAGTGAATAAAATCAGGCCTAAGAAAAGCTTAAGTAAAGCATTTCACCATATCAAAACCTTTTGATTGTTGATATAGGATATTGGTAACTCTCAACCTAAAATAACTTAATTGAGAAGTTTCCGTATGCATCTTTATACAAAACTTACAGTATCTTAAAGTAAAATAACAGTTAAGTTTATTTATTGAAATATAAGATAGCTAGAAGCTATTATTCTAATATTACGACAAGGAGGCTTTATGGTGGTACGTTTGGCTAAGAACTTTGACATGTTAGAACTAAATATTAAGAAAGACGAAGAATAGGTATAATTTGAAGATCTGTGCCCTTTGAAAACGAATGCTAACTTAGGTACAAAACAATCTACATCACTTACACAACACAAACTATATGCAAGTAAGTAAGTAAGTAGCGGCCTGTTACTATCCCACTCCTGGGCATAGGCCTCTTCTCTCCGTTATTGGAGAGAAGGATTGGAGCTAAGACCTACCACGCAGCTTCCATGCGGATTGGTAGGTTACACATATCTCCAGAAATCTCTGGAGAAAAGCAGGTTTCCTCACGATGTTTTCCTTCACCGAAAAGCGTGTGATAAATTGCAATTATCAATTAGACACATAAGTTTTAATAGAAAAACTCATTGGTGTCTGCCCAGGTTTGAACCCATGATCGTCTCTAGAAATTCACACGGTCGCACCGCTAGGCCATCACAGCACTCACAACACAAACTATATGCAATACAATATATTTACAATACAATTAATTAGAATACAATACAATACAAAACAGTGATATGGGAATTTCTACGTAATGACGCTTAAGAATTTGAAATTTACCACTAGATAGCTGAAAAGTCAGCCAAGCAGGAAAAAAAATGTAATAATTATTTTTAAATAAAAGTTCCATTTTTAATATGTAATATCTGGTTGACCGAGCCTTGCTCAGTAATTTTTTTCCAAATACCACCCGTTCCCCGAATAAGTTACGCTGACTTGACAGTTAACGGCAAAAATTCAATTCAATATAAATTTTAGTATGTTAGTAGTTTAATGCCCAAAAATAGGAATAAAACTCATATTGATCCGTTGTTCAATTCTAACGTAATAAAAAGATAAAACAAAAACATCTTCGCGTTTAATTTATTAGATCATGTGATAAGTAAAAAAGTAAGGTAAGTTGAACCACCATGTGGTATCCGGCTTAGTAGTATAGACCACCTTCATTTTTTACCAAGGCGTCGTAAGAGGCGACTGAGGTAAGTTGACGAAGGCAAACGGCCGCTCGTAAAATAACTAGCCAAAACATGTAATAATATGTTTAAAACATGTTGTGCCGATATCACTTAGAGTGGGATAAGGGCAAGAGTATGACGTCAATTTACCAATAGTCGCCTTCTACAAGACCTCGGTAAGAAGTCTATTCTACTCAGTCGGAAATGCAAAGGCATAAGACATATCGCTCATTAAACTAAAATCAACCACAGTTGGGCTTAATCATACATACTTTGATGATTAATTTCTTGCTAAAGCATCGAGCAAGATAATAATATCGCTAATATAAAATAAAACTCAGACGAACTTTATCCATCATAGTCTTTTAAAATGTCACTGAACTACCCGATAGTAGATTAAAGAATTTGTAATTCAATATCGCTAGCCAATAGTTCAATGTACACAATTTAGCTATATATCTTCCACAGCGACGCCGCTAATACCAGCTGTCTAGATAATTCCAGTCAGGCGCTAGCTATCCTAACGCTCAACTGGTTTATAGAAGCTGTTTACAACCAAGTCAAGTTAGAAAGGGTTTTAAAAAGCTTTTAACAAAATTTAATGTCTTTACTTTTAATGGTTCAGGCCTCGTCTGGAGTCAATACTGGCAGCATTATTAGGTTATACATATCATAAACATGCATTGACACCGGGACTGGACCAGTATGTAAAATTTCAGCTTAATCGGACATCGGGATGTAGGTCAAATTTCACTTGCAAGATTCCACCTTCACATACGTACATTGCATGTCGAATAAAAGCTTTTAATAATTAATAATAATAATAAAAAGGATAACAATATGTTGAGAAAATTTTCAGCAAAATGACATGTGTAAGTAATTAGTACCTGGGTAACAGAGTTTTGCTCGATATTTTTTAGAAGATATAAAAAAGTTGAAACTTGAAAAAAAAGGAAAATAATTCAATAGGTGGGCCAAATTCTGGGTATTTTCTCTTCTCAAGACCACCCGTTCACCAATGGATATCAAGCATTTACAAATGACAGCGAAATTAAAAAGTTTTTCCGAAGATTCTAATTATACATAAAATTAACTCATTTAAAATTAAAGATAATATAATGAAATTATTCCAGTATTTTATAATATCTCTGATAAACTCTCCTTGAGGTTTTTCACTGTGATTTTATTTACTAGTAATTTTACTAGTAATTTAGTAATAATTGTCAATCTTTAAGACAAGCCGAGAAATTTAAGTCAGTGACTTAAATAGCAACAACAATAATCTAGTAAGCAAAAATACAATCCATAGATCATGAGGAGATATTTGTAGCCCATTATAAAGCTTTGATACGTATAGAATAGAATAGAATAGAACATTCTTAAATTACGACATAAGTGGTATGCAGGAATCCCTCTTCAACTTTATTAGAAAGAAGAAGAGGGCGTGAAGTAATGGAAGAAAAACGATCTTCGCCACCGTGATATTTCAGGCTTTGATCGCTAGTAGAAGCGTCGAGGGTACAATATTGTTCTACTTCGATGTGGCCATTAATGAAGCGATATTATACTTACTTTTTAAAACAATCAAAGACTTTCTTTTATTAAGCCGTGTGTTATCCGGCTACGTAGAATAGTACCACCCTCATTTCTTACCGAGGTGTCGTAAAAAGCGACTAAGGTAAGTTGATCCACCGTGTGGTATCCGGTTTAGGAGAATAGACTACCCTCCTTCTTACCGAGGTGTCGTAAAATACGACTAAGGCAAGTTGACGTCATGCAGGCGGCGGGTCGTAAAAACGCAGCCAAATTGTACCGACCCCACTTAGAGTGGGATTAGGGCAGGACGATAAAGATTTTCTTTTATTATGAATTTTGTTATTAACATAAATGTCCGAAATTAACAATATGTATGTATAACTAAGGACGAAAGAAATAAATAAAATTATTACTATATCTGACTGTTTTTATGACGCAAATTAACTGAGTGTACTCGATTTGTTTGTAACTCATCCAGATTTCTGTAGCAAGGTACTTTGGTAAGGTACTTTGCGGTTAAAATCTGCCAGACCAGTATAAATAATACAGCTTACTAAAATATAATGAATGTGCTTTATTCATTTTGCGACGGTAATTGAAAGAATAGAATTAAAGCAAGTCAAGATTATTTTAGCATATGTAGATAATCTAGTAATAGTTTAAATCATACACATAAAACAAAAAAATTAACAAAGAAGTTAAAAATTTGGCAAGTTAAAATCGCCAATTTCGGAGTCAAACATAACGGCCTACATCTCGACTAGAGCATTTGTTTTCCGTCGCCCCTATTCTCCTTTTCCATTAAGCTGTATTAAAGGACACAATCCTGTGACACACTGGCTATTGAAAGACCTTTTTTAAGTTAGACACACGTTAACTTTCAACTTTAACTACCCTCAAACTCTGCATGTTATTCTTGTCAATATGTGTCGAGCTATAAGTTTTTTAACTCAGTGACTGGTTTGTGACCTATAATAAACTAAATTTGCGTCGTGATGTCTGAAAAATGGATTTGGATGGCATTAGACTGATATTGGGCGCACATTGGTCACATTGCTCGCCATCAACCAGATAACATTGAGAAGTTGATAGTGGTGGGCAAGGTCGAAGGAAAACGACCCCGCGGCCGATCACCTAGCCGTTGGTGTGACCAAGTGACCGCACTTACTGGTCTCTCTTACGAAAAGCTAAACACCGAGAGAAATGGAGGCGGATTATAAGAACTGTGTAGGATTTTTAACTAGAATACGACCTTCAGTAATGAAGAATACGACAGAAGAAGAAGAAGAACAAGAGTGCAAATGTATTTGATATCTGTTAAATGATAGAGTGACTGTAAGTTAAAATGGAATGAGATAGAATGGAGAGATCTTCTGGGAGTCTTTTCTTAACCAGAAGACTAGGTTTTTAAAAGGAGGAGACCACAATTATACTTTTAAAGCAGTTGTATAAAATAATTTAAATTGTGGATGCAAGAAGAAACGAGTAAATACACAATTTCCAGAAAAATTTAAAATATGGAAACAGACTAAGCTGAAACACGTATGGACACAGAAAGTGCTATTCAATTAGAATCTTATTAAATAGGTTACTTCATCTACCCAAATGCAATCATAGCACTTAGTGTTCTCTTGACCTCAACGACCTCTTATAAATTTGACTGAGAAGCGAGCGATATGTACTTGCAGCTATTTATTACAGCAGAAACTTTGTACAGTTATAAATCATGGCTTTCCAACTATTGTTAACTAATCTATTTTCCAGTAATTTCTCTAAGAACCAACTAGGTTGTCACTGTTGGTACTTTACCAAAGAAGTATTGTTTTATTTCTATTTTTTTCTTAATAGATAAAAAAAAGCACGAGGCACCATATTCACCTTTTAACAACATAAAAGATAACTATAAAATCTAAGTTATTTTACTTCACCTTTTTACCTCATCTTTACGCACATTCTAGGACTATACAAATCATGCCCACGTGGAATGGTACCAAGAATGCTGGCAGCGTTTCCGCGCTGAATCGCTAAGCTGATTCTTTGTGCGATCCTTTAATTCCGATCTAGTTATTTAATTGCCGTCGTAAATATGTTATGTGTAATATAAGTTTGAACCAAGGCATCGTGGTACTCGTTTGTGATATGATGTATTGTTGAAAGTAGAACTTAAATGGAATTTTTCATATCAGCAAGATATGCGTAACTTTAAAATTACGAGATTACAAGAGAGAGAGAGAGAGAGAGAGAGGTAACGACATTATCGCGATGTGACCCGGTTGTTTATATTTTAATTAGTATGAATCGCGAAAGTTTAAAATGTACTATGCGAACTTAATAGATTTAATATTTACTACTTAATGTATATAACGACATGCCACTCGCCATTCTTCACTGTCACATACTCTAATAAGCCAGTCAGCTATAAACTCATGTTACAGAAGTATCTCGGGATGATGAAATTAAAAATAATATCTCCTGGTACAATCAACTTTTATTCCAGCAGCGTTACTGCTAACACGAGCACTGATACACTAACAAATTAAATCTACCCACCCCCTTATTTATATTGACAATAGCCCGCCAAGAATCAGTCGTTATAACACTATTTGATATTCTTACTTATTTTATGCATAATTATATAATGTTTAGTTTATTATAATATTTATATTTAATTATTAGAATATTTATTAATCAACGATCAAATATCGTAGATATCAATGTGCACTACCGGAAGTTTATGGACTATGACGCGTTAGGCGTGTTAGTGGTATTCAACACTCACGATGATGGTCACTGACTCTAATAATGCTTCTGCACTCGTCCATCCCGATCTTTGATGTTTTAAAGCCGTTATGACTTGTAGTAGCATAATGTTCATTCCAAAAACAAATATCAATATACTAATATAATTATATAGAGCTAAAGAGTTTGTTTGATTGTTTGAACGCGCTAATGTCAGGAAATATTGGACGGATTTGCAAATTATTTGAGTGTAAGATAGTTCATTTATTGACGAAGGCTATAGGCTATATCATATCTAACTAAGATGAATAGAAGAGGAACAGCAATAAAAAATAGTACTAAAACGGCAAAATTTAAATCTTTCCTTGCGTGCGCTGAGTAAACGGTAATAGTTATTAAAAAAAAATAGGTTAACCAACTTTAACCATTTTGATGGTTATCAAAACACTATATTACGGTTTTGAATCTTTGTACGCAGGCGGAGCCGCAGGCGATTGTTGTTTTCAAATAAACATTGACAATAATTTTTTGTACAGGTACGTCATACTTCCAGCTAGATACGTTATAGAAGCTTTAAAATAAATCAAAGTCTACTGTAAAAACATATCGTACACTGCACCAGTAATTTTAAATTTGGAATGCTTCTAAGTAACGACTCAAGAGGCAACTGCCAAGAAAATCTGACCAGTCGGCCCCGGCTCGTACATCCGGAGATCGTCAGTCGGTGGACATCGGAAACACGCAAGCGGATGCTCGTCGCCGGTAACAGCCGATTTCAAACATTTTGTTCCGTTCTCAAATTTTCTGGGGTTCTTTTATTTATTTTAACAGTTCATCGACAATAGAACGTTTTCCAATAAAAAATTTTATTCATTAAAGACGTCCAAATCAATAAGCTGTGTTGTGGAATCGTTTTATTATTTTCGAAACTTTTACCAATAGTGGATATTGTAAAAAAAACCACCATAGCATGTGTATTGATGAAAAAGTTTGAAGATTTGTAACATGTATCAATTTAGTACTTAAGAAGAAGCCAGACATCATCTTGCCGCCCTTATCCCACCCTAAGTGGGGTTGGCACAACATGTTATAAGCATGTCACATGATTTGGCTTCATATTTTACGACAGGCCGCCTACCTGACGTCAACTTACCTTAGTCGTACTTTACGACGTCTCGACAAAAAAGAGGGTTTTCCATTATACTCCATCGGATACCACACGGTGGGTCGACTTACCTTTGTCCCATTTTAGGACACATCGGTAAGAAATGAGGGTATTCTATTCTTCTCAGTCGAATACCAGACAGCAGGTTAACTAACCTTAGTCGTCTTTTACGACACCTCAGTAAGAAATGAGTATGGTCTATTCTACTCAGCCGAATACCAGACGGCGGTAAAATAGAAGCCACACAAAACTAAATATTCAAAAAGCGCCACCCTTTTGCATTGAAATCTCATGCACAGAGTCATTGTGTAACGTTTGAGAAGTAAAGCTTTTTGTCACTTGTTAGATACTTGTATAAGCAAATATTTATTCCTCAAAACAATTGTAATGAGTAGATTTTATTTTGTAATAATCATCAACAATGCAGTGTATCAAAGAGAAGAGCAAATTCAATTATATTTTAATAATAACTTCAGAATAAAATGTAAAAGAAACCATGGAACGTGAAGCCGTTAAGATTATAAATTTTTAGGTGAGTTCAAAGATATTAAAAAAATTCCAGAAGAAAACAAATAAAAAGCGGAATAAAAAGTAATTCCTTTCAAGTCAATGCATCAATTTTAATTTAAACAAACAAAAACGTCTTAATGTTTCTGACTTTGTATAACTAAAGAAGAAGGGAAAATAACTTACAAACTTTCTTCTTATGGAAAATCTGTGGCGTACAACCCGTGGACGTGAAGATTACATTTTAAACTGTAGACTTTTGTAATAAAGTTCACAATGGGACACCGCTTGGCGGATAGTTTTAGTAACAAGATAACTTAATGATTATTAATATATACAGCCTGTTCTTGCTTAATATTTATTTTAATTAACAGAAAATAGGGTATGATTCTTTGTAAGGATTCAAAGGTTTAGTCGGACGCCTCTGAGGTACAAGGACGTACGTACCTAAAGTAACCTAATAATTACAAATAAAAGTGTAGGGTATATATTGCCATTATCGTGAGTCTAACTCTCTTCTTTATTTCTTTAAGAGGAAAGGACTTTGCCCAGTCTTAATATATTGATAATCTTTTAATTCATTTCGACCAATTAAAATGTTTTACCGAAAATGTTCAATACCTTACTGATATAACAAAAATGTCATATTTTATCTGACAAATAAGTAACACCTATACAGGCCTGTCTCATTCAGGTCGGAATTATTTTTAGATGCATTACGATTGCTTATTATTATATTAATCAATTAATTATAAACAACACCAACATAAAACTTACAAGAAAAATAACAAAACTTGTAACAATAAAGTCACCTTAAATTTTGAGTAATTCATTTTAATGAACTAAACTGGAATAAAGTATTTGTACGAAAATCTTATTATTATAGTTCTTTTCACTTCAAAGAAAAAAAAACACTGCTCAATTTGTTCGCGCAACAGGAACTTATGCGACAAAATAGTCGGGGCCTTAACTTTTATACACTTTCATTTTAGTCGAATCAGCGCCGCGATTAATTACTTTGAAGTCAAAAGAGCTTAATAAATCTAATTATTAAATTAATACTTATTTAACACTTAAATGATAATGCGATCCTTAATGCTTATACTACCAACTGATATTTTAGATTCATTATTGACATGGAAACCGTCTAATGAATGGTGTACCTTAATAACATTTCTGTGTAATCGTTGGGCCGCTATAACTAATATATAAATAATATTGATAGCAGAAACATTTCCGAAAACATCTTCCTCAGAAATGAATTGCTTTTTATCTTTCTGTACATGCGTCCCATTCATCAACCCCGCAACACATGTCGAGCCTCTCTCTATACGACCTTCCTAATTAATTACTTTTGGGATTCGCTGCCAAAAAGGTTAAAACGAAATATGCATTGTTGAATGTTGGTGATAAAGATTGCTATTTTGGTATTCATATAAGAGTATAGGCATAAATAGATAAGCTGAAAGCATGGTTGCGACTTCGCACAATTTTTTTTGCTATTATAAAGAACAACCAAAAGGAAGTACTTTATTGATGTTGCGATCTAGCCAAAAGGCTAATATGCATCTTAAAGACTACTTAAATTTATAAATTAACTATTATTATATCTAAGAATAGGTCCAGTGACTTATGGTGCTATGCGAGACACTTTGTTCTTATGTTCTTTCAAGTAGCACTGGCACTACACTACACTATCACTATATAAAACTAACTCAAAAGGTTTTCAGTCTTCTTACGAGTCCAGACTTCAGACATGTTTTAATTTATTCATTTCTTTATAATAGATTTTTACAAGCTTGGACGTTAAAATTATTGGAATTAAGTAGGGAATAAAAGATTGTTAATAAAATAATAAACTTATCTCGCTCACGAGTTTGAACTCCGTAACTGAGTTTTTTTGTTAAAACTTATTTGTCTAGTTGATAATTACAATTAATCAACACATGCTTTTTGTTGAAGCAAAACATCGTTAGGAAACGAGCATATCTCTAGAGAATTCTGGGGATATCTGTAACCTACCGGTCCAAATTGGAGCAGCGTGGTAGGTTTTAACTCAAATCCTTCTCTCCAAAAGGGACAGAGGGCGCCTATGCTCAGCAATGGCCGTATACTACTAAACTACTATAATAAACTTATTTATAGTCATAATTGATGCATAATAATGAATGCCTAAATCAATTTGTCTGTCTGTTTGATTCAATTTGTTATTACTGAATATATAGGAATGCAGAATAAATAATCCGTTTGAAAAGCTTCCTAAATACAGTATTTTAGTACAATAGTATATAGCAGTCTATACTGCCATTAATTATCATTAAAAATTAAATATATCCTCGAAAACTTTACTACTGGTGAAAGTTGCATGACAATCCTTTTAATAGTTTTAAGGTTTTCGCGTACAAACAATCGGCGTGGGTGACTTTGTTTTATAATATGTACTTGTATTGATATACCTTTCGCGTGAGCTGAGCTCTTTAAATAAGTTCATAATGATTTCATTATCTATTGATAACCTGTCAATAAGACCAAGTAAAGCACACATTGTTTTAACATTCAATATTCGGAAGTAGAACACGTTGTCATTTTGCAGCCTTATGCATCTTACTCCTTTGTTTCCCGTAGGACCAAGCTTTATGTTTCCATCCATTGTGCCACAGTTGGTTATCTCTGAAACGTTCGCCTGAAAATGCTGCGTTCGTTTGCACTTAATATTTTGTGAGTAAACTATATTAAGTGCATTTCAACTCAAGCGTCCGTTTTATTTAAAAATGATATTTTGAAATTTGCAGTTTAATAAATATTAAATAATTGATATTTATGATTAAATTATGGGCGGAGTCTTAAGAGATGGTTGGATCAGGTGTCCGAACACCTGGACACAAACATCAGCCACGCATTGCACTGCGCCGATGACCGAACCAGGTTTTTTTTTTTTTTTTTTTTTCGAATATGACTAATGCTGTTAGCCCTAATGGCTTTGACAGCGTCACCGATAAGACGGGCGAGCGCTGAAGCATCGCCGAGAAGAAATGGATGATACATGCGGGTGCATTACAAGCACCCGCGCTACAGGGGGCGTCGCCTTAAGGGTGTCTCCTGCGAGACCGAACCTCGGCTTAAGGCGGCGCGTTTTTGGAGGGCTGCATCTAATAAATGACTTGGAAGAAGTCTGCGTCACGGCGGCCGCGGCAGAGGGCTGCGGCCGCTTGACACAAGCAAGCGGGGATCTCGTCTTCGCCGGCGAAGACGCTGTTTGTGTAAATGTAATGTATGTATCTTGTTGGATGCTGTGATAGCATCATCGGGGTCGTTAAGGACGCTCTTCGGGCGCCTGTGAATCTTGTTGGGGTGCCTGAACGCCTTATAGTTGGACGCGGCCACTATAAGGGGGTTTGGGTGGATGGACGCTTTCTCGAAGTAAGTCGTCGAGAATCGTCTGAAAAGATCGGCTATCGTGGGTAGGTCGAGATCTCTATGGAGGTTCACGTTGCGGACGAACCACGGACAGCCAGTGGCTGTACGCATGAATCGATTTTGAAGTGTCTGCAACGGACACAGTCGTGATTTCGGGACGTGCGCGAACGTGACGCTCGCATATGTCATGATGGGTCTGATGCAAGTTTTGTAAAGTGTCACTTTGTTGCGAAGTGACAGTTTACTTGTCTTGCACAGTATCGGATAGAGGCGTCCCATGGCGAACGCTGCCCGGTTACGGACAACGCGGATGTGTCGGATAAAGGATAGGGTCGGTTGGAGGATGACACCTAAGTATTTGACTTCCTTTTGCCAATCTATGTATTTGTTGTATATGGAGACTCTAGGGGGCGTCCGGATGAAGTCCATGGCTCTCCTAGATCTCGCAAAGAACATTGCTGCGCTTTTATCGGGATTAATTTCGATTCTCCACCGGCGGAACCAGCTTCCGAGCTGGTTGGTTGCTCTTTGGAGCCTATCATTAATAGTTATGGGATCTCTACAGGTAGTATAGATTGCGGTATCGTCCGCGAACATAGCTAAGTGGGTGACTGCACTAGTTTTAGTGGAGAATCGTGGGATGTCACTCGTATAGAGCGAGTAGAGGAACGGTGCGAGTACCGAACCTTGGGGGACTCCGGCGCTTAAGGTGCGTCTTGAGGAGAGCGCACCATCAATACGATATCTGAATGAGCGATTAGTAAGATAATCGCGAATGATAAGAACGAGTCTATCGGGGATTCCTAGGTTCGCGAGTTTGCATATTAAACCCGCATGCCATACCTTATCGAAGGCTTTGGCGACATCGAAGAAGACAGTACCGGTGTACCGTTTTTTGCCGAAGCCATTGAGGACGGCTTCGGTAAGTCGGTGTACTTGTTGTACCGCGGTGTGTTTGGCGCGAAAGCCGAATTGCTCATCCGGTATGAGCTTCATCGACTCCATGAACGTTATGAGTCTAGCGAGGATTACTCGCTCGTAGACTTTCCCTAAGCTGTTGAGCAGGCTGATAGGTCGATAGCTGCTCGGGAGATTACTGGGTTTTCCCGGTTTACGAATACCTATTACTATTGCTTCCTTCCATTCGTCGGGGGACCGAACCAGGTGGCGAGAACTTGTTTTTGAAAAAACTGAGGCAGGAGATCACGATATTCAGCATTGAGCAAACGGTTAAAGGAGGAGGATGATTTAAAATTATCGCACACTAACTTTTCAAAATGTTTATAAAACTGTGCACTTTTATCAATTGAATGTTTAGTTATCTTTGAATAAGAGATACATATATGGACTCAATTAACTTATCTTTGAAATATAAATATGTTAAATTAATAATTTTAAGGAAAAATGGAGGTTTTTTTCGGCTAGCACTCATTAACACCGTATGTGAAATGCTGTTACGATATTTTATATTATTACCTGATGTACAGCTTCCATCAGTCAATTAACCTGTTAGTTAACAAGTCAGTAACAGAATTTGTTTCTATATACATTTTTGGCCTATTTTATATAATTTTTAATAACCAAAACATTACATAACTTGTGAAAATGTTTTCCAAATGTAACCAACATCAGTAATGCAAAGAATAAACAAAACATTCGCATTCTCAAACATGATATTGTGGGACGCCCGTTGCATTCGTTTTCAATGCATTTGTCAATACAAAACCGACGCGCTCGAGTATAGAAACGTACATGCAAAGAAATGTTGTTTATTTGCTGATGTAAAGAAATGTATTTCTAGATGAGTAAATTACTGAATGACAGATGTAAAACAATAAAATTCCAGCAAATTTTTTAATCTTAATTAAGCATAGTGAGTCTATTTTCAGAATTAACAAAGGAATACAAAGGATTCATGTAGTTCAAGGATTCTTCTTTTACCAAATGCAATTTATTACTTTCTCATTCATTATAAGCCATGTGGCATCTAATTTTTTAAATTATATATATTCTTAGGTACAACATCGCCGTCTGGTATCCGGCTGAATAGAATAGCCTCATTTCTCATCGAGGTGTCCCAAAAGGTGACTAAGGTAAGTCGGCTCACCGTGTGGTATCCAACTGAGTAGAATAGACCACCTTCTCTCTTACCGACGTGTCGTAAAAGGCGCCTAAGATAACTTGACGTCAGGCAGACCGATCGTTAAGTACTCAGCCAAATAATGTTAAATGTTTATAACATTGACTAGACTTGTGCTGTTCGAAATGTTGTTCGAATGTTTTAATATATTTCTGATTATTCATTCACTCAAATAACTTAAAATCACGTATCTGGCTTACCATAAGATCAAACTCCTAATGAGAAATTCAAGTATGAGAAAAATACCTAAAAACTTTAAAATAAATTTTCTATATAAAACCATGTAGGTACTTTATTTGTTAAATTAAATAAAACTAATATATTCAAAACTAAGTTTTGTACCAAACGACTTGATTCCTGTGATTATTTTTCAAATTCGTTCCAAGCAATTTGTTCGATTTTTATAAGCGTAGACGATATATACAACTTGCGTCACTTGACAGTTGTACAGTTTTCGTTCTAGAAATAAATCCACTTGTGCATCAAAAGAGTAATTGTGATAAATTGGACATTTCTTGAAACTGCAAAGAGTATTTGTTTCACATATAAAATAATAACAGTAAAATATTACATTTTATGTAGTATTGTTATATGTATTGATACATCATTCCTTTATCCAATTTTAAGTGGGGTCTCCACAACATTTTAACAACATGTTTCCACGTGATTTGGCTAGATATTTTACGACTGGCCGCCTGCATGACGCCATCTTACCTTAGTCGCCTTTTACGACACCTCTGTAAGAAAAAAATGACGTTGGTATATTTTACTCAGCCGGATACCACATAGCGGGTCGATTTACCTTAGTCATCTTTTACGACACCTCGGTAAGAGGGTGGTCTATTCTACTTAGCCGGATATCACAAAGCGGTTACGTAGTACTAATTCATAAAAATTTGTTTTAAAATTTTCTTTGAGCTTCGTAAGAAATAGTGTTCCATATTTTTTCTAGTTTTTACCTCATTTTAAAATGGATACCTAGTCTAATTTAATAAAGTTAATACTTTATTAAAAATAAAGTAATTAAAAAAAAATTGCTCTCCTGGTTGTTAAATTTGACTTATTCTTTTATTGTTTTTATAATTATTTAACAGATAATCAGTTTTAAATAGAGCAACTCCTGATGACCAAGTGCGAGCTCTCCTTTTTCAGTATAAATAATATAATACCTAAAATTCAAAAATAGTTTCTAGTCATTTTACGTCTGATAAATAGATATTATAATTATCTGTTCCCCTTTATTAAGAAAATTTAAAATAAACCGAGTTAACGCAACATATTTAAATTGCTTCTTTCACATTCTAGAATAAGAACCTCAAAGAACGAATTGAATTCATTTGAATCGAATCTAAAACAAACTCGAGAACCATCTCCGCACGATTCGTCAATTTCGCAGTCCATCTCGGATTCGAGTACAGAATTGCTTTTACCGCGGAATTGTACGATACGCCCGAATGAAGGGGCTTTCAGACGACATCGATTCGAATTTTTTTTCGAATAGCAGCTCAACTGTGATGGCGTGATGGACAATATATGTTACTGTGTGTACACGCCTCCTATTCGTACATAGAAAATAAGTGATTTGATAGATTTTTTTTGTGATCAAACCCTTACTCTATCGACACTGTATATTATTACTTTTATTTACTAGCTTTTACCGACTGCGACTGCGCAGCAGGGTCTTCTCGCTTACTCCCCGGGTGGGGGTAAACGGGGTGCGGGCCTCGAGGAAATCCTCTCTACCCGGGCATCTCCTCGCGGGCACTTAAGCCCGGTATGTGTTCCGGCCGTGGGCCGAGGTCACCTAGGTGACCTAACGGTGTCGGTATTTGGGCCGTAAGCCCAGGTCACCTAGGTGACCTAATGGATTTCTTGTTCGGTGGGGAGGTCTGGGAATGGTAGCTCCCAGACCTCAAAGTCGTCTTCTGGTAGTCCTCTTTCGGGTGGTGTCGTGTCCTGCGACTGCGTATATTGTGGTCTTCTCCCTAGCCTTGTAGTAGGCTATTGGGGGGCTACGGGCCTCGAGGTTGCACCTCTTTGCCCGGGCTTGTCCTCTCGGGCGATCATATCGCCCGGGTAATTTGTTCGGCCTTGACGGCCAGGATTCCGCTTTTGAGGCGGACGCCTTATTTCTGTTGTGAGCCGTTTCCTCTCACTGAGGCTGCAGTCCCCCTAAGTGCGCAACCTGTGGGAGGGAGCTCAGCTGCGACAGACCCACCATGGTTCTGGTGATCGGCGCGACGATGTCTTGGCCCAGGACATGTGCTTCGAGGATCTCTTTCAGGGCCCCTATCATGGCCCAAATCACCTCCCGGATGTCCTGGGCTTCAGCTACGGTGAGGGTGGTGGGTACCACCGTTGTTGTCTCCGGAAAAGTTTCTGGGGCCGCTGTATACTGCGGCTCTGTGCACGGATCTGTTTGCGTAGATTTTTCCTCTCGCTGGGCTTGCGCACATTCTGGCGCTGTTGGTGCTGCTGGCTGGGCTTGCGGGGTCGATGCGGCGGCCGGTGGCGCTCGGATCTTCCTCGCACGCCTCCTCCGTCTTCTCTTGGCAGGCTTCCCTCTTTCGATCGGCTCGTTTGCCGGCGGAGCCAATGTAGTCGGCTGAGCCACCGCCGGCTCGGCCGGCACGGCTTGCGCGGTCGCGACGGGCGCTGGCGCGACGGCGGCAGCGAATGCGGCGCGGGCTTTTTTTTTTTTTTTTTTCGAATATGACTAATGCTGTTAGCCCTAATGGCTTTGACAGCGTCACCGATAAGACGGGCGAGCGCTGAAGCATCGCCGAGAAGAAATGGATGATACATGCGGGTGCATTACAAGCACCCGCGCTACAGGGGGCGTCGCCTTAAGGGTGTCTCCTGCGAGACCGAACCTCGGCTTAAGGCGGCGCGTTTTTGGAGGGCTGCATCTAATAAATGACTTGGAAGAAGTCTGCGTCACGGCGGCCGCGGCAGAGGGCTGCGGCCGCTTGACACAAGCAAGCGGGGACCTCGTCTTCGCCGGCGAAGACGCTGTTTGTGTAAATGTAATGTGTGTATCTTGTTGGATGCTGTGATAGCATCATCGGGGTCGTTAAGGACGCTCTTCGGGCGCCTGTGAATCTTGTTGGGGTGCCTGAACGCCTTATAGTTGGACGCGGCCACTATAAGGGGGTTTGGGTGGATGGACGCTTTCTCGAAGTAAGTCGTCGAGAATCGTCTGAAAAGATCGGCTATCGTGGGTAGGTCGAGATCTCTATGGAGGTTCACGTTGCGCACGAACCACGGACAGCCAGTGGCTGTACGCATGAATCGATTTTGAAGTGTCTGCAACGGACACAGTCGTGATTTCGGAACGTGCGCGAACGTGACGCTCGCATATGTCATGATGGGTCTGATGCAAGTTTTGTAAAGTGTCACTTTGTTGCGAAGTGACAGTTTACTTGTCTTGCACAGTATCGGATAGAGGCGTCCCATGGCGAACGCTGCCCGGTTACGGACAACGCGGATGTGTCGGATAAAGGATAGGGTCGGTTGGAGGATGACACCTAAGTATTTGACTTCCTTTTGCCAATCTATGTATTTGTTGTATATGGAGACTCTAGGGGGCGTCCGGATGAAGTCCATGGCTCTCCTAGATCTCGCAAAGAACATTGCTGCGCTTTTATCGGGATTAATTTCGATTCTCCACCGGCGGAACCAGCTTCCGAGCTGGTTGGTTGCTCTTTGGAGCCTATCATTAATAGTTATGGGATCTCTACAGGTAGTATAGATTGCGGTATCGTCCGCGAACATAGCTAAGTGGGTGACTGCACTAGTTTTAGTGGAGAATCGTGGGATGTCACTCGTATAGAGCGAGTAGAGGAACGGTGCGAGTACCGAACCTTGGGGGACTCCGGCGCTTAAGGTGCGTCTTGAGGAGAGCGCACCATCAATACGATATCTGAATGAGCGATTAGTAAGATAATCGCGAATGATAAGAACGAGTCTATCGGGGATTCCTAGGTTCACGAGTTTGTATATTAAACCCGCATGCCATACCTTATCGAAGGCTTTGGCGACATCGAAGAAGACAGTACCGGTGTACCGTTTTTTGCCGAAGCCATTGAGGACGGCTTCGGTAAGTCGGTGTACTTGTTGTACCGCGGTGTGTTTGGCGCGGAAGCCGAATTGCTCATCCGGTATGAGCTTCATCGACTCCATGAACGTTATGAGTCTAGCGAGGATTACTCGCTCGTAGACTTTCCCTAAGCTGTTGAGCAGACTGATGGGTCGATAGCTGCTCGGGAGATTACTGGGTTTTCCCGGTTTGCGAATACCTATTACTATTGCTTCCTTCCATTCGTCGGGGAAGGAGCAACCTAACAGGAGGGCATTGAAAATCAATACTAATAGGTTTATGAGTTGGTCGGGGAGGCACTTGAGTGCTTTGTTGGATATGGAGTCGGGTCCTGGGGACTTGCGGGTCTTGAGGTTTTGGATAATGGAACGGACTTCCTCTCCGGTAGTGGGAGTGAGCGGCTCGCTTTCGGGAGCCTTCGCGGATATCCTAGCCGCCGCCATTTCCACTTCCGAGTGGAATTTGGCGTGTTCGGGATGACTGGGGTTATTTGAACATTGTCCCTCAAGACTGTCAGCCAAGCATTCGGCCTTATCAATGTCGTCAAAAGCGACCGGACGGTTTAGACGTATCAATGGAGGTGTAGCTGCACACTGGTCTCCTCTCAGGGATTTCGCCAGTTTCCAGAAAGCCAGGTGACTCGGCGAGATCTCTGAGAGTTTGTTGTCCCAGGCGGACTGACGGTTGAGGCTGAGTTTTTCTCTAACCTCTCTTTGAAGTCGCCGGAGTGTTCTCCGGTTATCGTCTGTCGGGTATGCGTCATGGGCCCTAGTGGCGGCACGTTTACGTCTAAGTAGGTCGCGTAGGTCGTCCGGTAGTCGCCCACGACCGCGGTCGTCGGGGACTTCCTTGGAGCAACGCTCGAGTGAGTCTGTTATATGTTTTGTAAGGTGGGTAACAGCGAACTTGGCACTATCCACGGAGTCTATCTTGTCAGGAATTTGATCTAGGTTGTCTGAGTTTAGGGACTGGAGTTTCCCGCCTAATTTACTCCAGTCGATTATCGTTTTCGTGGGAGGGGTCGTGGAAGTGGATTGCCCTAACTGAATTAGAACCGGACGGTGGTCCGAGTCTAATTCATGCAGGACTTCTATAGAATGTAACTGGAGAGCTACATTTTTGAAAATGTATATATCTAAGACATCTGCTCTGTTTGGATCCCCGTTAGGCGGGTATCTGGTGGGCTCGTTAGGGGCTATCACATCAAAAGCGAGGTTTGGAAGGCCGTTGAGGCCTTGGAGTATTGTGCCGTTCCGGTTGGTTCGGCGAGAGTTCCATTGGCCATGTTTGGAGTTGAAGTCTCCGGCCAGTATTACAGAGTCGCCTAGTGCGAGAAGGGTGCGGACGTCTCTTTCGAGTACCCGTTTGGTCGGACTGAGGTATACTGATGCTAGTATGATCGACTGATGGCCGGTCATACCCACCTGACAGACTGAAGCCTCCATGTTAGTGAGCTTTGGGGAATCAAGGGGGGAGCATAGGAGGGCTCTTTTGTAGTAAATGAGCGTGCCGCCTTTTTTGGATGACAGACGGTCATTTCTAATCAAACTGTAATTCGCAATATTGGGATTGCGAAATTGGGGTTTTAAGAAGGATTCTTGTATTAGAAGAATATCTATATCGTGTGCAACTACGAAATCGCGGACTTCGTCCATGTGTCTGATAAGCCCGTCTGCGTTGTACGTGACGAGCTTGAGGGAGTGGGGCTTGGCCCTACCCAGTGAGGGTTTAAGCTTAAAGCCTAGAGATGGCCTGCACCAAACTAGAGTGTTCGAGCAAGGCCATTAATCTGTTTTGAGGATTACTCCTCAGCTTGTTTGCCAAAATTGACAGCTCCGTAGTGTCAATTTTGGTTACTATATCGCAAACGAGTTTCACGTCGTCCATGAAACTCGTTGCTGGAGGGGCGGCTGTCGCTTTAGGAGCGGCAGCTCTTGTATTGGAGCTCAAGATGGCGGCGGCGGGTTTCGCTACCGTCTCCTGAGCCGGTTTTACTGGCACAGCCGGCTCGGATGCCGGTTTCCTGTGCCAGGGGTTTGAGGTGGGGAGAGGCGCGGGGACGAACCTCTCAGCTGGTTTGGGGGCGGTACGATCCGCCTTTTTACGGGTGGCCCTTCTGCCCCCTCGTTTTGCCCTAAGCGGGACTTTCGGGCAGCCGCGATAGCTCGCGGGGTGCCCTTGGGTCCTGCAGAGGACACAGCTGGGAGGTTCCTCGGACGGAACCGCTCTGGGGCAATCGGCAGTGCCATGATCGCCCAGGCACTTAACGCACCTTGGTCGTGCGGTGCAGTTTCGCTGCGAGTGGCCGTAAAGTTGGCAGCGATGGCACTGCCCCATTACCCCACGCGTACGCGGCGTTTCAATACGCAGACCCGACAGTCTGCATATTGTTTGGACGTTGAAGACACGTTTGCCTTCAGGACTGAGGTCGAGGACCGCGAGACAAAGTTCATAAGGAACTTTGGTTCTGTGGTGGTACATGCGGTGTACCTGTCTTACGGGAAGGCCCTGGCTGAGAAGGTCCTTCTTAATAAGGTCGCAATCTATCTCTACGGGAAGCCCGCGGATGACGACGCGAACGGCGCGGGCGGTCGTAGTGGCGGTTTTATGCGGCGCGGAGCGGGGAAGTGGGACGGGCACTAGCGCAGGGGGGCGCCGTGCCGGTGCGGTGGGCGGTGCGGTTGGGGGGGGTATGGGTTCCCCCCCCACCTCTCGACGGTTTGCTTGTCCCGGACGTGGCGGGTGTACAACTATACCTCGCCTGCGCGCTTCCCGTTTGAAAACGGCGCAACGGCGGTCGTTGGCGGCATGATCTTTAGCGCAATTTGCGCAGGTAGGCTTCTCTTCTTTCGCGCGGTTGCAATCCCGCGCGATGTGGTCGCCGGCGCATCGCAGGCAGCGTGCCTGCTTGTGGCAGTTTGCCGAGGCGTGCCCAAACGCCTGGCAACGGTGGCACTGAGGCGGCGTCTTGCCGCTGCGCCACGCTTCCACGGTGATGCCCGGCATGTACAGGAGCTCGGTCACTTTATATAAGCGACCGAGCTCAACCCGGGTCATGTGGGCGAGCTGCACGAAGTAGGTGCAGCCGTGCCGTCCCTTGTTCGGTGGTATCGCCCTGGCGCGTTCTGCAGGGAACCCGTGCTCCTGCAGTGCCGCCACTACCTCTTCTGCGGGAGTGTCCAACGGGAGGCCTCTTAGCGCTACCTTGGTAGGTAGCTCTGCTGCTGGTGTGTAGCAAAACCAGGATATAGATTTATCCCGGCTTGCCTCCTCTACCAGGTGCCTTTGCACCACCCGGTATTCTTCTGCATCTTTCGGCAGGAACCTTACTCCTTTGCCCATGGGTCGCGCGTTCGGCGCGTGGCCCAGTTTAGTCTGGAGTATTTTGAAGTGCCTCGTCCAATTTGGGAGGCACTCCGCGGTGATGGGAGGGTAACCGGACCTGGCCGGTTTCGCTTGAGTCGAGCATGGTGGAGCCGCGGGTCGGCTCGGCGAGGGCGGCGCGGCCGCGGCCGCGGCGTATGACAACCCGGACGGTCCGGGCTGTGGAGATGCGGGGCGCGACGAGTCCATCTGCTGCGACCCACTGGCTAGGGAGGCCAGCACGTTGTAGCTCGTGGACTCGGTTGACGGCTCGGTGGAAGTCGTCAGAGGCAGCATCGGGCCCCTTTCGCTTGATGGCGGTGACATCGGTGGTTGCGAGAATTCCAATCCGCGTCCGGATCGGTCCTCGTGCGTCGGTAAGGCGGAGGGAGGGGCTGGCGAGGTAGCCGCCCGCACGCGCTTATCCCCCCCCACCTCAGCTTCCGGGGAGTCCTCGGGCCGAGGGCGCTTCGCTCCTTCCAGGCACACAGTAGTATCAACTACTGTGGCAGGGGAAATCGCGGCGGCGTCCTCCGAGGGCGGTGGCACGGATAGTGCGGCTGGGGTTTGTTCTGGCACCAGTCTAAATCTCGGCATCGGTGAGACGGCCGGGACGACTGGTACAGTGGTATTGTTGGTGTTGCGGCGTGTAACCGTTCTCAGTACTCCGGAACGGCCGGCACCGCGGCGGCGTTGTTCGAGCGGGGGGGGCTTCCCTCCGCCCGACATGTTGCTCGTTACGGTAGTAACGGTTCCGTTTTTACTTATTTTGCAGCCTCTGGTGTAGAAGGCGTGGTACGGCTCCCTCGGCGCCATTCCATCGATCGCCGCCGTAGCGTGCGGATGTCTCGGTCGAGCGCAATCCGGTTGCTGCTCCCCCCGCCTGACTCACGCCCCTGCCGCGTTAGATTGTGAAAGTGCCCAAGGACTCTGGACTGTCAGTGTTGTTCGTTCCTGTGCAAGTGGATTGTGTTAGTGTTACTGTGCTTCGATTAGGTAGTGTGGTGCTTCACGCATAACACTTTCCGTAGGTGGTTCCGTCCGTGCGTAAGTACACTAATTTTTTAATTTAGGTACTCACCTCTTTCCCCCGAAGGGAGAGAGACTAAGACTAGATTTTTTCTTAGGTACACACCTCCCTGCCCTCCGGCAGGGAGGCCACCCCCACACTAGCGGGCCAATATGGCCCCCACCCTGCGCCCCACGGGGCAACCGTTACTGGACGCGATTTTCGCGTTCCTTCAGGCGCACCACCCCGCCATTTTGGTGGAGCTCACCAAGGCCCTCCCGCCCCCTCAGGGCCAGAGTGGCAGCCCGGCAGCACCTTCTCCCCCCTCTGCGGAAAAGGCTAAACCACGCTCCCGCCCCGTGTCTCCTGACATGGAAGTGGAGGAGCAATCTGACTCGGAATCCGAGACTCCCTCAGAGTCCGGAGAGGAAGCCGAAGCATCCGATGCTTCGCAGTCCCCGTCCCCCTCGGCGTCATCCGCCTCTGACGAGGACGACGGCTTCACCGCCGTCCTATCCAAGAGCCAGAAGCGTAAGCTGAAGGCTCCCAAGACCGTCCCGCCCAAAAGGGCCACTAACGACGCAGGTGCACCTGCCCCGCGCCCCACCCCCAAACCCCAGCCTGCCTCACAGGCCGCCCGCAAACAAGACGTACCCGACTCACAGGACTCGCCTATGACGGAGAGGAAGGAGAAGGTGCCGCCCCTATTTGTTAGGGAAAAAGACGCGTGGAATCGCTTAATTCCGCGCATGGACAGCTCGTCCATTCCTTTCACCTCTGCCCGGTCCACAAGCCAGGGCATAATGGTGCAATGTCCGTCTTCAACGGACCACCGTCGCCTCACGACGCTTCTGGATGCCGAAAAGATCGGCTACCACACATACGCCCTAGAAGACGAGCGCGAACTTCGCGTCGTCATCCGCGGGCTTCCCGTAGAGATAGATTGCGACCTTATTAAGAAGGACCTCCTCAGCCAGGGCCTTCCCGTAAGACAGGTACACCGCATGTACCACCACAGAACCAAAGTTCCTTATGAACTTTGTCTCGCGGTCCTCGACCTCAGTCCTGAAGGCAAACGTGTCTTCAACGTCCAAACAATATGCAGACTGTCGGGTCTGCGTATTGAAACGCCGCGTACGCGTGGGGTAATGGGGCAGTGCCATCGCTGCCAACTTTACGGCCACTCGCAGCGAAACTGCACCGCACGACCAAGGTGCGTCAAGTGCCTGGGCGATCATGGCACTGCCGATTGCCCCAGAGCGGTTCCGTCCGAGGAACCTCCCAGCTGTGTCCTCTGCAGGACCCAAGGGCACCCCGCGAGCTATCGCGGCTGCCCGAAAGTCCCGCTTAGGGCAAAACGAGGGGGCAGAAGGGCCACCCGTAAAAAGGCGGACCGTACCGCCCCCAAACCAGCTGAGAGGTTCGTCCCCGCGCCTCTCCCCACCTCAAACCCCTGGCACAGGAAACCGGCATCCGAGCCGGCTGTGCCAGTAAAACCGGCTCAGGAGACGGTAGCGAAACCCGCCGCCGCCATCTTGAGCTCCAATACAAGAGCTGCCGCTCCTAAAGCGACAGCCGCCCCTCCAGCAACGAGTTTCATGGACGACATGAAACTCGTTTGCGACATAGTAAGCAAAATTGACACTACGGAGCTGTCAATTTTGGCAAACAAGCTGAGGAGTAATCCTCAAAACAGATTAATGGCCTTGCTCGAACACTCTAGTTTGGTGCAGGCCATCTCTAGGCTTTAAGCTTAAACCCTCACTGGGTAGGGCCAAGCCCCACTCCCTCAAGCTCGTCACGTACAACGCAGACGGGCTTATCAGACACATGGACGAAGTCCGCGATTTCGTAGTTGCACACGATATAGATATTCTTCTAATACAAGAATCCTTCTTAAAACCCCAATTTCGCAATCCCAATATTGCGAATTACAGTTTGATTAGAAATGACCGTCTGTCATCCAAAAAAGGCGGCACGCTCATTTACTATAAAAGAGCCCTCTTATGCTCCCCCCTTGATTCCCCAAAGCTCACTAACATGGAGGCTTCAGTCTGTCAGGTGGGTATGACCGGCCATCAGTCGATCATACTAGCATCAGTATACCTCAGTCCGACCAAACGGGTACTCGAAAGAGACGTCCGCACCCTTCTCGCACTAGGCGACTCTGTAATACTGGCCGGAGACTTCAACTCCAAACATGGCCAATGGAACTCTCGCCGAACCAACCGGAACGGCACAATACTCCAAGGCCTCAACGGCCTTCCAAACCTCGCTTTTGAGGTGATAGCCCCTAACGAGCCCACCAGATACCCGCCTAACGGGGATCCAAACAGAGCAGATGTGTTAGATATATACATTTTCAAAAATGTAGCTCTCCAGTTACATTCTATAGAAGTCCTGCATGAATTAGACTCGGACCACCGTCCGGTTCTAATTCAGTTAGGGCAATCTACCTCCACGACCCCTCCCACGAAAACGATAATCGACTGGAGTAAATTAGGCGGGAAACTCCAGTCCCTAAACTCAGACCACCTAGATCAAATTCCTGACAAGATAGACTCCGTGGATAGTGCCAAGTTCGCTGTTACCCACCTTACAAAACATTTAACAGACTCACTCGAGCGTTGCTCCAAGGAAATCCCCGACGACCGCGGTCGTGGGAGACTACCGGACGACCTGCGCGACCTACTTAGACGTAAACGTGCCGCCACTAGGGCCCATGACGCATACCCGACAGACGATAACCGGAGAACACTCCGGCGACTTCAAAGAGAGGTTAGAGAAAAACTCAGCCTCAACCGTCAGTCCGCCTGGGACAACAAACTCTCAGAGATCTCGCCGAGTCACCTGGCTTTCTGGAAACTGGCGAAATCCCTGAGAGGAGACCAGTGTGCAGCTACACCTCCATTGATACGTTTAAACCGTCCGGTCGCTTTTGACGACATCGATAAGGCCGAATGCTTGGCTGACAGTCTTGAGGGACAATGTACAAACAATCCCAGTCATCCCGAACACGCCGAATTCCACTCGGAAGTGGAAATGGCGGCGGCTAGGATATCCGCAAAGGCTCCCGAAAGCGAGCCGCTCACTCCCACCACCGGAGAGGAAGTCCGTTCCATTATCCAAAACCTGAAGACCCGCAAGTCCCCAGGCCCCGACTCCATATCCAACAAAGCACTCAAGTGCCTCCCCGACCAACTGATAAACCTATTAGTATTGATTTTCAATGCCCTCCTGTTAGGTTGCTCCTTCCCCGACGAATGGAAGGAAGCAATAGTAATAGGGATTCGTAAACCGGGAAAACCCAGTAATCTCCCGAGCAGCTATCGACCCATCAGTCTGCTCAACAGCTTAGGGAAAGTCTACGAGCGAGTAATCCTCGCTAGACTCATAACGTTCATGGAGTCGATGAAGCTCATACCGGATGAGCAATTCGGCTTCCGCGCTAAACACACCGCGGTACAACAAGTACACCGACTTACCGAAGCCGTCCTCAATGGCTTCGGCAAAAAACGGTACACCGGTACTGTCTTCTTCGATGTCGCCAAAGCCTTCGATAAGGTATGGCATGCGGGTTTAATATACAAACTCGCGAACCTAGGAATCCCCGATAGACTCGTTCTTATCATTCGCGATTATCTTACTAATCGCTCATTCAGATATCGTATTGATGGTGCGCTCTCTTCACGACGCACCTTACGCGCCGGAGTCCCCCAAGGTTCGGTACTCGCACCGTTCCTCTACTCGCTCTATACGAGTGACATCCCACGATTCTCCACTAAAACTAGTGCAGTCACCCACTTAGCTATGTTCGCGGACGATACCGCAATCTATACCACCTGTAGAGATCCCATAACTATTAATGATAGGCTCCAAAGAGCAACCAACCAGCTCGGAAGCTGGTTCCGCCGGTGGAGAATCGAAATTAATCCCGATAAAAGCGCAGCAATGTTCTTTGCGAGATCTAGGAGAGCCATGGACTTCATCCGGACACCTCCTAGAGTCTCTATTTACAACAAATACATAGATTGGCAAAAGGAAGTCAAATACTTAGGTGTCATCCTCGAACCGACCCTATCCTTTATCCGACACATCCGCGTTGTCCGCAACCGGGCAGCGTTCGCCTTGGGACGCCTCCATCCGATACTGTGCAAGGCAAGTAAACTGTCACTCCGCAACAAAGTGACACTTTACAAGACTTGCATCAGACCCATTATGACCTATGCGAGCGTCGCGTTCGCGCACGTTCCGAAATCACGACTGTGTCCGTTGCAGACACTTCAAAATCGATTCATGCGTACAGCCACTGGCTGTCAGTGGTTCGTGCGCAACGTGAACCTCCATAGAGATCTCGACCTACCTACGATAGCCGATCTTTTCAGACGATTCTCGACGACTTACTTCGAGAAAGCGTCCATCCACCCAAACCCCCTTATAGTGGCCGCGTCCAACTATAAGGCGTTCAGGCACCCCAACAAGATTCACAGGCGCCCGAAGAGCGTCCTTAACGACCCCGACGATGCTATAACAGCATCCAACAAGATATACACACAACACGCACACAAACAGCGTCTTCGCCGGCGAAGACGAGGTCCCCGCTTGCTTGTGTCAAGCGGCCGCAGCCCTCTGCCGCGGCCGCCGTGACACAGACTTCTTCCAAGTCATTTATTAGATGCAGCCCTCCAAAAACGCGCCGCCTTAAGCCGAGGTTCGGTCTCGCAGGAGACACCCTTAAGGCGACGCCCCCTGTAGCGCGGGTGCTTGTAATGCACCCGCATGTATCATCCATTTCTTCTCGGCGATGCTTCAGCGCTCGCCCGTCTTATCGGTGACGCTGTCAATGCCATTAGGGCTAACAGCATTAGTCATATTCGAAAAAAAAAAAAAAATCCCTCGGCGCGTGCAATCCAGCCAGGTGAGACCCAGACGGGAGGCCCAGCTAGACGCCCGCGAGCAGGAGTCGGAGTCACGCCCTCAGCGGTTGTTTCGGCGGCGGTGGGGTCCTGTGTTTCGCGGTTGTTTTTCTTTACGAAAAACTCGGCGAAAGCGGGGTCCGTGTGGCGTCGGCGAGGCGGCGCACTCGATGCTCGACCGGCCGTTTCCTCAAGCCGCGACGGGTCGCGGCGAGTACGACTGGCGCCGGGAGCAGGGGTGCAGGGCTTGACCGAGACTTGACGGACGAGGCTTCGCTAGAGTACCCGAAATAGAGCAGAAGGTCTCCTCTATTCGGATATATAGCAAAGCTCTGCGACTGCGTTCGCGTGGACTGTAGTTGTGTGATAGTTTGATAATAGATGGCGCTTTTCAATGGCATTCTATTACTGTAGAATTACCAGGATTTCTATAGCCTATATGTTATTCCGGTATGTAAGGAATAATTGTGTCAAATTTCATTGATATTGGGTCAGCGGATTCGCCGTGAAAGAGTAACAAACCTTCCACACTCACAAACCTTCGCATTTATAATATTAGTAGGACTAGCAATCGGCAGCGGCTCCGCCCGCATGGAAACGTTAAAAGCGTCATCATTTTATCAAAATTATTTTATGGTTAACAAAATAGTATTTTGATAACCATAAAAATGGTTAAGTTGGGTTAACCCTTAAAGCTAGACATATGCTGTCGCGGACTTTTATTTAGAAATTTTAGACGGAAACAATTTTGTAATATATGATTTTTGAATAACTTTCACCATTTACTTAGCGCATGCAAAGAGAGCTTAAAATTTTAACGTTTTCGTAATATTTTTTATTCTTGTTCCTCTCTTATTCGTCTTAGCGTGATGCAATATAGCCTTTCTTGATAAATAGAGTATCTTACACTCAAACAATTTTTTAAATCGGTCCAGTAGTTCCTTCCATTAGCGCATTCAAACGCGATTCCATAATCAAACAAACTCTTCAGCTCTATATATATTAGTATAGGTATTGTATTAGGTAAAGCCAAAAGGGTTGCAATCAATCTAGATTATGACAATTTATCAGTCAATTGAAATAATGTGAAATAATTGTGGTGTATGCGTTCACTTGTATTGTATTAATATAGATAAATGTTGAGTGAATATAGATAGCACAGTCTCAAACACGCACTAACAAGTAACATAATTTAATAACTCTTAGAGATGTGTGTGATAGGGATAAGTTGACCTTTATACACTGTAAATAATTAAATATTATGTCATTACACGTCCACTCTCAGCAAGGGCTCTCGTGTTACTGACGTGGTGCATTCTGACACAGTGTAATATTTCCTTTGTACATTAGTATAAGTCTGAGTTAGTGTAAGTATATTCATGAAGGTTTTAAAAGTGTCTTGTATGTAATATAATATATAAATACAGGGTAAGATAAAACATCTCAACCCTTCACTACAAAAATAAATTTAATACCAAATATGTATTAAACAAAAGCATTATTCGAATCTTCAAAGTTAAAAATGAAATATCTGTCACTGTTTTTCCGACTGCCCGAATCATCAATCTGTATCATATCCAAGCTGTCACGTTCTGATCCTAGATTGATAGCTACAGTATACGGACTAAAGTGCAGCTGCTATCCTATCAATTTCTTGATTGGCGTCTATTAAATCATCAACATCAAAACCTCGCTTTTAACTTGATAAATCGACCCACGCCTATTAAAATCACTCGGCGTCTGGGAAACACTTTGGACTCATGATGGATGTGTAAAAGTTCCCCAATTTTTTACCATTCTCCCGCCGCTGTGGGATTTCCAGTTTTGATTATACCGAGTATCATTTTATTGATGAATTCTTCTTTTTGACCTGTAAATAATTCGGATGGAATTTGAATGATTGCTTTATACATCAAAAAGTTTTTACTCGCTGTGCATTACCTTTGCTAAGGTGAAAGTTAGATGGTTCGCTGTAGTTACCTAATTATAGATCAACATTGAGTTTGTTTGATTTTAACTAAACATTTTATGTAAGCCTTTATATTTTAACATAACAAAACCGTTAAAAAGGTATTGGTATTGTTTTTGGCATATAATATCTGGCTGAATAGAATTGACCACCTCCATTTCTTATTGAGGTGTCGTGAAAGGCGAATAAGTAATGGTATCCGGCTGAGTAGAATAGACCACCCTCATTTCTTACCGAGATGTCGTAAAATACAACTAACGTAAGTTGATAGCAGGCAGACGGCTCGTCGTATAATACGTAGCATAAATCATGTGACAACATACTTAAACCATGTTGTGCCAACCCCATTTAAAGTAATACACTCAAAATAAGGCCCAAAAAAAGAGATCCATCGAAACAAGTTAATATATTCCTACTTCGTCTACATTGATTACTTGTATGGATAAAAGAGCAGGTGCTATCTGGCTGATTTCTTGATTGGCTTCGATTAAATCATCAACATCAAAGCCTCAATTTAACTTGATCAATCAGTTTGCGCCTGTTAAAATCACTCGGTGTCCGAAAAATCTCTTTGGAAATGTGATGAATGCGAAAAAGTTTTATTTTTTTCCGCGCAATTCAAACTTCGATTCTATGGAGTGATTTTCAATACCTTAATTTGCTTTTCAACTGTGAAGCCGTTCGATTCAGATTTGAGTGTCAGATTAATGGTTTACAAATGCTTTGTTAACGAAGTCGAACATCAAGATGTTGTGGATGATTGATAATGTTTGTAACTTTATAAAAAGTTGAATAAATAGGCTTAGTTTAAACCACGCCATTTTAGGGTCCATTAGTCGCACTCCGTCTTTTTTGTTCAAATTAGTGTGATGTTAGCCCTAACGGCATATAACTGGGCATTAGTCAAGCACAAAAAGTTGACGAAGAGTGTAACTCAGAAGGGCTTTTAAGCGCCGAAGAATTTCAACCTATGATAATAGTTCTTCTTCACGCCATGAGAAGCAAGGTTCTAAGTCAGTCGCCTGAAGCCATCTCATATGTGCCGACAAAGTCAAAGGCAAGGGTAAGACAAAGCTGAGTAAACACTTGTCATTTTGAGAATCGTATAGAATTCAGGGGACATATTTTCAGTGAATTTATGTATGTTAGAAACTTACAATAAAACAAACTGTAAACAGGCAAATCTATCCTACTAATATTATAAATGCGAAAGTTTATGAGTATGAACATATGTTTGTTACTCTTTCAAGGCGGATCTACTGAACCAAATCCGATGAAATTTGGCATAATTTTTCCATATACACCGGATTAACATATAGCCTATATGTTAATCCGGACTCACAGACCTTTGCATTTATAATATTAGTAGGATTAAACGTTATGACCAAACAATGAGAGCTCATGACCAAGTCATTACAGGTTCAATCCCAAGCAATCACTTAGACAGAAATCCTGTCTATTCTACAGGACAACAGTCCACGCGAATGAAGTCGCGGATAAAAGCTAGTACAAAATAACCGCTAATTTTGTACGATAAAGTCGTCTATCCCAATCAATGCACCACCCATTGCTACACATCACTTATAATAGGCTACACAAAAGGTCTTTTATTCGGCAAAGTAAACACAAAATTCGTGAAAACGTCTAAACAATATTTTGACAGTTTTTGACAAGAAATCCTCAATAGTACAGGCTCATTATTATAAGTACATATTCAGTAGGTCTAGGTTAAATACAATAAACTTATAAGGTTTGTTCTCCCCTCACATTTTTGTTTTTATTTTTTTGAACAATTTTTTTTACGATGTACGCTTTCCTACCAATGTAAACTAATATATAAAGCTGAAGAGTTTGTTTGTTTGAACGCATTACTCTCAAGAACTTCTGGACCGATTTGAAAAAGGCTTTCAGTGTAAGAAAGTCCATTTATCGAGGCTAAAGGCTATATAACATCACGCTAAGATGAATAGGCGAGGAGCAGCAATAAAAAATAGTACGAATACGGCAAAATTTAAAGTTTTCCTTGCGTGCGCTGAGTAAACGGTGATAGTTATTAAAAAATCATGTATTACATAATTGTTCCCCTTTAAAAGTTCTAAATAAAAGTCCGCAACAACATATGTCTAGCTTTTAAAGTTAACTCACTTTAACCATTTTTATGGTTATCAAAATACGATATTACGGTTTTAGTCTTTCCACGCGGGCGGAGCTGCTGGCAATTGCTAGTAAATTATATGACAAAACAACATTCAGTAAAGCTAGTAATATATAAAACAATGCAGTCAATCAATCAGCGATCAATCTCTGAATAGATTTGCACTAAGCTATCGGACTTATCACAATATTAGGGCACTTCTAGATAATTTGACGCTATTCAGGCGAATCACGTTCCATTTGGGAAGTACTAATTACTGCTCTTGATGGGCATCATTATCTTCGTGATGGACTATTGATGAGCTGCCATTGTGCTTGAACTAGCAAGGCCTTCACAAATATAGTAGATAAATTGCTTGGTACATACACATTGCAAACAAAAAATAGAAAAAATCGGCAGAAGTGAATAGTTGAATATCAACGTTGTGCATTTTTGATGTTTTTTGAATAATTAGGGATAATTTTGCACGAATTGTTTTAAATCTGTATAAAAGTATTATCATTTACCTATGTGGTAAAATACATTCTTTTTATTAATTATTAATTTTAAAAAGAGCAACTAAAATTATATTAGTACTTAACTTACACTATTTTATAAACAAGTTATTCGATCCCTGTACCGCCTAAATGAAACAGCAGGCGTAGACCTACAATTTCGCCGCGTGGTAGAAAGAGAGGGGAATACTGCCTCACCTACGCCGCACCAGCGCTCTACTCTCCCTCCGTCTTACGAATTTTCGATCCAGTTACGTGTCCTGATGCAAATGTAACATTTTTTTTTTCCATCACAAATAGTGCACAATGCCGCAAAGATGTTTTGACTTCAAAAACCGTAAGCAAATAACATTATTTAGGTTACATGATATTCAAAGATTAGCACCCAATAACAGGCCACGTAATTGAGTGTCGGTAAGTCGAAGATTACTATTGTAAAAATATGTAAAATATGTTTCCAAAACTACCATGGAGTTGTTGATAAAACATTATAAAGTTTAAGTAAAAAAAATATATCGACGTTAACGAACACGTTTCGAAATATAAATAAAAGATTTCCCGCCGAATTTTTGATAAAATATTTTCTGAACGAAAAGTGCTCCACTTCTGTATAAATACAGGCTTTTATTTTAAAGACAACTTTAGTGACAACTGACTAGTACTTTCGATGTCAGAATTTAAAAACATGCATACTCTTCCTGAATGATGAAATCGCTTGATGATGAAAGTTCCAAAATCGGCCTAGAAATTAATCTAAATAAAACTAAAATAATGACTAACAGCCACAAACGACTCATTGCATAGAGTCATACATAGAGTACGTTCAAAATTACATATATTTGGGTAAACAAATATCTCTTACCCAGAACAACAATGAAGAAGAAATAACAAGAAGAATTAATATTACATGGAAAAAATTTTGGTCTCAAAAAGAAATTCTTAAGGGAAACTATGGATTGCATCTAAAAAAACCGTGTTTGAAACATGTCTCTCGCCATGCTTATTATATGGATGTCCAACATGGATAATCACAAACAAAATTAAACGTAAAATCAAATGCGCTTAAACAGCAATGGAAATGAGTACGAGGTTTGTTCAAAAAGTATCGCGAATTTTGAATTTTCGCGAGTTACATATATTCCAATTTAGATTTTTTTGTGGCGTTATGTTGGTACATATGTCTCTCACTTATGCTGATAAGTTGGACCATTTTGAATGTTCGGTTAATTTTTGACAGCTGCTTTGCTTGCACGTGTTTTGGTTCGTCTTCGATTCTTACCTATTCAAAAAATGGAACAAGGATCGGAAGTATCGATTTTTGGGTGAAAAACGAAATTAAGTGCGCGGATGCATTCCAAATGTGGACTGTGGCATATGGAGAAGCTACTTTGGACAAAAGTAACGTTTATCGGTGGTACAAGATGTTTTTAAAAGGCCGAGAAGATGTGAATGACGAAGAGCGTGCCGGACGCCCGAACACTTCAACAACAGACGAAAAAATTTATGAATTGAAGAAAATGGTATTGGCCAATCTTCGAATCATCGATAGAGAAATTGCCGAGGACCTAGACATATTGATTGGCTTGTGCCATTCGATTTTAATCGATAATTTGTGGAAAAACAAAAATTGGCTCTTGCACCTCGATAACGCCCCTGTTCACACATCGCTGCTTGTACGTGACTTCTTGGCCAAAAACAACAGACCAATGATACCGCAGCCACCGTATTCCCCAGATCTGGCCCCCTGTGACAGTTTCTTGTTCGCGAAACTGAAGAGGCCCATGAAAGGACGACACTACACCACGATTGGCGAGATAAAGATGGCATCGAAGGAGGAGCTGAACAAGATACAAAAAAATGATTTTTTGAAGTGCTTCAAAGATTTGTAAAAACGTTGGCACAAGTGTATAATATCCCAGAGGGATTACTTTGAAGGGGACGAAATAGATATTTACGAATAAATAAATAATTTTTGAAAATACACAAAATTCGCGATACTTTTTGAACACATTTGAAAAGATGGACACTAAAAACGACACGATGGAAAGGACCAGGGGGAAAAGGAACATTGGTAGACCAAGTAGAAGGTGGGCTGATGATTTAACAGAAGTTGCGGGAAATGATTGGCTAAATATAGGCAAGCAGAGAGGCTAATGGAAGGAGCTGGAGGAGGCCTTTACCCATAACGAGGTCCATATTTCAAACGACTAACCATAAGTAAGTAAGTAAAGTAAGTAACGGCCTGTTACTATCCCACTGCTGAGAATAGGCCTCTTCTCTCCGTTTTGGGAGAGAAGGATTGGAGCTAAGACCTACCACGCTGCTCCAATGCGGATTGGTAGGTTACACATACCTCCAGAATTCTCTAGAGATATGCAGGTTTCCTCACGGTGTTTTCCTTCACCGAAAAGCGTGTGATAAATTGCAATTATCGATTAGACACATAAGTTTTAATAGAAAAACTCATTGGTGTCTGCCCGGGTTCGAACCCGTGATCGTCTCTAGAGATTCACACGGTCGCACCGCTGGGCCATCACAGCTTCCACTACTAACCATACTAACATATAATAAAAAAATTTACTAATAACTTACTAACAACATTTGGAATGTACGAAAAATTAGAAATATGGAATAAATGGCTTTATTATTATTATACTCTTCCTATGAAATTTTATTTTGTATTATGAAAACCCGTTAGGTGTTCCACCGACTTTTAAACCTGATACTGCTCCTCAACGTTGGTTGGGAAAGAGTTAAGTCGTATACATTGCCTCCATCCTCACTTGGAGAAGCACTGAATCCTTATGGGTTAGAGAGCGCCATCTCTGGCCTCTCTAAGCACTGGCTCCTCCCTTTTCTAATCGATGCATTGAGGACATCGTAAGGAACTTAGGCCCAATAACAAATTAAAGTTAAGTAGTCTTTTGCCCACTGGCGGAAAAAAGCCTCTTGTCTCTTTGAAAAATTGGAACTTGCACACATCCAAGGAATTTTCTGGGGATTTTGACACTGTTCAGCCTTATTTTTTATCTAGGTGTCGTAAAAAGTGACTAAGATAAGTTAACGTCAGGTAGGTGGCTGGTCGTAAAATATCCAGCAAAATCATCTTACAACTTGGTTCATATTTGTATTGCCGACTCCTGACTGGAATAAGGCCAGAAGAATGATGATGATGTGTACCTAAAGTTATTATCGATTTTTTTTTAGTTGGTTAATAATTCTTAACCTCAACATTAAGCATGAACGGGTCAGATAATAAATCATTTAATCAAGCGTTTGTTATATAAGTGTTAATTTAAACACAATTAAGATAACATAGCCAGCGGTTTAATCAAGAAATCTGTTCGAAAATGCATCACAATTACAATGAGCGAATCAATAACAATCAGCAGCTCACTCACTCTGATTTGTGAAGAGATTCATTAGTGCTACCCACATAGACTCGGTCAGAGAGACCTTAATTACTAGAGTTGGATTAATTTGACTTCGTTTCGTTTAAGATATGAAATTTCTGTAAAATATGATACGATATTTGGTTTTCTGTATTTCTCACATGGATAGTTTTTAATTTGTAAAGTTGTTTTTCCTCATTTAAACCGATTACATTAACTACTAGCTATAGTACAAAAGTACTGAAAATGGTTTCCTTATAATATATCAAGAAGAAGAAGAAGAATAACTTATTGCACAAACAAAAATACAAAGTGAAAAGAAGACGTAGATAACTGATACAGTTGAATGTGCAAAGGTCTTATCATAATGTTGTGATCTCTTCAAGACAACCCTTTGAAAGAGAGGATCTTTTGTATAAATATCCACGGGTTGGCAAATGCACGCAGATAAGTAAGCAAATTTTACGCAATTTTTTGCAATTTGTACGTCATTTGGAAGAGCTGTGATAGCCCAGTGGTAACACCGTGTAACTCTTTCGAGGAGGTCACCGGTTTTCACCCGGGCAGACATCAATGAGTTTTTCTGTAAAAACTTATGTATCTTATTGATAATTGCAATTTATCACACGCTTTTCGGTGAAGGAAAACATCGCAAGGAAACCTGCATATCTCTAGAGAATTCTGGAGACATGTGTAACCTACCAATCCGCACTGGAGCAGCGTGGCAGGTCTTAGCTCCAATCCTTCTCTCCAAAAACGGAGAGAAGAGGCCTATTTTTAGCAGTGTGACAGTTACAGGCCGCTAGTTACTATCAACACGTTTTACGGTGTGAGTTGTCTACTCGAACACCTAAAATTCTAACATCCATTTGTTCCTTTGTCATAGTTAGCCGAAAAATCTTAATTTGTTTTTTTTTTTTTTAATTATTGTTTTTATTTTTTTAAATTTAATTTATTTTTACTGTTCTGTTCTGTTTGTTGTATCTTTATAATTATTTTATTGCAAAGTGTAATTATTTTATTATTTTTATTTGCTTTTGTATCGTTGTCTGCACTATTGTCCGTGAAGTCACCTAGGCTGCAGCTGAAAATCGGTGCCGAGTGTTGTTATTGCTAATGACATTCGGTTTATGCCGAGCTGTGTAGCCTTTTCCAAGGCTGTATAAAATTTAGATTAAGGATTTTTGTTATGTATTTGTATTGGATTATATGTGTACGTGTATGTTCTCATCTATATTTTATACAGTATTTGAATAAATATTTTTCTTTCTTTCTTTCTTCTTCTTTCTTTCTCTATTCCAAACAGTGTCAAGATACGATTATCTATATTACTCATCATACATATCTTTATAACTTACTTGGTTTAATGATGAAGGGACAGGGATATTTTAAAGTCTTAAAACCCGGAACAGTGATAATAAAACTACAGTGTCTTTTAGCTACGGAAAATATCACCATGAAGATATAACACATAGCTTTTATGATGAACCTGTTTTGTGAGTGGTAAGTTGTAACTCAAGAGTATTTATGTATTAGAAGAGTTTTAAAGATTTATATGTATCGTCTAAGGAAGTGGTTACGGGTTCCGAAATTGACCTTATTGTAAAGCTAAGAATTGTTTTATCTGACTTGAAATCAGATCTTCAAAGACATTGGTCAAAGTTTTTTTTAATTTCATATCCTGAGTATATCCTTACAACCTTGTCATACACTTTTAGAAGGATGAAAGTTCGTGACATAATGTATTACTAGGAATCGCCAACGGCTCCACCCACGTGGAAATATTAAAACCGTAAAAATGGTTTAATTTGGTTAACCTTAAAAGTTATACATATCGCCGACTTATATTTAGAACAATTTTGTAGTACATGATTATTGAAGAATTTTCACCGTTCACTTATCGCACGCAAGGAAAGCTTTAAATTTTGCCGTTTTCGTAATCGCTTGTTATTCCTACTCCTCTTCTTTTTGTCTTAGCGTATTTTATATGTTATAGCCTTCCTCGTTAAATGGACTTTTTTACAATCAAAGAATTTTTCAAATCGGCCCTGCCATATTAGCGCGTTCAAACAATCAAACAAACAAATATATTAGTATAGACATAAAATACATAGATTTTATTCAATTCCTACTTGACCTATTTGACTGGAACTTTTCTAGAATGTCACAGCCATCGTTACAAACGATTTCGCTCTCGGAAATATCATTTCTCGGAATTAAAGCAACCAGTTGACGAGTTTTTATGCCATTTAACAGGAGCCTGAATGTGTCAATGAGTTTTTTATGGGCGACGCGGGACGCATAAAATGTTGTGAGAAAATATATTGCTAACCTTCCAATCTTGGCTTTTGTACGTAAGACATTAAGTGAAAAAAATTGTAATCCCATTTTTATTGTAAAAGTAATATTGTATGATGAGTATATCAAACATTTATATGATAATTGAAATATCGTTATTTGAAAAATTTGCTACTAACCGATTATTCATCCTCCAAGGAAATATTATGGTAATGTACTTTCTATTTTTCTTGGAAGGTAAGTTATAGCATGATTGGATGTCCTCAGTAAAAAACTATATATTATTCATTTTTTTTGTTTAATAATACAATTGCTATAAATGTATTTAATAATGACCAGAATTATTTTATTTTGTCATTTTTACCTTCTCAAGAACCTTAAATTCACCATAGGAAATATACAACTAAGACGTGAGTCAAACGTCTAAACTAAAAACTAAAAACATCGAAACTGTTATAGAGAACAATATTGCCATAGTGGCATAAACAATTAACTTTTATACAAGAATTTCAAGTTTGTGTACCAATCGGTACATCACCGTAATAAGAAAAACTTCAAATTGATTCATAAATCAATAATTATTTTATAATTACATTTAAAAGTAAATTACGAGTACAATAAATAGCCTGTGGTATCCGGCTAATTAGAATAGTACCACCCTTTCATTTCTTACTGAGGTGTCGTAAAAGGCGACTAAGGTAAGTCGTACAGCCGCAGAGTTGAAACCCGTTCATCGGGGGCAAACTCAGCGGCGGTAGATGTGGATTGGCGGAGAGCAGCTCAGGTAGAGCTCCTCCGCCAATGGCGGCGGCGGTTGGAATCGCCCAGTGCGGGATTCTGGACGATTTCAGCCATCCAGCCTATTCTCCAGGGCTGGGTCGCAAGGAGGCATGGGGTCCTCACCTACCGCCTGACTCAGATCCTTTCCGGACATGGCTGTTTCGGGAGGTATCTGTGGAGGGTGGCCCGGCGCGAAGCGACCGGTGAGTGCCACGAGTGCGGCGCCGAGTTTGATACGGCGCTGCATACGCTCGCAGACTGCCCAGCTTGGGTGGTTCAGCGAGCGGAACTTGTGGCTCAGGTGGGGCACGATCTCTCCCTGCCCACCGTGGTTCGTGCCATGGTGGACAGGGAGGAATCGTGAGCAGCGATGGCCTCCTTCTGCGAGGACGTTATGTCGCGGAAGGAGGCGGCGGAGCGGATCCGGGAAGTCGAGTCCTTGGATCCAATCCGTCGCAGGCGAGTGGGGCGCAGGTGACTCGCCGAAGTCCGTCGCATGCCGCCCTAACGAGGACCTGCGAGCGGTCCGAACGGGGTTCATCGGACGCTCGCTTGAGTTAGTTCCCCGAGGCGGTCGATGCATCTGGTGCTTCCGATGCATCATCACGTGGAGTGAGGGTCTAGTCTAGAGAGGCCCCGACCCAGAGGTGGCGCACTCTGAGGTTCAGAGTTGCTGCTGGCGGGGATGGGGGTAATGTGTACAACGGTACCCTGTCCCCGCCACCAGCGGCGTGGTGGAGCACTGTCAGGTTTTTAGTCGGTGAGAGTCCGACATATCCGCCGCTCGTCCCCGTCGGGCGGTGACGACCCATAATGGGTTTTCCTGACATAAAAAAAAATAAAAAAATAAAAAAAAATAAAAAGTCGACCCACCGTGTGGTACCCCGTTTAGTAGAATAGACCACCCTCCTTCTTACCGAAGTGTCGTAAAAGGAGACTAAGGTAAGTTGACGTTAGGCAGGCGGCCAGTCGTAAAAACGCAGCCAAATCATATTACAGCATGTTTATAACATGTTGTGCCGACCCCACTTAGAGTGGGATAAGAGCAGGAGGATATATTACGAGTACAATAAAATTTTATTCTATCATACAGTTTAATACCATGTAAGTAAAGTAAAATTGCACAGAATCAAATTCTAAGACGTCCAAATTAAAAAAAAAATATCGGTATATGGGACTCTTACACACCGTCGTTCGTCTTTCATCTTTGTCGTATTTTATCTCCATTATATAAATAAATTAACTTTATGCAAGAATTACATTTATCCAAAAATAACTCTCCTGCTCTCTCCAATTTATTAAATTAATCCAATCAAAAGTACGAATTGACAGACAATATGAAAGAAATATTGCGACAGATTATTTAAATCCTAAAAATGAAAATTCACTTTTTAATTTTATGTAGCCAATTTGTTCTATAAATCAGTTATATTACATTGCGTCACAATTTGCCCTACTTAAATATTCATGTGAATCATGTAATTGAAAATAGATTGGTTTTAGTGGTTCATTACAAGTAATGATTTCTGGTACTCGTTCAAACCATTCTGTTTATCTGGCGCACATTCGGCATAGCAGCATTGCGTATTCTAAATTTGAAATCTAGCTTCATATCTACACTTTTTTATTTAGACCACAGATCGAAAATCTACTTTAATAACAATCATCATAGATGTCGTAAAGAACAATTATTTTCAAAACTAATGAGAATATTATTTTACTATAATCCGCGATAAAAGAAAATATATGTAATGCTAAATGTAGAGTGTACTATTCGTTCTCACACCTGATACATGCAGAATTTGTAAGAAGTCATGTCACTACCCGACACCGATAACACAACAATACACAAGCACTGAACACATTCACCACAAAAATCTCAACAATTGTTTCGCCAAGCTTTGCGATTTTGTCATGGAGTTTATCTCCTGACGATGCTTCGGTTAAGGTTCTTACAAATTCTGCATGTATCAGATATGAGAACGAATAATACACTCTATTTTTAGAATTACATATATTTTCTTTTATCGCGAATTATAGCAAAATAATATTCTCATTAGTTTTGTATTATGGACCTACGCAAAGTAACGCCTAATTCTATAAATTATTTTACATTTTTTTTCTTTTTTTAAACTATGAAATCCCATTGTTAGATATTGTGCTCTTCAGGGGATCTATACTCTCTTGTATGCAGACATTACTACTGTCCATTTATATTCAAAGATTATAATTATGATTTAAATAATAGAACCTGGGTGACAGAACCTTGCTCGGTAATTTTTAAAATGATATAAAATAAATAAAATTAAAAAAAAATTAAAATAAATAAATAAATAAAATGGGCTGGTGGGGCTCGATCCTAGGTATTTTCACCTCTCTAGACCGCCCGTTCCCCAAAAGAACCACCATGACTTTACAGCGAAATATTGTGATTGTATTCAACGTAAATTTTAAAAAAATTTTAGAGTCCGAAATACGGGATAAAACGACATTTTTTTTAATAAAACTTATCAAGATCGATTTTTCTCCTCAAAAACCCATACATGCTAAATTTCAGGAAATCGTTGGAGCCGTTTCCGAGATTCCGAAAATATATATACATATATACATACAAGATTAACTCATTTAAATATTAAAGATAAATGAAAAACTGATAACCACATCGCAAAAGATGATATGGGACTTACAAAACTTTCCGCCTATTTTGAATCACATTAAACATTTATTTTATCTTTTAAATTTATAAATTTGAAATTAAAGCTAAATCTACGACTCTTTTTTAAACGCACGACATAACAGAGATCCGTTAAATCTTGGATTATTCCATGCTTTGTGTTAAAACCCATTTTCACTAGACATTCTATTGTGTAAAGTTGATGATGCGGTTGTTGTTAATCAAGGCTAAAAGGGGTTGTAGAGGGATGCGGCGAGCCCGTTCCCGCTAAGCTTATAAATCTTAAAGAAAATAGCATCCTGTAAGCCTTTTACGTATTAGCACCGGGCTAAAAAATATATTGCGTTCAATAGTACTAATAAAGATTTACGCCGTGTGGTATCCGGCTGAATAGAATAGTACCACCCTCATTTCTTACCGAGATGTCATAAAATACGAGTAAGGTAAGTCAACCCGACGTGTGGTATCCGGCTGAGTAGAATAGACCACCCAAATTTCTCACTGAGGTGTCATAAAACGCAACTAAGGTAAGTTGACCCACCGGTTGAGTAGAATAGACCACCTTATATCTTCCCGAGGTGTAATAAAATACGACTAAGGTAAGTTGACCCACCGTGTAGTATCCGGATTAGTAGGCTAGGCGCCCGGTCATAATATACTTAGCCAAATAATGTAATAACATGTTTATAACATATTGTGCCGACCCCACTTAGAGTGGAATAAGGGCAGGATGATGAGAAGAGATGATTTCATTTCATATATCATAATCTTTTTCTTTTTCTAGATGTCTAGATGTACAATATATTTTTGTAAAAAATTGTTTTTTAATAGTTGTTACTTTTTTTAAGCTACAAATGACTTGACTAGTACTATGCGCCTTGCAAAAGTGCGTAACTCGTTTGTGGGTTTTGGTATAAGATTCTATAATAAAATTCCGCAATCAATTTCATCACTGCCATTACAGCAGTTTAAAAACACTGTTAAAAAGAGGCTGATACAGAAAGCCTACTATACTCTTAAAGATTAATATCTGGGTGACCGAGCTTCGCTCGGGAATTTTTTTCAAAAAAAAATTAGAAAAAAAAAAAAGAAAAAACAATTATTTAGTTGGGGATCGATCCTTGGCATTCACATTTCTCGAGGCTGCCCGATACCCGAAAAGGCTACGCCGACTTGACAGTTAATGGCGAAAATTCAATTCAATATAAATGTTAGTGTTTTTTAATGCCCAAAAACAGGGATAAAACAATATTTTTTTTACATAAAACCTAGCTAGATAAATTTTTCTCCCCCAAAACCTCCCACATGCTGAATTTCAGGAAAATCGTTGGAGCCGTTTCCGAGATTCGGAAAATATATATATATACAAGATTAACTCATTTAAATATAAAGATTTAGAAGATAAGAATGTGTGGATATAGCTCTCTTTGAACCTGTACAAGACACGACGTACGACTTAATGTTAATAGTATTAAGAATTATATTTTTAAAAGAGCAACAGCCGAGTTTCTTGCTGGCTCTTCTCGGTAGGAACAGCTTTCCGAACCAGCAGTAGAGTTGACGATTCAAAAGCACTTGTTTACAAGTTTATTCGAATAAAGAATATTTTGAATTTATGCAAGATATGTTATTCCAAAGTTAATAGATGCCATAAAACCATATTCTTAGAACTTATGTATAATCTGTGGAATCGAAACTTGGTCACTGATATTTAGCTCCATAACTATTTGAGTATAAAATAATACAGAAATTAATTGAATAAAATACATTCAATTATGTTCCTTTAATCTCTTGAATTATAAAATGAGGCTCGTTTAACTGGAAAATTTTAACGCATTCTATAAAAATTGCGCCATAATCTCGCGATCTAACAACTTCTCAATAAACTGTGCATCCGTCCTATTCCTAGAGAGTTAACTCGAAAGTTTTATTGTGCCGTTTGTTGACCGAAGCTGTTGACTTAATGACAAAATAGTGCAGCGATGAGCGAAATCGGAAAGGTGAGAGTGAAGTGATCTTTAGGAAAAGTAAATAACAAGCTCTCTGAACAAACTTCCATCCATTTTATTCTTTAAGAGATAATTTTCCAGCAATGCTTCAATAAATAAAATATTACTTTTTACTAAGAAGCTTCAACGGTGTGGTATCCGGCTGAGTAGAACAGAACATCCTCATTTCTTACCAAGGTGTCGTAAAAAATACTAAGGTAAGTTGTCTCGCTGTGTGGTATCCGGCTGAGTAGAATAGACCACCGTTATTTGTTTCCAAGGTGTCGTAAAAGGGGACTAAGTTAAATTGATGTCGGGCAAGCGGCTGGTCGTAAAATACCTAGTCAAATCATGGAACATGTTTTAAAACATGTTGGCCCAACTTGGAGTGGGATAAGGGCAGGAGGATGATTATGATTCTAACCGAGAAGCTTATTGTTGATTGAATCTTTCTTTCTAATAAGTTAAGTTTAGTTTTTTAAATGAGAGTCAAGATATTATCATCTTTTATTTTATAATATTCTATGTAGCACTAAGTCGTTAATAGCGTTTATACTACTGTAGTAAAGACACTAAAATCAGGCTCGATCCTATTCTACCTCCTACTAATCCTATCCTACCCTACTAATATAGTAATATTGTACTAAATACTATAATGCGAAAGTTTGTGATTATAGAAAGTTTGTTACTTTTCTCGGCGAATCCGCTGAACCAATATAGATAAAATTTGCACAATTATTCCTTATACACCGGAACATATAGGCTATAGAAATCCTATTAATTCTACAGGAATAGGATGTTATTGAAAAGCGCCATCAATTATCAACCTATCACGCGACAACAGTTCACGCGAACTCGAATGTCATATTACCAAACGACAATAAAAGGATTGCAAATAATCTTCACTCAGCATTAGACCATCTCAACATTAATTATATTATTACTTATAGTAATAGTATATGTAGTTTTAATTAATTTTAACTTAAGAACTACAATTTCGCAGCGATGAAAGATAAATAGTCAATATTATTACGCTGCCTGCATTTCGAAACTATTCGTGCTTGCCTGTAGCGCTGGCTGCGAGCCAAGCTCATCTTCCCTCTAAAAGGTGCTTAGCAACGCCAATATATCAGAAACGGGAAAAATTAAATGATGTAAAATAAAAATACGAAGCAATCAAGATTATTACTTTATTTGATAAAATTTCTAAATTCCAATTTGTAATAAAATATCCTGAAATTATTTTAAGAACACTTTATTAAAAGTTATATGTGTATTTTTGCACACGTCTCGCGGACGTGGATTTCAATGGTTAAAAAGCTTATGCTACTTTTCAGCTCTTCAACTAATTCTATACCTAAAATAGCATCGACCATTAATCCGATCAGCAAGTATGTATGAATGAGAGATTTAGCAATCTTAACATTCTCTCACATAAGAAGTGTAGAAAAAAAAGTTTATGTATAATATGTTTTTAATATATATATCAAATATTAAAAACAATTTGTTATATAAGTATATTACATATAAATATTGTATATTACATACAATATCAAATATTAAAAACAATTTGTTATATAAGTATATTACACTTGAAAAAAAAAATAAAGTGATATTTTTCTAATTATATTTGAAGGTATGTAATCATTAGTAAATTTATTAAGTCAAAGTATTTAATTATATAATATCTGGGTAACCGAGCCTTGCTTGGTAATTTTTTACAAAATAAAAAAAGAAACTTCAAAAAAAATAGGGTAGGTAGGGCTCAATCCTAGGTATTTCAATTTCTCGCGACCACCCGTTTGCCAAATAAGCTACGATGACTTGACAGTTAATGGCTAAAATTCAATTCAATATAATATTTAGTATTTTTTAATGCCCAAAAACAGAGATACAATGATTTTTTTTTAATAAAATCTAGCTAGATCGATTATTCTCCCCAAAAAACTCCTACATGCTGAATTTCAGGAAATTCGAGATTCCGAAAATATTACATACCAGATTAACTCATTTAAATATTGAAGATAAATTCAATGATAATAATTAATCCCACAATATCAACAAATAAAATTATGTTTCAATGTAATGGACCGAGTTAACTTAGGCTTACATAAAAAGCAATTAAGCTCGCAACACGCTATAAGCACGCCATAGAAACAGACCACTCTAAGATTCGTGTTCATTAAGTCAGCGCTTATTTAGAGAACACCGGTGACCTATATGCAAGGTGTGTGGTGCAAAATGACGAGCCGAGGCATTTGCATCAGTTTTATGAACTATTTATCTGTACAACATACTTTATGAAAGTTACAGTCTTTGAATTTATCTAAATTGGTTTAAATAAACGATTAATTCTACCGATGTAGAAGATAAAAAAAATAAATAGTTTACTAATAAATTATGTTATCTTTACAACTACGTAAAGCCTGTTACTATCCCACTGCTGGATAAAGGAGAGTGGAGCGCCCATCATTTTTTGGAGAGGTTTTTGGGTTGGAACAAGACCCACCACACTCCATTGCGCATTGGTAGGTACACATATCCCTAGAATTCTCTAGAGATAAGAATGTTTCCTCACAATGTCTTCCTTCACCAAAAAGCGTGTGATAAATTGCAATTATTAATTAGACATAAGTTTTAATAGCAAAACTCATTGGTTCGAGCCCGGGTTTTGAAACTATGTACTCCTCAAATGAGTCACACGGTGTCTTCTCTCTTTATCTCTTCTTCAACCGATGGACGTCCACTGCTGGACATAGGTCTCTTCATGGGATCTCCAGAACACATGATTTTGTGCCACTTATATCCAGCGGCTCCCCGCCACCTTTTTGAGGTCGTCAGTCCATCTAGTAGGGGGTCTTCCGACACTGCACTTTTGGTGTAGGGTCGCCATTCCAATACTTTGGGACCCCAACGTCTATCGGTTCTCCGCACAATGTGCAATGTGCACTCATCGCCACTTCAGCTTCGCGACCCACTGAGCTATTTCAATGACTCTGGTTCTTCTACGGATGTCCTCATTTCTGATTTGATCACGTAGAGATACTCCGAACATAGCTCGCTCCATCGCTCGCTGAGCGACTCAGAGCTTTCTTATGAGACCCATAGTCAGTGACCAAGTTTCGGATCCGTATGTCATCACTGGCAACAGGCACTGTTCGAAGACTTATGTCTTCAGGCACTGAAGTATCGACGAAAAGATCTCGCGTAGCTTCCCAAAAGTTTGGGGCTGTCTAAAATTTCAGGAACAGCTGCCAATTTCGCTGCCAACCCCGACGACTAGACATGGCAACGCACACGGTGTCACAGCTGGGTTATGATATTAAAGGTCGTGGTAAGTTTGTTCGACATGTGCACTTAATATTGAAGCGAGTAATTAACTGTGTAAAAAATAAAGTTAGACGCTACATTCTATCTCATAAACCTGCACAATCATGTGTTGTTTCCAACATGAAACTTTCTGCTAACTCTGACGTGTGGTCGTATGCGGTCGCCGACCCGGCCTTATTTGTGTTGGCTTTCACATATGATAATTCTGCCTTTATCATATAAGTTTCTTTTACATTAACACGGCAATAATACTTCCAAAAATGTTTGTCTCCTCCTCCTTATTTAAACTTAATCTTAGCTTAACTTAATCTTAAGCTCCTTATTTAAACTTGATCTTATGGCATCTTTTGTCTGTTGGACAAATAATTATAAAATCCTATAGTAAATTTTTGTTGTACACAAGTTTGAAGTACTGCCGTGCGGCAGCCGCCTGAGTAGAATAGACCACTGTCATTTCTTACCGGGGTGTCGTAAAGGCGACTAAGGTAAGGTTACATCAGTTAGGCGGGCGGTCGTAATATAAATAGCCAAATCAAGTAACAACATATTTAAAACATGATGTGCTCATCACTTTGAGTGTGATAAAAGCAATGCTTCGCTTTACGATTTTGTCGATTATCTCATGATCGTCATGCTTCAATTACGGGGCGAAACGGTTGCTGCGATTGTGGTTGTGTATTTGTGCAGTGCTTGAGTATTGTTGTTCTAGTGGTGGTGCATGAGTTTTGGCAAATTCAGGTATGAGGTAGAATATCCGTATATTCTACATTTAGCATTACACATATTTTCTTTTATCGCGGATTATAGCAAAATAATATTTTCAAACTTTTTGTATTATGCACCTCCGCCAAAATGCGTCTAATTCTATAACTTATATAAAGCTACTACGCTCTACTTTTCACATTTCGTACGCAGTGATATTTTTTTGGTAACCGTATTTTTAACTGTTTTGATACTTTATACACATACTAGCTTTTACTCGCAACTGCATTTGAGTGGTGTTTGAACGACTGTTGTTGTGTGATAGGTTGATTATAGACGCTTTTGTCAATCTCATCCTATTCCTGTAGAATTAACACGATTTCTATATCCTATATATTATTCCGGTGTATAAGGAATAATTGTACCAAATTTCATCGGTATTGGTTCAATGATATCGCCGTGAAAGGGTAACAAACATACATCCATATTCAAATTCAAATTCAAAATATTCTTTATTGAAATAAACTCGTAAACAAGTGCTTTTGAATCGTCAACTCTACTGCTGGTTCGGAAAGCTGTTCCTACCGAGAAGAGCCAGCAAGAAACTCGGCAGTTGCTCTTTATAAAAAAATATAATTCTTAAGGCTAGTTACATTTAATCGTTTCTATCTTGTACAGGGTCGAACAATATCTATATCCACGCATTTTTATCGTCTAAATAATCCTCAAGGGTAAAGAAGGTTTTCTGTATCAGCCTTTTCTTAATAGTGTTTTTAAACTGCTGTAATGGCAAAGTTAAAATTGATTGTGGAATTTTATTATAGAATCTTACACCCAAACACACAAACGACATACGTACTTTTTCAAGTCGCAAAGCAGGGGCCGCAAGCCTATGTCGGTTCCTACTTTGTCTATTATATACGTCGCCTATTATTTTATAATTCTTTATATTTTTATATACAAAATATACTGTGAAGCAAATGTAAGAATACCTACTTCCTTAAACTTCTCTCGCAGGGAATCACGCGGACTGAAATTGTAAATGCCATGTACATACTCACAAACTTTCGCATTTATAACAATAGGATTATCATTATTACAAAGTCGTTTTTCTCTAATGTACAGAATATGATCTCCGCTGTAAGTCACTATTTACGTTGTTATTACTCGCATCGTAAACAGGGCAGTAAAGTCTCACAGCATTCGATATGTTGCGTAGTAAAACATTTTTATGGTTTGTACGAGTACGGGCGACGGTAAACTGACAATAATCCCCGGTGCAACTTGAAGATATGGTTTAGGATGCTATGAGATCAAATACATGTATATCGTGACCGTTAATGAAAGCATAATGGAAAGCAAAATAGTTTCTCATTTCTGGTTTTAAACTCCACTTACTTACGAAAATTATCATCTTCTTGCCCTTATCCCACTCTAAGTGGGGTCGGCACAACATGTTATAAACATGCTGTCACATGATTTGGCTGCGTTTTTACGACCGGCCGCCTGCCTGACGTCAACTTACCTCTGTCGTATTTGACGACACCTCGGTAAGAAAGAGGGTGGTCTATTCTACTAAACCGGATACCACGCGGTGAGTCAACTTAACTTAGTAGCCTTTTACGACACTTCGGTAAGAAATGAGGTTGATCTATTCTACTCAGCAGGATACCACCACGGCGACTTGATTTTTCTTAGTCGCCTTTTACGACACCTCGGTAAGAAATGAGGGTGATACTATTCTTTTCAGCCGGATACCACACGGCGTCACTTACATACAAAAATATATGTAATATTATTATGAAAATATTTATAATATTAGCTTTTACACGTGACTTCGTTCGCGTGATAGGTTGATAATGAAATGAAATGAAGTGAAGTGAAGTGAAGTGAAGTGAAGTGAAGTGAAGTGAAGTGAAGTGAAGTGAAGTGAAGTGAAGTGAAGTGAAGTGAAGTGAAGTGAAGTGAAGTGAAGTGAAGTGAAGTGAAGTGAAGTGAAGTGAAGTGAAGCGAAGCGAAGCGAAGCGAAGTTAAATTAAATTAAATTAAATTAAATTAAATTTCTCATTAATTTATGACATTCGTAATTTACTATAGATATATAAAAATATTACCGAATATTTAAAATTAAAGAACAAGCTTTGAATGCTTTAAAATTGGCGAAACATGACAACAATTTATTTTTATTTTATCAACCTTATTACCATGTACTAAGCAAATGTAAGAAAGTAATAATAACATTATTTTGCTATAAACCGCGATGAAGTAATATAGAAAATATATATAATGCTAAATCCGTTTTCGTACCTGATACATGCAGGATTCGTAATTCGAATCCTGCATGTATCAGGTATGATAACCGATTGTCCACTCTACATTTAGCATTATATATATTTTCTATTTTACTTCATCGAGGATTATAGCAAAATAATTGTATGATTACTTTTGTATAATGGATCTCCGCAAAGTAACGCCTAACTCTATAAATTTTCTATGCAAACGTATTGAATAAATCTATATTTATTATAAAATAAAGTACCCAAATGCTTTCTGTATTTGATCGATTTTCTTAAAATCTACTGAACGGATTCTTGAACGGTTTTTACTAAAAGTTACTGCAATTCTTTCGAAAGACTTAGGTTAACAGTACATTATGGTTTTATGTAAATTGTGTTGAAGAGCTCGCGCTGGGTGTTTAAGTCGCGTGCGCCGTTTTAATCAACTGATATACATTAAGGTAATGTACTAGAGATATGGTAATCTACAAAAATACTAAAGTCGGCGATAAAATATCACTCATTAACTACTTTTATGTCCGAAATTTCGATTAAAATATTATGCGTAGAAAATTTTAAAGAATTTTTAGCTATCTTAAACAAACTAAACTGGTATTTTATACGTATACAAAAATCAACACACTCACACGCACTACTAAGCTCAAACGCCATAGGCTGATGAGAATTACGCTCTATTATTAACGCATATTGCGTATTTTCCGCTTAAAATATTTGCTAAACCATAAAAGTTATGTTCGATGTTATTATAGAATGTATCATAAACAGGGCGGTGAAGAGTTACAGCTTTTATCGATATATTCCGCAGTAAAACGTTTTACGGTTAGTACGTTCGTACGGCCCGGGAAAGTGACAGTAATCCTCGGTGCAAGTTGAAGATATCTAGTGCTTGGTCTGCAGCGAATTGAGTTAGTGCTGGTGCTTGACTGTGATCTGTGTAGACATAAAAACGTTTAGTGGTACCATCTATTATTATTTATCCATCTATTTATTTTACCAAAATTAATTGATAGATTAAATAGATAAATTTATATAAAGTTTTTCTTTTTCTCTATGTTACCCGTATTCTCTTTTTTCTTCTTATATTCTTGTCCTTTTCTTTGTATTACACAAAAGTATCTGGAAGAGACCCTTTTAGGGATAAGCCCGCCTTTATACATGTAAAAGTAATAATAAAATTATTTTGCTACAATCCGCGATGAAGCGCGCGTTTCATTAAATAGTCGGTATTATGTTGTAGATGCAACATGCACTGAGCATTACTGTCAGTTTCCTTTGGTACTAATCGTTAAACGCTATTCTTACCGACATAATATCGATAGAAGCCGAGGCTCTTCCGCCTCCCTTATGAACTGTCTAATAATAATACCTTTTATACAATCTATGTTTATAAAAACATCTTACAGAAATACTATATTTACCACATTCCCTTTATACATTAATGAATATATCTGTATATTTTTTTTTAATTGAGGATATTATCATGATTAAACTAATAAATGTAAGTTTAAAAGTCTTAATAATACAAAATGTTTTTTCCCTGTATCGAATAGAAAAACGGCAATTTTTCTATTCTATATATTAACTCTGTGCATACTCTTTAATTAAACCATCATCATTCTCCTGCCTACGCCGTGTGGTATCCGGCTGAATAGAATAGTACCACCCTCATTTCTTACCGAGGTGTCGTGAAAGGCGACTAAGGTAAGTCGACCCGCCGTGTGGTATCCGGCTGAATAGAATAGCACCACCCTCATTTCTTACCTCAGTCGCCTTTTACGACACCTCGGTAAGAAATGAGGGTGGTACTATTTTATTCAGCCGGATACCACACGGCGGGTCGACTTACCTTAGTCGCCTTTCACGACACCTCGGTAAGAAATGAGGGTGGTACTATTCTATTCAGCCGGATACCACACGGTGTAGTGTTATTGGTAAACCGTTTTAGTTAATTCAAATAAATATATAAATAAATAAATTATACTGCCATCTGCGTCAACGGAAGATTTCTTAGAACAATATCCAGATAAAACGAATTTTAAACAAATTCAAAAATAAATTATCACACAAAATTTACAACGTTAATTCAACACCGAGAACTACAACGGTTTTACCATAAAGATTTTTGGACTTTTCGTTGCAATCCAGGAAATCCTCTTTGCATACTAAAAGGTTAACGCTGTAAGGATCGTTGAATAGGCGAAAATAGAGCAAAAACTTCAGAACGCAAATAAAGAACGAAAAAGAGACACGAAGTATGTTCTACAAGCTCACACCTTTAAATTTTTCATTTTTAAAGACATGTTTAAACAGACTTTTACTGGTTATTAAATATAAGCCATATTCGCGACTACATTTGCGTCAACTTAGCTGTCAAAATACCCTTAACTATTTATTAATATTTTTCCTGTTTCCTATAGAAAAACGGGTTTTTTATCCCATATGTTAGCCTGGTATATAAGTTTCAAATTGCATAAATATTAATATAAATGTATGAGCTGTGAAAGCGTTTCAAATAGAAGACAAAAGACAGACAGACATCATTATATATGCTTGATTGTAAACTAATATACGCATATCACTCATCGGTGGTTAAAAGTATTTAATACTTTTAAATAATAGAAATGAAAGCAAAGATATTTTTTGTGCTACTGCCCTTATCCGACTCAAAGTGAGGTCGGCACAACATGTTAGAAATATGTCCCATGATTTGGCTACGTATTTTACGACCGTCCTGCCTGTCATCAACTTACCTTAGTCGCCTTTTACGACACCTCGGTAAGAAAGAGAGTGGTCTATTCTACCCAACCGGATACCACAGGGTGGATCAACCTACCTTAGGTAGTCTCCTCTTGCGACACCTTGGTAAGAAATGAGGGTTGTCTATTCTACTCAACCAGATACCACACGGCGGGTTAACTTAACTTAGCCGCCTTTTACGATACCTCGATAAGAAATGAGTGTGGTCTATTCTACTTAGTCGGATACCGCACGGTGGGTCAAGATATCTTAGTCGCCTTTTACGACACCTCGGTAAGAAATGAGGGTAGTCTATTATACTCAGCCGGATACCACACGGCATAAAAGGAGAGAAAGATAAAAGAAATGAATTTTGACAGTTCCTAGGATTGCCGCTGAACTTAATAGTCATATTTGCGATCCAAATAAAACTTATAAATAAATTCACGCGACAAAAACAAACAATACTATCAACTAAACAAAGTAATTTTACCTTTTGAAACTATAGATCTACATATCTCGACGATTTTATGAAATATAATATTAAACATATGTAACAACGCCCCCTTGTCGTTACTGAAAGCAAGCAAGCCATGACGTCACATCTTGCCACAGCCTTTCGCGCCATTTTGACGTGGGAGATGTGACAGCCGCTGTCATTAGCGCCTAGCCCGCGAATAGCGAATGAGAGTTTGCTTTAATTATATTTTTGCATTTCTTATGAAAACAATAAAACTGATTTAGAATATTTCTTTTATTGATACTAGTAGTTTAGTTACACATAGCTCCGAGTCGAGCTTTCTTTTCATATAAAAATGTATTTATCATTTCAGATGTTACAATTTTGAAGGCTTTTGTTCCATTCGGACCTTTGTCATTCAGGATTTTATCCGATTATTCGAACGTTAGTATTCGAAACAATATGATAGCATAGCGAATTTAAGCCCATTTTTCCAATAGAATATTATACGTAAATATTAATACTCATATTTCGACAATGGTTAGATTGGTTAGAGTTAGATTTGACCTCAAATTTCAACGTTAATATTTCTTACTACTGCCAAAGAAGATTTTCGAAGATTAGGATCATCATCATGATAGTGATAACCACATATATTAATATCAAAATATATGTATATTACTAGCAATCGCCAACGGTTTCGCCAGCGTTGAAAGATTCAAATCGTAATAGGTATAGTATTTTGATAACCATAAAAATGGTTAAAGTGAGTCAACCTTAAAAGCTAGACATATGCTGTCGCGGACTTTTATTAACAACTTTTAAAGGGGAACAATGTTAAAATACATGATTTTTGAATAACTATTGCCGTTTACTCAGCGCACGCAAGAAAAGCTTTAAATTTTGCCGTGTTCGTACTATTTTCTATTGCTGCTCCTCTCCTATTCGTCTTAGCGTGATGTTATATAACCTATAGCTTTCCTTGATAAATGGATTATCTTACACTCAGAGAAGTTTTCGAAACGGTCCAGTAGTTCCTGAGATTAGCGCGTTCAAATAATCGATTCAGCAAACAAAGAAACAAACTCTTCAGCTTTTTATATTAGTATAGATAAAGAATGATAATACCATTGCATAAGCACGCCGTGTGGTTTCCGGCTGAATAGAGTAGTACCACTCTCATTTCTTACCGAGATATCGTAAAAGGCGACTAAGGTAAGTCGACCCGCCGTGTGGTATCCGGCTGAGTAGAATAGACCAACCTCATTTCTTACCGAGGTGTCGTAAAAGGCGACTAAGATAAGTAAACCCTTCGTGTGGTATCCGGTTGAGTAAAATAGACCACCCTCTTTCTTACCGAGGAGTCGGAAAATACGACTAAGGTAAGTTGACGTCAGGCAGGCGGCCGGTCGGAAAATACGTAGCCAAATCATATGACAGCATGTTTGTAACATGTTGTGCCGACCCCACTTAGAGTGGGATAAGGGCAGGAGGATGATGATGATGACCATTGCATAAGCACCAAAGACTTGAGCTTACAAAATTTGAATACATTTTACTGTGTTCAATTGAGCATAGTATTCGAATACATCCGTTGTCCTCACAGCCCAATAACTTAAAAGTCCAACTTTTCCTCTTCAATTATTCTCTTGCTCGTCTTACCGGCAAAATATCGCACACATTGCCAAAATAACTCAAATGTGTCGCAATAAATTCAGCTGCAGCCAGTTCAGTTTCAATTGCTACGCTATTGGCCGCATCGGAATTCTGTTCATTCAAAGTTTCGAAGTTCTCGTGTGCAGTTTTCTTTGAGACAACTTTGTCAGATCATATGGACATACAGTTACGTCTGATTTATCTCTGAGCATCAGCGTTTCTTTTGTGGATATTTAAGATTTTGGTACAAAATGTTAGATTATTTATTTCATTTTCTACATATGTAGACGAAAAATAATAAATAAAAAATAATTAAACAATTATGGGATTTTATCAACAACTTTTTTGTTAACCAAGGTTACGTAAATTGGATATATTTTCTACATTTTCTTATTTATTTTCTTTGAATTACATACATATAGAGAAAGATAAAGCACATGTAAAAAGGCGGACTTATTCCTAAAAAGGATCTCTTCCAGTCAATCATAGAGTAACAGAAAGAAGTAAAATACTGCTAATATAGAAAAAGGTAAGAATAATAACAAAAAACTACATTTTTAACTAAACTTGTAAATAAGTGTTTTTAAAACGCTACTACTTCTTTGGAAAACTTCTAAGAAGAGCAAGCAAGAAACTCGGCGGTTGCTCTTCTCAAAATATAGTTCTTGTTACTATTTCAATTTTGTTATTAGTTTCTTACACAGGCTTAAAAGTCAACCTAAATACTATATATAATTATACCTAAATATTATAAAGGCTTTCTGTATCAGTCTTCTTTTGATAGTTTTTTGTCGACTGCTGTAATGGCAAAGCTTAAATTTATTGCGGAATTTTATTGTTGAATCTTATACCAAAACCTATTTGAATAATATATAATAGAAGCAGGTGAAGGCAAAAGTAATGTGTTAGGTATATAGGTATATACCTAAGTAATGTGTTAGGTATACCCTTTCCATATCTGCAAACCTGTTAATACTTAATAAAAAGAATATACTATCCACAATAAAATCTAACATTTATGTTCAGTTCGTTACAATATACGATCTCGTGAACAACCGCTCCGGTCTACCCAATTTGGGATCGTAAACGGGAGAAAATACGTGACGATCTTAAAATGCATAACGCTTTCCATGCCGAGTAAGTTATTAAAAGTTGAATTAGCGAAAGTATGTTGCGATTTTTTTCAATTATTTCTTAACAAATATCTAAGCCGTGTAATAAAAATAACATTGAATTAATAATTCTTATTATCAGAACATCAAAATTAGGTTTTTCCTTCTTTATAGCGTGATGTTAGTTTATATTAAAGGGTAACTAAGTTTAGATGACCCGCCGTGTGGTATCTGGCTGAGTAGAATAGACCTTTTCGTACCGAGGTGTCGTAAAGGAGGACTAAGGTAAGTTGACGTCAGGCAGGGGGCTGATAATAAAAAGTACCCAAATTACGTAAAAAAGTGTTTAAAACATATTGTCCCGTCCCCACTTTTAAAGTGGGACAAGAGTTTATAAATGATGATGACTTTGGTTATTTAGGTACTACTGACAAGTACATTCTCAAATTTAATTAAATTTAATGTAGATATAAGAATGTGTAGGTTTGGCTTGAGTGTGAACAAGGGCCGTTGCTTTTATCCGATTTACCTACTCTAGTCTTGTATTGTTACACACCGGCTTAACATGTTTCAAGAGATGCGATACTATACGACGTGGATGCCATGACCATCAAGTTATATGACGGTTTTGTGTCAGTCTTTCAAGGCTACGTAATAATTGTCACTGTCATTAATAACGTGTTAGAAATGTCATTGTTCGCTGTTTCATTGTCTTCACGCCTTGTTGTTTTAATGTGGTCGCTCAGAATATAGAAGCCTACGCCGTGTGGTATCCGGTTTAGTAGAATAGACCACCCTCTTTCTTACCGAGGTGTCGTTAAATACGACAGAGGTAAGTTGACGTCAGGCAGGCGTCCGGTCGTAAAAATTCAACCGAATCATGTGACAGCTTGTTTATATCATGTTGTGCCGACCCCACTTTGAGTGGGATAAGAGCAGGAAGATGATGATGATGCAACAAGTTTAATTATAGTTAAGTCATACTAGATGGGCATACGACTATAAAACGGTCGTTAAGGAGGGGGCCGCAGATTAAAGTGAAACAGGCGTTTATGCGTGAGAATCCCTTAAAGGGATCTCCATCTAACATAGGATGATTAAATAGCAGGAGTATGCTAAGTTCACTAACCTGATCCTTTTCATTAAATATTTTCATTTCATCCTAGCAGGGGTTAATGAATCACTTCTAAGAATTCACTTAATTAAACATTTCTCTTCGCGCATAAGTAACAATTCATATATATTTTTACGTCCTATTTTTCTGTGCATTTATAGTTCCTTTCGACATTTTTTCAGAGTTAGATTTTATATTATGTTTTATAATATAAAATTAAGTACCTGGATGACCGAGCCTTGCTCGGTAATTTTTAAAATGGTGCAAAAAGAAATTAGAAGAAAAATGAAAAAATAATAGGGCAGGTGGGGCTCAATCCTAGGTATTTTCACCTCTGTAGACCGCGCGTTCTCCAAATGAGCGAAAAATTGGGATTGTATTCAAAGTAAATTTCAAAAAAATTTTAGAGTCCGAAAACAGGAATAAAACGACATTTTTGAAATTAAAACTTATCTAGATCGATTTTTCTCCCCTAAAACCCCCTACATGCTGAATTTCAGGATAATCGTTGGAGCTGTTTCCGAGATTCCGAATATATATATATATGTATAAACATACAAGATTAATTCATTTAAATATTAAAGATAACGTACATCTCAAAATTAGAATCTACTCGAAATATGTATTTATATTAACATCTCAACTAGGTTTATCTTTACAGCCTGTAATCAATTCCTAGTACATTTTTATTTTTATTGTAGCTGTATTTTATTTATGGAAATCTATGTCACCTAATTAATACTTGTATTATGACATTTCATAATTCAGTAACAACTGAAATTGACGGTCCAGACGGCAGTGACCCTGTCTTCAGAAGGCGAATTTTTTTTTAAATGTAACTTATTTAATATTTAAAAATATTTGTTGACAATAATTGTTTCAAAAGCAGGTAAAGCGATTACACTGAGCTATCTAACAATACTCGCTGAAGTTTACGACAAGAATCAACCCTAATGAGACAGCTGTTCTGGGAATTTATATCTGGAGAAACTCGTCGTTTGCACGTCAGCGTTATTTGAACAGTAAATCTACTGCAATGTATTTACACAATATAACCGAGGTGAGGTATAAGATGTTCATTTTCACGGTTAAGATGGTGTATGTATTATTACATTGTACACTTTTAAATAAAAACATAGTAGGTCACGCAAAGTGCCCAATGACTATGGTTTCGAAATTCTGCACACCTTTGATAAAAACTTCCACTTAACATTTTAAAGCAACTTAAGATCATGTAAAAATAACAATGGCACCCTTATTAACAGTCAGGTAAATGTGTCTATTTCGAGTTACACGAGTTCGGAATCAAATATATACAATAAGTTTTATCACCTTTAATTGTGCCCTTTTTTTTAAAACAGGAAAAAACCCCTTATGGGTACCGCCGCCTGACGGGGACAGACGACGGTTATGTCGGACTCGCACCGATTAAAACAACCTGTGTGCTCCACCACGCTGCTGGTGGCGGGGATAGGGTACCTATAAAGACATTACCCCCCATCCCCGCCAGCAGCAACTCTGTACCCCAGAGTGCGCCACCTCTGGGTCGGGGCCTCTCTAAAAGTGGCCCCTACCTCCGCTGGACGATGCATCAGGAGCACCAGATGCATCGACCGCCGTGGGTACCCTTTTCTATCTATATGATCATCCTTACAGACACTTCGGTAGAAAAATTTATGAGTAAGTGTTCATAAAGGAGCTTTTGCAACCATTGTTCATCCAAATTTAAAAATAAAACAATAATTAAGAGCCATCACTTAACTATATTTTGAGTACGTCTAGTATATATATTAAAGGAAGTAACCCGAAGACAGTGTTTAGCGGTGATAAAATACTACACTGTCGTATAAAAGGTCTTGCGGGGGCAGTATCTCTTGAAGCAAGCGAGCGGCTGATATTAATAACTCGCTAAGGCACGATTTCAAAGTTTTAAGAAATCTCGGCTATGAAATAGAAAGAGTAATTGAGATTTTTAAATTTAAACTATCGTGAGTAGTGTTCATAGTTAATGTATAGAAACCAGCTATACTCACGTTTTATTCTATCGGGTTAGCCCGGCTAGTTTCGAACCCATCCGGGGTACTTACTCATGAGCCCTTTACACGACGTTATCGCGGCGGGAACTGCGTACAGCAGCTCGCTAGGTGCGAATCGTGAGTGACAAGGGTGCGAGGGGACACGGCAGCGGCTGTAGTCGCGCATCTTCAAAGTGTTCCCTGTCGCTCTGGTCTTCGTCATCGGATGCACGGATGAAATTTGTGCACGCAACGCTTACGGTGTCGAGTTCGAAGCGGTCTTAAGTCAAAAATTGGTTTTCACGCCGCAGGTAGTGTCAATCCAACGTTGCTGTTAAAATTCGGGTAACGGCCAATATCAATGGCTTCTCGTATTTGTCTACTAGGATTTTTTCCATGGATAATACGGAAGCCTTGTTAAACCTAATGTACACTCACGAGTCGCGCCCAGCGAGCTGCTGTACGCAGTTCCCGCTGCGTCTCCCGTAAAGAGCTCATGAATAAGTGCCCAGGATGGGTCCGAAACTAGTCGGGCTAACCCGATAGAATAAGACGTGAGGGTAGCCGGTTTCTATACATTAACTAGTAATTGAGATATTAAGATTTTTCGATTGCATTCGACTAATAATTTTATCGGACATAGGACTGCTCTATATGTTATGTATTCAGTGAGCTATAAAAATTATATGCACCAATATAACATGAAGCGACAATATATATTAGCTATTATTTACTTTAATTTGTAAAACATATTTTGCACTAGGTTCTTAGTAACATAGTTATCCTATGTTTCAAAACTTTCCGTATGTATACTTATATTAAGCTATCAATTTTAGGTCATATTCTAATCTACTTACACCTTCATAGAGCAGCAAGAATATATCAGAAATAATTATTCGCTAGACTGTGAAACCTTAACTTAGTTTAACTGTCTAAGATTACCGCTAGTCTGCCTTGATACTGTTATAAGCGCGTTCAACGGTATCCCCATGTATAGAACTTTATCTCATACGATCTGCTTTCGCTACTTAGTGTTGTTTTCACTTGAGTATAAGATAACCGTGAAGACTTATAACCCAATAAGCACAAAGTTTAGCAGGCTTCTTCATCGTACTTTATCGCACCTACCATTGCGTACGTAACAGTTAAGTCAAGCCAGTATTAAACTAGCGTTAGAAAACATACAGGATTCTCATCCATGTCATCACCCTTCATTGGACTGATTTTAAAACTATCGAGTTCATCCTTTAAGAACTATGCATCAAGCAACGTCTGTCGTCCATCGTTGAAAGTCATATTCTCACTTTTTTCGAACACGTATCTTGCTGGGGAGACTATAACGACCAATAGTGCAGAGGAATATTGAAGGTACTCGTAAAAGACTGAAGTGAAAGCTGCCTTTGAATGCCCTCTTCATAAATGTACCAGGAAAGCAACCGTCCGAAAATAATGGCGTTGACTTGTTAAGTGTGCCACCAACAGACCACAACCGCTCTGCCAAGAGTGTAGAGAGCAAGAAATAGAACCGTTAATAACCATATATCACTAGAAATGCTTGCAATTTTTGTTCATGTTAATACCTCAAGATATTTATTATGAATATATAGTTCTTGAGGTCATTTTCAAATCACAAACAGATACTATCTACCTAATCCTATTATGTAAGTAAGTAAGTAGCGGCCTGTTACTAACCCACTGCTGAGAATAAGCCTCTTCTCTCCGTTTTTTGAGAGTAGGTTTGGAGCTAAGATCTACAACGCTGTCTAATGTTACACATATCTCCAGAATTCTCTAGAGATATGCAGGTTTCCTCACGATGTTTTCCATCACCAATTATCAATCAAACACATAAGTTTTAATAGAAAAACTCATTGGTTTGAACCTGTGACCTCCTCGAAAGAGTCGCATGATGTTACCGCTGGGCTACCACAGCTTTTGTTTAGCATAATAGGATGCTGTATATATGTTTATGTTTAGACATATATAAAGCATCCTATTATATATATATATATATATATATATATATATATATGTTTCAACAAACATTTTATTAGTGTAATAAATTCATAATTTCCTTCATTTTGTAGCTTTCTCATATCTTGTATAGACACAGTAGCTCTTTCTATATATTCACTGTCTGTATCAACTAAATTAAAAATAGATCAAAAGATAGTATAGAAAGAAATAAATAACATATTTTAAATAAGCCAGACAAAAATAAATGTAAAGTGAAATCAACTTCTTTGTTATAAAATTGAATAACAGCGCTGATAAATAAAAATCAAATCAAAACTCCTAGAACTTTCCAAACTATGAACTTTTTGAACAGAATCATTTTTTCGTCTTAAATAAAAGCAAATTAATGTTATTTAGACTCGTTATTTCCAAAGCTCGGTAAAAATAACATAATAAGGACGTTGCTTTATAATTCTCGTTGCCATTCTCTTTATATAGAACTTTTGTCCAATTACAAAAGAATGCTTCTTAGTTCGTGTCTTTAACTTGAAAGTCAACACAGAATGTGCACAAACGAGGAAAATAGAGAGAAGGCACAGAAAATAGAAATGTAAATGCGAACGGAAAATGCTAATACCAAGAAAGTAATATTATGTGACTGTAACGTCGATTTGCAGTTTAGTTCTAACAAGTTTATGCAACAACTCAATTTTCTCTAAAAGGTCCTTGCTATTTTCAAATGTCTGGAAAGTATTTTAAAACATACAATATATACAATTTACTCATTACTTATTTGTATTTAAGTATGTATTTAAAGCTGTGGTAGCCCAGCGGTATCACCGTGTGCCTCTTTCGAGAAGGTCTAGGGTTCAAACCCCGGGCAGGCACCAATGAGTTTTCTAGTAAAACTTATGTGTCTAATTGATAATTGCAATTTATCACACGCTTTTCGGTGTAGGAAAACATCGTTAGGAAACCTACATATCTCTAGAGAATTCTGGGGATATGTGTAACCTACCAATCCGCATTGGAGCAGTGGTCTTAGATCCAATACTTCTCTCCAAAAAAAACGGAGAGAAGACGCCTATGCTCAGCAGTGGGATAGTAACAGGCCGTTACTTACTTATGTATTTAAAAATTATATGTGTAATCACCAGTTGTCTCTCACCCATAACACAAGTATTAAATTACTTACTTTGGGCACGGACGACCCTGTGTGTGTCCCATATATTTATTTATTAGATTAAATTCCTCTTTTGCTAAGCATCTATTTGCTTTAGCCTTTGTAATCTTTTTTACTTAGCTATGCTATTATGAAACGGTCAAATTGAATCTCGACATATTGATGTAGTGGCTTGGTAGTAACCCACTGCTGGGCAAAGTATCCATATATTTTTGAGATGATGCTACGCCAATGAGGATTGGAAGGTAATTTATATCCACAGACGGATATTTTCTGTACCGTTAAGCCCGTAATAAATTCAAATACCAAATAAGCATATACATTGTTTTAAAAAAACTCTTTGGTCCACGCCTGGGATTTGAACACTGGTAAATGTTGTTACCGTTCTCAGCATACAATATCGTTCATTATAAGAAACTAACTGTTCGTTATGGAATCCCGCTCGACAATGAACTCCACGATTACAAATAATGATCCGATCACCACTGAACTTTACAGGATCATCCGCATTTTTTAAAGATTGTCTGAAAATTACATTAAAATCGGTCCAGCCGTCTTGGAGTCTATAAAGGACATGCAAACAAATATTAACTTTTATATATAAGATACATATTTAATACAATACAATACTAAAAAACCATATTCTAGATATTACTAGCGTGTGGAAATAATTAAAGAAAATATTCGTCTTTCATATAGTAAGTTTGCTAATATCTCCCTAGGGAGTAAATCACGGAACAAAGACGATAAATTTAGTTACTTTCAGCTTTCTAGGTCGAAGGATAAAGATATGCTTTGACCTAGAAAACTACATGAATACGTGATAATTTTAGATTAGGAAACTCTACAACTCCTAGTTAGGTAGATTCACGGATTGATTAATAAGTCGGAAATTACATTAGGGTAAGGTTACACGTATACGCGATGGGGGAACTATTCTAATCTGTCATTCTAATAGCTAATCTTATCATGTAGTGGCATAAATTAGTGTATTATCTACAAACTGAAGAATTACTACCAATTAACAATTATTTTAAACTCCGTTAAGTTAGCTGTTTTTATCTCCATACATTGTTTTCTCCGCAGAATGGAACAAATGAATAGAGAAAAAGGGTTCTTTTGCGTAATAATCATGTATTGGCACTGGGCGCTATCCTATTTTACCAGTTATTCTGTTTAATTTGGATTGATCTATGTTTCTATGTGTTCCGACTGGCTCTCGCATTACACAATTATAAAAGTTCCAAGATATAGCATGATATCTTAAACTGGGCTTCCTCTTGCTTTGGGAAAAAGAAACTGCAATGCAAATTGGTAGGTTGCACATATTCTCCAGCGGTATGAATGTTTTTATCGTATTGTGTTCCAATTCGTAAAGTCACATTTCTGTACATTATTTCTCCTACCAATCTGTTATTTTATTATTGTGATGTTTAATTGATTTAATTGGTTTTGAATCTAGCTGACTTTGGGTAGTGTTGACCGGTCTATTTAATCTGTTTCTTCTATTTTTGACCTCTTTGAAGCAATTAAAATTAATTGCTTCTTTGAATAACTTGCTGATATCGGTAATATGCTGCATACTTTTATCGTAAGGTATTTTTTATCTAATTTACTCTAATAATAGTCAAATTTTTAAATTATCCAGAGTTAACACATTAACGAATTATTATCTTTATGTAATGAACACAAGCGTCTGGTGTTATTCATAAAGAAAAGGGTTCAACATCCAAGAATACGTAAAGAACGGCCTGAACTGTGATGACAAATTGGATATAAAATATTAAGGATGGTTTCCGAGCCCTGTTTATTTACCTAATTACTTAACAGTGTTATATTTTGTAGAAACTCTCTTCAACCACCAGATGTCCACTGTTCGGCATATTTTCAAGATAGGTTTTTCGCTATGATCTTTTGTTGGTACGTACTGTGTACGCGATTATTTATTTACTTAATGCCTTTTGCGCAATATAACATATGGATAACTGGTTAATGGTAAATGTATACTGTTCTAAGGTAGTATAGGTACGGATACAGGAATTCTACAGAGGACTGAGACGTCTATTGGAAATGATAGCAAGAATCACTCATGATCCTGAATTTGTAAAAGTAGAATAAATTTGAAGATTGCTCTGCATTTACTTTAATAATAATTGTAACGCGGGGACCCGGACGGACGTACGGACGGACGACGGTGAAATGATGACACGTACAAATGCGTAAATAAGTTTTATTGTTGTACAGGGGGACGGTATCGCGAACGGGGTCCTTCACGGTATTACTTAATTGGATGTACCGGAAGATGCACCGTTTACAGTTGCGCTAGGCGTAGTGTTCCAGAAGGATGCACTGTGTAAGCTCAGGAACTGATAGGCGATGTTGATTTGATAACATAATGTATGGGGACTTCTTATATTACTACGAAAGCACTTCAATAGCACGGAGCAAACGACGAGTGGCGCCATCTAGTTTTGAGTGCGGGATCAGGTGTTCCTAGTACGTTGTGTTACCAAAACCAAAACCAAACTCACGGACAGCGTCGAGCTCCGCGTGCCCAACTTCTTCGTGTATCGGCGTGATGAAATCTCTCCCCGGGGCTATCCGTACCGAGGTACGGCCGCTCTGGTGCGGAGGGATATTATACATGAAGAGTTGGAGCACACCCCGTTCACTAGCACCCGTACACAGGGGGTGCGTGTCAACGTGGGCAACCAGGAGCTCCGCATTTATGCCGCCTACAAACCACCCGGATTGACTTTCTGCAGCACCGATATCGGGACAATCTTCGGACAGCAGGGACCCGCAGTGATCGTGGGTGATCTCAACGCGAAACATCATGCGTGGGGATCGCGAATCATCACTGGGGTCGGTAGGCAACTGCACGAAGATAGCGTGAGGAGCGGGTACGGTGTGATGGGGCCGGGAGCGCCGACCCACATACCCACCGACAGCCGCTCCCAGCCAGATGTCCTTGATATAGTGCTGCACCACGGACTCGATAATCCGTTTGATGTCGAGGTCCTCTATGACCTTGACACCCAACACCTACCGGTTCTGGTCACCCTAGCCACCCAGGGAGGCTTTTTAGTGCCTCGCCCGCCGCGGGTGCGGATGAACTGGGAGCGCGCTACACCGCCGAGCTTGCCGGGCTTGAGCTAGCAGGCCCGATCACCACACCTTCGGAAGTCGACGATGCTGCTGCATACGTCGCGGCGGCGATCATCGCCGCCAAAGCAGCAGCCACCACCACCACGTCGACTTCACCGGACACTACCAACCGAAGGAAGGACCTGCCGAGCTCGCTCCGCAATATGCTCAAGCGGAAGCGCACCCTACGCCGCCTATGGGCCCGCACTCGCTGCCCCAGGGTGAAGGCTGACCTGAACCGGCTTGCAGAGAAGATCGCGCGTGCCGTAGTCGCTCTCGACGAGGCGCGATGGGAGGATACCGTCGATCGAGCGACCGAACACGACACAGCGCTGTACTCTCTCTGCAAGAAGCTTACCGGACATGACACCCCCGTTTACCCGCTGTTCGATGCCGCGGGTAAACGCACATATGCCGCCAAGGATCGTGCTGAGATTCTGGCGGCCCACCTGGAGAAGACATTCACGCCCAACGCCCCCAACACTTCCAACCTCCATATCATCCGTCATCACGCGGCTGTCCAGGACAAACTGGAGAGGTTCCTGTCGGCCCCTACACCGCCGCTCCGGGGAGAGGACTTCATCTCCCTGTCAGAGCTGCGGTCGGTCGCTGCTCGCCTTGATAAGCGAAAAGCGCCAGGCCCCGACGGAATCACCAATGCCGCGTTGATGCTGCTGCCTCGAACAGGTCTCGTAGCGCTCACGAGACTGTTCAACGGAGTACTCCGCACCGGCCACTTCCCAGAGGCGTGGAAGGCCGGGAAGATCATCGTTCTTCCCAAGCCGGGGAAGGACCGCCGCCTGCCTGGAAGCTACCGGCCGATCACCCTGCTCTCGCACATAGCCAAGCTGTTCGAGCGTCTGCTGCTGCGTCGAGTCACGCCCCATCTGCCCCTGCGCGAGGAGCAGTTTGGATTCCGCAGCGGCCACTCGACGACGCTCCAGCTGGCGAGGGTAATAAACCACCTGACCAGTGAGCGGAACAACGGGCGCTACACTGTGGGGGTCTTTCTCGACATCGAGAAGGCCTTCGATCGTGTGTGGCACGCCGGGCTCCTGGTCAAGATCTTGGACACCACCATGCCGCCTGCTTATGTGCGAGTGCTGGCATCATTTCTACACGGCCGTAGCTTTTACGTGGCAGTGGATGGTGCCGAATCCCAGCCACGCACCATCCAAGCCGGAGTACCCCAGGGCAGTTGTATATCGCCGCGTTTGTACGCGGCGTATACGGATGACATCCCCACCCTGCGCCATCATCTGCGGGAAGGGGAGGAGGACGTGCTGTTGTCGCTCTTCGCTGACGACAGCGCGTATTTCGCGTCGTCCTACCACCAGATCGTCGCCACCAACCGCATGCAGCGTATGCTGGACTTGTTGCCGGAATAGCTGGACAAGTGGAGGATGGCCGTCAACGTCGGGAAGACGGCCACTCTGCTCACCAGCCGCTCCAAGCCGCTACGTCAGCTGACTCTTCGAGGCCAAGACGTAGAGTGGAAGACCACAGTGAGGTTTTTGGGGTGTGAGTTGGACCGCAGCCTGCGCATGGTCCCCATGGTCAATCGAGCCGTGGGCCAAGCTGCTGCTGCCAGGTCCCAGCTCCACACGCTGTTCACATCCCATTTACCTGTCAACACCAAACTGCGAGTCTACGGTGCCTACGTCCGCTCGCGCTTGACGTATGCGGCACCCACCTGGTACGCGCTATGTTCGGCGTACCAGAGGCGAAGACTTCAAGTCCAGCAGAACCGCTGCCTGCGACTGATCGTAGGAGCCCCGAGGTATGTGCGGAACGACGTCGTGCATCGGGATACCAGAACGCCGACCGTGGAGGAGTATGTCCGTCGCCTTGCGCGCCGGATGTTCGCGCGTGCGGACAATAGCGCGCACGTACACCTCCATGGCATCGCGCCACTCCATGCGCGACCACCCGATGGACGTTCCCTGCCTCGCGAGCTCCTGCGATCACCGTCTCCGCGGCCCGATGCGGATGACGACGGCGACGAAGAGGACGACGCGACGGGCGAAAGGGCGAATACACCGGACATGACACACCTACCCGATCAAGACACCACCGGACGAGACACCACCGAAATTGACCCCGAGGTCTGGGAGCTACCATTCCCAGACCTCCCCACCGAACAAGACATCCATTAGGTCACCTAGGTGACCTGGGCTTACGGCCCAAATACCGACACCTTTGGGTCACCTAGGTGACCTCGGCCTACGGCCGAAACACATACCGGGCTTAAGTGCCCGCGAGGAGATGCCCGGGTAGAGAGGAATTCCTCGAGGCCCGCACCCCGTTTACCCCCACCCGGGGAGTAAACGAGATGACCCTGCTGCTGTGTTACATAATGCATTTATCATGCATTCTGAATCAACAATCCATCGTGGATCGTGTACATATTTTTCAGGTTTAATTAGAGATGTAAATATAGATAGAATTTATATACATAAAAAAAATTTAAATATCTTCACTGTGGATTAACCACTTCACTAGCTAGAGGTTTTTGATTGAACACTTAAACATTGGCCCTGTTCGTTTCGTAACGTTTAGGTTAGCTATTTACCTATCCTTTAGGCAACAGTGTATTTAAAAAAAAACTTAGCATTCCTATATCTTATCCAGGGTATTCCTGATCGATTACTTAAAGACTATACTCAATGGATTTTAATATACTGATAAGATACGCTCTTACATTTCACATACATTTAAGCTTATGACTACTGAAAGGTTGAACCCTTCTAAGTATTAAGTAAATAAGTTTCGTGTTCAATTAATATAACCGTATCAGTTTTCAAAATGAAAATTTTAGAGACGCGTTAAAATGTTAATACCCAAAATGAAATCAATACATTACAATGTAAATTAAATCTTTAGTTCATGAACATAAGGTTCATAGAATGTGGTATAGTATAAACATCTCCGATTACGCCGTTCAGCCCAAACAAAGTATTAAAATTGTTCCGCCAGTGTTACTCTCGACCCAATTTCTGAAGCTTATAAGCCTCGCCTATTTATTTTAAGTGTACGAGTAAATTAAATTATATATTTAACACCCTTTACAGCTACTTCTTTGGACCAGCGTATTCTCAGAATTTTACCAGTGTTTGCTTATTATTCTAGTACCGAAATACTCTCAATTTACTCGAAGCAACTTCTGTTTAATCTACAAAATTTGCTTTATCTTAATCATTTTTAGTTTAATAAACAAGTTAAATATAATAAAAGCTTTTCGCATAATATAATATCCCTTCCATTAATCGTTGAATTTCCTCAACTGGAGCCAATTCTGGCAGCAACATCATGTCATCGTTATCATAAACATGCATCGTCATCGAGACTGGATCAATATAAAAAATTTCAGCTAAATCGGACACCGAAAAGTGTCAAAATTCCACCTTCACATACATACACGGCAAGTTAAATAAAAGCTTTAAAAGATAATTTTATCTTCAAGCTTTCTCAGCGTGACGTAATGGTGGTAATGATGACATAATAAACAAAAAATTAAACAAAAAATCCAAAATGATTCCTGATTTAGTACAGTCCAGTTCCATATTGGTAAACAACGCCGCCAGTACTGTACTAAAAGGTATATAAAGTTTTATAAATGTTTGTTACTTGTACTGTACAGTACAGTGCTAGTATTTATCCATAGAAAAAGTGTCATGTAATTGCATTATATTTTGGGAATGGATTTCCTAAAACGTCATTCTGATTCGTGTTCAAAGTGGCGTTGTGACCTGGAAACTATAATAAAAAGTACTATTTACGGAAGATTTGCGAAAATCATTTTGTCGAGCAACTTTCTCTCTTCGGAAAATTTCGTCGTCGAGTTCGGGAACAAATATATAGAGCGGACTCGATTCATTATGCGTCTCGCAACGAGGAAAAGTAATTCAAAGTTGCTCGAATGTTCAGAGGTAGACTTTCGCCTCATTTTGTTTGGAAGGATTCGGTATATTCAAGGAATCGAGGCCATCTCATGAAGTTGGAGTTCCTAAATTTTTCGCTAAAGGTACACTTAAATTTCAATGTTAATATTAAGACATATAGATTGCGTCTTCTTGAGATAAATTTTGTTATATGCCATGGAACAAATCGCATTTAAAGAATATGGTAAATGTAATCTCGGCACGCCCTCTTATAAGTAAAATGGTGCTTTAATATTTTTTTCTGTTATTTATTTCCTCTTCCTATGCATACTTATCTGCGTAAATTTGCCTATCCGAGGATAATTATACAAAAGATCCTGTGATAAGACCGCTCTTTGCACATTTTACTGTAGGTACCTATTATCTATGTCTCTTATTCTTTTCACTTTGTATTTTTATTTGTGCAATATTCTCCTTCTTCTTCTTCTCTACTCCTTTAATAATAACTTCTTCATTCAAATACCGCGTGCAACGAACGAGACGTATACATCCTAAAATATTATTTTTAATTTAATAACTTACCAAGTTGCAAGAATTCCCGGGCTCTCTGCGTTAAAGCAGGCGAACGTAACATATTTCAGTTTCCACAATTATGTGAATCGCAGCGTATGGCTTTTCAATCAAAACAATGTTATAGTTTTAATTTCCAATCGTTTTATTTTTTGCTAGCTTCATTCTCAGATTGTAAATTTAATGAGAAAATTCTAGAAATCAGTCATGAATGAAAATTATACATTATGACCTATGCACTATACACAAGAGTCAGTCCGTGCAGTTTAAATCATTGAGTGATTCATCAGTAATTGTAACAGCATCAATCATTATTTTCTTGCTCTGATCCCACTCTAAGTGGGCTCAGCATAACATGTTTTACAAGTTTTGGCTAGTTATTTTAAGATCGGCCGCCTGCCTGACGTCAACTTATCTTAGTCGCCTTTTACGACACCTCGGTAAGAAATGAGGCTGGTCTATTACACTCAGCCGGATACCACACGGCGGATCAACTTACCTGAGTCACATTTAACGACGCCTCGGTAAGAAATGAAGGTTGCATATTCTACTCAGCCGGATAGTACACGGCGGGTCTGCTTACCTTACTAGCCTTTTACAACACCTCGGTAATAAATTAGGGTGATCTATTTTACTCAGCCGGATACTATAATTATAGCATGTGTGGGAAATCCTCTATTTGATTAATTTCCTTTGATGATGTCTATAGCTTGTAATGTTTATGTTAAAATAAGTTGACAGAACTCGACCTAAATTACGTCGGAGCGTATCGAATAGAAACGAAAAGTAATAAATATAATCTGAAATTTTGGCAAAAGCAAACCTCAACGGGAAAAACTTCAACATAATATGGGACAAATATTTTCATGTATAGCAAGCAATATGTACGCGTAAAATATTAATATCATATTTAGGAGTTTCCAAATTTTCCGAGGTTATGTGGTTCCCAAACTTTCATACACAACTCCGAGTTGGAAACTCTTCGGGCGAAACTAAGTACCCAAACAATTTACCTACACACAAAATAGTTGAGATTTCGCTTGCCGCGGTCTTATAACGTTTATAATCCACATATACACAGATAAATATTATTTTAGATCGAATTGTCACTCCGCGTCTGTCTGTACTCGCGATAAACGCAATTATTACTAAATGCATTTTTATGCAAATTTCACTAATAGTGTCAATCACCGCGGTTACGAAAGTTATCTACTAATATACTAATATTCTAAAGAGGAAAAATTTGTATGTAAGTTTGTAATGTTATCACACAAACTACTGGACCGCTTTCAAAAATACTTTCACCATTGGAAAGCTGCATTCTTACTGAGCAACATAGGCTATATAACATTTTCAAAAAAATAGGGATCCGTTATAAAAATGCAATAACGTGTAAAAACATAAAAATTACGCAGGTGAAACCGCGGGATATTACTAGTAAACTATAATTTGTTAGGTTTTGTGTTTATCGGTTGAAATATGACATCATTAAAAAACTGACTAAAAATCATCATTCTCCTGCCCTTATCCCGCTTTAAGTGGGGTCGTCACAACATTTTATAAATGATGTCACATTATTTAGCTTCGTATTTTACGACCGGCCGCCTGCCTGATGTCAACTTAGCATAGACTAAAAATATTATATTTAAATTAAAAGTATACACACTTTATTTATAATTATACTTTCTCAAAACGTTAAAATAAAGGTTTATACATTTTGGTTATTAAAATATAATGATATTTGCGGAATTCCTTTAATAAAGTAAAATAAAATCGAAATAAAATATATACAACCGTTTATTACTATAGTTTATTACTATAGTTTATTATTATATTTTATTTTATTTTGTTTATTATTATTATATTATGCTGTAATAAAGACAATATTAGCAGTCAGCACAAACCTATTTTTTATCATGTTAAGTACCTAACGTTTGTAAGGACATTGTTAAATTGTTAAATAAACGAAAAAATAAGACCAAACCACGAGGTAGCTTTAATCGAAAACTTTGCTTGGTCATTTCTATGTCATTATAAATGTCGTAATTGGTAAAACTTTATTCCACTTCTTTTGAATTAAATGGAGTGTCCTTTACCCTTTCAACTGGATGAAGAGTTTTACGCAATAGTACTTGCCATTAAAATTTTAAATGTCTTTGAAAGTGGCAGTTAGTTACTCCTCATACATAAAGACGAAGTTTATTTTGCATTTGTTTACAAAAACTGCAATAATTTACGAATATATTTTTTACGTTTCACGCCTTTCATTTAAAGTTTTCCAGTCTTAGAGAAATGGTTGTGTACTATTTTAAACCATATTTGCATATAGCATACTATAAAATAAACATACTATTTTCGTCAAGAGCATGTATCATTTTTTTCCATAAGCCCTATTACAAAAGTTCAGTCATGCCAAGTCAGGGCGCAAATTAGCTTTTAAAATTTTTTGTTTTTTTTTATCTTATCCCAATTAATAAATAAATAAATATGTGGAACAATAATAGACGGTCATCCGCCGTCAAAGTAAAAACAAAAAAGTAACTTGCATGTTAGACAACTCTATTATTATATATACATACATAATTTTAAATAAATACTTTAACACATACCAGGACTCGAAAAACCAAATTGTTTTTAGGAAATATTGGCCCACGACGGAAATCGAACCCGCGTTCCGAGGAACAGTGCCAAAGGGCCGGCTGATTGTATTTTTTTGTTCTACATTATCAAACGTATGATTTGAGTTAATCTAAAAGATTCTTTCATGGTATAAAAATCTAACATTATCGTATTATTAATATTACTTTTAAGACTTAAATGTAATATAATATAATGGAGATGAAATTATTGTTAATTATTATTATATGACTTCGTATTGACATTGAAATTGATATTATATTGTATTATTATGTTATTATATTATTGTCATTATTGTTGTACGGTAGCTTTAATTATTTTTAGGAATGAAGATATAATCTGTAATATATTTATTATTATTATTATTTATTATATCCTTATAAAGACATGAAAAGAAACAGTTTCATTTTTATCGTCTTCAAGCTTTCTTATAAAGCTCAGTTTTTATGTGAACGAAGATGCAGCAAACTGCAATTTCGTTCCCGAACTTTTCCCTATAAAACTTCTAACTTTAATTAAAATTTTGTTTAATATTTTTCACTATACGAAATAATATTTAAGGCTAAACTAACTACTGCAATTTTGAGAGTATTCAAAATAAATTCCATAACTAAATAGTATAATACATGTTGTAACATGATTTGGCTACTTATTTTACGAAAGGGCGCCTTCTTGACTTCAACTTACCTTAGTAGTATTTTACGTCACATCAGTAAGAAAGAGGATGGTCAACTTAACCGGATACCACACGGTGGGTCGACTTACCTTAGTCGCCTTTTACGACACTTCGGTAAGAAATGAGAGTGGTCTATTCTACTCAACCGGATTCCACACGGTGGTTGGACTTACCTCAGTCGCCTTTTACGATATCTCCGTAAGAAATGAGGGTGGTCTATTCTATTCACACGGCGGATATATATTATTTCAAGATTTGTCTATAAACTTCATGTGAGTAGTGGAAATTTTGCGAAATTATCGAGTTACCCAATTTTTGGGGACTTATTATTAAATTGTTTAAGATATTTTCGACGTCATTAATTTCCCATAAAATTTGAGGTGAGAATCACTCTGTTTGAACTCACCATAAAGATGAACCGTGAGCTATGAACGAATGCTATATCAATACCTGAAGAACCGTTTTCATGGCACAATTTTCCTGTTCCTTTATCGCTTTTTCCGTGTATGTTATTTGAAAATGCGTTGATAAACTTTTGTATATTCTGTATTTTGTACACTGGTAAAAATTCACAATAAACCAAAAAAGAAACCACAATAAGTTTTCCTTTTTGACTGGCTCGTTGGTGCAGTATTTAGTTGTAATTTTTTGAAAGATATAAAAAATGGTATTAAAAAAATAAAAAAGCGTGGTTGACATGTGGGACAAAGCATTACATTTGAAAGCTAAAATATCATTTAAATTTTTTTCAATACCCGAAAATAGGGATAAACCACATTAAAAAAAAACTTAGCTAGATTGATTTTGTCGCCCCAAAGCGCCCTACATGCTGAATTTAATGAAAATCGTTGGACCCGTTTTCGAGATTCAGAAAATATATATTTACGCAAGATTAACTCATTCAAATATTAAAGATACATATATCATCAAACGTCACCACCAAACGTTTATAGCATTGTTTTTGGAAAAACGTGTATTCATGTAAACAGTCTATCAATTTCATTGATTGAATTCTGTTTAATGAAAACGTATTATGCTTTTTCTCTAAAGTACTTGAAGAAACATATGGAATGTCTCAAGTACGATTTCGCCTTCTTTATTTCAACCAAAATTTAACGTTAGCATCTTTAAAAGGGCCATAAAAGCAAAGAAATACATAAAAGAGTATGAGATATTGCAACAAGTTCTTTTCAACAAACGATCAATAAAAGCTTGTAGAATGATAAGTATGCTTATAAACGTTTGAAGCGTTCAAGGAATGTTGACTTGAGAGCTATACGAAGTATTTCTTTATGCTTTTTTTACAGAAAAGCACTCAATGGGTAACAATTTTCTAAGATATCAAGAGAAGTAGGCTTACACACACAGCCCCTATGAGACACGTACATATAATGTAGATTATTCCTTTACTAAACAACAAAAACATAGGTTTTTAAAAGTTACATTCAACGGTGATAGTTATTCAAAAATCATGTACTACATAATTGTTCCCCTCTAAAAGTTCTAAATAAAAGTCCGCGATAGCATATGTCTAGCTTTTAAGGTTTAACCATTTTAATTGTTATGAAAATACTATATTACGGCCTTAATCTTTCCAAGCGGGCGGAGCCGCTAGCGATTGCTAGTAAATAACCTTCACTCGCACATAAAATACACTCGTAAATAAAATACACCCAGACTCGGAAAACCGTACCCTCGGAGCTGAAGGCTATTCCTGCCACTGGTGCCAGTGGGCCATTTATTACTATACCAATATGTTTTAAATACTACATTTTTAAAACAAGTCTTTTTAAGGTATGTCTTGATTTAAATTAAACTATTTTATAAAACGTAAAAGCAAATAATATAATCTTTAAGCAAATAACCGTATAATGTTTCGATATGAAAAACTAAGTGTAAACTGATGACATTGAAAGCTACAAAAACCTATGCTTAAGGAAAAATGGTATATTGGGTAGTAAAATTCTTTTGTACACATTTAACGACATTTTGGTAGGCGATACTATACTTCCCACAGTTTACAGCTTACACTTGGATTTTCAAGAGATATATTACAACACTTACGAACTATACATTATTCGTATCGTATAGACACGAGTCTTATAAAATTCTTAAAGTTTAAAAACTGATTGAAACTAGCGTGCTATTTATATCTTCATATATACAAATTCCGATGTGAATCTCTGCTAATATCCAACACTATATAAACATGTTGTCACATGATTTGGCTGCGTATTGACCGGCCACACGTCAATTTACCTTAGTCGTATTTTACGACACGTTGGTAAGAAATGAGGTTGGTCTATTCTACTCGATCGGATTTTTACTTATCTTAGTCGCATTGAACGACACCTCGGTCTATTCTACGACCTAGTAAGGAAGAAGGTGGTCTATTCTACTCATCCGGATACCACACGGCAGGTTGACTCACCTTAGTCACCTTTGACGATACCTCGGTAAGAAATGAGGGTGGTCTATTCTACTCAGCTGGATGACACGAGGCTCTAGGCAAATTATAACAAATAATTGTTTAAAATCAATTTGATCTTATACAACTCTCAAGTATCCTTGTCTATTTTCTTGCACGCTTTATTGGCTTCCTTGACCACTTCAGTGTTGTTTTGCTCAACCATAGTTTATTTTTTACAAAACAAACTTTGAAAGGAACATTTTAATCAATTTTTTAATTATTTTGTTCTTTGTTCGTTCTGAATTAAAATATACGTTTTTTAATATTTGTAATACCTCGTGATATACGTGGCATGTTCTCATGAATATAAAGGATGATTTTAATCAAGCCTGTAGATTGCGACACTGGCTTCGATATATGTAAAATTTTGGACCAATTCTTGTAACGTTGTTACAATGGTTACATTTCATGTATGGAAATGCTGTTTTTAATAAAAATTAATTTAGCTACTAAACTGTGTTCTGATAATTAGTGGTGGAATTGATCAAAGCATTAAGCATTGATAAAAAATAGTGGCTACCCTAACATATTTATACACACCTCCGATTGCATAACGACTGTTACAGTCATAACGTAACGTAGCGCCCTATTACTCTTCCACTACTGAGTATAGGCCTCATCTCTCCGTTTTTGGTAAGAAGGATCGGAAATAAGACCTACCACTCTGCTCCAATGCGGATTGGTAGGTTACACATATCTCCAGGATTCTCTAGAGATATGCAGGTTTCCTCACGTTTTCCTTCACCGAAATGTGTGATAAATTGCAATTATCAATTAGACACATAAGTTTTAACAGAAAACTCATTGGTGTCTGCCCTGGTTCGAACCCTTGACCTCTTCGAAAGAGTCGCATGGTGTTACCGCTGGGCTACCACAGCTCTTACAGTCATATGAGTTAGAAAAGCTCTCAGCTTTCCGATGCTCTAAGCTTTAAGTGAAGCAATAGGAATTGCTAGACCCTTTACTTTTCTTTTAGTGTAGTGTGATGCTTCTGTTCCGATCGTTTCTGTGATGCAACACTTAACTTAGGCATCATTATCACATTCAAACACAAGGGTTAGCAATCAAAAAATTTCAAATCAAGTTCATCTTTATCTTGCCCTTATCCTACTATAAGTGGGGTCGGTTTAACATGTTGCGATGTGATTTGGCTAGGTATTTAACGACAGGCTGCCTGCGGTCAACATACCTTAGTCTCCTTTTACGACACTTCGGTAATAAATGAGGATGGTCTATTCTATTCAGCCGGATAACCACATTACCGAAACATTGTAATTTTAAGTATACCGAATAGAATTAGAAATTCATACAAAAGATACAATTACAAACTGCTTCCAAAACACAGTAAAGGAAAATAATAGATCTATATGTAAGAAAACAAGTCAATTGACATATTAATGAAGGTACAAACACCCAAGAGAATTAAGTTTTACCCTACGCGAATATCAAAACAGAAAATTTAACAGAAACTTCTAACTTAGTTCATAAACCAACTAAAACATTTGAAATTTTGCAATGTTCTTTAGAAATAGTTATATCAATTTTGGTCGTATATTTTTGCAGCTGATTTAAATGAGTTAAGAAATTCAGCATGTAGGGGTTTTTGGTGGAGAAAAATCGATCTAGGTAGGTTTTATGTAAAAAAAAATGTTTAATCCCTGTTTTTGAACATAAAAAAACACTAACATTATATTGAATTGAATTTTCCCCATTAACTGTCAAGTCAGCGTAGCTTATTCGGGGAACGGGGAGCTTCGAGAAATGTAAATATTTTAAATTTAAATAGTACATGTTTAAAAAAAGTCGGTTTAAGAATTTTCTCCCATTCTAGTTACTGACAAGTGTTTACATGTTCCATTTTCATCAACAGTATAGTCACTATAGCCGTGTTGTATCCCGCTAAGTACCACCACCCTCCACCATTAAGACCACCCTCATTTCTTACCGAGGTGTTTACGACACCTCGGTAAGGTGATTAAGGTAAATTGACCCACCGTTTGGTATCCGGTTATGGAGAATAGACCACCCTCATTTCTTATAGAGGTGTCGTAAAACGCGACTAAAGTAAGTCGACCCACCGTGTGGTATCCGGTTTAGTAGAATAGTCCACCCTCATTTCTTAACGAAGTGTCGTAAAAGCGACTAAGGTAAGTTTAAATCAGGCAGGCGGCCGGTCGTAAAATACATGGCTAAATCATGTGTCAACATGTTTATAATATGTTGTGCCGACCCCACTTAGAGTGGGATGGCAGGAGGATGATGATGTTTCAAAAAAAATCAGTTTAGTCATCAGTTAATTAGTTTCCATTCTAGTTACTGACAAGTACAGAAGTAATAATAAAATTCTTTGCTATAATCCGCGGTTAAGTAAAACAGAAAATATATACAATGCTAAATGTAGAATTGACAATCCGTTTTCATACCTGATACATGCATGATTCGTAAAAACACATACACAAACCTCCACCACCGCCACGACATCGTTCACTATCACAAACTTAATAATCGTTTCGCCCCGCAACCGAAGCATCATCAGAGGATAGACTCCACGACAAAATCACAAAGCTTGGCGATTTTGAATTTTTAAATTACTATTACGCAAATTATTAATTCAGCTTTTAACGGTTAACAAAAAATAGCTTTTGCTGTAAAGCAAAATATAACTCATTTATAAATCCAATGTCAAAAATAAGAGCGGCTAGGGAAAAATTAAAAATATCGTCTCGCAGCCAAGCCCTTCCCTTTTGCCCCATTTAATTAGATTACACGCTCTAATACACACAGTAAATAGAATATTACATACTTAGTAACGGGTGAAGAATAGCTCGATTCTGAAGAAACTGCTCGAGCAAGAAGGGAACGTTCGAGACCATTACAGATATCTGATTATATTGGGATCGAAAATAATAAAACGAGTTGGTTTCACTGATTCGTTATAAGCACGACTGTTAATAACAACTGCACATTTACCGATAAGACTGTCTTTTGTCAATAAAGCTGTGGATCCTTAACGAGAATTGCAAATGTTGAATATTTTACTTTAATCATTTTTACTTCGAATTACGTATTTTAGCTATTAGAATAAGTATTTAGGTCTTTGGTGTCTTTAATTCTGGCTTATTGACATTAATAGTAAATATGCGCAAAGATTAGGCACAAGTAGATTAATGCCCGGTTCACATTATTCCACTCGACCATTCCAGTCCAGCGCTGGAATGCTACTGGAATAATGTGAACCTTCACTGGAATGTACCAATCCAGTGATCAATACAGTCTAGTCGACTGGATTGGCGTTCTATTTTTCATTCCAGCTCGCCTATTCCAGTGCCACTGGAATAATGTGAACGGCCAATCCAGTTGAATCCAGTGCTTGACTACCACGCTTAACAGTGAACACGTATTGTTTTATTTGTAGAATTCTATTGGTACAGATACGATAGCTTTTAATGACTGGAATAATGTAAACGATATAATCCAGTCCAGCACTGGACTGGATTGACTCGCTGGATTATTGGACTGGAATAATGTGAACCGGGCATAAAGAAATTGTCAACTTTGTTATCACTTAATTTTTTTTCATTATTACTGCAAATATAATATCGAAGGTTCAAACTACTACCTTCAACCCCGTACCCGATCTACTATTTATACTACGAGTAGCACTATTTATTTCAACACAGAAGTATAACTTCTTATATTTGAATGGCTTAATAAGGTATATAAATAGTACAACATATGTATTCCCTAATAACACATATCTCTAATAAGTGCCTAATTGATAAAATGACTTCATCATATACTTCATGTAAAAATAAAATCTGAACTTTATTTTTACTTAATTTTGAGAAGTACGTACATACATTAAAGCAGTGTGGATCCAAGTTCCACTCTTTCCGAGGTAAGGGAAAGACTTTACCGAACAGTGGAATAGTAACAAACCACTGCTTACGTTCTTTTATAGCGGAATAATTTAATTATTTTAACGGAGAGATTTCTTCCCTTATAAACTAAAGTAAGTGTATCTGGCGGTGGATGTATGTGAACTAAAAAAATGAGCATGTTTTAATAATCTGACCGCTTTTCTAAACAGCACATTAGTTACATCCGACAAGAACATCGCTTCAGAGAGTGTAGGCGGCAAATAGGTAATACACATCCTTACGATAAATGACTTTCATCTTACAGAAAAATATACGGAGAATGAAACTCGTACATCAGGCCACACAGCAAATATGTTTCCACAAGTAGTGTTTCTCATTGGCTGAAATAGCTTTGGTAACGTGAATTTTCGAATGGTAATAAATAAAATCAATTTGAGAATAAAAGGTCTCAGGCGAAGATGGTAAGATAATTTCTTTTGGGATTAGATTACTTTTATTTACTTTGTAGAATTTTTTGCATGAAGAAACCCTTGTTAGTTGTTGTTAGTCTTGAAACACATGCTATCCTTTTTTGTCAGGAAAAAACCCCTTATGGGTACAGTTGCCCGACGGCGACGTCGGATATGTCGGACTCGTACCGAAACAACCTGAGTGCTCCTACACGCTGCTCGTGGCGAGGAAAGGGTACCATTGAACATATTGCCCCCATCTCCGCGAGCAGCAACTCTGAATCCCAGGGATCACTCTAATACATCGGCCATCTAAAGGAAACTTTTTCCAGCTAATTTGTAACCTACTATTTCAAAATTACTAGTGTCATGAGCTAAAGTGGTAAAGTGGTGGTGGTGCTAAGCCACTGTAAGTAGATTACTGCTTAGAGCTAGTGGTATTAGTTCAATAAAACGCTACCCCTATATTTAGTCGCAGGTAGATTACAATAAATCAGTCATGTTTATTACCTCTCATAACACAGACTGTTGACAGACTATCGTAGATGAATATTGTTGGTAAGATTTCTTACTTTTGGATTATGGCAATGTATATAATATGTATATATTTAATGAACAGAATAATTTAGCTCTATGATCGTGCGATGCAGTCATTGTGTGCATCATCTGTTATGAAATGTCAATATACAATATAGAAACTTTTTTGGAGGTTTTCACTGATTCTCCCAACTGTCGCTCCATCGTATCACACGACAAAAACTTTTTTTCTTTTTAAGAGTTTCTGCGTGACGCTTTTAGAGCAGTAAGCCGAATTTACGAGCAAACTTGCCTTTTACTATCTGTCACCCCCGAGTTGGGGACCGAACAAAATAGATCAGAGTTTGAAAGTTTCGGAGCTGGGGTCCATCCACGGTACAATCGTTTCAAACGAGACACATATTATGTCTCGCTCGAGGGTACTTACTAGATATTTATTTTTAGTAGTCACCGCAATTTAGAATCCGGATCTGGTAAAATGGTAAAGTTTGCCTAAATATCAGAGGATAATCATCATTTTCATCATTCTCCTGCCCTTAGCCCACTCTAAGTGGGGTCGGCACAATACGTTTTAATCATATTCTGATGTGATTTGGCCAGATATTTTACGACCAGCTGCCTGCCTGACGTAAAGTAACGGCCTGTTATTATCCCATGCTGGGCTTAGTTCTCTCCTCTCTGTTTCTGGAGAGATGGGTTGTAGCTAATGGGGATTGGTAGGTAGCACATATCTCTAGAATCCTCTAAAGATATACAAGTTTCCTCACGAAGTTGTTCTTTACCGAAATCAATTAAACAAATATATTTCAGAAAACCCATTGGTACCTGACCAGGGTCTGAATCACTCAATCGAGAGAGTCGCACCTCTTATCGCTAGGCCATAACAGCTCTACTCCTTTAGCATTGATATATTAAAGGAATTATCCTAAAAATCAAACCAATAACCCTTTATTCCTTTCGTAATAAGACAATCCTAAATCATCGCGTGCGTTATACCGAAGCGTTGGCTATAGAATCGAACAATTTACGACTATAAATTTATTAGAACACGTCCGGTCAAAATAGCGAAGGGAGAAGCCGGAAATCGCATAACTTACAACATAATGGCTTCCAAGCCAATACATTCCGGTTGTTTTTAGTGCTCAGAATATAGAGGTTATTTTGTAAAAATCATAAGGATTTGGAGATTTTCGTTTTATTCAAGTGATAAGGGAAATATTTTATCTATTTGTATTGCAATAAGTATAGGTGTCGGAGCTTTATGTTAAATAAAATTTTATTAATATTATGAAATATATAAATAGAGAGATACTTATATATTTTATAGCTTCCTCCCTTATGCCACTTTAAGTAGGGTCGGGACAACATGTTGTAAACATTTTGTGATATTGATTTGTTGTTGATGATTTGGCTACATATTTTAAGACCGGCCGCCTGCCTGGCGTCAGCTTACCTTAGTCGTTTTTTACGAGACCTAGTAAGGAAAAAGGTGGTCTATTCTACTCATCCGGATACCACACGGCGGGTCGACTTAACTTAGTCGCCTTTTACCACACCTCGGTAACAAATGAGAGTGATCTATTTTACTCAGCTAGATACCACACGGCTTGGAGAGCTATATATGTGAAGCTTAATTAATTATAAGCTAAAAAAAAGATTATTAAAGGCGTTGAATCTCACCTAGCATAATTTCAACTTTTAAAACATAAGAGCGCTATATATAAGAAAAAGGATCACAAACTTTTCTAAATGACACTATCACTCTTGACAGAGGTTCACAGGATCAAACCAGGTGAAAAGAAACAAGTGGGTTTTTTAAAAACTTTGTTTTTGAATGATAAAATTAATTATTAGTCTGATACGGAATACTACTTACTACTACTTTCTCAACGTCCACTGCTGAACATAGGTCTCCTTAAGGGATTTTCATACCCTACGATTTTGTGCCACTTGGAACCAGCGGCTCCCCGCAAATATTTTGAGGGCGACGGTCCACCTCGTCGGAGGTCTAGCGACGCTGCGTATTCTGGTGCGAGGTCGCCATTCCAGCACCTTAGGACCCCAACGCCCATTGATGCTACGTACTAAGTGCCCCGCCCATTGCCACTTCAGCTTTGCAACATGATGAGCTATGTCGGTTACTCTGGTTCTTTTACGGATCTACTCTTTCCTTATTTGAACGCGTAGAGATACGCTAAGCATAGCTCGCTCCATCGCTCGCTGAGTGACTCTGAGCTTACTTATGAGGCCCATATAACATAAGGATTACATCTTAGTAATATAACTAATCAATGCAAACTAATTCTTTGTGAACTTTGTGTCTGTGCAATTAAGAAGCGAAAAATTTTATTGCAAAAATCATTATTCATGTGTCAAATGCAAATAATACAAATATATAAATAATAAACTAATAATATAGTTCAAATACTCATAATAATTACCTTTATATTTAGAGAATTTACATCAATAAAAAGTAAAAAGGTTATAATGAAAAAACTCTGTGATAAGATTGAACATTTCTTGGAAAGAGCTGTTCCTTTTCAGTTTTATTTCATTTAACAAAGTCCAAACTGGTTGTAGATTTATCATTTTTATTAAAAGTATGAAGTCTTGTTCAAACAACTCGATCGAGAACTTTTTGTGTTGCAACACTACTGAGACTTTATCTTGTGAATTGATTCGATACGAACAAGTTATCTCGAAAATTTTATGCTACTTTTATTTGTTTTTTTTTTTATTTAAAAAGTTTGTGCTATAATTATATTTAATTATTGATTTATTTAACCAAAGAACCAAGAAATAGAATTACATATTTTTTTATTAGTGTCCCCTCCTTGTATTATAGCGATCATCGTGTTTTTCGGTAAATTCTACTAAAATTTAACTTTACTTTAACTAATGAAAAGTATTAAAAATATATTATTGACACATTATGTAAATGACACGAATTATATTTATGAAAACCTATAGTTTTTCATAAACATAATTCGTTTAAAACAAATTTAAAACGTAAAGAAAATTAATGTCTTAAAAAAAATTTTTGTTCGTTGTTAGTCCGGTATAGAAATATAATATTTTTTATAGGCTAATTTTGTTAATAGGGTAGGGAATCTATAAGTTCATAATAAAATTTGTTATTACACGATAGTTAAAAACTTTTAGGCAGTAAGTAAAAATATGCGGTAAGCAGTAAAGAAAATAGTAAGTTAAAAACAGTAAATGTATGTTCCATATATTTTGTGGACATGAAATGTTTTGTAAATGTTACCATTAATATTTTTTAACATGAAAACAAATAGAAACAACACGATAACAACAAGAGCGTAACAAATCCGATTTTTGTTCTGTGGAAATGTGGCCATAACAATATATTGTGGTGGAGTTGCCACAATAACGTTTGAAATACTCGCATAATATCTAGAGAATAAGTTTATCTAGTAGTAACAGTATTGTTTCAACAAAAGGAACAATAATAAACATGTTGTCACATGATTTAGCTACGTATTTTATGACCGGCCGCCTGCCTGACGTCAACTTACCTTAGTCGCCTTTTGCGACACCTCGGTAAGAAAGAGGGTGGTCTATTCTACTTAACCGGATACCACACAGCGGGTCGACTTACCTTAGTCGCCTTTTACGACACCTCGGTAAGAAATGAGGGTGGTACTATTCTATTCAGTCGGATACCACACGGCTTGTAAGTTGTTGGCGTAATAAAGAAATAAAATAAACTAGACTTACAGCAAATACCAAATTAACCCATAGTTTTAAATGTTTTATATGTAAACTAAATATTGTTCAAACTATTCATACGTTGCAACTGAGTACAATTTGAAATCGTACCTACTTCAGATGTGGTTTCACCCTAAACATCTTCAAGTACTAAGTTCACAGTAACAGATCTCTTGTCTTTAGACAACTTTGCTCATAAACTTACCAAGCACCTTTACGCGGTGGCTCTAAAGTTTTGACTACTTGTCACACCGAACGAATTAATCGTTGTTTTGGTTGTACTTGATAGTTTCAAATATTAAATTAAATTTTTAAACATATGGGACACACACGTCCGTCCCCAAAGTAAGTAACTTAATACTTGTGTTATGGATAACAGACAACTGGTGAATATATACTTACATATTTTTTAAATACATAGTTAAATACAAATATACACCCAGGCTCAAAGATTCAACAAATTCACTTTATAGAAAATGTTGGCCCTCGGCGGGAATCGAACCCGCGATCCCCGGAGCTGAAGGCAGGGACACTACCCTCTGCTCCAATGGGCCAGTCTTTAGATTTCTGACATCTTTTGTATCTAGATGTTAAAGTAACAACATGTTAATATCCCACTGCTGGGCATAGGCCTCCTCTTTCCGTTTGTTGTTTGGAGAGAAGGATTGGAGCTACGACCTATCACGGCTGCTCAAATCGGATTGGTAGGTTACACATATCACCAGAATTCTAGGGATATGCAGATTTCCTTACGATGTTTGCCTTCACGTGCGTATGATAAATTGCAAATATCAATTATAAACAAGTTTTAACAGAAAAACTCATTAGTGCCTGCCTGGAGTAGTATCATAAGCATAAGTATATTTTTAATTTTATTTTTTCCTTTATTTTATAATTGTACATTTTTAGGGTATGCTGGGGTGTTATAGTTTTAAATAAAAGGTTATGTTTCGATTTTTTATGATTTGATTCCTGGCTGCTTAACTTGTATATTTTTGTTATTTTAATACATAGATGTAAGGTAGATAAAAAAGAAAGTAGTAAGTAAACTTTTATCGTTTGCAATTTACTCAGCCAAACAGTCATCAAGTCATCATCCTCCTACCCTTACCCCACTCTAAGTGGGGACGACACAACTTATTATAAACATGATTTCACATGATTTGGCTACGTATATTACGGCCGGCCGCTTGCTGAACATCAACTTACCTTAGTCGTATTTTACGACACCTCAGTAAGAAAGAGAGTGGTCTATTCAACTCAGCCGGATACCACACGGTGAGTCACTTTACTCACACCTTAGTCGCCTTTTACGACACCTCGGTAAAGAATGAGCGTGGTCTATTCCTCCACCACACGGCGGGTCGACTTACCTTAGTCCCTCATATACGAGTATTTGAATAAATTATATTTTAAAAAGGAATAAAGCGTATATAGGTTTTTATGTGTCTAGTACAAGAAACCTAGAAACCAAAAAAACTGTATTTATTATTTAAGCCCTGAAGCTTCACGATTTCGAGACATAGTAAAAGAAGGTTTTGTAACGCTATAAAAAAAGTCGTAAACAAGATCAGGCAATAAACTAAAAACAAGAATCCTGTCAAGCCGACTGAAGCACAGAAACAAAAATATATTGTGCTATATATGAAGGTACCCATTAAATAGAACTTTACGCCACTTTATTGTGGTTTCATGTAACAAAAGAACAGAAAGAACATGCATGCAACACAATATGTAACCCAAAATTGTCTTCAAATAATCTATACTAATATATAAATCTGAAGAGTTTGTTTGTTTGATTGATCGTTTGAACGCGCTAATCTCATGAACTACTGCCATTTGGTAAAAACTCTTTCAGTGTAAGATACTCCATTTGTCGAGGAAGGCTATAGGCTATATAACATCACGCTAAGATGAGTAGGAGAAGAGCAGCAATAAAAATTGTACGAAAACGGTAAAATTTGAACCTAAAATGGTGATTGCTAGTCAAAAATATTTATGTAGCGTGTAAAGTCATATAAATGTACAAGTGTTGTTAATAGCTGTAAGTATTTTCGAATTTAAACTATCGTGAGTGGTATATCGTGAGTATAAGTTAATGTAAAGAAATCGTTTATAGAATTAGGCGTTACTTTGCGGAGATCCATAATACAAAAGTAATAATAAAATTATTTTGCTATAATCCGCGAAGAAGTAAAATAGAAAATATATATAATGCTAAATGTAAGTGGACAATCGGTTATCATACCTGATACATGCAGGATTCGTAAAAACACATGCACAAACCTCCACCACCGCCACCACAATACACAAGCACTATATACGTTCACTATCACAAACTCAACAATCGTTTCGCCCCGCAACCGAAGCATCGTCAGGAGATAGACTCCACGACCAAAATCGCAAAGCGAAGCAATACCTAAATAAGTTTAGTTATATACTAATCGGTTCAACCCCACCCTGTGATAGTGAACGTATATAGTGCTTGTGTATTGTGGTGGCGGTGGTGGAGGTTTGTGCATGTGTTTTTACGAATCCTGCATGTATCAGGTATGATAACCGATTGTCCACTTACATTTAGCATTATATATATTTTCTATTTTACTTCTTCGCGGATTATAGCAAAATAATTTTATTATTACTTTTGTAAAGAAATCGGCTATATTCACATCTTATTATTACGAGTGAGCCTGATTAGTTTGAATACCATCCGGGGCCCATAGTTATGAGCATTTAAAAGTTGATTAAAAATGGCAAATAAAATTAAATAATTGGTAAAAAAAAAGTTTTAATAGTCGTGAAGTTGTTAATTACCTTTTTTGGGATCTAAGTTTGTAAAAAGATGCTTACTCATGTGCGAAATGGGAAAACAATGTAGGATATCGCAAAATTTATTATATCAACCAAACGCGAATTTGCCCTTTTCCCTTTGGAGAGACGTCCTAACGTTATCAGAGCCCTCAGCTCCAAAATGATTTATAACATAAAATGGCGATGCAATAGGTCCTCTACTCCTCGTCCCTCTTTTTTCGAAAGCGGATAAATCAACGGGTACTTAGTCTTCGCTGATTTATTCGGTTTTTCCAACTCAGGGTGTATGAATTAAGAAGGTTTACCAAAAAAGGTGTTACCTCTATGGTTTATGGGATGATAAACTGTGCTTGTAAAACAAAAACTCCTTCCTAAATTGCTATGTTATAACATATTCAACTTAAAATTAAGGTACCGGCGTGTTTCCTATGCCTTGATAAATATGCCCTTTGTTTTTTTAAAATAGTAATTAAAGTTAGAGCCATCACTTTAGAGCAATTCTATTCAAGATTAACACATTTAAAAAAATCTCAAAGTCTTTATATTATGATTTCAACGTAGTTCGTATAAGAAATAACAATTAAGCACATAAGTTTTTATTTAAAAAAGTAGTAAGCGCATATTTTTGGTTTTAAACTCCTTTGTTGAAATTTACAAGTGTTATAATTTTGCTATCAGGGCTGGTAAAACATAATAATAAATCTCAATAATCATTAACATTGATTAATAAAGGTTCTATTTTGAGGGGTGCCAAAGTGGTCGGCCTCCTCGTGGCGCACCCTGGGCAAGCTTAGTCTTGGCGAACGGACCACTGAGGGGTGGCCAATCCAGTTGTCCCTCTGATTAGCAGAGGGCAATCTGGACGGGCCGGGGACTTCGGGGGGGTTGGGGTGAAGTCCCTAATGAGCGACGGGTCCAGTTGGGCTTACTCTAAGTCTGGCTGGACATGGTTACGGCCACCGTCGGCGAAACCCGGAAGCCCAGCAATGGGAACGGGGACCTTCGGGTTGCGAGGAAGAAAACCTCTATAAAAAATTACCCGGTGGGGGCGAAACGCCCACCAAGGCGTTGGGGCCCCTACTTGGGGCGCGATCTCTCCCTGTCGACCGTGACATAGCAAACACGGTGGGCAGGGAGCAATCGTGGGCAGCGATGGCCTCCACGAATGGTTCCACGAACTGTTGTTCTGGATCCAATCTGCTGCTGGTGAGTCCAGGTGTTAGTGACTCGCCCAAGCCCATCGTCTGCCGCCCTAACTGGGGACCTTCGGGTGTTCCGAACGGGGTACATCGGACACCTGGCTTACAGGTCCCCGAGGCGGTCGGTGCATCTGGTGCTCCCGATGCACCGGTTAGCGGAGGGGGGCTTCTCTTTCGAGGGGCCCCTACCTGGAGGTGTTTATTCTCTGGGATCAGAGCTGTCGGCGGGATGGGGGCAAAATGTACAATGATGCCCTGTCCTTGCCATTGGCAGCGTGGTGGAGCACACAGGTCGTTTTAGTCGGTGCGAGTCCGACATAACCATAAGGGGAAAGGTTCTATTTTGAAAGTATAGGCATGCCATGTTGTATACGGCTGAGTAGAAAATACCAACCGCATTTCTTACCGAGGTGTCGTAATAGGCGACTAAGGTAAGTTGACCCGCCGCTTGTTATCTGGCTAAATATTATAGTAACACCCTCATTTCTTACCGAGGTGTCGTAAAAGGCGACTAATGTAATTGGGCCCACCGTGTGGTATCCGGTTATGTAGAATAGACTACCTTTTACCTAGGTGCCTTAAAATACGACTGAGGTAAGTTAATGTCAGGCAGGCGGCCGGTCGTAAAATACGTAGCTTAATTATGTGACAATATATTTATAACACGTTGTGTCGACCCCACTTAGAGTGGGATAATGGCAGGAAAAGAAGAATCATAAAGATTGATATCATCCAGAAAATCATTATTCTTATAGCTCAACATTAGGACGTACGTATTATTAGGCCATAAGGACTTCATGGGTTTTTTACAACTTAAGTTGCAATTACGATACCTGACTATAAGAAACTTAAGCAAGTTTTATAAGTAAACTTTGGCTTCATAGGCGGTACGTTAGTAAAAGGAAACAAAAGACGGCGAGTAATGATTTCTCTAGGGTCCAGAATGGAACACTTGAGCGAATTCTCTGGTATGCATAGAAAAGTATGCTGAGGTACAGTTCAAAGGTACGCAGTAAAGTTTTACCATTATAACTGTGTCGGTGATTTGTCGCAGCATAAGAACTTACTTTGTAACTTGGAATTAAATTTATTCCCTTATGACGATTTTTGTCTGCAAGAATTCTAAATTAAGTCTACTGGTACTTACTTATTCTTGTATTTTAATTCAAATTTGGCAGAAACATAGTCTACAATAATGGAGGAACTATGGACTGAGAGAATCAAATCAAACCATATAAAAAATTGAAAGGTAAATTTGTGCACTAGCCATATTTAACAAGGTTATGCTAATCTGATTATTTCAATCCTCAGAACAACAGTAATTTATTTTGTTTCAGTTATGTACTTATTTGATATAAAAAATGTATAAAACGTCTTATCATAAGGGTTGGGAAATATCGTGAGTTATTTTGCTTGGAACGGGCTAATACCTAGTCTTTCAATACAGAGAAGTATTGAAGCTAACATTTGAACATATCTATATGAACAAGACCTACCGCAATACTCTAAAGCTGGATTGGCGGTATATCCCAAAAATTTACCAAGCTGTTTTAAATCCTTACAAAAGTTACCAGAACAACGTCATGAATTATGACTCATCATCATCTTCCTGCCTTTATCCAACTCTAAGAGGGGTCGGCACAACATGTTACACAGCCTGTCTGAAGTCAACTTATCTTAGTCGTATTTTAAGACACCTCGGTTAGAAAGAGGGTGGTCTCTTTTACTCAACCGGATACCACACGGTGGGTCAACTTAACTTAGTCGCCATTTACGACACCTTGGGTAGAAATGAGGGTGGTCTATTCGACTCAGCCATACACCACACAGCGGGTCGACTTACCATAGTTGCCTTTACGACACTTCGGTAAGAAATGAGGGTGGTACTTCAATTCAGCCGGATACCACACGCCGTATAAGACTAGTAAATTTTTGATAGTAAAATAATATAATATAATAAAAATAAAATAAAAGTAGAATTGTATGTAATATTGCATTTCCGTAAATGTGTTCTAAGTTAGCAATTTGCAAGACGCTCGTACACCACCCATAACTTACTAAAACTAATTTAGATAATAAACATTCACCAGAAATTGCGACCATTTAGGTCTTTAGGAACGGTGAAAATGCTTGAACATATAAATGGTACAATCTAAATTGTTATTGTCATGATTTCTAAGGTGAGACTAATGGTGCTGCCACAAATAATTGTAGCATAAAACTAGATACACAACTCTTTGTATTAAATTCAAGTAAAATTTTAATGGGAAAGTTAGATGTTTTGTTGACTTTATAATTGTATTCTGAATTTTCTTTATTATACACTAGCTAAAATATTTTGAACGTGAAAATTAAGTTTGTCTGCCCTTTTTTATATTCGAATTTATATCGATTAATATCGATATCATTTTTGATTAAAATTATATTTAAGTAAATTAAATTATCTGTATAATTAATAGATTAAATAGTTAAACTTATATAAACTTTTTCTTTTTCTCTATATTACCCGTATTCTCTTTCTTTTTAAATTCCTGTTACTCGAAGGGTGACTGGAAGAGAACTCTTTTAGGGATAAGTTCGTATTTATACATGTGCTTTTCTTACTTTTTCTATTTTCTAACTATATGTATAAAAATAAATAAATAAATAAATAAGTAAAACGCTGAGAAATATCACTGGCTTTTCTTGTTATTTTTTTATGAAGTCCGAGATGAAGTTGCGGGTAGAACTTAGCGATGTGCGGCATACGAAGTTGTTACACAAACTAAGGCTCGATAGTCTTACATAAGGTAATTATTTAATATTCTTATTGTTCTTCCGTACCCTAATACCAATTCCGTTCAATTGTTGTTTTCATTTCATCCTCTCGTGCCTCTGCGTTATAATTTCTGAGATGAAAGCCGTTTCCTCGTATCTCCGTCTCTCCGGGGCTGTTTACTTTATTGTTATATTTTTCTTACCTTACCCGTGAAATGGGTTTTTGAATTGGCCAAATTTTTATTTTGTATCTTTAACACAAAGAAATATTTAATTAAATGTTTTAGAAAAGAAAGATGATTTATTTTTACATATAAGAATAAGTCCGGAATTTGTTTACAAGTAAATATAACGTACTTTCTTTGTCATAAACGATAAATCAACTATATTTAACACACATTCGAAATTCATAAAAATTCTCAATACTTTATTTTAATACCTGATTTTAATTTGGTTTGGATTTCAAGCATTTTGTTACAAAAAAAAATCAGTTTTTTAATATAATCTTACTTGCTTGTTCGTCAATTCTTTTTTCTATTTTAATAATAAGTAGCTGTACGGTAAATTTTTTAAAAGCTTAAAAATGCAAAAACGCTTGATTCCGGGTATTTTTTGAGCTATAACAACTTTACAAAAGACAACTTACAACTTTAAGATTAAACCCAATACTTCCAAAATGCTGAATCGTTAGAGAATCGTTCCGGATTTCGGACACAGCTCCAATGGTTTTCGATATATTAATATATATTTTTATATAAACAAGATTAACTCATTTAAATATGAAATAAAATCTTTAATATTTAAATGAGTTAGTGAGTTTAGTGAGTTAGTTATCTTGTATATACGTTTATATATTTTCTGAATCTCGCAACCGGCTCCAAAGGTTTCATGATTGTGCAAAATCGATGTAGTTAGATTTCATTAAAAAAATATCTTTTTATCCCAGTTTTCGGGCAAGGAAAAAATGCTGAAATGTAGAATAAAAAAATGATGATAATTTCAAATGATAATTTAGCCTTCATCATAAAGTTGTCATAGCTCAGCGGATAATGGGTGGACTAAAGAATTAATAATAAACAGGATCGAGCCCATCCCGCCCAATTATTTTTTGAATTTTTTTCAGGTAAAACCTGAAATAGCTTTTTTATATTTTTCAAAAAAATTACCGAGCAAGGCTCGGTCAACCCGGTACAATAACTAATATAATATAGTTTAATATCATCGCACTGGCTATGTATAAAAAGTTAGTTCGTGACAATAATCAAACGGAATAATGTAACTAACTACTACTCATTGTTTAAAACGCACTAACTTACAACGGATATACTTGTAAGTATCCAAATCTCTTTGAATATTCGTACTTTAAATATAATTCTCATTTTAAAACGTGAAGAGCTCTGTATTCAACGTAAAATTACACCCACGGTGTCAGATACGCTAAACATAAAAAGCTTCTACATTACGCAAGCAGCTTATTCTAATTGCCCGTATTAGCTGCGGTTGAAAATGTTTACAAAAAACGCAACTCGTGAAATAAACCATTTCATGTTGGAGGAATAAATTAATTAGACTGAGTAAGACTCATGTTGCACATTACAACTGAGTTACGTTTATGCTAAATGTGTTAGGATATGCAAATGTATACCATAGATAAATTAGACAAAGAATGTGTGAATTGTAGAAAAGAATTTGATATAATAATACGCTTTTAGTTTTAATAGCTTTTAAGTTTGCTAACACAAATACATAGTGGTACCCAACATACGTCATTAATATTCCTATACACCCTATTTGGTACATATTTTAGTCACAGGAACAATTTTATGTTTCTTAAAAAAAAGATCAATGACCGCATCCTATACGCCACGCAAACCTTGACCTAGAAACTCAATAGTACAGATATTGAGACAAAACAATTATATAGTTTTCTCCTGCTTTTCAAACAAGCGGAAATATAGGAAACGTTCACAGCGTCTTCGTAAGTAAGGGGGAGATTTTTGTTTTTAACGCACACAACACCATAGTGAAACTGTCTGCTGCCTAATATATAGTACCTTTAGCCGCAATTATACCCTGAGGTTCTCCCAAAAGATGCCTTTAAGTCTAACATTTCCTAGTGTAGTCAATGCACTGTATTTTCTACATTTCTACTGTCTGTGATGCTTCTACCGCTAGATCACGCGTAATAACTTAAAATGTCGTAAGTATGGCGTAAAGAAATGTGAATAGGAGAGCGGAGTAGATCTACTAACATCTAGAAATGTTATTCAAAGAATACTTCCTACCGTTCTATACCACTAAAGTTGAGTTTATTAGTGACTTAGAGACACATTGACATATTAAGCAGTTGACTTTAGTGAATTTATAAAAAAGGTATTTATATGAAACGTATATATCACAATACTGAAGTGATATGGTCAAAGTATAGTATGCTTATACTTTCAACATCATCATCACGATTCATTCTTCTGCCCTTATCCCACCCACTAAAAGTGGGTTTTCTATTAAGACTTATGTGTCTAATTGATATTTGCAATATATCGCACTGTTTCCGGTGAAGGAAAACAATGAGGAAACCTGGACTTCTCTAGAAAATTCTTGGAATATGTTTAGCCTACCAATCAAATGATTTCTCTAGGTATTTTATGAGCGTCTCCTTTTACGACACCTCAGTAACAAAGAGGGTGGTCTTCTCTACTCGGCTGGACACCACGCTGCGGGGCAACTTAACTTAGTCGCCTTCAAATAAGCCTTGGTAAGAAATGAGGTTGGTCTATTCTACTCAGCCGTATACCACGACATGCCTATACTTTCAACATATAGAACCTTAATTAAAGTTAACTAACTTAGTTTATCTAATGTTAAGCTGAAAAAACAAGTTAACAAAAGGTTATTTTCATATTTGAGCCTATTAACCTTTTGTTCCATTATGAACACGAGTGTCGTGGTTTACGGTCCACAGGACGGGTCAACGTCGCAATGCAGTATTCTGACACCTAAATTTTTAACAGTGTTTTCGTTACCCCAGACCAGACACAATTTGATTTTGTTTTTTAATTTTTTTTTTGATTTTTAAATTTAAACTATCGTGAGTAGTATTCATAGTTATTGTAGAGAACCGGCTATCGTCACTCACGTCTTATTCTATCGGGTTTGCCCGACTAGTTTCGAAAACATCCGGGGCACTTATTGATGAGCTCTTTACACGACGTTATGCCGTTATGAGTATAGCCGGTTCTATACAATTTGAATTTATTTATTTATGTACCTTAAAAAATATTGGAAAAAAACTTTATGGGTAAAAAAAGTGTACAAAGGTCAACTTATCCCTATGACAGAGACCTCTGCCAGCTAACCTACGACATGAGACAATTTATAGTTAAGAAAAAGTTGGTACGCAAATATCAAAGATTATGAATTAGAATTACCTAACTTGAATTTTCTCATCATCCTCCTGCCCTTATTCCACTCTAAGTGGGGTCAGCACAACATGTTACATGTTGTCACACGATTTGGCTACGTATTTTACGACCGGCCGCCTGCCTGACCTCAAATTACCTTAGCAATATTTTACGATACCTCGGTAAGAAAGAGGGTGGTCTATTCTACTCAACCGGATACCACGCGGTGAGTCAATTCACCTTAGTGGCCTTTTATGACTCATCGGTAAGATATGAGGATGGTCTAACCTACACAGCCGGATACCACACGAGGGGTCGACTTACCTTAGTTGCCTTTTATGACACCTCGGTAAGAAATGAGGTAATATTCAGCCGGACACCAAACGGCGTTTCTTGATTATATAATATCATTATTCATATCATAACAGTGTTTTGCGTTACCCCTACCAGACACAATTTGAAAAACGCGAAGATGGAAAGTATGTACGTAGCTAAGAAATTAGTCATTTAAATCGTGAACCGGCTGTCTCTTTAGAAAAACGCGCAAATTAACACACAAAGTAAGTCAGAAATAAAATCAAATGTTTTTTAAGCGTTTTATTATAATGTCTTTTCACAGAGTCTAGAATAATATGTAAAAATACAGATATGTAGTCACAATCTTTTATTATTCAGCTGCGAATGAAATCGGAATTGTCTTTTGTCGTAGCAAAAAACATAAAGGGCATTTTATTATTTAGCCATTTATTTGAACTATCGGATCTTTTTTTATCTCTCTGCATAAATATATTTTATGTTCTATGATCAATACAAAAAAGAAATATTGGAATGTTTTACATGGATTTTCTCATAATCTACATGACCGATTTTTGTACGGTTTTCACTATAATGTAGTGCAATACTTCCGGAAGGTTAAGGTTAATAGTGCATTACGGTTTTATGTAAATTGTGTTGAAGAATTCGCTCAGTAGTAAAAATGACCGATGCTTGGAGTTTTAGTCGCGTTTAGTCGCGTAAACGAAGATAAGCACACTTAAGTAATAGAAGATAAGCACACTTTAGTACTAGAGAATTGTAGGTCTACAAAAAAGCCTACGAAAAAGTCCGGATTAGTATGTCTCTATCTTTTGAGGTTAACTCACAATAACTACTTTAATGTTCAAAATTTCAATTAAATACACTGATTTTATACATATTTTTGCAGTGGATTAGTGAAAGTGTAACAGATAGATATACAGAATTTTGAATTTATAACATAAGTATCAATTGTGCATCTACATTTGAAAATATCTTTTACTAGCGGCCTGCCCCTGCTTCGCACGGGTATAAAATATATATCCCATGTCAGTCAGTTTTAAAAAAAATGATTAAAATCGATCCAGTAGTTATGATTATGTAGTGATGCTTAATTTTTAAAATACATACAAGAAATTGAAGTACAATTAGCCCCAAAAATATTAACATCTTAAACAAAGTGAAGGGGCACTGTATACCGTAATAACTCCTCACATATCAGACTCATGCTCGGTCATGCTTGTGATCCTGCACTCACTGATGCTAAATTGCATTACATGCGCATGATAACCCTACTATTTACGGCCAGACGATTGTTTTTATTATTATCCGAGTAGTGGTGTATCATTCTCCTGCCTTTAACTCTAAGTGCGGTCAGCACAACAAGTTTTAAACATGTTACATGTTTTGACTAGTTATTTTACTACCAGCCGCCTGCCTGACGTCAATTTATCTTACTCGCCTTTTACGACTCGATAAGAAAAGAGGTTCATCGATTTTACTCAGCCGGATACAACACGACGGGTCAACTTAACTTAGACGCATTTTTCTACACCTCGATAAGAAATGAGGGTGGTCTATTCTACTCTGTCTGATACCACACGGTGGGTCAACTTAACTTAGTCGCTTTTACGACACCTCGATAAGAAATGAGGGTGGTCTATTCTACTCAGCCGGATACCAAGTGGCGGGTCAACTTATCTTAGTCGCCTTCTACGATACTTCTGTAAGATATGATGTATGTAAGCTGTAGTATTTCAAACATGATATATTCGATGATATATGTATATACTTGAAAATTGTGGAAGAAATAAACAACATGTAAAAATATCATAAAATGTTGTAGCTTAGATATAAGAAAATAATAAAATAGATTAAAATAGCATGATTGTCATAAATTATAAGAATTAGATAGGAGTAAAAATGTATACATATAAAACTATTTAGTTAAGTATAGAACGTTGTTATAGATAGTAATAGAACAAGATAAAACACGGCTCTGACCTATATATCAGAGGAAGCTGAAATTTAAACATGATATATTTAATTTGACTCTCTATATGTTTTGTACCTACATAATAAATATCAAACCTATGCGTACAAAGTATCTTGTTACTTCCTTTCCCATCTTCACAGTCAAAACGTGGAATAAATTTTTAGTATCGCTTTCATTTATTTTATATCAAATAAGAGTTTCCCGGGCTTAATTTAAGCGTGTTGCCTCCGCGGTGTCGTGCGATTTTCATTTTCGATAGCATAGTTTTGTGGACTTTAGTAAAAATAAACCGTGAGCGTTTACACTGTCACACAAAAAAAGGGGAAAGTCCATTCGACAGAACCGACCTCATCATCAAGTTTACTAAAATAGATAATGATTTGAATTTGAATATGTTGGAATCAAACTTCTATTTAAAGTCTGAGATGTGGAAGAAATGTAAAACATATATCCAATTTAAATTACCTTGGTTAGCAAAGAAAACTTGTTGGAAGAATTCCATACTTGTATTAGAAAATTATGGACAGAAATCATCACCCTCCCGCCCTTATTCCACTCTAAGTAGGGTCAGCACAACATGTTATATTTATGTTGTCACATATTTTGGCTACGTATTTTACGACCGGCCGCCAGCCTGATATCAACTTACCTTAGTCGTATTGTACGACACATCGATAAGAAATGAGGTTGGTCTATTCTACTCAATCGGATACCACACGGCTATCTTACTATATTAAAACATAATTTTAAATATCTCAGTAAATAAACAAGTAGTATATACATTTAAATATTATATTCTCATTTACTTGAGCGAATCTGATCAAAAGCTCTTATAGATTCAAAAGCATTCAACTGTATCTCTCCTTGAGGCTTAAATCTATCTTCCAATTTGAAAAAGCAAAGCGCTCCCACGGGCGTCGTGTCGCTGACGAGCGCTTGAATCGCTATTTTGCATGTCTGTCGTCCCAAGCGACGCTTCAGCGTCTCTTTCTTACGCTGATACGGCGTACTCTCATTTGCATTGTAAACGTTGTATCGACAGAATTAGAATCATGATCAAAGATAAACTAACGACAAATTAAATTACAGTATTAAACGCGTAACGCCTAATAATACACCCTCGACAAGTACACATTTTATTTCTATAAAATCCTTCATTGATGTTTACAATTTTGACTGGCCCGTAGGTAGAGTTGGCAGTGCCCCAACCTTCCATCCCAACAGTTCCGTTGGTAGCGGATTCGATCCCTTCCAGCATTTTCTAAAAAATAATTTGTTGGTTCGTCAGTACGGATGTAATAATAATAATAATAAATGGGACACTTACACACACGGTCGTCCGTTCCCAAAGTAAGTAACTTAATACTTGTATTATGGTAGACATACAACTGGTAAATATCTACCTATCTAAATATCTAACATATATACACCCAGGATCAAAGACCAACAAATTCATTCATAGAAAATGTTGGCCCTCGGCGGGAATCGAACCCGCGACCCGCGGAGCTGAAGGCAGGGTCACTACCCACTGCTCCAACGGGCCAGTCAAAATCAGTGTAAATTTGTATTTAAGTATGTATTTAAAATTATATATTTTATATATTTACCAATTGTATTACGCTCACTACTAATCCGTCGTGTGGTATCCGGTTGAGTAGAATAGACTACCCTCGTTTCTTACCGAACTGTCGTAAAATGCGACTAAGGTAAGTTTGACGTCAGGAAGGCGGCCGGTCGTCAAACACTTAGTCAAATCATGAACAACATGTTTATGACATGTTGTGCCGACAGGGCAGGAGAATGATGATGTATTAAACTCATAAATGCAAGTATTATGGTACTGTTGGACGGACAACCGTATGAGTAAATGTTCCATATATTTATTATTTTTATTATTAATGTTTATCAAACTTTGAAGAAAACCTTGGACAAAACATGTATGTTCATAAATATAATCTATACTAGTATATAAAGCTGAAGAATTTGCTTGTTTGATTGATACATTGTTTGAACGCACTCATCTCAGGAACTACTGGACCGATTTGAAAAATTATTTCAGTGTAAGATAGTCCTTTTATTGAGAAACGCTATAAGCTATATAACATAACGCTAAGATGAATAGAAAAGGAGCTGCTATGAAAAAATAATACGAAAACAGCAAAATTTAAATACACATATATACCTAGACACGAAGAACCAGAAAAATATTTTTAGAAATATTGACAGTCAGTCGTTATCGAACTCACGAGCTACGCAAAGAAGTCCAACGGCCACCTGCGCAAATGGGCCAGTCAAATTCTTTCATAATGCAAAATAAAAAGGTCTAATGTAACACGTACAGATCTATATCAAAATTTTCTTCATAAAAAGCTTTAAATTTTCATGAAATTAAATCGAAATACGAGCGAAGCGTAACAAAGCTGTCTCGTAAAGCTCGTACATCTAAGGGCGATAAGCTCTCCGACGATCTGATGAATAAACAAATTGAGTAATTTTTCACCGAATGTTTCTTATTTAGGTGCGCTGTATATTTTAGAACAAGTGTTAAATTGATACATGACTTACACAATTATCCGGCTGATTAGAATAGACCAACCTTATTTCTTACCGAGGTGTCGTGAAGGGTGACTAAGATAAGTTGACCCGCCGTGTGGTATCCGTGTGGTATGAGTGCAATAGATCGCGCTCATTTCTAACCGAGGTGTCCTAAATTGCGACTGAGGTAAGTTGACGTCAGGCATGCGACCGGTTGTTAAATACGAAACCAAATCATGTGCGGCATGTTTATAAAATGTTGTGCCGACCCCACTTAGAGTGAAATAAGGGCAGGAGGATGATGACAAGGAATAAAACTGTGATAACCCAGCAGTGAGACCGTCAGATTCTTTCACGGGTTCAAAACCCCGGACACCAATGAGTTTTAAAAACTTATGTCTTTAATTGATAATTGCAATTTATCATACGCTTTGCGGTGAAGGAAAACATCGTGAGGAAACCTGCATGTCTTTAGAGAATTGTATAAGGATATGCGTAACCTACCGTGGTAGGTCTTAGCTCGAATCCTTCTCTCCAAAAAACAGAAAGAGGTGTCCTCTACCCAACAGTAGGATAGCACCAGGCCGTTACCTTTAAGGAATCTCGTATGAATTTATATACTGCTTCCACAAAAACCTTATTATTCTTGTTATGTGTAACATTCATTAATACAAAAATCCAAAGTTATCATAAATACGAAAGTCTGTGTTTGGATCGCTCATATGATTAATCCGTTACATATATATTGAAGAAATTTGGCATAATTGCAGCGTATACAACTTGTAGTTTAAAATAATTCCCTGACTATCTTCCTTACATCAAGTCTTTTAACTCTTAAATTGACGTAAGTGCAGTCACTTGTATTCCATATTTATGTTGCTAATAGCTGATAGCGATTGCCATTTGACCTAAAATGTTATTTCACGGAGTTAAAAGACTATTACGCTCTCAAACATAATAACAGAATTACAAATATATCCTGTATAAGGGAGAAAGAATCTCTCAAATCGCCTTATTCTGCATACACTTTCATGCACACACGCACCTACAAGCACACACACACACAAACACAACCTTATTCGTTACACATTATCTTACACACAAACAGACACAAACTGAATGTATTTTTAATAATGTAATGAAGTACTTTCGGTGTACTAGGCAAACCCATACAGAGGGTAGTGTAAATCTCTAAATTGATAGTAAATGAAGGTGTCTAATAAAGGTTTATTATTATCTCCCAATGCATAAGCATAGGAAATGTTACTTTATTTTGCGGATAGGGCGATTTGAGATAGCATTCTTCTTTGCTTTTAGAATAGTCCTTAATCAACAATATAATAGATAATTTCTTTACTTCGTTAGTTTCGAATCTATCGGGATTCGCAATTGCTCGGTCATTAGGCTACGATGTCGCGAAGGGAGCTGCGACCGTTTTTGTGATATTATTACTGGTAAATTTATAAATGGTATATATTAGAACTAGCTTTTACCCGCAACCTCGTTTGCGTGGACTATTGTCACGTGATAAATTGATAATAGTTAGCGCTTTTATACGTCATCCTATTCCTGTATAATTAACAGGCTTCCCATAGCCTTAATGTAACACCGGTGTATAAGGAATAATTGTGCCACATTTCATCGATATTGGTTAAGCAGATTCGCCGTGAAAGAGTAACTAACATATATCCATACTCACAAACTTTCGCATTTATAATATTAGTAGGATTATACGTAATAACCAAACATGAGAGCTCATGACCAAGGGATCGTAGGTTCATTCCCAAGCGTGGAAAAGTTTTTGTCTCACATGTAAGACCGTATTATAAGCTTTAATTGTATTCAGATTACATCAATATTAATCAGAGGGTTGGGTTAGCTGTGAAAGCGAATATGGCATATGGGCATGGCATATGGGCATGGCATATGGGCATGGTGATATGGGCAGGAGGATGATGCTTAAGTCTGTTTTTATTGAAAGACCTAAGCACATTGATCATCGCATCTAAAACTTTTGACTGACACCTAGTTACATAATCTGTGTTATTGTCACCTTTTTCTATCTCAATATGAATGTTTATTATTTTTGTAAATGTTGTAGCCATCTTTAATTAATATAGCATTTAGTTTCTATTTTTATCATGTATCTTTTGAACATGTTTATAATGTATATATTTTTTATACAATTAATGTTTACAAAAATAAATTACCAACTCATCTATCGAAAGAAGATTGCATATGTAGGCTCGTTTAACAACAGCTATCATTCAGAAAAAAATTATGAAAAAAACCAGCGAAAACAAAAAAGCGCTCGAGACATCAAGTTAATGCCGCCGACGGCCTAAGATAAACGGGCGGAACGCACTAACCCGATGTTTTGTAACTCATTACCCACAGATAGCTTTGACAGTAAGACGCTGCGAGCTAAAATAATACCAATCGTAAGCGTCTAAGATCAAAAATGGAAAATGTTCACACCAATGAACCGGATTTTATTGTAAATCCCGCTCGAGACAGTCACCATAAAGTCTTGAAGCTCTTTAATTCAGCTCATGGATTGCAAAGTTCCACAGTTGAATCGTTTTGACGCTATGAAAATGTTTTCTTTATAATTCAGCGATAACGATTTCTGTTGGACGTCAAATGCATTTTAAAGCGATGTTCTCAAGCTTTATCCAACTAAGGTAGAAACTTATAAAGGTGTAAGTTTGTGAGTGTTGTTTGTGTTAACGTCAAAAGTACTTTAAAAGTGATCCCGGTTATGTATTATATATACTAATATATAAGGCTCAAAAGTTTGTTTATTTGATTGATTATTTAACCGTGCTAATCTCAGGAATTACTAAACCGATTTGAAACAATATTCGAGTGGAAGATAGTCCATTAATTAAGGAAGGCTATAATAATATATAAAACAAATAAATATATGAGTCCCGTATGGGCTTAAAACTAGTCGGGCTCATCTGATTAAATAAGACGTGAGTTTCTATGTATAAATAAATTTTGTTGTTGTTTAAGTATCTTATAATTGTAATTCAATTTTATACTGACATAATTGTAATATTAATTGTAATTGCAACTGTATTATAATATGTAAATAAATGTATTTAGTATACTATACTAGATGTGTTACGCATTTTTAGTTTTAAATACTTGCACACTGTTAGTTACAGTAGATTGTTTTAGGGTATTTAGTAATTAGTTGAACACTTGATGTAGATAAGGCACTAACAATTTCTAAGTACCAAATTGCATACTTAGTTCGAATTTTAATTTTTAGGTACTTAGTGCCTTATGTACTTCAAGTGTTCAGTTATATCTGTATACACGCACAATTTTTGCAAATAAATTTATTATTATCATTATTATTTTACTTATTACTAAATATGGACTTACCATTTTTAGCAGCCATAGCAATAACAACGCCGAGAATCGCAGAGAACGCGAAAAGCCGACACAAAGCCAGCCGCATGATGATCACTGACACACCATCACATCACATCCCGTAAGCTATCACAATACACTCCATGTCACTTATCACGACGACATTGTTCGCGACAGGATGTCATAAATTTTGGACATTATCTGTGCCCCATTTATATTGTCTATTTATACAGAGATAAATATATTGTGTTTATTACATCGTTTTAAGGTTTCATTTAGCTGTGTCGTTCTCTAGTAGATATCAAGGCATCTGAAAGAAAGAAAAAAATACGTTAATACATCAAGATTATTTATCTATATTAAATTATCAGCTTAAAAGTATTCTGGAGTCAATGTACTGAAAAGATTAACGAAGATTAAAAGCTGCAAACAAATGTGTTACATATATTGCTAGGTAACAACGAAACGTAATAAATACTTTCATAGACACAATAAATAATGAGAGGGGAGGTGAAGCTCGTATTCTTATCTTTGTCTAATCACACATAAAAAAGAGAGACAAATAGATCACCCTCATTCGTTTTCTCTTTATTGTAATATAGAACATTTTAGGCTGAGTTCCCCATTTAAGTATAATAACTCTATGAAAACTATATTATTTACGCGCTGTAAAAAATTTATATATGTTTAATTTTCACAATAAAGTCCCATAATAGCTGATTGTCACTAACTAAATTAGAGTAGTCACTAAATCAGTCACTAAAGTCAGATTTTTTATCGAATAATAATAGAATAAATAATAAATAAATTATAAATAATAGAAGTTATCTACACGTGGATTATTTTTTTTAAATGTTCATTGAATAGTTAAGTTTGTTTTATAAAAATTCCCCAAGGAACAATAAATTTAAGTATTTTGTTATTTATAAAAATGAATGTTTGTCTGTATGTCCTTTATGGACTCCGAAACAGCTGGACCGATTTATGAAACTTGCAGATAATCTTTAAAATGACCCAGCGGATGATCCTGTAAAATTTGGCGATCGGAAACATCATTTTTTTGAAACTGCCAATGACAGTTTTTTTTTACTATTGATATTTTTAAATTTTTTCAAAAACCTATGCGCAATAATTATATATACTTATAATAAATCATTTAATACTATATAATATGTACTAAGTATACTATTTACTAAACTAAACTATTTTACAAAGACAAGCATTAAAAAAAAATTAAAACAAATTAAAACTAATTAAATAATAACTAAAGAATAAAAAATAATTTTATTTTTTTTTAATTAATCAAGCAACATGTCTCGTTTTTACATTAAGTGAATATATTTTGCTGCTATTTATACGGGACATTTAAAAGCGTAATTATAAATGCAATTTATAAGCGCAACGAGTTTCCGATTTTGACATGGCGCGAACATAAATAGCGCATTGTCGATGTCGCACTTCCAAAATTCGAATTTCAATTTTGGAACGAGCGTGCGATGTGCTCGTCATATGAAAAGCGGTCTTATAGAATTGCATTTTGGAAATTTGAAGTTCGAATATCGAATGATCGAATGTTTTGAATTGATCCGCCCATATTAGTAGAGAGAAAATTTTAAGCTACTTTTCTTTAATAATTATTTAGTTCATAAGTACATGTATAAAATTGATACCGATACTGGGCAATTTATTAAATATGTTCGTAACTTTAAACGAAACTAATATTGTCATCATCCTCCTGCCCTTATCCCACTCTAAGGGGGGTCGGCACAACATGTTATAAATGTGTTGTCACATGATTTGGTTTCGGAATTGACGACCGGTCTGCCTGACGTTAACTCAACTTAGTCGTATTTTGCGAAATCTCGATAAGAAAGAGAGTTGCCTATTCTACTCAACCTGATACCACGCGGTGGCTCGACTTACCTGAGTCGCCTTTTACGACACATCGTTAAGAAATGAGGGTGGTCTATTCTACTCAGTCAGACCAAACTTTCAAATTAGCCCCATAAACAAGTCAAATTTGCGAACGTATGTTTGATATACTATATAGAAACTAGATTAGCAATTCTGTACCTTCTCTTTATGTTTTTAAATTCAAAAATTGGTTTTTAAGTTCGCATGATGTAAAATTTTGTAATCTCTCTTGGATTAAAGCCAAACCAGCTTCGAAAGTTGTTATTAAGGAATGTTATATTAAAGACAGTCTCAGTCTTGTTATTTAAAAATTTGTGCAAAGAAATCCAGATCAACAGTTAGGGCATAGGTTTATAATTTGTATAATCAAATAAAATCAAATTTATAGTCTATAAAATATGTTTAAAATCTGCTGAGATTTTTTTAACTTTTGTAATATTTCTCTCATTAAAGTAGTAATTATTTTTTAGTAGCGAGTAGCGTAGTAGAGGGCCAACATATTCTAAAATACAATTTGTTTGGTCTTCGATTCTCTGTGTATTTATGTATTTAAGTACGTATTTAAATTATGGGTATATGTATATATTTATCAGTTGTTTATCACCCATAACACAAGTATTAAATTATTTTGGGGGACGGACACCGCGTGTGTTATTGTCCCATATATTATTGGTGTTTTCAGTATTAATTGATATTTTTGTATGCAGATTTACGTACAATTCCATTATCTCTATATATTTTTTTTTGTAAATCAAAACAAGAGCCTTAATTTGACGCGCCTGAAAAATTACACTTTCCGTCCATTACTGGACGTAATTGTGTTATCTACGTTCCATTTACTTTCCTTAATAATTCTTTCTAATATTAAGTTTCACAATGTCTTTTTTTTAATAAATGTTCAGCCTAAAACTTTTGTGTCACCCGTTATTTCTTTTTTGCCATTTTCTAAGAATTTTTCCCAGTTTATTTACTTATATTTTTTTGTTGCTATATTTCATATTTTGTTGTTATATTATTTTGTATTTTATTACTGTATTTATTATTTGACCGCGGCTTTTCTCGTTTCAAAACCTATGTGTCACAAATATGTATTTCAGTTAATTAACATAAAACTTTAATATACTATTAACCTAAGCCTTCGTCAAGAAATGCAGTCAGTATCTTTTATTATAAACTGATTCCATTACAATAAATTTTGCCCTGTTGTCAGGCACTGATAAACTGCTACAATATTATTAGAAAACAAAGGTTAATTACGCTGAAACTTGTAAACTTATAATAGCTCAGTTAGTGGAAGATTAAAGAAGTAGAATTACGCCGGATCAAATCCCTATATATATCACCAGCCTTTTTTGTTTTGTGTTGTTTTTTTTTATATCTTTTATACTTCCTACTAATATTATAAATACGAAAGTTTGCGATCATGGATGTATGTTTGTGACACTTTGACGGCGAATCCGCTCAGCCAATATTGATGAAATTCGGCACAATTATTCGTTATACACCGGAATAACATATAGGCTATAGAAATTCTGTTTATTGTACAGGAATAAGATAACACTAAAAACCGCCATATATTATCGACTTATCACGTGACAACAGTTCACGCGAACGAAGTCGGGGGTAAAAACTAGTAGTTATGTATTATATGTATATATACAAGATTAACTCATTTAAATATTTAAGATAAACAAAATGGTTGAATGACGTCGTTATTGTTAAACTTTAGTCATAAATAACCACAATACATTTTCTTACCGAGACCGTTTTGACCAATAATGGGGTGTCATAACAACCGTACCGTATTAATGAATCGCCGAGGTCGTACGTTTAAATTATGACCATCGTTAAAACATAATTCAAGAGTCGGTTCAGGAACGTCGATAAAAGCTTTGTTTTGTAAAGAGGTTTAATTAGGGTTATTAATGGGGGACGATGGGAAGCTTGTTTGCGGATAATGAGTAGCTTTTATAATGTTGCAGCTAGGATATCAGATGAGGTAAACATGAGCAAAAAGAATAAAGTTGTGTGATTTTGCTACTATCAGTGGCGTAACTAGGTAACTAAAGGCTTTGGGGCAATAAATAAACTAGGTCCATAAAGTACTAAACATCTGGAGTGTGACAAATATGGAGTATGTTCAACTCGGAACAAGGTGCAAAAGCACTACGATATCACACGACAGGCACATTAAAGGTGACTTAAGTAACCCGCCGTCATTAGTTAATACGTTTGAAAAACCAAAATCGATCCAAATCTACAAATTTGGAGATCAAAGCAAATATTTTTTTTTAAGACTGACTCCTACTGACTCATATATTTATTTGCTTCTCACGAGAAAAAACAGCAAAACTTAGCGGATAATATTGTAAAATATGTATAAAATAATATACAAAAAATATTATACAATTTGCTTGATTGATTATAAGTTGTAAGTATCGAGGTGTTGGAATGGCGACCCCGCACCGGTAGATCCCCTACTAGATGGATTGATGACCTCAAAAAGGTCGTGGGAAGCCGCTGGTATGTGGTGCTGGTGTGGTGTGTATCGTGTGGTATGGAGATCCCATGAAGAGACCTATGTCCAGCATGTATAAATTCTGAATCATGAAATTCAGAATGTAAGGAGTTTTAGGGAGGAAAATTGGTGTAGCTAGGTATAGTTAAAGAAAATATCGTTCTATCCCTGTTTTATAGCACTGAAAAAATGCTAAAATGTAGAATAGAATGAAAATGATATATTATAGCTGTTGTTTGTAAAGTCATAGCTCAGTGGGGAATGGGGGACTAGAAAAGTCAAAATACCTAGTCCCAGTCCAGATATCCCAAACTCTATTTCTCTTTTTCTGATTATTATTGAATTTTTTAGATCTTTTAAATAAATTACCTAGCAGTGCTTGGTCATGCGGATACTAGGTATATTATGCAAATCAATATTGCTTATAAGTAATTTAATTTTTATGAAAATTAATACCTATAAAAGTAGTCGGGTAAAATAAATTGAGGCTCACTGAGTATATTTGAAAACAGTGACGATGCAATTTTTAGTATAAATTTCATCAGCCGCAGCGCCATGCCATGTTAATGAAAACGTTCTGGTAAATTGGAATCGAATTCCATCAGCTATTAAATTTAAAAATATACTCCATTAAATTGCGTAAGCCATAAAATATTCACGTAATAAAGTTATTGGTAAACACTGATGTAATTTTGTAATGATGCTCTTCAAAGTGTATTAAGGAATTTAGATGTCCAAGTCTTCGATATTTGCATAAAAGTTAAAGTCATAGTTAATGTATAGAAACCAGCTATACTAACGTCTTATTCTATAAGGTGAGTATAGCCGTTTTTATACATTAACCATGAATACAACTCACGATAATTTAAATTTTAAAAAAGTTTTGTTTTGTTTTGAATAGTCAAAGTATGATTTTGCTCAACAAAATACGTATGAGATGTAGTTCTCTTTTAGATACGTGATAATCGCTGTTTTAGTGTGTCTACTGAAAAGAATACACGTTTATTCATATTTTTGTCCAATCTACATACAGTATTATAGAATATAATAGAATCTGAGTACATACAATTGTTTTTGCAGTAATAGCACCAATTTGTTACATGCCATTTCTTTTCTTTTAAGTTTATGATTACATTCTTATGATTGATTCTATTTATGATTTCATCTAAATGGGCTAGAATGTATGGACTTTCTGTCAATCCTCATAAATCCCAAGCAATAGTTATTGGAAGTCATTACTATATTTCTTCATTAAAAACCCAGGTAGTCCCAGACGTGTTGTTCGATGGTACTATAATACCATTTTCTTTTGAAGTGAAAAACTTAGGATTAACCATCGATCAAAACACTCTCATGGCATTCTCATATTGCTAACATCAGTCGAAAGCTTTTTTCTTCTTTGCATTCACTTAAGCGGCTGCAGAACTGTCTGCCAATCAAAACTAAGATCATGCTGGCTCAATCTTTACTATTACCTCTTTTAGATTACTGTGATGTTGCCTATTTAGATGTTTCTGAACAGCTTCTGACTAAACTAGATCGTCTTCAAAATATAGCTATAAAGTTCATCTTCGGGCTTCGAAAATACGACCATGTGACAGAATTCCGACGTAAACTACAATGGCTCACGATCAGACAAAGAAGAAATCTCCACATTCTTTCCTTACTGTACAACGTTCTATTTAATCTTCTAACACCCTCGTACCTTAAGGATGGTTTTGAGTATAGGTCTCAATTTAGTGGAGATCGATTGAGATCTGCTAATAACCTCATGTTAGCAGTACCGGCAAGTTCTTCTCGTACTTTTTCAAGATCTTTTAGAGTAAAAGGTGTCATTTTATGGAATGCTCTGCCCATTTCTGTTAGGAAATCACCTTCACTTAACTCATCCAAAGCTGGAGTTATAAAATATTATGAGCAGGATATTCACCGAAACCAATAACCGAGTATATGTCTTAAGTATATAAATATATATGTATTTTTTTTTGTTCTTTCGTGGCATTCCCCGCCTATCACATTGTTATTTTGTCCTTTCAGAGCTCAAAGGTTGGCTGGAAGAGATCCCTTATTGGGATAAGTCCGCCTTTGTACAATTTTTAATTTATTTATATTTCTGTGTCATGTATGTTTTTTTAAATCTTTTGTACAATAAAGTAATTAAACAAAACAAACAACAAACATTTCGAGTCTGAAAGTTGCGCTCATTATAGTAAAGACAACTCTCGAGAAAGGTTAAGATTAGTATATTAGGATTTAATGAAAAAATATTTATTTGCGACACACTGGTTTCCACATGGGTGAAACTGCGGGCACAGCTAGTACGATATTTACTGTAACCCATCTAATCCCGATCTTGACTGCATATTTTCCACAGAATGTATTTAACACATATATTTATATAAAAATACCACAAAACATCTTTCATAAAGTTCTGTATTGTATAATTTTCGGTCCAAGTGTTACTACACTTTCCAAATGCTCAACTCTGAAAGGACGTCCCAGAAACTCTTCCATTATGCAAGAGTCCTTGATACTGGTTTGGCTGTAATCCAACAAAGATTTTGGTAATTTACATCTCAAGCACTTAAAGACTTTTTTTAATTTAAGACTAGGCAAGAGGCGGAATTCAATTTATTGTTTTTAAGACTGGCCTCTTGGTGCAGTTGGCAGTGACCCTGCTTTCAGCTTCGGGTTTGATTCCTACAGAGGGCTAACTTTTTCTATAAAAAATATTTTTTTATTTATAGAATCAGACGTTACTTTGCGGAGGTCCAAAATTCAAAAGTAATGAGAATATTAGTATGAGAACGAATACTACGCTCTACATTAAGCATTATATATATTTTCATTTATCTCACATTATAGCAAAATGATATTTTCATAACTTTGTATAAAAAAATTGTTGATTCTGCAAGTCTTGTGAATACACCCATATTTAATAGGTGTATACATATTGAAAAATTATGTATGTATATTTACAAGTTTTCTGTCGCTCATGACACAATTCCCATATATATTTGTTTATTCTTAGTCAAGTACCATTTTTTACTAGTTGTCAATATCTTTTTGTGATCGATTTTGGAGAATCTCTAGCTAGAGCCGGTAAGCTTAGGAAAAATATTGCCGAATTTTAGACATGGAGTCGAGAACCGTTTGCTGTAGACAAAAATTACCAATATAGTTCAGTGTGTCGCGAAGCTAAATTGGTATTAGGAGAGTCAAATAATTTGGTGAACCTGATCGTTGGGGATTTAAGTTTCACCTTGATGAATGGTGATCCTGCACAAAAAACACGTTTATATAGCAGGTGGACTCACGACGTAAAAGAAATCGCAAGGAATCGCTAGATTCAAGTGGCACAAAATCGTTTGATATGGAGATCAATATTAGAGACCTCAAGTCCTACAGTAGACTTCTGTCTAAATCTTCTTCTTCTTCTTCAACCAATGGACCTACACTGCTGAACATAGGTCTCTTGATATCCACAGCACATGATTTGGTGCCGCTTGTATCCAGCGGCTCCCCGCAACCTTTTTGAGGTAGTCTGTTCATCCCGTAGGGGTCTACCAACACTGCGCTTTCCGTTGCGGGGTCGCCATTTCAACACCTTGTGACTCAAACGCCCATCGGATTCCCCGGACTATGTGCTCCACCCATCGCCACTTCGGCTTCGCGACACGCTGAAATATGTACTATGTACTGATTTGATCACGTAGATAAATTCCGAACATAGCTCGTTCCATCGCCCGCTGAGCAATTCTGAGCCTTTTATGACGCCCATAGTCAGCGATAGTCAGTCTTTTGTCTGAATAAGAAAGAGGAACTAAAACAATGGTTGTGTGCTCGGAAAGAAAATATTTTTACTTGATCAACAGTACGGATAGTAGCTTTAGCTTTAGATTTCAACTACTCAATTGTAAGGGCGATAATGATTGCGGTTCCACCGTTCCATCTGTGGAACAGAACGTTAGAAATTGTACCTTCACGGTTCGTTACATCGGAATTGGTCCATTGTCGGTTGGGGCTTCAGCTGTTAGTTGAGACCCATATTCAATTCTGCCAAATTATTACAGATTCATTGGATACGACTGCAAGTATTGAACGGATATTTGATACTGAAATATTTAACATAGTGCTTTTGAAACGATATCACAATTTGACAATTCAATGTAAGGTAAACAAATATGATAGGTTTACGTCATCTCTTTCAGTTCTGGCAGTTTCAATTTTTTTATACAATTTTACGTAGAAGATTTTTTTGTTTCCGGATATTCATATGATTTCGACATACGTTCCCTTCTTCAAACTTTCACGAGAATTCTTAATCGGCTAAAACATAATATACCTTAAGGAAGAAATATTATATCATTCTCCTGCCTTTATCCCACTCCAAGTAGGATCGGCACAACATGTTTTAAACATTTTGTTTTAGCTAGTTATTTTACAATCGGCCGCCTGCTTGACGTCAATTTACCTAAGTCGCCTTTTACGAGACCTCGGTAAGAAATGGGGGTGGTCTATTCCACTCAGCCGGGTACAACATGGCGGGTCAACTGAGTCGCCTTTTACGATACCTCAGAAAGAAATGAGGGTGGTTTATTTTACTAGCCGGATGTCACACGGTGCTTATAAATATTATATTTTGAAAGACTCTTAATGCGTTCGTTCACAGTCAATCTCCACTAGCAACAAAACAATTCGGCCATAATGAAAAAAATTCTATCAACTAACGAAATAAATCGTGCTAGATTAATAAAAAAAACAAGAAAAAATCTGTGAATGTTTACTACAAGAGTATGTGATGATAACATACAAACTGGTTTGCATGTTGACATATTTAACTCAAAATGCACCATATTACTGCTCTCTGAATTATAATTACATAGCCAGAATGTGAATGGAGAAAATTAGCACTCACTATTCACGAATTATCCGAGCGTAAACTGTCAACTGCAATTCTGACATCAAAAATATTATGTTCATTTGTGAATTATTGTTTTAACTATTTATGTTCAACGCAACTTAGATTTACTTTGCATAGTTTCGTGTAAATAGGTCTTGCAATAAACGAACACAGTCTAATCTCTGACATCCATAATAAGGATTGCCTAATAGATTAAGATAAGCTTTAGTCACTGGCATGCCGAAACCGCTGCGTCGCATGTTAAATCCGCATGTTAAATCCAAAGGTTTAACAGGCATTGATTAAATCTCTTGGTTTACTTTTTATACTAATTATTTGATATTGATTCTGTAAAGTCATTTATTTTGATTAATACATATATATACACCGTGTGGTATCCGGCTGAATAGAATAGTACCACCCTCATTTCTTACCGAGGTGTCGTAAAAGGCGACTAAGGTAAGTCGACCCGCCGTGTGGTATCCGGCTGAGTAGAATAGACCACCCTCATTTCTTACCGAGGTGTCGTAAGAGGCGACTAAGGTATGTTGACCCACCGTGTGGTATCCGGTTGAGTAAAATAGACCACCCTCTTTCTTACCGAGGAGTCGTAAAATACGACTAAGGTATGTTGATGTCAGGCAGGCGGCCGGTCGTAAAATACGTAGCCAAATCATATGACAATATGTTTGTAACATGTTGTGCCGACCCCACTTAGAGTGGGATAAGGGCAGGAAGATGATGATTTGATTAATACATATAAAGTTTTACTAAAAAAAATCATAGAGTACTATAAAACTAAGTGATAGCGTGCAAAGGTATGTTTTTTAATCAAATAAAGCTTATAAGAACATATTAAAGTGGGTAAATCCAGCCAAAAACATAATTACACACTTTTTTATAGAATTGTGTAGTTATAGAAGTGCAAACACCACTATACTTCAGAGACTAGAAAAAGGCACAGATCTTAAGAACAGTTAAAACTCGTAAGCTCCAAAATCTCGGTTACATAATGCGCAATAAAAATGAGATCCTGCAACTCATTATCCAAGGAAAGGTACAGGGGAGAAGAAAACCCGGCAGGAGGAGAATATCATGGCTTAAAATTTTAAGACAATGGTACAGCAGCAGTACCTGCTCGTTATTTCGGGTAGCGGCTTCAAAAATAAAAATTGCCATGATGGTTGCCAACCTCCGATAGGAGATGGCACAAGAAGAAGAAGAAGTTGTTATAGAGCCATTTTCGTTGAGGTAAATTCTGGGATTCCGAGTCAAACTATCACAGCTAATATAGTTTTATACGAAACATGACGTAAATTACATTACTTAAGAAAGTTTTAGTGGCATCCACTATGACTCTCGAAGTGTCGTTCAATTCTTCTTCACATTATAGGATAATATGTTGTAGTTTAGTAATATTGTGATCTTTCGATCTTTGTTTTATTGTTTCAATATTATATTATATTATAGATAGACAAATAGTAGATATTGAAGATAAATAGATTCCCCTAATTATTATGCTTTTTCACAAAAAAGACAAATTTATATCTTACTTAAAACTCAAAACATTTTAAAAGGAGTACAAACTATAACGACTCCTCTTATAATCGGTCATTACAAACGATTAAGAACAGGTACAGGCCATACTTAGTTTAAGTCAGCAATTATTGTCTATAGTCGCCTACGATCGCATGTTACCTGCTCTAGAATTTTGGGTTTTTTAGACACTCATTAAAGGGAATGGTGGAAAACGCTGGTTGATCGTATGTAGATCTATGTCGATAATATGGATCATCGTGTGGATATTTACACGACGATTGTGCCGTTTATAGACAGCCAACAATCATCGCCGCTAGTGATGAAGAAGCGAGGCAAGAATGGAATGCAGGCATAAGAATTATGGGTTGTGTCGATGAAGAGAAACAGTTGATTAAATTATAAAAGTTTTGCATATCGTCGCGTTGCGTAAACCAGCAGAGACACACTTAAATCTTTCTGCCCTTATCCCACTCTAAGTGGGGTCAGCAGTCAGCACAACATGTTATAAACATGTTGTCACATGATTTGGCTACGTATTTTACGACCGGCCGCCTGCCTGACGTCGACTTCTCTTATTCGTGTTTTACGACATCTCAATAAGAAAGAGGGTGGTCTATTCTACTTAACCGGATACACTAAAATAATGTACTAGAGAATTGTCTCGTAAAATTATATAACATGCGTGTATACCTACATTATCGTATATAAATAATTCTGCTGCTATTGTATATTCCCTATGTGAGCCATTTCAATAAATGACAATGACAAGCCAAATACAAACAAAAGCGGAATGGAAAACATTGTCGAACATCTTTTTTGACTGATTAAAATTACAATCATTAATACGTAAACCATAATGCGGAAAATTTGATTAATGACGTTCGAGCGACGTATTTAATGATGCTTTATTTGTGTTGGCAAATAAAATTGTGATGTGCAATTATGATAATTTCATTGGCGGTTATGACGTTTGGTAATAAAACAAATGCTGTTTCGACAAAATGATCCGAGTAAAATAATATTTTTGACCATCTCTGTCAGATCATCCTGCGTTGTATATCTGCTTCATTTTGCTACTAATGTTTACGAATTCCTGACTTCTGGACGTAAAGATACCATAACTTCATATCATATAAAAGTAACGACCTGTTAGTACCCAACTAAATAGCATAGGACCCCTCCCTCCTTCTGGAGATAAAAGTTGGTGCTTAGACCTACCACGCTACTTCAATATGGACCGGTAGATTACAGATATCCCAGGAATTCTCCTGAGATAATCACGTTTTCTAGCGATGTTTTCTTTACGAAAAAGCGTGTGAAAAATTGTAAATATAAACCAGACACGTAAATTTTAACAAAAAAACTCATTGGTGCCTGCGCGGAGTTTGAGCTCACGACACCCTCCCTAGAAAGAGGCATACAATTTCATCGCTACATTACAGCATATCATATCAAATACTACATAAATAATATCAAATATTGAGGGCACACTCATGTATAATGATGATCAAGAAAGCATTGGACGTACGAGAAGATATCCCATAGTCGTAATCAGTTCGGGAGCATGGCCGATTCAATGTTGCTATTATGCCGTACCTAGCTAGCAATCTATTCCTATAATATTCTACTTATATCCCAGTGTGAATAAGATGAGATGAAGTAACCTAAACTTCGTAATGATGTCACATAAAGCAAGCTTTTGAATTGTATTAGCTAACCCTAATAGTAATTTAATAGTCATGCACTGAGATTACAAATTTAATTGCTCCTGTTAACTATAGCAAAGTTTACAGCTAAGCATTCGACTCTATCCTCCCTCTAACTAGAACTGACGTCACTGGGAAATTATGTTAGAAATTGCACAGCAAATAACAGCTTAACTATCCCGCACAAAGTTCCTAATTGTACTGAATAATCTAACATCGTGCACCTTGTTTAACTTGTGAATCGAAAGCATTTGCTGAGCGACGAACTAAGTACATGATAAGAATCTAAATTATTATCAAGCATTGATGACAGTGAAGTACTAAAATATTATTTTTCGTATGTAATTGCCAGAATCTAAATAATATGATATCTGTGAGTAATGTTGCTATTGAAATAGCAAAAAAGGCAATTGAAATTGGCTTAATCTTGAGAAATTATAGTACTTTTTAGCTGTGATTAAGGAGGAAAAGGCTGTTTTGTAAGCAGTACGAGTAATTTCTTAAGAATATTATTTAGACAATAAGCCAATGTCACAATCAAAAGGCATTTGTAGTAACCTTTGAAATGACAAGTTTGAGTATTAATTTTATGTTACATTCAGGAGGCTACCTCTAGATACTGACTAACTTAATTATAGATGAAAATGAGTTCATTTTATTTCTCTGAGACTGCAATTGGCACTATTCCAGGTTTAGGCCTATTTGAATGCTAAATTTTGTTTTAATCCTTTAAACTTTTGGCGCGTTAAAGCAGTACAAATATAGACACAAAACAGTCAGTTCCTGACCACGGTGGATGACATCTCTACTGAAACAACATTTATTAACCATGACGTTACATTATTTGAATTGGTCTTTTATGACTAGCCGCCTGCCTGACGTCAACTTAGTCGCCTTTTATGAGACCTCGGTAAAAAATGAGGCTGGTCTGATCTACTCAGCCGGGTAACACATGGCGGATAGGTTAACCTTTAGTATTTCAGTAAAAATGACGTTGAATGAAAAGCCTCATTTGTTTTCTCTTTATTATCTATGGACGCATTTTTGACTGGCTTCCCCACTGTAGCAGCCTATGTTTCCAACTCTATGATTATATGGCTTTGGCAAACCCTCATCAATTATTATTCTAAATTCAAACTTTTATATTATATTTAGACAAACGCAGTTAATTGCGGAAAGCTTGTTACGGCTCATTTAAATTGGGAATACTATTTAATCAGCGCCAGTGTACGCAAAACGTACATTCTTATTTGTATTTATCGTGAATATAATTAACACTGTTTGCGAGGATAAAACAAATACGCTACGTGATTATAACACTGATTGACTTTAATTGCGGAAACTGCAATCTCGATAAAATCACCGGCTACACTTTTAATTCTGATGACTTTGTGCGACGCGTCACCGTTGATTGGCATAACGGACATCTGTGAAATAATATAGCTGATAGTTTATAATTTAACATGTTTATGCCGGGACGGAAAACTAAATTTATTCGCGTGTGGCGGGACTGTTCTAACTCCTAAGACTAATATTTAATATTAACTAATAGTATTGCACAAAGCCGTGTGGTATCCGGCTCAGTATAATAGACCACCCTCATTCCTTACCGAGGTGTCGTAAAAGGCGACTAAGGCAAGTCGACCCGCCGTGTGGTAGGTATCCGGCTGAGTAAAATAGACCACCCTCATTCCTTACCGAGGTGTCGTAAAAGGTGACTTAGGTAAGTCGACTCGCCATGTGGTTTCCGGTTGAGTAGAATGGACCACCGTCTTTCTTACAGAGGTTTTGTAAAATATGGCTAAGGTGGCGCCAGGCAGGTGGCTGGTCGTTACGTCGCCAAATCATTTGACAACATGTTTATAATATGATGTGCCGACCCCACTGAAAGTGGGATAGTGGCAGGAGAGATAATTATTTTATTACATTAGCAATGAGCAACGGATCAATATGAGTATTATTGACTGGCCCGTTGGCGCAGTGGGTAGTGACCCTGCCTTCAGTTCCGCGGGTCGCGGGTTCAATTCCCGCCCAGGGCCAACATTTTCTATAAATGAATTTGTTGGTCTTTGAACCTGGTTGTATATTTGTAGTTAAGTATGTATTTAAAAATATATAAGTATATATTCACCAGTTGTCTGTTTACCATAACACAAGTATTATGTTACTTTGAGGACCCACGACCGTGTGTGTAAGTGTCCCATATCTTCTTCTTCTTCTTCTTCAACCGATGGACATAGGTCTCCCCATGGGATCTCCAGAACACACGATTTTGTGCCGCTTGTATCCAGCGGCTCCCCGCGACCCTTTTGAGGTCGTCTGTCCATCTAGCAGGGGGTGTCTCATATATTTATATTTAATCATGTGGGACTTAGCATATAATTGAAAGGTGCTATGGTATTGAATTAAGTCTATTTCTGTGGGCAACCAAACTTAAGGCAAAAAAGCAAATTTACCTTTATTACTTATATAATAATATAAATGTACCATAGATTACTAGGATAATGCATGAAAATTCCATTTTCACAGTTACAAACCATTTACATTTCAATTACCCTTTACCTAAGCGATAAAGTTTGAATTCAATTGCGTTGACCCTAACTGCAGCTTTGGCGCTTGCCAACGTCATTTGCTAATGCCAATTACTATCGCCGTGGCAAATGACTATTTGGGATTTCGCTATAATCATAAATTCAAACTTAATTGCAAAACTAAAATACAACTTATTACTTATCCTCATTAAAATTTTAATGAAACTGTCACATAAAACGGTTGAAAAGCGAACCTAGAGTCATTGTATCATTGTATCATATATTATAAATGCGAAAGTTTATAAGTATGGATGTATGTTTGTTACTCTTACGCCGTGTGGTATCCGGCTGAGTGGAATAGACCACCCTCATTTCTTACCGAGGTGTCGTAAAAGGCGACTGAGGTAAGTTGACCCACCGTGTGGTATCCGGTTGAGTAAAATAGACCACCCTTTTTCTTACCGAGGAGTCGTAAAATACGACTAAGGTATGTTGACGTCGGCCGGTCGTAAGATACGTAGCCAAATCATATGACAACATGCTTATAGCATGTTGTGCCGACCCCACTTAGAGTGGGATAAGGGCAGGAGGATGATGATGTATGTTTGTTTCTCTTCCACGGCGATACCGCTGAACCAATATTGATGAAATTTAGTACAATTCTTCCTTATACGCCGGCGTAACATATAGGTATAGAAATCCTGTTAATTCCACAAGATTATTTTTATTATTGATAAGCACCATCTATTATCAACCTATCACAACGACAACAGTCCACGCGAACGAAGTTGCGGGTAAAAGCTAATTTATACATAAGGCTACATACACTATACTAATAAGTCTTCGTTATTTTGTTATTTTACTTTACGTCGTGATCTGAAAATAATTAAGCCATATACATCTACTATGTCAGCATCATTCATAATTCTCCTGCCCTTATCCCACTCTAAGTGGGGCGGCATGACATCTTTTAAACATGTGATATAATTCGGATAGGCATTATCCGCCGCCTGCCTGAAATCAACTTACCTTAGTCGACTTTAACGATACCTCGGTGAGAAATGACGGTGGTCTATTCTAGTCAGCCGGATACCACACGGCGGGTCAACTTGTCTTAATCACCTTTTACGACATCTTGGTAACAAATGAGGGTGGTCTATTCTATTCAGCCGGATACCACACGGCGGGTCAACTTACCTTAATCGCCTTTTACGATACCTCGGTAAACAATGAGGATAGTCTATTCAGCCGGATACTACACGGTGAACATCTACTATGTCTTCACTTTAAATAGCTAAATAAATACTACTTTGCTATTATATTTCCTGTAAGATATATGTCGCAACAACTAAGCCCCATATGGCAGCAAGCTCATATGTCCGCCAATTTGATTAATTGAGCAACTTTTTCGTAGGGCGTGTGAAGTGCGTTGCAATTTACACCCCTTATCAACAAGATTTTCCTCTTTTTCTCAATGGGTTGTAATAAATCTACGACGATGATCTCTGATAGCTTATAAAGTCAATTTTCCTCTCGAAACCATGCACATGAAAGAGCTAGACTTAAGAGTCTAATCTGAAACAAGTCTATATTTGCAAAAGTTTTTTCGACTTGGTTTTTTTGCATTATACTTCATTTATTTCGTTAAGCTCACGCTGAAATATTTTTGTTCTCGTACAATTTTATATATAAAAATAATTTTTAAAACCACAATTATTTAAATTTTATCGAAAAGTACCCTTTACATCACCCTTTCACACCTTCTCGAGAACACCCTTTTAATAACTAGTTTTAATAGTTTAGTATTTAAGTCCACCGAATGTATTAATGTTGCAAAGAAAGATGTTTAAAATGCGTTCCCAAATATTACAAACAATATTTTTTTCTAAAATTCAGTATGAACACTTATTTTTAGTTATCAAAATGACATTATTATGGTCTATACAAACAATATTTTTTGTAAAATTCAGTATGAACACTTATTTTTAGTTATCAAAATGACATTATTATGGTCTATACAAACAATATTTTTTGTAAAATTCAGTATGAACACTTATTTTTAGTTATCAAAATGACATTATTATGGTCTATACAAACAATATTTTTTGTAAAATTCAGTATGAACACTTATTTTTAGTTATCAAAATGACATTATTATGGTCTATACAAACAATATTTTTTCTAAAATTCAGTATGAACACTTATTTTTAGTTATCAAGATGACATTATTATCGTCTTATCTATACTTATTGTAAAACAAAGTACTGTAAAGCTGTCTGTCTGTATGTGATAAATTTTCTCAAAACCTACTGCCTTCTTAAATCTTGCCGGCGGCCATGCGATTAAGCATGTTTATTTCTTTAATCTTTAATCTATATTCGCCTATTGTACTAATACTTTTTTTTTTGTTAATTTCATGTACTGTTTTGGTGTGCAATAAAGTGTATTCTATTCTATTCTATTCTATACTGTCTGTGTCTGACTGTGATAGATTTTCCCAAAATTTTCTGAACGGATTTTCATTACGTTTTTATTAAAAATAGTGCCTCCGAATTAAGAAAGGTTAATAATACATAAGGGTTTTATGTAAATTATGTGGTAGAGGTCGCATGGTTGTAAAAAAAACTTACCTACTGGGAGCTTTACTCGCGTGCACCGCGTAAACCAACTGTGACACATTACAGTAATGTACAAGAGAATTATAGATGTATAAAGATACTACAAAAAAGTGCTAAATAACATATCTCTATCTCTTATGGTTAACTCATAACAACTACTTTTGTATAAGAAATTTCAATTGGGGAAAAACTTTGTGACGCTGATTTCCACGGGGCCGATGTCGCTAGCACAGCTAGCATTTTATATAATGTTATATTAGATAATTCCAGTACTTTTTAATAAAATCTATCAGTTGCCCTCAAGTTTTTAGAGACCTCCGGACATGTTCTTGAGTATTCTTGAGGAACTCTATAACTTGTGCTTTCACATTATTTTGAGAACAAATACAGTAAATATTACCGATATTTATGATGATGTTTTTAAATCAAACCCAACTTATTATTTATTGCAGACAAGTCTTCGAAGAGATCATTAAATATTTCTGCATGAAGTTTTTCTATTTGAGATTGAAGATGCAGGGAAGGGAACTTTTCAAAGGACAAAGTTACAATTCAATTAAAGATCTTTGAAAAGGTTTTAAAAACCCCTTTCGAAATTTACTGTTTGATGACGAAACATTTTTAACGTTCATCATATTCTTGTCTCCGAATCTTTCAAACGTTCTCACAGTCATTAAATGTCTATGACTGGTTTATATACCTCGGTAGTACGTATTTATTTATAGCAAAACCTAGTATGCAATATTATCATTGCACTTTGTACCAAGTCTAACGACAGCAAATCTAAAGTCCAAAATAAAAAACTCAGTAGTCAGACGATGTCAACTATTTCTTTGGAAACTTCTGCATTTAAGTGGCTAAAGATGGTTTTTTTTTTCAAATCAACTATATGTTACTAGCCCTAACGGCCCTAGCCATGGTAGCCCTTTTACAGCAATACCGAGTGGAACAGGCGACCTCAGGATCTTCGCCGAGGTTGCGAAATGCGTAGAGTGACGCTCAGAAGCTCCTCGGTCGTTACAGAACGTCGTCCTAAGGGTGGCTCCTGTGAGGCCAGACCATGGCTTAGGACAACATTAAGGCGAGAACTGGAACTTGACTGTTACTAATTATCACGCCATTGGGAGTATAGCGAGAAGCCAAGTCCAACCGACGTTAGAAAACTGGGACTTTGTCTTCACCATAAAAACGAGGTCCTACGAGGGGTGTAGGTGGAAGCCACTGTTCTGGTGTACTTCAGCTTTCTTAAGTAAGACTTCGAACACATGATCTTTAAATCCTCTTGGAACTGTCCTACAGCTAGGAAAAATCTCTTCTATCCTCGGGGAGAAAAAATTGAAAATTACATCACCCGTTAAACTCACGAACCCATGGCAGGTATCATACGCTCTTTTTTGCCTTCATATGTTTCTGATTTCCCTGAAGTATGCGGGCAAACGTAATTTTATATTCAGAACAATTTTGCTACGCATTTAATACAACCTTTGGGGTTTCTCTCTTATTTCACCAGAATAAGAACCGAATTGTGACGCAACATACTTGATTGGGTTAATGTATTTGTTCAAATATTTAACATACAGAAGTTGTGGGTCGACAGTTATTAGATAGCGAGATCATAAGGTTAAGGTCTTACACGATACGTTGAAAATAAGACGTAATATAAACAGTGATATCATGATATCGCGCATGTGCTGCAATATCGGCACAACTCAAAAACTCGTGTTTTTGACTAGGAATAGTTGTAAATGTTAATGTATTGGTTTCCGCAGCATTACCGACAGAACTCATAATTCAGTATTAGGCTGATCGTTTAAGCAAACTCAAGCATTTTTTATACAATTTCTTAAGCAATTAAAACTTTAAACCAATTTACCTCAAAGCATAATTTTTTGAGTTGTACCACTATTGCAACTCATGAGCTATATCGACAGCTGACTATAAGTAAGATACAGAATGCATCGGACTTCAATCATATACTGGGGTGTATCATGGTGTTGTCCGATTTAAAGTTAAAGTATTTATATATTCTTACAAACCATCTATGATACAACCATGATTTCTAACGACTCTAGAAAATGAAACAATGCAAAAATTTTAATCGTATTCCAATGAATCATTTATCGATGTAAAAATAACACGTAATTAAAAACTCTACTACTCCTATTGTTACACACGATTCACACTAATATTATAAAATCGAAAATCTATCTGTGTTACACTTTAACGGGTAATCCCAGCAATACAAATGTAATATAGTACAATTAAAGAATGGGCTAACACATACGAAAAAATTCGTAAAATACCGGTTTCCTTCGGGAATAGATAAAACAATATAATACTAAAATTACCTCAAATATAGTCGTTGATTTCACTAGTATGAAATAAAAGTAAAGCCTCGTAAGATTTCATTATAAATGTACAGGCAAAAAAATCCTGAAATAATTTTCTGACTTCAGATAATATCAGACATTTTAAGGGGATTAAGAACGTAAGCAAAAATTCCGCTGAAAGAAATTCCACCCGCCATTACTCAGGTGTTTTTTACTCCCAGCTTATTCAGTAATCAAGAAAATTGGTACGCCGAGCATTCGGATGGACGTGATCAACATTTATCTAAGGTTTTATTAGTAATGTATGGTAAAAACATGAATGTTTATTACAGCGTTTGAAGGCAAGTAAAGACTTTTATTTCCTATGAAAGTTTTTTTTCACTCTTCTAGATCTAAATAGCCTTCTTTTTCGAAAGAATAGTGTGGAGCTTAAAAACAACATAATTCAGAAATTCATAATCACATGTAGATTTCATCACGATACATACATTAATATAGGAAATATTAACTTAACAAATAACTTTGTTCACTTTTTTAATAAAAATAATGTTTTTCTTAACGTTTCACGCGTGAAACATAAATAAAAAATAGTTAATTAAAATAATTTATAGAATTAGAGGTTACTTTGTGGAGATTCATAGTGCAGAAAGTAATTAAAATATTATTTTGCTATTATTCGCTATAAAAGAAAATATATTATAAAAAATGTAGAGTGTTACTATTCGTATTGTGTATTGTTGTGTTATTGGTGGCGGGTAGTGCATGAGTTGTTACAAATTCTGCATGTATCAGGTATGAGAACGAATAGTACACTCTACATTTAGCAAAACCTACATATATATTTTTTTATCGCAATAATAGCAAAATAATATTAATACTTTTTAATTAAAATATACTTTTGACAAAAAATCTGTATTACATGCGGGGCTTTTAAATCTGCGAAATTACAAAGGATCACCAGCAAAAACATTTGGGTACGGTTCAACACCGTTCAATTAAAACCATTCAAATACACTGCTTATCAACAACTTTAACAATATATTATATACATAACTTACACGAAACACAAAGCCGCTTGCATATGCAACACACCGACACTTGCACAAAGGATGGTAAATTGGAAACGTCGCAGCGACACGCAGACGTGTTATTTGTTACAGACAAATGGTATAAGTTACGAGAGCAACAGTACTATAAATCAATCAGATTATTTTTGAAGATATATTTATTATGATAAAGACGGGCTCTGATTAAAACAAATCAGAGAAAGTTTTAAAACAGCGAAATTGAATAGCATATTTTTTCTAACATTGAAGAAAACGCTGGAAATTTTCTTTGAGTTGCATATCTATCTTTAATATTTAAATGAGTTAATCTTGTATGTATATATATATTTTTCGGAATCTCTGAAAGGGCTTCAACGATTTTCCTGAAATTCAGCATGTAGGGGGTTTCGGAAAAGAAAAATTAATCTAGATAAGTTTTATTTAAAAAAAAATGTCGTTTTATCGCTGTTTTTGGGCTCAATTTTTTTTTAAATTTACGTTGAACTGATAAGCAGTGAATTTTCTCCAGAAGGTTTAGGTTAATAGTAGATCACAGTTTTGTGAAAATTGTGGTGAAGAGGTCGCGGAGTTATAAAAAAACTCACCTGCTGGGAGCTTTAGTCGCGTGCGCCGCATAACCCAAAAAAGATACACTAAACTTATGTAGAGAATTGTAGATCTACAGAAATACTACATAAAAGTCCGGAACAGCATGTTGTTTTCATGTTCAAAATTTTAATTATAACACCGACTTCTATGCGGGTGCATTCGCAAGGACAGTAAGTACATGATAAATGTTAAATATTGGTCACTATGGATGATGTAAAAACGTTTCTTTTTACGCGTATCTTTACTTATACCATATGAGTTATTTTTGTGATAATGTGGCAATTAAAAAAAACAAAAGTATTTTTTTGTTACTGGGATTAAAGCATATATTTTTTTATATTTTAATTAAAACATAAATTATTTAATTTTAAAAATTTTATTAACTTCATTTTTAAAAGAAATTTTTTTGGAGCGGAAGCGGATATTAAAGATCAAACCAGTTAAGGTTTCCAATGTAAATAATTTCAGAAATATACTTTTTTGACAGCAGCACTGTCTTCTGTAACATACCTTTGATCTTTAAGAGCTTCTTGAGGAAAGCTCTCTTTCTGACCTTAACCGAAACAATAAACGACTTAATTCAATTTATTCAATATTCTTCGTTGTCTTATGAGAGATGTTTATTGCATGAGTAGTGTTTGAAGGGGATATCAATGGTGGGGGTTGAACTAATATAAGACTACTCTCATGAGCATTGCGACGCATTACGATTTTGTAGTGATTTTGTGGAGTGTTGGTGTTGACAGCGTTTTGTGATACATGTGGTGAATTGGCCTGCATGTATAAGGTATGTAAATGTTCCCTGCTTCATACACTTAGTATTACATAGATTTTTTTACTAACGTGGATTACAGCAAAATATTCTTATTCTATACTATGGAATTCGACAAAGTAACTTCTGCTTCTATAAATCAATGTTTATTAATTTGTTTGCATATACATCTTTAAAGTAGAGAAAAAGAAATATTAGGGGCACAAATTGTAATACCGTTACACAGGCTACTATTTGCGAAATGCTAATAGCTTGTGGCCGTGACAACATACGTGTAACTGCTCCAGGCGTACTTTGTTGTGACTCTCTCTGACTACATTATTGTTTTCTCTCTGCAAAAACATTGTCCTGTATCTACAATGCGAATGCACGGTCATGGTATAGGCCAAAATCTGTGGGCATAATAGACAGAAATAAAGCAATCAGACATAAGTTATAAGTTAAAATCAAAATTTTTAAAATTATAATACTTGAAACTATAAGAATTGGAACAATTCTTTTTTTAATAGTTAAGATAAATTTATTCAAATTATTTTCATAAATGTTCTTATGTTGTGTATTATAAGACTTACGTTGACATAAATATAGTATTTATGTACCTGTAAGTTAATCTGATTTTTCGATACGGATTTTTGCAAGTTATTTTACTGTAATTTTTTGTTACAAAACTTTATCTTTAATTGAGTTATAACACCTTTTTTCTTATATGAGTTATATATAAAGCTGTAAATTAGACAAATCACCTTGTCACTTGTACTTAATAAATGTTCTGCTGCAAGGAATGTACCGAGTACGAACGATGTCCTATTGGTGCAATTAAACAGTAAATCTTTGTAAAGATGTTCTGCATTTATTTCTTGTTGAAAATTAAGATCTATTATATATCTGCGTCTTTATTTTCGAAACTTATGGTTTGCAAAATTCTAAGCAAAATAAATAGAAAATAATTAAGCTAACATTCCATAGCATACAATAAGATCGAACTTATTTATGGTTCCTAATAAAAGCAACATTCCGAATCAGTTGTAGCTTCATTAATCATATTGATTCTAGACGATTCAATAGTGCTTGAAAGAGTCTATTCAAATAAATATTACTTTAATTTGATTTTAACTAAATAGTTTTAAAATTTATCAGAAATGTACAATTCTGAATTTAGATTTCGAACACTAATTTTTCCAACTAGAGATATATCCTACCAATCCTACTAATATTATAAATGCGAAAGTTAATGAGTATGGATGTATGTTTGTTACTCTTTCAAGGCGAATCCGCTTAACAAAAATCGAAAAAATTTGGCACAATAGTTATAATATATAAGCCAGGGTAATATATAAGCCTATACATATATAGAAATCCTGTTAATTGGACGGGAATAGAATGACTTTGAAAAGCGCCATCTATTATCAACTTATCATGCGACAACAGTCGAAACATTCGAACAGTGTAAAATCTAGTAACCCATAATTAAATACTAGCTTATTCATCTGCATAGACTTTAAGACCAAAATATAAAGTCTATGTCTATACCTTCAACAATCTCCGTACAAAATCTATTTGACTAAATCGGAATTGAGCAAATTGAAAAAAAAAAACAAATTATAACATACATAGCACGATGCTCATTTGATAAAATTCCATAAATCTAAACTAAAATTTTCAATAACAAAACGCTTTTTGGTAATACTTTACACCAAACCAAGTCGTGTCCCGCTGTTGCTTTCAAATTGCCAACTGGAAGGAGTGAAAAATGTCCTTCTATTGTTTTTCCTTACCGAGATGGAAAAGCAAACTTTAGTATTTTAGAGATGAAGCCCAAATTAAGAACTGTCATCTCTGTTCTGCCCTAAATCCCTTTTGAGTGATCATATGCGCTTGTACTCGTATTTACAATTTTTCTTTTTCTATTTTCTGTATATTTTTGTTACTTTTAGATTTGTTTGATACGGCAATTTTTTTTTATACTATCTGTGACCGAGGCTCGCTGGAAGTATGACTTAAAGTATGTCACAAAAAGTCCCGACCCTTGGAAATTCTAGGATAAATGTAGCCTATATGTCCATGCCTATATAGCCTATGTGCTCCATAATCCACCGAGTGGTATCCGGTCGAGTAGAATAGACCACAACCACTTTTTACTGAGATGTCGTAAAAGCTAAAACTAAAATAACTTGACGTCAACCAGGCGGCCGGTCGTAAAATGACTAGTCAAAACATGTAACAACATGTTAAGCCGACCACACTAAGACTGGGATAAGGACAGGAGAACGATAATGTTGCTCCATAACCTCCCTTATGCTCCAGTGAAAATCCCATCAAAATCGGTTTATCCATTACGGATGATGATATTAAAGCAATTTTTCAGTGCTCGAAAACAGAGATAAAAACATTTTTTTTTAAAGAAACCTAACTAGATCGATTTTTCGTCCCCGAAGCTCATAATAAGTTTAATGAAAATCGCTGTAACCATTTCCGAAATTCAGATTCTATATGTATATTAAATGTAAAAGATAAAGATAATAGTCTACAGCTAAAATATGAATTATAGGGAACTTAAATTCATTCCAAAACTTTCATGTTCAAATTATATCGCGTTCGAAATTTGAATATGATCTAGTCAAGTAGGTGTATTAAAACTGAAAGAAGTTTTATAAATCACAAGTCAAATTAGTTAGTTCGCAGTTCTTATTCGTGAGTTTAATCAAGTGAAGTCGTATAAATACATCTTGCGCTTGCTTGAGTTAATCAGTTATAATACTCCTTCAGGGTCTATGTAAAGTTTTTTCTATATAATAACGTGTTTTGTAAGTCATAAATTCTATTTAAAAACTAATTAGAATATAAGTAAAACAATTTTTTTTTCTTTATTTGAGATCAAGTATTAAAAGTAATTTTACAATTTTATGTAATATTTATAACTGTATATAATATGTGTAGCTTGACAAAGATTGAATATTTTGTCCCTGTTTATATTTTTATTTACATATTTTAATTATGGTAACGCCATCTATAGGTGGACGCGCTTCATTTAATAATTATAATATCGCAAAATGAATTTCTCTTCTATTTTTAAATCTACTCTTAAGGTGGACGCGCTTCATTTAATAATTATAATATCGCAGTGTCTCTAATAACCAATCAAAATCTCTTCCCCTTTCCTTACGTGCACTGTGGCCGAAGAAAAGACACGCCAGTCAGTCTTGTCGCAACGCTAATCGCCGCATACCGCTTTTTACTACAACGAACATAAACTTCGGTTAAGTTCTCGCAAACCCGCTATCCAAAATTGTGTCCGGTGAGAATTGGTGCTATCCACCTCGCGAAGTGTCCACGAGTGTGTGTTCTTGTGTGTGCCTGGATCCAGGAATGATAGCAGTGGCCGTTTATCAGGTACGTGCACGTTCCCGATTTCTTTCCTTGTGACGCCATTTTTCCTTTGTTACGTGGATACTGCATATTAAATATAATAACGCAAAAATACAGTCCACTCAATTACTTAAAGGTGATAGTGGCGACAACAAATTACATTTATATGTAATTTGTAATGTACGGATAGTGAAAAATAATCTATTATGAAAAAGAGCCATACGTGGCATTTACAATTTAAGTCCGCTTGATTTCCTGCGATAGAAGTTTAAGGAAATAGGTATTCTTACATTTGCTTTACAGTATTTTTTAGCAATAAATTTTTTGTACATAAATACTCGTACATAAAGAATTATAAAACAATTTTTGAAATACTTAGAAAAGATTTCCAAAATATATAAAACAATTCCTAATCACTTTATTCTTACTTACTCTTAATTTCTTTAATAACAATTAATTTTCGTGAGAACAGAATGCCGCCAAAACGAATTTCGCTTCCATTTTTAAATCTCCTCTTAAGTTACAATATCGAGACTAACGCCAATATTTATACTTCCTAATACACTCAACTGAATATAATAATTATTATCTTATTATGCAAATGTTAAAATTGCTAACACAATATTCCTGTAGATCCTGTACCAATATAGAAATTACTAAAATGTAACTAGTTATAAGAATAATTTTGAAAAGAGCAACCGCCGAGTTTCTTGCTAGATCTTCTCGGTAGGAACAGCTTTTTGAAACAACACTAAAGCTAACGATTTAAAAGCACTTGTTATTTTGAATTTGTGTATATCATAGGATATGTAACTAGAAGTAGGCCGAAAAAGAAATGGCTGAATTGTTTTTTGGTTGAAATTTGACATGTATATTGACGAATGACAGGAGAGAATTGATTTTTTTAAAATATCGTACATTTTATAAGCATAAAATTAATGATTAAAATTTATATTTTCTTAAAACAGAGAAGATAGAATTTCTGATTTATAAGCGATGCCGCTTGTCATGCTTTATGAATTCAAAATCAAATTAAAATTCATGGGAATTCATTTCAAAATATTATTAGAATCCAATTTGATACTACAGGACATTTATGTTGTTTTTAATTATACGCTGTAATAATACAAAGGAAATGTAAAAAGAAAATTAATTACCTCATAGTTTATGTTCATTAATAACACCGCTGTTTCGCATATTTTAATTTAAAACATTTTACAGCGTTCATTAATGTCCTGTTATAAATTAAACTAAGTACACTTCAATTACCATAGTCCTCTATTAGAACCTTTTTGTATAAAAACGACACGACTGAGCTAACAGTGTTTCGACTCCTGAATATTAATGATTTATTCCAATCTCACGGAAGGAATTAAAAGTTAAACAATGCCTTGAGTTCTTAGTAATAAGGTGTTGAATTGAGCGCAATATATGTTATATGTCTGTGTTTCTACAGTAATTTAAATAGTCTGTGATCAAATTTTTCTTTTATTCAGAAATCGTCCGGTCTCCGACTCATATAGTTTTGTATTCATAGCTTTATTCCAGCCGCACTTGGAATTCCTTAGCTTAACCGTTGTTTTTCTTTTTTACAGAATAAATTCTTATAAATTACGATATTTACTTATTTTAAAATTCTCATTGTTACTTATGGGATATTTACGTCTTATAGCTGTAAACAGTCTAACTAAATATGTTTTTATAATCACAATATTAGTCTATAATGATCGCCGTGTGATATCCGGCTGTGTAGAATAGACCACCCTCATTTCTTACTGAGGTGTCGTAAAGGCAACTAAGGTAAATCGACGTAAGGCAAGCGGCTGGTCGTTAAAATATGTAGCCAAATCAAGTTATAACATGATTGTACTATGTTGTGCCGACCCCACTTACGAGTGGTATAAGGGCAGGAGAATGATGATGACCATTAGTAATTTTGAATTACGGTTTACTTTGCGGAGTTCCATAATGAAAGAGTAATGATAATATTACTTTTGTAGCACTTTTTTTATTCAAAATACAAATATTCGCATTGTAATAAACGCCGTTTGGCATCCGGCGAAATAGAATAGTACCACCCTCATTTCTTACCGATGTGTCGTAAAAGGCGACTAAGGTAAGTCGACCCGCCGTGTGGTATCCGGCTGAGTCGAATAGATTAACCTCATTTCTTACCGAGGTGTCGTAAAAGGTGACTAAGGTAAGTTGACCACCGTGTGGTATCCGGTTTAGTAGAATAGACCACCCTCTTTCTTACCAAGGTGTCGTAAAAAAGACACGTTCGTAAGTTGATGTCAGGCAGGCAGCCGGTCGTAAAATACTTAGCCAAATCATGTGACAACATGTTTATGACATGTTGTGCCGACCCCACTTAGAGTGGGATTGACAAATATTGGTATTTAAAACATTAGTCATAAAAAAATTAGTCGTTTATGAATATAATGAACACAACATTGCTGCAACGAGTTGCGAGCTTGAGATTGCCTTCAAAAAGGATTATAGTTCGAAGAGCCAATTAACGGTGGGATTCCAAAGAGAGAAATACCGATCTTACCAAAATATACAGCCTTAATATGTATTAAAGTGGGTAACTACCCACTAGTTGGATACAACTCTTTATATAAAGAAAGTTGACGAACACAGAAGAGACCAATAGTATTAAAACTTGCACCGTTTGACAAAACAACGAGTACTTTGCTAAACTAATGAAAATATTATTATGCTATAATCCGCGATAAAAAAATGAAATAAAATTTATAGTTTTGTAGTATGGACCTCCGCGAAGTAACGCCTAATTCTATAAATTATAACTACTTTTGGTAAAATCTTATTGTCCGCGATGTTAACTGTTTTATTTTTTGCTAATTTAGGATCATGTATTTTCTCAGAAACAAAGGTCGTCTATTTGTTATACTATTTTCAGATAAAAGATTTCAGCCGTGTGGTATCCGGCTGAATAGAATAGTATCACCCTCATTTCTTACCGAGGTGTCGTACAAGGCGACTAAGGTAAGTCGATCCGCCGTGTGGTATCCGGCTGAGTAGAATAGACCACCCTCATTTCTTACCGAGGTGTCGTAAAAGGCGACTAAGGTGAGTCGACCCGCCGTGTGGTATCCGGTTGAGTAAAAAAGACCACCCTCTTTCTTACCGAGGAGTCGTAAAATACGACTAAGGTATGTTGACGTCAGGCAGGCGGCCGGTCGTAAAATACGTAGCCAAATTATATGACAACATTTTTGTAACATGTTGTGCCGACCCCACTTAGAGTGGGATAAGGGCATGAGGATGATGATTTCAGATAAAATATAGTAAAACTCACACGCACTCGGTCTTTGCCTAGATATATACTTATAGATACCTACTAGATATACCTATACTTATTACAAAACAAAGTCCACAAAAGCTGTTTGTCCGTGATCAAATTCAGAATTCAAATTCAAATAATTCTTTATTCAAATTGGCTTTTGCAAGCACTTTCGAAGCGTCAAATTACAATGAAGCTACGACTGGTTCGGAAAGGTGCTCTAACTGAGAAGAACCAGCAAGAAACTCGGCGGTCACTCTTTTCAAAATTAAGTATTACAATAATGTCTTAATTAATGAAGAGCAGTGATGTACTCTTTATTTTTTACTTAATTTATTGAATGGCTTTTTTATACAGTTTTTATTAAAGGTAGTGCGATTATTCCGGAAGTCTCAGGTTAATACTACATAAGTCGAAATAAGGCAGGCGGCTGGTAATAAAATATGTAGCCAAATCAAGTCATAACATGTTTATAACATTTTGTCCCGACCCTATTTAGAGTGGGATAAGGTCAGGAGGATGATGATGGTTAACTCTCAATAACTACTTTTATGATCAAAACTTCAATGAAATACACTAACGCGGGCGAAGCCGCAAGCAAAGCAAGTTAATAAATAAAAAAAGAAATATCGACAAATGATAAATTGCTTTACCACTACTAGATAAGTAAATGAGAAATACTGAACTCTTACAAACGTATTTGAAATGTTTCTGCTAAATCACAAAAGGGTACAAAACAAGCAAATACAAAGGGTTTGTTCGGAATTTTCCAATTATTTTGTCATCGAAGTTGTGGCTCTCATAATTAACCTATTTTCTGTTTCAGTATTGGCTTCGGTATTTTACACGTAGTACCATTTCAAATATTAGGGAATAATCTCAACCTTTTATATACTAGTGGTACCGGCGACTTTATTCTAGTCAATTTTAGTTTTAAAATACCCTCAATTACGCGAATGTTTTTATGAATAATCTTCAAATGTTTCACGAGTTTTATGCATTGAACATAATAATTTTCCTGCCCTTATCGAATTCTAAGTGTTGTTTAAACTTGTTTTAAACATGTTTAACATTTTAAACATTGTGTCGTAAAAGGTGACTAAGGTATGTTGACTCGCCGTTTGGTATCCGGCTGAATAGGATAGACCACCTTCATTTCTTACCAAGAATTCGTAAAGGCGAATAAGGTAAGATGATCCGCCGTGTGGTATCCAGCTGAGTAGAATAGACCTCATTTCTTACCGAGGTGTTTTGCCGAGTCGTAAAATACTAATAGGTAATTGAGGTCAAGCAGGCGGTGGGTCGTAAAAAAGCAGCCAAATCATGTGACAGCATGTTTATTAGATGTTGTGTCAACCCCACTTAGAGTGGGATCAGGGCAGGAGGATAATGATTTTTGTTAGGTGAAGATTAAACACTCCATTGTTACGTAGACGAATTTGAGCGCGTCTGTTAGTTCTGGTTATTTAGTTCTTTGAAGTGCAAATACAGTATAATGCACTGCGCCAGTGTCGCGAAAAGCGTAGCGAAGAAGTCACGAAGGAGATTGATCGTAGTTCACAACATTTGAATTTCCTTTTATGCTTCCGACTGCTACGGAAAATCAATCTTTGCATGCGTCGTGTTGAAATTGCCTTGCCATAAATTATTGTATTAGGTACTTCACAATAGATACAATCTTAAATATGTATATATATTTTCAAATATTATGTTCAAAAAAACATAATTTAAAAAAATGGTCATATTTTTCTTCTCGTATTTATACTAAAAACGTTGGAATCCAGCGCTGTTTTTATCGGTAATTAAAAGACTTACAAGTTGACAATTGATACGTTACGTATAAACGTTAAATAAGTTTTCTAGCATGATCCTAATAAACGTTTATAATATTTATAGTGATATTTTAATACCAGAAAACTTAAGAGTTTTACAATGTATATGGATGGGGTTTTTATAACAGGCCCAATTTTGGCAGTCTCCTTTGACTGAGCTTTGACTTTGATTAATTTTATTTAAGTCATACGGGTTATGTATTAAAATTATCAAACTATGGTCTTGATAAAGCGATAAATCTCTCTGAGTCTTCCCGTATCGATCTCATTTCTGTGATGGAGATATTTGCAGGGTTTAGGAGTAACAGAAACTACTGTTAATATCAAGACTACAATCCACACGAACGAAGTTACCGGTAAAAAGCTAGTTAAATATACTATATATGTCGAAAGATTTAAACTTTGATAAATATCTGTGGGATTGTAAGTTTTAACGCAGCGGAGAGCAAGTAAAGAGAAGAATTTTAATAATCCCACATACCTATGAAAACATAATAATATCAAACGATAATTAGTAAATAATAACACTAGTGACAAACAAATGCCGTAGAACTTGCAACTTTTAGGACTTAAAGATTTGGATTAAAAGTGTGGATAAAATATTCTGCCTATCTGTGTGTCGTTCTCAAATGCACATTTATCCGGACGACACCTGTGTCATTCGTGAGCACTGACCGACTATACCAAATCATCATTCTCCTGCCCTTATCCCACTCTAAGTGGGGTCGGCACAACATGTTACTTACATGTCATATGATTTGGCTACGTATTTTACAGACCGAAACCCCAACCGTCTTGTCTGAATCCCCAGCTATTTTCAACAGTTAAGCTATCATAATTTGTCCTTCCCAATAATATCTCTGCTGTGGACTCTGGCAACAGTCTTTAGAAGCGCAATAGAGTTTGGATAGAATTTTACACCCACACTAAGTCAACTCAAATCATTAATTTAAATTAAGATGTGTGGACGTGCAAATCCTTAAATGAAACTTGTGCTTTGAAATGTTTAATTCAAATAATTAAGACACTCGACCCTCAGCTTTTAGGCATGCCAAACCTGTAAATTGATTGGTCATAGATTAATTAATATGACCTGTGTAATTGGAAATACCTGAAAGGGTGATATCAACGCAATCAAGTCCGTTATTAATCTAATCAAACAAGTCACGGTTATGTAATTAATAATTTAATTACAAAACGCAACAGGATTTTGCTATCACCATCATCTTCGGTAATTAAAACAGGTAGGTTAATCTTGGAGAGGAAACTTTTAAAATCGTGGATTAGCGAGATAGTTCGATTATCATTTACGAATCAGATCAGTCTAATAAACAGAATACATTTGAATTTCTTGAATGAAAAAAGCTGTGTTACAGATGACATAAGGCGTAAAAACATTTACGCGTTCTTTTTAAGTTTCTATACGGCACTGCACGCAATTAACTCCTTATACTTAAATCTTAATATTTAAATGAGTTAATCTTGTATATATATATATATATATTCCGAATCTCGGAAACGGCTCCAACGATTTTCCTGAAATTCAGCTTGTAGGATTTGGGGGAGAAAAATTGATCTAGCTAGGTATTATGTAAAAAAAAATTGTTTTCTCCCTATTTTTGGGCATTAAAAACACTAACATTTATATTGAATTGAATTTTCGCCAGTAACTGTCAAGTCGACGTAGCTTATTCGGTTAGCGGGCAGCCTCGAGAAATTTGAGTGCCAAGGATCGATCCCAACTAAATAATTGTTTTTTTCTTTTTTTAAAGTTTTTTTTTTGTAAAAAATTACCGAGCGAAGCTCGGTCACCCAGATATTGTATATTATTTATAACTCATTTAATTGTTAAAGATATTTCTTTAACTTTAAAAAGTAATATGTATATCATAAGTATAATTGTCTAAAAAAATTAAATAGGTAATTAGTTCGTAAATTCAATTCAAGCATCAAATTTTCCATCTATAGATACGAGTCTACAGGACTTCTAGAGCATCACCTTCTACAGATTCTCATACAGAATTCTTTGAAGAAACTGGTACTGAAATTACAATACAAAATCCTGTAGTGAGTAGTAAAAATATGCACAATGAGCCATAAAAGTCAACAGCTCGTTTTTTAATAGATTTACTATTTAACAAACCGTAAATAGCTTTACACTCCAATTAATAAAATCGCTGCAGTTTTACGTGAATGCGGAACTGACCTCAATAGAATAATGGAAAAAACCGTTAAGTAAACCTATTTTTGTTTTGTAAATCAAATGACGTACGTTTTCCATTTTTTGAACGAAAATGAGAATAAAAGAATAAAATCATTTTTATTTCGAACTAAATAACTAGACTCAAAAGCTTTGAGTTTAATTAGAATTATTGATGGCAAATGATAAATAATTACAAAATAATATTAATATTTAAAATCATTATGGTATAGTCGTACTTCATCATCTTCCTGCCCTTATCCCACCCTAAGTGGGGTCGGCACAACATGTTATAAGCATGTTGTCACATGATTTGGCTACGTATTTGACGACCGGCCGCCTGCCTGACGTCAACTTATCTTAGTCGTATTTTACGATCCCTCGATAAGAAAGAGGGTGGTCTATTGTACTTAACCGGATACCACACGGTGAGTCACTTACCTTAATCGCCTTTTACGTCACCTCGGTAAGAAATGAGGGTCTATTCTACTCAGCCGGATACTACACGCCGGGTCGACTTACCTTAGTCGCCTTTTACGACACCTCGATAAGAAAAGAGGGTGGTACTATTCTATTCTGCCGGATACCACACGGCGTGATGATATAGTCGTACTTATGGAGAAATAAACATCATTTCAATAAATGAACCCTTTTACATTTTTACACATACTAACACCATTATTACAAAACTAAAATTCAGCAGCTTCTTACTACCTTTATAAATCTTCTATCCACCAAAAGGAAGGTCTACCAACCATGCCTTCTTTCTATGAAACACCACTCGTTCTATACCATCCTATGTTTTTTTTTTCAATTATATCTTGCCAAGTTGTTCAGCAATGAGCTATTATAAACTTTATATTTAATACATTAGATAATTTATATAAAATTAGTACAAAATTGCTTGTTTAAAGATTGTTGTAACTAAATAAAGTGTTGGAAACTAATAAAAATATTTGCTTTTAGATCTATTAATTTCAACTTAAATACATTGTGTACGAAATATAAAACTTACTAAGTAAATTAATTAAAGTCACAATTTAAGTAAAGAAAATTTCGAAATTCAGGCTTCTCACATTAATTAGTTTTTAATATTATCATGTCGAAACTGGATACCATATAACTTCGGCATAGAAGTTAATAATTACCTATAGTCATAAAGATTACTTTGTCTTGAAGATAATTTGACTATATTTACGACAAAATTTACATTTGCAATACTATATAGTATATTTGGAGTATTAATTATTTATTTAATGATACAAATCATCATCCTCCTGCCCTTATCCCACTCCCAGTGGGGTCGGCACAACATGTTATAAACATAATGTCACATGATTTGGCTGCGTTTTTACGACCGGCCGCCTGTCTGACGTTAACTTACCTTAGTCGTATTTTACGACACCTCGGTAAAAAAGAGGGTCGTCTATTCTACTAAACCGGATACCACACGGTGGGTCAACTTACCTTAGTCGCCTTTTACGACACCTCGGTAAGATATGAGGTTGGTCTATTCTACTCAGCCAAATACCACACGGCGGGTCGACTTACCTTAGTCGCCTTTTACGACACCTCGGTAAGAAATGAGGGTGGTACTATTCTATTCAGCCGAATACCACACGCCGTATTTACGATAAAATTTATAAATATTTTATAAATTTAAAAATTTGGGTTGAGGAGATCCAAACTAATGCAGAATACTGGGCTGTACATAAGTAAATCGAAGAATCTGACTATTAATTTTGTTATGTTAGAACTCTTCTATGCTTATAGACATGCCCAACTATTACGTCCAGTTAAACATCTTATCCTGTCATCCCCAATCATATCGTTTTTACCCAATGGTATCAAAATTTAATGTTAATACATTCATCAAGAATTAATAAATAAAATATATTACCACAAGCCAGCACCGCATAAAACCCCAAAGACACTCAAACGTAAGCTCGCCAACAAAGCATCCTCAGGAGATTGACTTCAAGATAAAATCGCATTTTTATGACCCTGCATGTATAAAAGTAAAGGAATAGAAAATGCACAGTGTGCTTTGCATTCAGATTTTCTGTTTATCGCGAATTATAGAGAAATAATATCTTTAATCGATTTTTTTTCGATTTGTTGATAAGTTAAGTTAACGTCAGGCAGGCGGCCGGTAAAATACAAAGCCAAATCATTTGACAAAATATTTATAACATGTTTTTCCGACCCCACTTAGAGTGGGATAAGGGCAGGAGGATACTGGATAGTTATTAAATAATTATCTACCTAATGTTAAAATAAATTCGTGACGTTATTATTGTCATAAATGTACAATATAACGGAAGTGCTATAGTCCCTTTTATAAAAATAATAATGGCAACAAAAATGTCTTTGAATACATTTACCTATGTCGAGGAAAATAATAAAAATATTACAAAAATGCCATTCCTCAGCCTTTAGGCTTGGCAATCGGTCGTAGCGGACTAAAATGAAATTGTAGCAATTTTCGTAACATGCAATATCGCGCAGAGATTCAGCGAAATTATTATTCGCGGAACAAGTTTTCAACGTTCAGAATTCCGATTTTTCCATCATATAAGCTGCGATGTTGGGAAATGCAATAGATTATGCGGCTCATTGAGAAATTCCAGGCGACGCAGCGACGTGATCCGAGTATCGGAGATGGGACACACTGTTAGTTTTAAGCGTCTTTATCGAATACTGTCGTACTTTATTCGATTTTGTAAATTGTTCCAGTCCTGTGTTATCAACAAAAGTTGTCAACGGTACGTAACGTTGAATATAGTTCTAAGAGAATGTGAACCGTGCTGAAGAAAGGAATTTAATAAAACGAAATACGATTATATTAAACTTGCAATCGCCAGTGGCTCCGGCACAAATGGTTAAAGTGGGTTAACCTTAAAAGCTAGACATATGCTGTCGCGGATTTCTATTTAGAGGGGAACAATTTTGTTATACAGGATTTTTTCATAACTTTTACCGTTTATTTAGTTATATTTTTATTGCTGCTATTCTCCTAGTCGTCTTAGCGTAATGTTATACAGTCAATAGGCTTCCTCGATAAATGGATTATCTTACAAACAAAGAATTTTTCAAATCGGTCAAATAGTTCCCGAGATAAGCGCGATCAAACAAACAAACAAACTCTTTAGCTTATACATTAGTATAGATTACGGAGATGACTTCACATGAACGCGAAACAGAAATACGAAAACCGCTACAATTTTTTGAATTGACCCCGACAATTCAAGTTTTACCGAAAGCATTTTAACAGCAATTTAAAACAAGATGATAGAAACAGTATATTGAACTAAGATAACTACAATACAATACAATAACTACAATATAATCTTAAAAATAGTTTATAGCTCTTAAGGGTTACAATTTAAGTTATAATAATTGTATAGTACGGTATAAAAACGCCATATGTAAGCCATATAAAGTGTTAATTCTTATAAATAAAAATGGTAATGCAAAGTTAACTGTACTTAAAAGTAAGCAATAAAATTAAATAAGGAATTTTATATACTCAAAATAAATAAAATAGTAAATGTTAGTTCAATACAATAAGTTAGTTGAAAATCCCACCCAATAAGGCGTGGATGTACGTTGGAAGGAAATGGTATGAAAAATGAATACCATACCAGTTATCGCTTACAACTGGTAAGCTTTTACCCGCAACTCCGTTTGCGTGGTAGACTGATAATAGATGGCGCTTTTCAATGTCATCCTGTTCCGCAGAATCAACAGCATTTCTATATGTTGTTCCGGTGTATAAGGAATAATTGTGCCAAATTTCGTCGATATTAGTTCAGCAGTTTCATCATGAAAGAGTTACAAACAAACATCCATACTTACAAACTTTCGCCTTTATAATATTAATAGTATTAGTAGGACTACTGAAGTTTACTATGTTTCGAAGTTTGTTCCCAAATGTTATATAATCATGTTTTAATACTTATAATAAACGTTACTCCCATAAATTGATATCTATTCAAAGGACGAGATCTCATCAAAGGAAACTCATTTTTACTTTTATCTTTTACCAAGAATTTTCATAACAGCCTTGCGCGAATCATTAGCGAGCTTCTAAAATTATATTTTACGTAACAGTTATATTTTTAAACACAAAAATGCTTTTGACTTTGTTGAATTAATTATTATATTACTATAAATTAACTCGTTTTATATCATCCAATTGCCTATCAACATAAGATCTAGTAAGGTAATGTTAAGTTATGTTCATGTATGGGGTGCCAAAGTGGTCGGCCTCCTCGTGGCGCACCCTGGGCAAGCTTAGTCTTGGCGAACGGACCACTGTGGAGTGGCCAATCCAGTTGTCCCTCTGATTAGCAGAGGGCAATCTGGACGGGCCGGGGACTCCGGGGGGGTTGGGGTGGAGTCCCAAGCCCGGAAGCCCAGCAATGGGAACGGGAACCTTCGGGTTGCGAGGAAGAAAACCTCTATAAAAAATTACCCGGTGGGGGCGGAAACGCCCACCATGGCGTAGGGGTCCCTACTTAGAGCGCGGTCTCTCCCTGTCGACCGTGAAATAGCAAACACGGTGGGCAGGGAGCGACCGCGGGCAGCGATGGCCTCCTTCTGCTCTGCGGAGGGGAGTGGAGGGAGGCGGTGGAGCGGTTCCAGGAACTTTGTTCTGGATCCAATCTACTGCTGGCGAGTCCTGGTGATAGCGACTTCCCTAAGCCCATCGTCTGCCGCCCTGTCTGGGACCTTCGGATGTTCCGAACGGGGTTATATCGGACGTCTGGCTTATAGGTCCCCGAGGCGGTCGGTGCATCTGGTGCTCCCGATGCACCGGTTAGCGGAGGGGGGCTTCTCTTTCGAGACACCCGGAGGTGTTTATTCTCTGGGATCAGAGCTGTCGGCGGGATGGGGGCAATATGTACAATGATACCCTGTCCTCGCCATCGGCAGCGTGCTGGAGCACACAGGTCGTTTTAGTCGGTGCGAGTCCGACATAACCGCCACCTGTCCCCGTCGGGCGGCGGTACCCATAAGGGGTTTTTTCCTGTATAAAAAAAAAAAAAAAATGTTCATGTATGCCCAAGAATTTGCTTCTTATAAATAAATAGTATATTCTTATAAATAAATATAATATAGTTCTCATAAAACTTTAAAACTACGAAACAGATTGTGATGCAGTTTTTTTAATAGATAGAGTGATTTCAGAGGAAGGTTTGTACGTATAACAACATTCAATACGGAGTAGAGAAATACTGTAATTTTTGAGGTTTCTGTAAATAATTACATTTTTTTCCGCTTACATTGCAAACGCAGGCTAAACCCTACGAGATTTATCAAAATGATGTACTAAGTATTTTTACACCTTGAAAAGTTCTACAGAAAAGTCCGCAATGGTATATGTCTATCTCTTATGGATAACCCACAATAGCATTTTTTGTCATTTACTTTTTACGAAAAATAATGCCTTATGTTCAAAGCAATTTTTATACAATACAGCATTAATGCTTATCAAATTAATTACCTTAAATAAATTGTTGATTTAATATAGATCAATATGGCCATTTACCACATGTAATTTAACTGAACATTTTCGGAGATATTGCAGATTTAAAATGCCGTGAAGACGCCGCGCTTCACCCTATAGCACTTCGAATCTTTTAAGAGTTGGTTCAAAGACATTCTGTTATTAATTGTAAAAATAAAATACATAGGTAAAATGTAAAAGTAAATAAGTAAAAATGTACTATATGAGTTTAGATATTCCAAAGATAGCAGGAAATCGTCTTGGTATAGGGAGAGGAAATTGTTTTTCTCCAAATTTAACGCTTGTGGGCCACGGGCAGTAATGAATAAATCAAAACTACTGGATCGATTTTAATCATTTTTTTACACTGACTGACATGGGATATATATTTTATACCCGTGCGAAGCAGGGGCAGGCCGCTAGTTGTAAAATAAAGCTTAAAAATCTGTCCGTGTGTAATCGATACTCTCAAAAACTACTGAACGGATTTTACTAAAAGATAACGCAATTCCGGAAGGTTGAGATTAAACAGTACATTACGGTTTTATGTAAATTGTACTAAATAGGTCGCGCGGTGGTAGAAAAATTCGTCTGTTACATCAAAAGTACATCATCTCTAAGGAGTTACACTAGAGTTGACGAATGATAGAGGAGAATGGAAGAAGGAGACATATTGTGCCGACCCAACTTAGAGTGGGATAATGGTAAGAGAATGATGATGATGATGATGAATTACATCACCTCTAAATGTTACTTGGAAATGATTTATTCAATGTATGACAAATTAAAATATAAGAAATTCCTCAAGACACCACACGTACGATCCCTCCACAGCTTGATAAACATAGCCTTAATTACGGTTCTCCTAAATTGTTTATTCGGTGATTTGTTTTGTTTCAAATTTCAATTACATTTACAAACATAGCGGCAATTAGGAATCTTAACTAGATTATTCCCACACCTAATTGGCAACTGGCGGTTTTCCATCAGTTGGCAAACTTAAAGCCGCATTAATCATACCATCCGAACCGGTTACGACGTGAAATAACGACCCGAGCGAGTTAATGGTACTTTTATCATGACGACAATCAATAAGGGCGTCCCTTGGCTCAATAAAAATGATTAATACTGCACAGGAAATGTCCACTCCCGTGTGATAGATGCTCGGATGCGTTGAGATGTTTACCCATAGTTTCAGAACGGTGTGATTTAGATCGGCCACACATGAGATATTACTGGCCCGTTTGCGCAGTGGATAGTGACCCTGCTTTCAGTTCTGCGAGTCGCGGGTTCGATTCCCGCCGAGGGCCAACATTTTTTATAAAAAGAATTTGTTGGCTCTTCGAGCCTGGGTGTATATTTGCTATAAATGAATATATTCACCAGTTGTCTGTCTACCATAACACAAGTATTAAAATTACTTACTTTGGGAACGGGCGATCGTGTATAAGTGTCCCATATATTTCTTTATTATTATTATTTATAAGATATTACTGGACCGTTTGAGATTTGACTGGCCCGTTGGCGTAGTGGGTAGTGACCCTGCCTTCAGCTCCACGGGTAACGGGTTCGATTCCCGCCCAGGGCCAACATTTTCTATAATCGAATTTGTTGGTCTTCGAGTCTGGGTGTATATTTGTATTTAAGTATGTATGTAAAAAATATATAAGTATATATTCACCAGTTGTCTGTCTACCATAACACCTAGTATTAAATAATTTATAGAATTAGGCGTTACTTTGCGGAGATCCATAATACAAAAGTAATAATAAAATTATTTTGCTATAATCCGCGAAGAAGTAAAATAGAAAATATATATAATGCTAAATCGCAAAGCTTTGCGATTTTGGTCGTGGAGTCTATCTCCTGATGATGCTTCGGTTGCGGGGCGAAACGATTGTTGAGTTTGTGATAGTGAACGTATATAGTGCTTGTGTATTGTGGTGGCGGTGGTGGAGGTTTGTGCATGTGTTTTTACGAATCCTGCATGTATCAGTTATGATAACCGATTGTCCACTTACATTTAGCATTATATATATTTTCTATTTTACTTCTTCGCGGACTATAGCTAAATAATTTTATTATTACTTTTAATTTATTTTATTAGTACCTAGTATTAAGTTACTTACTTTGTGGACAACCGTGTGTGTAAGTGTCCCACAGATTTATTTATTTATTTTAAATAAACAATAGTCACAAACAGATATAATATTTTCATGTTTTTAACAAAGTTCTCGAATGATCGTTCATAATATAAACAGGCCAATTCCATTTGATGGATCAACATCGCTAACAAATATGAGTGAAATAAAAATGCACGAAAGTAATAAGCGATACTGTTGTATTCGGGAACATAACTTCGAAATCCTCATCGAGATCCTCTATGATTGATGCCAATTTGCACTTCGGAAAACATTGTAAATTATTTCGTAAACGAAATGTTTCTCTGTAGCTGAATTTAATTAAAATTGTGTCATTTTATTGCTTTTCATTTTGAAGTGTGTATTTTTTTGGCCGTGAGGTGTCCAGCTGAGTAGAATAGACCACGCTCATTTCTTACCGAGGTGTCGAAAAAGGTGACTAACATAAGTTGATCTACCGTGTGGTATCCGGCTGAGTAGAATATACCACTCTCATTTCTTAGCGAGGTGTCGTACAAGGCGAATAAGATAAATTGATCCATGTTGCCTATATTACTGACCTAATTATTTGTAACATGTTCTAACATATAATAACGTACTATATGTACTGTATGTTTATTAATATACTAACATATATTTATTTTCTTCCTTTTTTGGGTCTTAGGGGTGTCTTAGGGGTAGAGGCGTCTTAGCCTTCACAGTAGCAAAGACGACCTGGGATCTTTAACGAGCTGTGTAATTTAAGGGCAAATACTTCAGTGAAAATTCATATACATGTACTAACCTTAATAAGGATATAAGCAGAACGCAGATAAATTATAAGAACTAAAAAATACTTATTTATATAAATTCGATGCGAAAAATATGAACAATCTAGAAAATGATTGACTAAAAGGAGAAACCGAACCAGTGTATTTGATATACTGGATCAGTTTCTGCTTATTAACATTACTACAATACATAACAATAATTTATAATCTAAATATATATATATATATTATATATATTTATCACACGCTTTTCGGTGAAGGAAAACATCGTGAGGAAACCTGCATATCTCTAAAGGATTCTGAAGATATTTTTGTAACCTACCAATCCGCATTGGAGCAGCGTGGTAGGTCTTAGCTCCAAACCTTCTCTCCAAAAACGGAGAGAAGAGGATTATTCTCAACAGTGGGATAGTAACAGGCCGCTACTTACTTACTTAAATATATAACAATTACAATACAATTACAAATAAAATCCAATATAGTGTCGCTACATGCTGTGCTAACGTTTTATTGAAACAATCCCACTCTAAGATATATTTCTTTTAATTATAAGAGATTCTCTTTGGCTAATATTTCATACCCTTTTAAGAATCATTTATCATTTATGAAATCCCAATTATGGTTCCTAGTCATGTCCCACCGTCACTAGTTGTCATCGTATATCAAATAATAGACGTTAATTACAATTTCTTTTTTAACTAGCATCTGTCGGCGACATTGTCTGCGTAGACTAAATTAATTATTCCAAAATAAAAACGACCCTAGGATCTCCGCAATGGAACGCCTAATTTTATAAATTAGATCAAACAGAAACAAATATTGTTTTTCTCGTGTTTATTTGCAATCTTTTCCGATGCAAGGGCGAAAAGGCATCGTTAAACAAGATATAATAACAGTTTGTTATGTGATGTTTAAGTAACAGCCTGTTACTATCCCACTGCTGGGCATAGGCCTCCACTCTCCATTTTTAGAGAGAAGGATTGGAGCTAAGACCTACCACGCTGCTCCAATGCGGGTTGGTAGGTTACACATATCCCTAGGATTCTCTAGAGATATGTAGGTTTCCTCACGATGTTTTCCTTCACCGAAAAGCGTGTGATAAATTGCAATTATCAATTAGACACATAAGTTTTAATAGAAAAACTCATTGGTGTCTGCCCGGGTTTGAACCCATGATCGTCTCTAGAGATTCACACGGTCGCACCGCTAGGCCAATGTGATGTTTAATACATCTTAATTAATATGAGGTCTTCAAAGAAACCTCAACATTTATTTTTACCTTCGGAATTTTTAATGGAAAGCATTAGCAACCATTAAGAAAAACAATTACTATAATACGTCTTACTACCGATAATCCTCCTGCCCTAATCTCACTCTAAGTGGGGTCGGCACAACATGTTAGAAACATGTTGTCACATGATTTGGCTACGTATTTCACAACCGGTCGCCTGCCTGACATCAACTTACCTATGACACCTTAATATAAGAAATTAAAAAGAACTTAAGGTAAGAAATGAGGGTGGTATTATTTTATTCAGCCGGATACCACACGGCGTACGTCTTATCACCGATCATAATATGCTTTTCCATCAAACCTTATAGTCATAACTTTTAACACCTGAAACTGATTTTGCAGAAACAAAAGAAAAACTTTAAATCGAAGTTGATTTCCGGAATCGCATCAAAACTTAAACAGAAGCGTGCCACAATGCAAGTTTGGGAAATAAAATAAAGTCGGAAGCGACAAACAGTATAAAACCGAAGGAAAACCTCTGGATCTCAGTAGAGACACCCAACTTACTACTCAGAAAGATTGAGTAACTTCATCACGTTTCCGTTCCTTATACCAGAACTTATTTTTTTATATAAGTAATAGTTTTACAATATCTGAAAAGGTGTGAATTTATGCTGCCTTTATCATTAGCCAATTTATTCTACTTCACTTATTTTTAATTATTAAATGAGTTTATCTTGTATGTATATATAAAAATAATTTGTGAATCTCGGAAATGGCTCCCACGATTTTCCTTAAATTCAGCATGTAGGGGTTTTTGAGAGGAGAAAATCGATTATAATAATCGATAATTATCGTAATATTTTTTATTGCCATTCTCTTTATATTTTTTATTACTACTCCTCTGTTATTCATTTTAGCTTAATTTTATATAGCCTATAGCCTTCTTCGATAAATGGACTATCACTCGAAGATTTTTTTAAATTGGTCAAGTAGTTCTTGAGATTAGCGTGGTCAAACAATCAAACTCGTCAGCTTTACATATTAGGATAGATATTATGTATTTGTATAGGTATTCTAAGTACCTAGATGACTCAATATATCAGAGTCATAGAAGGCAAAATGATAACGAAATTATTATATACATCGATCAGTTATGTAGTTAGCGAATGGGGTAACTGTTGCTTGTCACAACTTTATTTTTACCCAGCCTTTATCGATCAAATACACTTTTTATGACTAGTTTATGCACATATGGTTGTTAAAAAAGGAAATTCTAACATCATCATCCTCCTGCCGTTATCCCACTCTAAGTGGGGTCGGCACAACATGTTAGAAACATGTTTTCATATGATTTGGCTACGTATTTTACGACCGGCCGCCTGCCTGACGTCAACATACCTTAGTCGTATTTTACGACTCCTCGATAAGAAAGAGGGTGGTCTATTTTACTCAACCGGATACCACACGGTGGCTCAACTTACCTTAGTCGCCTTTTACGACACCTCGGTAAGAAATGAGGGTGGTCTATTCTACTCAGCCGGATACCACACGGCGGTTCGACTTACGTTAGTCGCCTTTTACGACGCCTCGGTAAGAAATGAGGGTGGTACTATTCTATTCAGCCGGATACCACACGGCGTAAAAAAAAAAAAGGAAATTCTAACATTATACAAAATATAATAATAGTATTGTTACCATGTAAAATATGTTATAAGCATTCGAATGCTTTTGAAGAATAAAAAAATAGTATTTATATTACAGTTACTTACTTTTATAATCTTTAAATAACTAAATAACTATCTGCATGGCTTTTTTAATATTTTGGTTTGAATTCCTCAAACACAAGTCAAGTACCATCATCATATAAAAATGTACCGTAATATTGATACAGGTCTAAAATATCGTCGAAAGTATCACTTAAGGTAAAAGCGAGAGAAATCCCTAGATCTCCGTAAAAACACGCAACTTACTACTCAGAAGGGTTTAGTAACTTTGTCACGTTTCAGATGCTCATTTTAAAGTGAAAGTTTTATGATTCCTGAGGCACGATGAACCTGTTGGGTTTTGCAATATCAATGTGGTTTATATAACCTTAAGATTTATATATTATTAGTTGTGACAGCGTCTTCGCCCGCATGGAAATCAGAGTGTCACAATTTTTTTTCTCGAATTCAAATTTTGAACACAAAAGTAGTTACCAAAGAGTTAATTATGTTTATTATTAGTATAAATTTGAATAAATTATTGAATAAATTTCATTGCTTACTTAGCGTACGCAAAGAAAACTTTAAATTTTGCCGTTTTCGCTATAATTTTCATTACTGCTCCTCTCATATTCATCTTAGCGTTCGTCGATAAATAGACTATCTTACACTCAAAAATTCACAAATCGGTCCAGTAGTTCCTGAGATTAGCGCGTTCAAACTAACTCTTCAGCTTTATATATTACTATTCATTTATTAAACCGGTTATTGCTTTAGCAGTACAAATACGAATCACTTTAAAAGACCTTTTAATAAAAGTTCATGACCTACTGTTAACTGTTGAGGAGTTCCCTCGTCTGGAGCCATCCCTGGTCACAACATCAGGTCGTGCCTATCACAAACATGCATTGTCATCGGGAATGGTCCAGCATGTATAATTTCAGCTCAAACGGACACATGGAAGTGGGTCACATTTAACTTGCAACATTCCACTTTCACATACCTACATACAAGGCAAGTTAAAAGAAACCTTTTTTTTAGTCAAAGTACAAAAAAAATTATCTGTCTTCTGGCTCGTTTTTCGCACAAAGAATCAGCTTAGCGATTCAGCGCGGTAACGCTGCCAGCATTCTTGGGACCATTCCACGTGGGCATGATTTGTATAGTCCTAGCATGTAAGTAGTTTAAGATAGATATAACTTGTACATTTTTGTTGTAAATAAAAGCTTTTAAAAAATAAAAATAAGCTGTAACACATAAAAATTATAAATTTGTAATCCTGTACAACGTATACGAGATGTAGTTTTGTAAAATTTAATTCTCACGAGCTTACAAAGCAAAACTCTTAAACTCATATGCAATTTCATAATTTTAAGGCTTTAAATTCCTCTTTAATTATTACATTTAATTCATTATTTATACGAAATTACAAATTTTTAACTTAATCCAATAAGTAAAAAGTTTTCACCCGATACACTTTGCAGCCGGATATAAAATTAATATGGAAACTTTTAACTGGGTTGAATTTTTAATCTTTTTGTTTAAAGTAAATTGTTTCAAACTTCGTTCAACTACTTGGCCTAATTACCTTAAAATTATTTATCACAACTTTTCCTAAAATTTTGTTAGGGGGCGCAATAGATATTTAAGGTTATGATATAAACAAACATCTCTTAAAGTTGAAATACAATTATTATCAAGTTAAGGCATACGTTATTTAGTTACCCACTCGTTCATCACACATTTTATTCCTTCAATAAAAAACCTATTTAGTGAACCTTGTGAAATCATAAAATCATATTCGGTATTAATTTTAAGTATATCACTGAAGTAAGTCATATATTTTGATAGAATTTTTGGAACATGTAAAAAATTAGTGCGAACTTGCTGTCCGGCTATGTGTTGCTCAGTCTGGTTTCGAATTCGCCTCAAAACAGAACGATATTAAAAAAAACAGTTAAATGAACAGCAGTTTAAAAAAATGATGCAGCGCCATATCATTCGCTGGGTCATTCTAAAGATTGTCTGAAACGTCCATTAAAGTCGGTTCAGCCGTTTTGTAGTCTATAAAATAAATACATTCATTATATTTATTGAAATTATATTTGTTTATTCGATAGACGGAAAGTCACGAATCGAAATAATCTTAAATGCAGTTTTCATTTGTGCTTTCCTTACAATAATTTATAGTTGATTATATAGCTGATTATATATTAATTGTTATTTAAATCTTGATTAAATGTTTCCGTACATTAAAATAATTTTTTCTTCCAATAAAGTACCTTAATTATTACATAATTAACAACTAGGTCTTTAATATGGAAAATCTACCTTTCACGTTTAAAAGTAATCACATGACTGAAACTTTAATAAAGTAGTCTTCATAAAATTCATAATTAAAATTAAGAGCGTATTTCAGCTTTTATATAACACCTGAAAGGACTTTAAACGAATTAACCTTCAAAGGTAAAAGGGACTTTATAAGCCGACACGTCGTCGTCACCCATTTTTCTCTACTGACGCCTCCGTCTTTTTAATTTATCGTGTTGGATGTGTGATCTTTAATGTGCCTACTTGAAATATCAACAAAAAGTCCAGTTTAAGATAAAGAATAATTTAAATTAAAAAAAATATTTAATTTATCTACTCTAATACTATAATACAAATTCAAATTCAAAATATTCTTTATTCAAATAAACTTGTAAACAAGTGCTTTTGAATCGTCAACTCTACTGCTGGTTCGGAAAGCTGTTCCTACCGAGAAGAGCCAGCAAGAAACTCGGCGGTTGCTCTTTTAAAAATATAATTCTTAATACTATTTACATTATGTCGTTACTGTCTTGTACAGGTTCAAAGAGAGCTATATCCACACATTCTTATCTTCTAAATAATCTTCAAGAGTATAGTAGGCTTTCTGTATCAGCCTATTTTTAACAGTGTTTTTAAACTGCTGTAATGGCAAAGCTGAAATTGATTGCGGAATTTTATTATAGAATCTTATACCAAAACCCACAAACGAAATACGTACTTTTGCAAGGCGCAAAGCTTATGTCGGTTCCTGCTTTGTCTATTGTATACATCACCTATCGTTTTATAATTCTTTATATTTTTATGTACATAAATTAAATTGCTTAAAATATACTGTGAAGCAAATGTAAGAATACCTGTTTCCTTAAACTTCTCTCGCAGGGAATCACGCGATCTTAAATTATAAATGCCACATATAGCTCTTTTTTGTAAAACAAAATTTTTTTCACTATCCGCGCATGTACCCCATAGCAATATTCCATAAGACATAATGCTATGGAAGTAGGCAAAATAAACAAGTTTTGCTGTGTCGACGTCTGTGATAGATTATAATACTGAAACCAAAATTCTTATGACAAACATTACGTACAGGCCAAAACTAAAAGTTAAAAAGTTTTATTACGATACAGCTTTTGTATGGACACCTGTATCTTAACATAACTTTTAAATCATAACGATACACCTATACAACCTTCCAGCTGGACCAAGGAGGTTGAACCTCTACCTTAAAAAAAGAGTTTTCAATGAAGGTTCATAATTATCTTTTCAATAATTAAACAAAGTTAGGTTTTTATAAATATTGTTTTGCGTATTATAGTATGAGAGTAGATAAAGTAGTGTATGACTTGGACACTGTACATAACTTGGTCTTATAACTCGTGTGTGTTTTAAAAAAACGAGCCGCAGGCGATTTTTTTTATAGTATCACACGAGTGTTACCCTGATTATGCAACAGTATCATAAACTACTATTATAGAACTACATTTTATTTTGCGGAGGCTATAATAATGAAAATATTATTTTGATACAATTCACGATACTATAATGTATCTAAAATTTAATCGTGGATTATAGCAAAATAATATTTATATTTATTTTGAAAAAAAAAACGCTCTAATCTGAATCAAAAACTAGGGCTTATATTATCGTGATTTCAGCCCTAGCCCTAACCTTACCAGCATCTTTTAGGTATCTCATCTCATAAAGATAAAATCAAATAAAAAATTTCAACCGATGGATATCTACTGCTAAGAGTACAAATATATCTTATATAGGAAACAGTTTCTGAAAAATTAAGTATATAATTAATGTTAATGTAAAAAAGGCTGAAAAAAAATTACATTGTTTACATATTTATAATTTGTAGCATACAGTTGTATACAGTTAAAAAATTTGATGAATTACATTTTTGTTCTTAGAATTTCTTACAAACATTGAGTTCGTATCTTTTTTTTTTTTTTATACAGGAAAAAACCCCTTATGGGTACCGCCGCCCGACGGGGACAGGCGACGGTTATGTCGGACTCGCACCGACTAAAATAACCTGTGTGCTCCACTACGCTGCTGGTGGCGGGGATAGGGTACCCATGAAGACACTGCCCCCCATCCCCGCCAGCAGCAACTCTGTAGCCCAGAGTGCGCCACCTCTGGGTCGGGGCCTCTCTCAAAGTGGCCCCTCTCTCCGCTGCATGATGCATCGGGAGCACCAGATGCATCGAACGCCTCGGGGACCTAACTCCAGCGAGCATCCGATAAACCCCGTTCGGATCGCTCGGAGGTCCCCGTTAGGGCGGCATGCGACGGACTTCGGCAAGTCGCCTGCGCCCCGCTCGCCTGCGGCGGATTGGATCCAAGGACTCGACTTCCCGGATCCGCCCCGCCGCCTCCTTCCGCGAGATAACGTCCTCGCAGAAGAAGGCCATCGCTGCCCACGATCGCTCCCTGTCCACCATGGCGCGAACCACAGTGGGCAGTGAGAGATCGTGCCCCACCTGTGCCACAAGTTCCGCCCGCTGAACCGCCCAAGCTAGACAGTCTGCGAGCGTATCTACCTCTATCAATACCTAGCTTTTTAGTTTAGTTTAGTCGAAATCCCTCTTAATAATGTCTAATATCTTCTACCCTATGTTCCATCTACTTAGATTTCAGAACTAAATTAATAAAAGAGTCTATGTGACTCTCTAAAGTCTAATCCATCGAAACAATAAAAAAATCACACAAAGTAGTCCCTCCTGTAACAATTATGTTTGTTAAAAATGACCACCAATGAACACATACTTAAATACCATTTATAGTTTAATATATATACTTTGTTTAGTTATATATATTTAGACATTTTTTACTTATAAATATATCCTGCAAGCTAGTCAATTCTTTTATTCTGATATTCCAATACGTTTGAGCATTTATAAATAAATAAACATACATCCCGTTTTGCATCTTCCCTATCCGCTTGATTCCTGTTAATAAAAAATATGATTCGATAGCGGAGTTAAATTTCCTCGGCCCTCAGGGATATCTTTTTTTGTTATTGCTTTGTATTTACTTATCGGATTGTTACGAAAACATGAATTTTGCAAAATTACGGGAAGTTGAGTTATACAAGGCTTTTTAAATTTAATTCTACTGACGCTGGAACGGTCTGAGTTTTATTATTGTTAATTTCACGTTACACTTCTTTCATAAATATAAAAAAAAACATTAACAAAGATTAATTTATATTTTTGTATAGTAAGTCATTCACATGTTAATATCCCATAACAAAAATTTAAGTTTTACCAAAAAAAAAAATTAATAATTTCGGGAAAAAATTGAAACGATTAATAATGTTTTTTTTAGAATTGTTTTTATTTTATTTTACATTTAACCTGAAATACCTTCTAGTACACTTCCATTCATCCGTCTGACTTCTTAATTTATACTATATACTAATATATAAAGCTGAAGAGTTTGTTTATTTGTTTGATTGTTTGAACGCGCTAATCTCAGGAAATACTAGACCGATTGGAAAAAATTCTCTAAGTGTAAGATAGTCCATTCATCGAGGAAGGCTATATATAGGGTATATATCATTAACCATGCTAATATGAATAGGAGAGGAGCAGCAATAAAAAATATTACGCAAACGGCAAATTATAAGGCTTTCCTTGAAACGGTGAAAGTTATTAAAAAATTATGTATTACAAAATTGTTCCCCTCTAAAGGTTTCAAATTAAAGTCCACGACAGCATATGTCTAGCTTTTAAGGTTAACTCACTTTAACCATTTTTATGATTATCAAAACACTATATTATGGTTTTAATCTTTCCATGCTATTAAATAATAAAATTGATAACTGCCCTATGTTCGTGAGAAATTATTGGGACATCGTAATATAATATTATTTGGCATATGTAGAATTTAGTGGCTGTAATGGCGCATTTAACGGATATTACCCGAGATGTTAAGGTAATTAGCCAAATTATTGTTCAATAGAGCGGCCTAATTTTGGTGATCTCACTGGTAATTGAATTATTTGCTATCCACAAGTCCATGAATTATCGAAGTGAATCTATTGCTTATGGTATTAGAAGTGTGGCCGAGAAACTCTTCTTACGAAATGCTAAGTATCAATTAAGTAAAAACAAGAATTTGTAGCGCGCTTTGGTTCGGTGGTATAATACTAATAAGCATACTAATCTGACAGTCTGCCCTCAACGCAGGCCCCTACATTAAAGGTTCATATATGGTAGGGGTACATTACAGGATACAACATTTCTCCCCATATAATTTTCTGTCGCGCTTTAGTTACGCGGAAAATCCCCGCTTGGGCTCACCTACCATTAGTAGTAGTAGAGTATAGTATATATTTAGTTAATAATGTGTTCAAAAAAGATTGAAAAAAAGCAACGAATTACAAACAACTCGGACATAAATTTTTCATGTTGTCTTTAATATTAATTATTTTAGCTACCAAGTATTATCTTATTTCGCAAAAAATCAATCGACGTAACTTTGGATTACATTAAGCCATCTTAATTAGGTGTTATCTCTTGAAAATCTTTTAACCTCGAAATCAAGGTTGCTAGATTAATTAAATTTCTTATAATCGGACACAACCTTTATTTAAGATAATATAATAATAACATTTTTATAATACTTTCATAGATCTTAGATTTTTTTAAAGGTGAATTTATATGTTTTTATGAATACTATTTAATAATTGTATTATTAAATTATTAATTATTAGTATTATTATATATATGCATAAACAAGTTTTATATGTACAGCAGTTGAAAAAGCTACCAGTGAGAGCGCATGATCGCTGCCATGGGTTTCCAGGTTCAAATCTGTGTGTCTGCCACACAATTTATTTATAAAAAACTTAAGTATTTCGTTGGTATTTGTATTTTCTTATAAGTGAATGATGAAATGAAATTTATGAAGTGAATGAAGATGAGATGAAATATTTGAACCAATCCTTGTATCCAAGAATAGAATACTTTGCCAGGCAATATAATAGTACTTAGAATAGAATAGTAATAATTACTTTACCTTATTACATATATTTATAGTATGGCTATATAAGATACAAGTAAATATATTTTTTATTTATCATGATAGTTTTTATTGCAACGTTTAGTATCTAGCTGAGTAGAATATACCACAATCATATCTTACCGAAGTGTCGTAAAAGGCAACTAAGATAAGTTGCCGCTCCGTGTGGTATCAGGTTGAGTAGACTAGACCACTCTCTTTCTTACCGAGGTGTCGTAAAATACGACTATGTTAAGTTAACGTCAGGCAGGCGGCCGGTCATAAAATACGTGGACAAATCATATGACAATATATTTATGACATGTTCTGCCGACCCCACTTAGAGTGGGATGAGGCCAGTAGGATGATGAGGAAGATTTTGGTAGTTTTTATTATATCCCAAAATCAGACAGCCCCTCATACTATTTACGAAGATATATACTCGTATGCATATTTCAATTTTCTCCAAAAATATGTACGGCGAAAGGAATTTTTCCAAAAATTTTATGTGACCCTTATATTGGAAAGATTTTTATGAATCACAGCATACAGCCGTAAGGGCGATGCGGTCCAATAAATCCGTTAGATTGATCGCACGGTTTCATTCGCCACAAATTTATTCGACCGAGTGCGTCGCCGCACACAATATATGAGCAAGCCAGTGTGTCGATGTTGAGAAAATCTAAATCAATTTACAACTTGTTGGAGGTATAGAGTAGGATCTGATAACAAGGTATGAAAGAGATAGATAGATATAGATAAGGTATACAGTAATAGAGGTGAGCGTGATAGACATAATTAATTAGAATATAAGAAGAATGGCACAATAAAAATTTATTATCACTTAAATAGCCGACAAAATGAACTAGCTATACACAACAATATAGGTAGTTTTATTCGCTGATATGCACGTTTCATATTGATCACGTTCTTCTTCTTTTTCGTCAACTGATAGGCGTCCACATCTGGATATAGGTCTCTTTATGGGATCTCCACACCACAAGATGTTATGTTATAAACATGTTGGCACATGATTTGACTACGTATTTTACGACCGGCCACCTACCTGACGTCAACTTACCTTAGTCGCCTTTTACGAGACCTCGGTAAGAAATGAGGGTATTCTACTCAGCCGGATACCACGCGGTAAATCGTCGTTTAGGCAACGTATGAAGGCTACTGTCTTTTATTACAACTATATATTAACTAAATAACAGTAACCAACAAAAACTAGACAATATTTTTATTACAAACATCTAAAATTCCTTAGACTCAGGTAAAAGCTTCGAGCAATTTTCATCTAGGCGAAAAACGTAGAGCGTTGTTCAAACAATTTATTTATAATCTGAATATTCTTTGAGATTGAAATTCTTGGAAGCTATTTATATCACATCATAGCTTACTTGTTTTATGTACAGAAAATTTGAAATAATTTCAATATAGATATTTTTTTTTCCTATTATAAAGTACATCACAATGGAGGTATTTTTTTGTAGTCACAATTTAGCCGTAAGGCTAATAAGCAACTTAATTTGAACCTAAACTTATAAATTAACTTATACTTAAGAACAGGTCCAATAACTTATCTTAGTTTTTCTTACTATAGGAAACAGAAGCTACACTTAATTTCAATACTACACACCACGAGAACAACGTTGCGCTGGTAAAATCTAGTTTAATATAAAATATCTGGGTGACCGAGCTTCGCTCGGTAATTTTGTTACAACAAAAAAACAACTTAAAAAATAAAAAAAAACAATTATTTAATTGGGGATCGATCCTTGGCATTCACATTTCTCGAGGCTGCACGTTACCCGAATAATCTACGCCGACTTGAGAGTTGATGGCGAAAATTCAATTCAATATAAATGTTAGTGTTTTTTAATGCCCAAAAATAGGGATAAAACAATAATTTTTTCATAATACCTGGCTAGGTTGATTTTTCTCCCCCAAAACCTCCTATTTCCTGATTAAACCTGAATTTCAGGAAAATCGTTGGAGCCGTTTCCGAGATTCGGAAAATATATATATATATATACAAGATTAACTCATTTAAATATTAAAGATTTAATATTCGATAATCGCAGTTTTATCAAAATCATTTTTAAAAGAGCAATTGTACATAAAATTGACAAAAATTATACTATGTTTTGTGTTGATGAGATTACCTCTTGAATAACTTTTTTTAATAAAACTTCCAATTTTTTTTTTAATAGCTGTTTTCTCTCCGAGTAACAATTAATGAATGTAGCAAGCATGGTAGAACACGTTGGGTAATAAAAACTTAAGTAACTTTGCCGAGACTTTCAGAGAGATTTTGATTTTACTGTATACTGTGCTGTATTGACAACTATTGTTATATCTTTTGACCGCTGAGTGGTATCCAGCTGAATAGAATAGACCACCTTCATTTCTTACCGATGTGTCGTCAAAGACGAATAATGTAAGTTGACCCGCTGTGTGGTATCCAGCTAAACAAAAAGACCACCCTCATTTCTTACCGAGGTGTCATAAAAGGTGAGGAAGGTTAGTTGACGTTAGACAGGCGGCCGGTTGAAAAATAATTAGACAAAACAAGTAACAACATGTTAAAAACTTGTTGTGCCGACCCAACTCAGAGTGGGTTAACGGTAGGCGAATATGCGGCGAATATCCTTTGATTTTATTTTAATTATTATTGAAACCATTCTTATAGTTTTGGCAATAATTAAACTGTTCATATTGAAGATATTTTAAAAAGCCAAAATATCTACTGCATGAGCGATAAATTTTATCTTTTAAATATATTACTTGAAACAATATTGAAGTAACAGTCCAAACATAAAATACGCGGCCTTTATTACCTACCCTCATATATTTGGATCCGACCCGTTTTATCCTGGATGTAATGAAATCGGCAGATTAATAACGATACGAAGAACGCATTTATGTATTTGTATCAAATATTTTTCTTTTATGTACTACTTACTTGTAATTATGAGTTCTTTTGATGACAGAATAGTAAAATTATAAGGTTTTTTTCTGAATAGACCACCCTTATTTCTTATCGAAGTGTCATAAAAAGCGACTAAGGTAAGTTGACTCACCGTGAGGTATCCGATTGAGTAGAATGTTTTCTATTCAATCGGATACCTTATGGTATCTCGGTATTTTTTTAAAACATATAATAAATGCATTAAAAAAAGAACAAGCGCCGGATGTCATGTGGGAATCAATCCCAGGTTTAGAACTTTTTTGGTTCGCGCAACAGTTCAAATTATGAGTTGCTATCTATTCCTATTTTCGTAGTTTTTTTAGTGCCCAAAAACAGGGATAAAACGAGTTTTTCAAATAAAACCTAGGTAAATCTATTTTTCTCCTTAAAACCCCTACATGATGAATTTCAGGACAATCGTTGGACCCGTTTCCGAGATTCAGAAAATATATTTACATATACATACAAGAACTCATTTAAATATTAAAGAAAAGAAAATAAAACACCTTATAAATTGACATATGTAAAAGGAATAACGACTGAATAGCTCTTCAGCGTCTTAAATGCGCATATCTGCGTTTTTTCTCAACAAATTTGAATTAATATATCACTCAATAATCGAGCCATCAATACATGCGTTGTTAATTAGGTGCTCTAGAGTGTGACGTACTGGATCATTAGAATTGTAAATTACTAACTGTATGTAGTCTGTACTGCTGATAATATATTCGTATTTCATCCTTGACAGGACTTAAGTAACAATTTGTTAATATGTTGCTGAAACAAAGAAGCCTCCGATCAGTTTGCTTATGTATAAGACAGAGAAGCGAGTTAGACATTTTGAATGATGGAAGAGTTAAATGGTTTAAATTTAGGTAGAAAATTTATAGAAAATATTGAAACTGTTGTTGTGGTTTTAAGGCATTTTCTTGTTAAAATATTCCATATATATTCCAGTTGTTTTTTTTGACTCATCAATTACAGATTACAAAAGTTATTTTGCTGAAATCCGCGATAAAGAAAAAAAAATACTATGCTAAACTATATGAGACTATCCATTTGTATATCTGATATATGCAGGATTCGTGAAAACGCTTGCACTAGAAAACTCCACCACCGCCACCACAAAGCACAAGCACTACACACATTCACCATAACAAACACAATAAACGTTTCGCCACGATAAAAAAACAATGCTGAATTGCAGAATTATGATTTATTTTGAATAATTTATAGAATTAGGCGTTACTTTGCGGAGATCCATAATACAAAAGTAATAATAAAATTATTTTGCTATAATCCGCGAATCTTTATTTTATTTGCGAACAAGTTCACTTGTTCGCAAATAAAATAAAGGGTGGGGTTGAACCGATTAGTATATAACTAAACTTATTTGGGTATTACTTCGCTTTGCGATTTTGGTCGTGGAGTCTATCTCCTGACGATGCTTCGGTTGCGGGGCGAAACGATTGTTGAGTTTGTGATAGTGAACGTATATAGTGCTTGTGTATTGTGGTGGCGGTGGTGGAGGTTTGTGCATGTGTTTTAACGAATCCTGCATGTATCAGGTACAATAACCGATTGTCCACTTACATTTAGCATTATATATATTTTCTATTTTATTTCTTCGCGGATTATAGCAAAATAATTTTATTATTACTTTTGATTTATTTTGAATTATTTAATTGAATTATTTTACCTTAATCCGCGTTTGTTAAGGAAATCTGTATAATCGTTACCGTTCTTATACCTTATACTTGCAGGATTAGTTACCACAGGTATTAAAAGACACCACCAATAGCACACTAGACAAACACTACACAGACTCACTACGACAATCTAGTTTCGCTCCGTAACTGACGCATTGTCAGGAGATAGGCTCCACGTCAAAATCGAAAAACGACGCATCATCCAGGCAAGCAGTATTATATAAAATTAGTTCAATCCCCACCATTGATTTTACCTCCAAACACTTGTAGTAAACTGGAGTCAAACGTTAACTTGTTGTTTAATTAGACGTCCATGGTAAGAATTCAGAATTAGAATCCTGAATCGCAAAATTGCAGATTAAACAGGGTGTCGTGATTGTGAGGTTTCATTACCCGTAGTCTTTTCTTTACCAATGCAACTATTAAGGTAAAGGTAGGTACATAAATAATAGTAGATTATGATACTGTTGCATAATATTACGTGTCACATCATACGAGTGTTATAAGACCAAGTTATGTACAGTGTCATGCACTACTTTATCTACTCTCATACTATAATACGTAAAACAATATTAATAAAAACCAGACTTTGTTTAAAAATTGAAAAGATTTTTCAAATGTCAAATGTTAGCGCCAAGGCGCAAACATCGATTGCGTGTTGCGTCGCCGCGGACTCGTTCATTGAAACCTTTTTTTTTAAGGTAGAGGTTCAACCACCTTGGTCCAGCTGGAGGTTGTATAGGTGTATCGTTATGATTAAAAAGTTACATTATGATACAGGTGTCCATACAAGACCTGTATCGTAATAAAACTTATAATCTTATAATCTTATAACTTATAATCTTTGTTTTATAGTATCAGAGTAGATAAAAGTATTAAAACTATGCAAATGAAATCGCGGGAACAGTTTGTTTGGCAATAAACCTGATTTCAAATTACAACAAATGCAGCTGATGTGTAGCATTCCAATGATTTTATAATAAATTACCCAATTAATTCACAATAAAGCGTTTAATCAAATGTTAATTGGATAATTTATGGGCAACAACAAAATTATCTAAACACCGCGGTGTGGTATCCGGCTGAATAGAATAGACTACCTTCTTTCGTACCGAGGTGTCGTGAAATGCGACTAAGGTAAATTGGCTCGGCGTGTGGTATCTGGCTGAGCAGAATAGACCACCCTCTTTCTTAGGGAGCTGTCGCAAAAGGCGAAAAAGTTAAGGTACGTCAGGCAGGTGGCCGGTAGTAAAATACTTAGCCAAATCATGTGACAACATGTTTATAAGATGCAGCGCCGACCCAACTTAGGGCGGGATAAGGACAGGAGAATGATGATTATATCAAAATATTTTTTACTATTACATTTGTGCTATAAAATAAGAGATTTTAAAGCAGTGTTTGTTTATATTAAAGCATAAATGTATGAAGCATAACGTCGGATAACCTTTAATTCTTTAACAATAAAAATATACATCAATAAAATTTATTTTTGATTACTTAGAGTATCTATTACCTGAAATGCGTTATAAGTACCAAAAAATGGCACGTCTCAACTTGTTTGGGGGTGTATTATTAATGGATGCGCACCATGTGCTGAATGTGTTAGGTAATTAACGTTATAAATATTCTGTTGATTAATTTTAAAATGTTAAATGATACGTGATGATATATGTAGATTACTTTATTATCTATTATTGTGATAATGATTGATCAAATTTCGTTTAGTATAATACTAACTTTTACCCGCGACCCGCGTGAACTGTTGTAGCATGATAGGTTGATAATAGCGCTTTTTATTATCATCTTATTCCTGTTGAATTAACAGGATTTCTATAGCCTATATGTTATTCCGGTGTATAAGGAATAATTTTGCATCGATCGAAAATTCATCGATTTTGGCTCAGCAGATACGCCTTAAAAGAGTAAAAAACATACATCCATACTCATAAACTTTTGCATTTATAATATTAGTAGGATCTTCAAATGTCTGGTGTAATATCTTGCAGTTCAGACTATATTGAAGCCTCAATATAAATTAAATCTAAAATTTATTTAATTCAAGTAGTGTTTTCACAATAACAATGAAGCTGAACTGTGTTGAATTGTCAACTCTACTTTTGGTTCGTAAAATTTGCTCTGTGATAAGTCTGGAAGAAAAACTGCGTGGTTTCTTTTAGTTATATTTCGTATGGTAGGTCAGAGTTAATTTGATCTTCCCATCATTTATTAATTTATGTCATATGTATTATGTTATAAGTTCTGTCTTTTTATAAGGTTAAGTTTTTTGTTTTGTAAACTCACTAGTCTTAAACAAATCTTCAAGAAGTCCGTCTTAGGTAGTACGGTACTGTAGCATTGACGCCCAACAATTATGATGTTTTAAATGTGAATGTATCGGTGCATGAGATAGTAGAAGTGACCCTTGTATACGTCAAACTATACTGGAACGAGGTTAATAGAAAGTAATTTATATATAAAGAAATTGATGGAAATGCTTAATGCCCGCTGTGTGGTATCCGGCTGAATAGAATAAATAGCACCACCCTCATTTGTTACCGAGGTGTCGTAAAAGGCGACTAAGGTAAGTCGACCCGCCTTGTGGTATCCGGCTGAGTAGAACAGACCATCCGCATTTCTTACCGAGGTGTCGTAAGAGGCGACTAAGGTAAGTCGACCCGCCGTGTGGTATCCGACTGAGTAGAATAGACCATCCTCATTTCTTACCGAGGTGTAGTAAAATATGACTAAAGTAAGTTCACGTCAGGCAGGCAGCCGGTCGTAAAATACGTAGCCAAATCATATGACAACATGTTTGTAACATGTTGTGCCGACCCCACTTAGAATGGGATAAGGGCAGAAGGATGATGATGCTCAATGCGGCCAAAGTGGAAATAGAAGAGCTAGAAAGTGAGTCCAATTTTGATGTTAGGATAAGAAAAAGAAGATTTCTGAAGACGGCGTTATTATACATTACAAATATATTTACACCATATTAGAGATAAACATGAATATTATAACACAGGATTAACTTAAACCATATGCCATTCCCTCAGTCTGTAATCTCACAATAAATTAGTAGTAATTATCGCGTAACAGGCGTGTCCTAATGTTAAATGGATGTCCTAAAGCGTAACGTGCATCAATAATTACTATCTATGTGTGTGTAATAGATTGCATAATAATTATACGCTTTGAATTCGTATTACCATATTCGATAGTATATTAACTAAAATAATAATATTATGTTCGTATAAATCAATGTTTTCGTGGGGCAAACGCTCGAAGGGGGGGGCAATTTGATTTGTTCAAGGGGGGGGCGTGCGAAAGGGATAAACTCGAGTTTAACCCTTTCGCTCCGGTCATGTAATGTAATAAATGCAATGCTAGATGTTGATGCCAAATATAACGCCAATTCTAAATATAATTTTAACTTAACCTATTATTTAAATTACTAAGTGTACATTTTTTAAATATTAAAAGTATTACACTAGCAATTGCCATCGGCTCCGCCCGCGTGGATAGATTAAAACCATTATATAGTATTTTGATAATCATAAGAAATGGTTAAAGTGGGTTAACCTTAAAAGCTGGACATATGCTGTCGCGGACTTTTATTTAGAACTTTTAGGGGAACAATTTTCTAATACATTGTTTTTAAATAACTTTCACCATTTACTTGGTACATTTACGTGGCATGTAAGGAAAGCTATAAATTCTGCCGTTTTCGTTTACATTTTTTATTGCTGCCCCTCTCCTCATTCTATTCATTTTAGCGTGATATAGCCTATAGCGTGATTTTGCAAATCGGCTGAATAGTTCCTGAGATTAGCGCGTTCAAACAAACAAACGAATTTTTCAGCGTTATATATTAGTATAGATGGTAGGATGGAGCATAAATAAAGTGGCCCCTCCCTCCGCTGATCGATGCATCGGAAGCACCAGATGCATGGACCGCCTCGGGGACCTAACTCCAGTCAGTCCTAACTTAGTCGCGTTTTACGATAATTTGCTATTAAAGCACCTTTAAATTACTCTTAAGATTTTCTCTAAAGTTCAAGTATTAAATTTCAAACCATTTGAAAATACAATATCTGGAAGCATAGATATACATTCAAAAAGATTTCGCTGAGTACGAAATTAAACTTGTAAACTTGGAGATACTAAAATAAATGAATGGTCGTTGAGTGAATATAAAGTTACCAAGTCGCGACCTTCCGCAGTAATATAATCGTAACGCGAATACTCAACTTCATTTAAACTGTAATATCATGGAATACCGGGTTAATTACTTTCAACTGTGGACGTTGACCTTATTTTAGTAACGCCCAATGTACCCTTAATGTCATCTGCTACATACCAGTGTAAATATTCATTCAACAGTAGAATAACTTTTAGTGAAATATGCTTTTAATTTTAATTCCTGTTCCTTTCTTAAAGCTGTAATAGTCCGATGATGAGACCGTGCGACTCATTCGAATGGGTCAAAGATTCAAGCCTTGCATGCACAATGAGTGTTTCGTTTCAACTTAGACTAATAATCAAATCAAACCAAAGTAATCTATATTCAAAAAAGCTCAAGCACTTTTGAATCTTCAAGGATACCAATACCGTCACTTACATTGAAATAGGGTAAATAAATAAAAAGTGAAATACCGTAATATTGGTATGTATGCAAGCAAACAAAAGCCTAAGCCAAAACGGATATTTTAATTCCCAGTGAGTCAGGTGGCGGCCGAATCCCTTACCTCTTGTAAAAACAAATCTGACCTCCCCATATTAATATGAACTGCATGAAAAAAAAAAGGGCAACAAAACTCTGTCACACTTTCAGTTCTATATTGTAAACCAATGAAAAATATATTTTCAATTCATTCTCAACGAGAATATCGTTCCATCTGCATAAAAAGTTACATGTTGTGTGTTTATAAAGTTACATAGAACATGTGACTTTATTCATTCGATGGGGCGATATATTGTTACAACGATTTTTAGTGACTGTAGAAAAAAGCTGGTATGCCTTGTAGTTTTGAGGAGAAATTAAGTATAAAAAGCGTGCTGTGTTACAAATATATGCTGCTTCAAATAATTAGGTCATTAATATTGACAACATTTTTCCCCTTAAGGTGACTTTTGTGCGTGTTTTGTCTCTCTTGATTTTTCCGAGCCAACGAATGCGCGGTTGCATCAACTGACTTTTTATTCACTTGTACCCTTTATGCTTTTCAGTAGGGTGTCACTGAGCCAATCTCTTGTCGAGATTCAAGCGATTATTAGATGCTGATATCTAGGTCGTGTTTAGCTAACATGTTCAGTGCTCGCCTAATGCGTGATCTTGCGATACCAAAGTAAATTGCGCAGTGTCGCAAATTTTGCGTGCGTTACAATATTTTTTGTGTTTATTCTTTTTCTTCTTCTTCTTCTATCTCAACCAATGGACGTCCACAGCTGAACATAGTTCTCCTTAAGGGATCGCCACAATCTACGATTTTGTGCCGCTTGGGACCAGCGGCTCCCCGCAACCTTTTTGAGGTCGTCAGTCCACCTCGTTGGGGTCTACCAACGCTGCGATTTCCAGTGCGAGGTCGACATTCCAGCACCATACCTAATGCCCATCGCTTCGTACTACGTGACCCGCCCATTGCCACTTCAGATTCGCGATACAATGAGCTATTTCGCTAACTCTGGTTCTTCTACGGATCTCCTCATTCCTGATTTGATCGCGTAGAGATACATACACTAAGCATAGCTCGCTCCATCGCCCGCTGAGTGACTCTGAGCTTTCTTATGAGGCCCATAGTCAGCTACCACGTTTCTGATCCGTTAATCATCACTAGCAACTGTGTTTATTATTTGCATTACACATAGTGGTCGGATAACCACGATCTTGCTTATTACATCATAAGCAAGGTCTAAGCAACATATGTTTTTATTATTTTCTTTTTAATAACTATTTCCATACAACTCGAAAGAGTTCATTTGCTTCATCCTACCGATTAACAAATACACAAAAACTAGATGTTAACAATTTTTTTTATTAAAAAGGGGTTTTAATTAACCGGGCATCGGTTTTTTGTGGCATCGTTGCAAGTAACATTTTTCATACAAAACTTCTATTGTGAGCTTCCACCGTATTACGCACTGTTAAAATATTGACAAGCTACGGTACGATACTTAATTAAATTAAACAACTATGTGTTAGAATAGATAAAAATATTTTTTCGCATGCATACTGAAAAGTGATATGTAATAAATTATTTACTTTATATAAAAATTACAATTGAAGTAAGTTTAATTTAAATATAGACATACCAAAATTGTAGAAATTTAAAATAATTTATAGAATTAGGCTTTGGAGGGTAAATAATGCAAAAGTAATGAAAATATTATTTCTCTTTAATCCGCGATAAAAGTAAATATATGTTATGCTAAATGTAGATGTACATATATATTCTTTCATAGCGGATTATAGCAAAATAATATTTTCTTTACTTCAGAGTATTTAACACAAAAATTAGTAATACAAAATACGATAAAACTTTGGTGTCTTAAACTAATTTTATGTTTAGTAAAATGCGAATTTTTGAGCGTAATTAGGTTTGGCGAATGTTTGAAATATTTTTTTACTCAGAATTAAACTAAAAAAGAACGATTAGACTGTCACTCCACTGAAATTTCTCTTAGTGAAATAAATATCCAGATTTTATTTCTTTCCCTCATTGGAAAGGCAGGAAATTTGTAAAACGTCTTTTATGTAACTATTCTTTTATTGACGCCATCCAAAAAGAGGCATCCTGATTTACACATAAGAAATAAATATATGAGACAGTTACGCTGGATTGGAGCTAAGACCTACCACGCTGCCCCAATGCGGATATTAGGTTACACATATCCCTTCTTCTTCTTTAGAAGAATTCTTTAGAGATATGCAGGTTTTGTCACGATATCTTCCTTCGCCAAAAAGTGTGTGATAAATTGCAATTCTCAAGGTTTGATCCCATGATCGTCTCTAGAGAATTGCATGGTCTCACCGTAATAAACAAGCTGATATTTTGATAATATCATGTGATTTCAGTTGAACAGCTAACCATATCTTAACTCAGTTCTTATATAAAGTTCGATTATTGTTGGCTACAGAGGAAGTTTCGTGTTTGTAGCTAAGCTTCGTATTTGCTGGATCTTATCCGGTTTAAAACGAGTTAGCCGGTCTTAAAATAATCTAGCAGAACAAGTTAAATCCTTTTATACCTGCACTTGGAAACTAATACTACTTCTAGATAATATTGGACTAGTATCATTTTATGTTTCCTGTTATATGAGTTTCCTGTGTTCTGTTTGATACATAAAAGTAGCTGGTAAGGTTGACAATATAAAAATTGTAACACAAATAATTTTAAATATTTTCATGATGATAATTCAAATACAAAGTACCCGGTTGACTGAGCCTTGCTCGGTTATTTTATACAAAATAAAAAAAACTTTAAAAAATACTGGGTAGGTGGGGCTCGATCCTAGGTATTTACATTTCTCGAAAGTAGCTTATTCGGCGAATGGGCGGTTGACTTGACAAATACAAAATTAAATTGTCAATAAAAAAATTTTATGGTCAAAAACGTTTTTTTTTAAATAAAACCCTCTACATGCTGAATTTCAGGAAAATAGCTGTTTCCGAGATTCTCAATATATATGTATACCTACATACAAGATTAACTCATTTAAATATTAAAGATATGATTTAACTGTATTGATAAATAATAAATAGATAATATACTTATATTTCAGTCTCTAAATTTTTATTCATACAGCAAATATCAAGTATCTAAATATCATCAAAACCCATTAATCTATACTAATATATAAAGCTGAAGAGTTTGTTTTTTTGTTCGTATGAATACGCTAATCTAAAGAACTATTGGACCAATTTGAAAAATTCTTTGAGTGTAAGATAGTCCATTTATCGAGGAAAGCTATAGACCAACATGATTAGGCGAGGAGCAGCAATAAAAAAATTTGCAAAAGCAGAAAAAATTATTCCTTGCGTGTGCTAAGTATACGGTGAAAGTTATTCAAAAATCTATTATAATTATAAATAACTCAGATAACTACTTTTATGCTCAAAATTATTGAACTAATATTTTATTAATATTGTAATACTTTCACAGAAATTTATAAATATGTTTATAGATAGATTTAAAATAATAATAATAATAAATAGTACATATTATTATTCATTTGACCTCTAAGAATAAATAAGTTGAAAACTTTGTTATAGCCTGTTCTGTTTTAGCCTAACGTGTAAACTTCACAAATAAATCTAGCCCGAAACTCTCATTTGTGGTGTACCCTTATTAAATACAACTTAAGTTATTGTTTCTTCGTAACCAAGTTTCATATTTATGGCTAAGCTTCGGATTTGCGTGAACTAACTGGTTTGAGCGTGTAAGCCAGTTCTTGAAGTAAACAAAAGAGAAAACAACCCGGATAAACGACATAACGACATAAATAAATAAATAACCAATACATATTTTCTTAAATGATATGTTCCAAACACCTTAAATTGAAAAAATTATATATTTATTATGTGAGGAATACGGTGAAGAAAAACATCATGAGGAAACCTGCGTATCTCTAGAGAATTTTGGAGATATGTGTAAACTACCAATCCTCATTGGAGCAGCGTGGTAGGTCTTAGGTCCAACCCTTCTCTCCAAAAACGGAGAGAGGAGGCCTATGCCCTGCAGTGGGATAATTACAGGCCGTTACTTATATTTATTATTAATATTTTATATTTATTTCACAGTATACTGCCGTGTGGTATCCGGCAGAATAGAATAGTACCACCCTCTTTTTTTACCGAGGTGTCGTACAAGGCGACTAAGGTAAATCGACCCACCGTGTGGTATCCGGCTGAGTAAAATAGACCACCCTCTTTCTTACCGAGGTCTCGTAAAAGGCAACTAAAGAAATTTGACGTCAGGCATACGGCTAGTCGTAAAATAACTAGCCAAAACATGTTACAACAAAACATGTGCCGATCACACTTAGAGTGGATTAAGGGCAGGAGTAGATCGACTTTTCTCCCCCAAAACCCCCGAAAATCGTGGAGCCATTTCCGAGATTCCGAAAATATATATATACATACAAGATTAACTCATTTAAATATTAAAGATATAATGTCGCATCATAACTACCGTATGTAAAAGATATTCATACATAATTAAACAAACATAATAAACATTTAGTATATTGAAAATTTCAAATGATTTAAAACTTTATGAATATGCTGGAAAAGTTTAAGAGGATTTGTTACTTGTTTTATTTGCGTGCTGAAACTACTATGCTTTGTTTTACTGAATTCTATATGAATTCTAAAACGAGTCGTAACTTGCAAAGTGTACTTAAACATAATTAAAGCAACGTTACGCTTCCGGAAAGACCTATATTTTTAACTGTTTTCGTAATCAACATCTTTTTCTTCTAAATTTTATAAAATTTCTAATCTGTAAAAATCTAAAAAAATAAAAATAATTAAGTTTTGATCGATCACCCTCATTTCTTACCGAGGTGTCGTAAAATGTGATTAAGGTAAATTGACCCGATTGTGCATCCGGCTGAGTAAAATAGACCACCCTCAATTCTTACCGAGGTCTCGTAAAAGGCAACTAAGGAAATTTGACGTCAGGCATACGGCTGGTCGTAAAAAAACTAGCCAAAACATGTTAAAGCAAAACATGTGCCGATCACACTTAGAGTGGGATAATTTCAGGAGAATGATAATGGGTTTCAATAATTAAATGGTAATTAAGCAATTTTTTTTATTAGTTTAGGCTTTTAGGAAGCTTATTACTTGAAGCCCTGATTTGGTGGCAACGCTCGCCGGAGCACAGAGTTGCTGAGAGTGGGTTACCCTCTCCTAGAAACCAGCATGATGAAATAAGAGGAACTATTATTATGTTAAAAAGAGCAACCGCCGAGTTTCTTGCTCGCTCTTCTCGGTAGGAACAGCTTTCCAAACCAGCAGTAGAATTGACGATTAAAAAGTACTTGTTTTCAAGCTTATTGAGAAAAATTTGAATTTGAACTTGAATCAATAGATATATACTATTCTGTTCCTAATATACGGTCATATTGGGTATAGAATAGCGGCGTTCAAATTGCACTGACCCCTTTTGGTGGGTGATGTAATTATGCGTCGATATTGGTGGCACGAAAGCCATTAGCCATAATTTCGGACATATAGCATTATGTATACTTTTTATTACATTATTTAGCCTAACGTGTTACAATTTTTCATTCATTTATATCGATTTGTTTGATCGTCATATAAAGTCCTGTAATGGGGTATAGCAGCTGATATTTAAAAAGATTTGTACGAAACAAAATTTAGTACTAGTATGTCCAGCCCGCTATGCCGTCCTTTCTATTTTAGAAAACCCTTTTCTATATATCAAGAAGAAGTGTACCAGTGGGACAGTAACAGGCTGTTACTTTACGAACGATATTATAACATATTTAGACGAAATACTCTATTAGTAATGGCGCAAAACGAAAAAATACAAGTACCAGTACCATAGTATACGACCTTTCAACTTAAAATTGTCATATCTTTTTTATTTGCTGAATGATTGAAATAAAACAGACCCTATATGTTAAGTGAGGCTTTCTACTACATATTAGTAGAAACAGAGTCCAAATTGGATCAGCGGTTTTTGAGATTAGCGGGAACAAACGCACAGAGATTTGACATCTCAACTTTTTTATTATATTGTATGATGATGATGATGATGATATACATAGAAGATAGAATAGATAGAACATAGACCAGTTTTCCGTATCATTGCGTATCAGTTAGATCGTAAAAAATTGGAAAGCCTTATCTTATTCAACTAGATTTATAGATCTTATAGAACTAGATTAGAGCCACAAATGAAATTTGCTAGTTTCCCACGATGCATATTATCAGGTCATAATTTTTCTAACCATGCAGTTTTTTTCGAATAGACTGTATGCTAACACCCTAACGGCTTTTACAGTGTCACTGGGTTGGACTGGCGTTCGCAGTAGCATCGCCAAAGTTGCGAAATACGGAGAGAAGAGCGCAGAAGTTCTACTAGCGTCGGGGAACGTCGTTCTAAGGGTGCCTCCTATGAGGCCGGACCACGGCTTAAAGCATCCAGTTTCCTCCCCATGATTTATATAACAGAAAAAAGAGATATGTTCTTAAGATAACTTTGAATTTCTTGTGAGCACTACTTGCTCTCGTCGTCAATTTAGCTTTGCCTTTATGGGGATATTGAGTGTTGAATAAAACTTGAAATCGAAAAGTCCTTGAGAAACATTTGGATATATGAAGCCCGTTAAAAATATGTGTACATTTATTCAAACAAATTACGCTCTACATATACGTGTGGTATCCGGCTGAATAGAATAGTACCACCCTCATTTCTTACCGAGGTGTCGTAAAAGGCGACTAAGATAAATTGACCCACCGTGTGGTATCCGGCTGAGTAGAATAGACCAACCTCTTTTCTTACCGAGGTGTCGTAAAAGGCGACTAAGGCAAGTTGACCCACCGTGTTGTATCCTGTTTAGTAGAATAGACCACCCTCTTTCTTACCGAGGTGTCGTAAAATACGGCTAAGGTAAGTTGACGTCAGGCAGGCGGCCGGCCGTAAAAACGCAGCCAAAATTTAACAACATGTTTATAACATGTTGAGTACCCCACTTAGAGTGGGATATGGGCAGGAGGATGAATTTACGCTCTACATATGCAATTAAAGTAAATACGTACGCAATATTAAGCCTTAAATTTCACATTTATCACGAAAAAGACATTATCCTTAACAGCTTCGATCCTAAACGAAACTTTAATTAACAGTTTCTGAGACACATTTATCTCGTAAGATAGCGGAATGGGCTCAAAACGATGTAACCCGTTCTAACTTGGAATTAAACACGCTGGGAACACGTGCAGAACGAACGAAACTTAACGAAAGTACATCTGGTAATTCATTGTCACGTGCAAACATGTTAATGAGTTAGTATGAGGTAGTAAAATGTGATATATGAAATTATAGATAAATATAACGAGATTGACCAATTATAGATTGTAGACTTTAAAATTTCGTGATTCATACTAATTATTGTATTTAATTTAATTATACGGTCACATTGCAATGAAATATACCCTGTTCTTTCCAATAATACATCTTTTAACAATCCGATTATTCGAATGCGTCGCTATTACAAAGATTTTGTTAGTAACAATTCTTCTCTGGACGTATTTGATAACAATTATAATAAGTTTAAAGCACACTTAAAATAGTTTCTGTTTAATGTATATTTTTTATTTTAAAAAGTAATTTTTACATTATTTAGCTTTATATAGTTTCAATATTTTGACCTGATCCGCTAAGTTTTTAGTGAATCATGATGTGTACACATAATTTGGATTACTGTCTAGTCTTAAGTTTATATATATTTATATTTTTATCTTGTACTTCTCAGACAGGACTCTGTTTTGTGTATCCCTTTAAATAAATAAATAGGGTTTGCAAAGGTTTTCGGCAAAGGTTGCATGACCACAGTGGACAGAACTCTGCCGAAAACTACAAAATCGAAACGAAGTGCTCAATAATTATCTAACTATATTTCTACGACAAGCAATAGTAGAAAATATTAAGTTAATATTCCAAAAAGATTATTGTTTTTCTATGACATTCTGTGTCACCGTGCGTTTCTTTGAAGGGGTCATAGATTCAAACCCCGGGTAGGTCAATGAGTTTTTATGTGTCTAATTGGTATTTATAAAATACATCATCGTAAGGCCTGAAAGAACTGAAAGAAACTTGCAAATCTCTAGAAAATTCTGGGGATATGTTTAACCTATCAAAACGCATTGGAGCAGCATGGTGTAGAGATATCATCATAATTAAGATTTTATTAAATAAAAATTAATTAATAAATAATAAAGCTGTGGTAGCCCAGCGGTAAGACCGTGCAACTCTTTCGAGAAGGTCACGGGTTCAAACCCGGGCAGACACATTTGTGTCTTCCCGGAAACAGAAACAGTTTTAACAGAAAAACTCATTGGAGTTTATCTGTTAAAACTTATATGTCTAATTGATAAATGCAATTTATCAAACGCTTTTCGGTGAAGGAAAACATAGTAAGGAAACCTGCAAATCTCAAGAGAATTCTGGAGATATGTGTAACCTACCAATCCGCATTGGAGCTGCGTGGTAAATCTTAGTTCCAACCCTTCTCTCCAAAACCGGTGAGACGAGGTCTTTACCCAACAGTGATATGGTAACAGGCTAACTTTACTATTTTAATATTAAGGGTATTATATTTGTAACAACGTATTTCTATACAAAAATAACAATTATATATAACAATAGCTGGAAAATTATCTATTCATAACAAAACACCATAGTAAATGTTACAAAGTTCATTTCCCAAACAAGTGGTTTGCGTGGTCTTTGATAAAACGAGTGGTCACGAACTGCTTATCACGCAATGTTTAGTGGCCGACGTGTAATAAATAGCTTGCAGAATTTAATTTTAATTCCGAGCAAATCTACTTCTTAATGTTAATGACATAAAGGTGATTGTACTGAGAATAGAAAATTTATTTTTCCCCTGACGTGTCAGAAATGTCGTATTACTCAAATTGATTTATGCCCACGTATAGAGCTAGCGTGTGTTTTGTTATGTCAGATTTGTGTCACGTTATGTGTTTTTAGGCGTCAGAGTGAAGTGGGTGTTCATTAATGTGTTATTCCAACGTAAAGTGCTGCTTTAAAAACATTTTGCCTTTATTTCTTTGCAGCGGTGGGATCATCATTCTCCTGCCCTTATTCTTGCCTGCCACTGCGCCAACGGGCCTTTGACTGGCCCGTTGGCGCAGTGGGTAGTGACCCTGCCTTCAGCTCCGCGGGTCGCGGGTTCGATTCCCGCCGAGGGCCAACATTTTCTATAAATGAATTTGTTGGTGTTTGAGTCTGGGTGTATATTTGTATTAAAGTATGTATTTAAAATTTATAAGTTTATATTCACCAGTTGTCTGTCTATCATAACACAAGTATTAAGTTACTAACTTTGGGGACGGACGACCGTGTGTGTAAGTGTCCCATATATATATATTTATATTATTTATATATTCCACTCTAAGTGGGTTCGGCACAGCATGTTATAAACATGCTGTCACATAATTTGGCTACGTATTCTACAACTGGCCGCATGCCTGATTTTAACTTACCGTCGTTTTTGGTGGTCGTTTTTGTCGACGACTCGGTAAGAAATGAGGTTGGTCTATTCTACTTAACCGGATACCACACGGTGAGTCGCCTTACCTTAGTCGCCTTTTGCGACACTTCGGTAAGAAATGAGGGTGGTACTATTCTATTCATCCGGATACCACACGGTGAGTCAACTTACCTTAGTCATTTTTACGACACCAAGGTAAGAAATAAGGGTGAAGGGTGACCGGTAACGTTTAATACTAGATATAGATCTATGCTAAGTATTTTCACACAACACGATCTTGTGCAGCTAGGATCCAGTGTTTCAAGGTAACAATTCTACTTGATAGGGATCTGGCATCGCAACTTTGTTCAACACCTTATGACCTCAGTCACCTTTGACCCTTCAGTATTTTCATGCCACGTCCTTTGCCTCTTCAGTGTCAGTCAGTATATGTGTATTCAGTCAGTAAATTTGTTCTTTCTTGCGTATCTTCTCGTTTCCAATTCAAGCACACAAAGATTATCATAACCAACGTTATTTATACGAATCTTAACTGTCTTATTAGGTCTTGTTGTAAACGCAGCCACAACAGAACATTTTATTCTGTTATGAAATTCAAATTATTGACAACTACCTGGTAACAGACGATCATAAACGGACTGACTTGCTACCTTTACCACACTTACGACTAAAGCTGAGAAAAAGATACAACCATTGCATCATTACCAGCGCCCAAACATCTTCACAAGATCTAAGAAGAAACAGGTCTAAATTTTGAATCCATAAGCCATCTCTCCCCGTTTCATATGACCGCAAAAACCATGGTACCAACACAATAATAATTTAACCTACAAATGCATGAATCTCCGGGTCTTACTGAGAAACTTGCCTTTAGGATATTATGTGTATTTCTTTGGAGACTTATGTTTTTGTCCTACTGACCAACATCGTTTGATGAACAATGATGTATAATACTATAATCGCCGTGTGGTATCTGGCTGAATAGAATAGTACCACCCTCATTTCTTACCGAGGTGTCGTAAAAGGCGACTAAGGTAAGTCAACCCACCGTGTGGTATCCGGCTGAGTAGAATAGAACACCCTCATTTCTTACCGAGGTGTCGTAAAAGGCGACTAAGGTAAGTTGACCCACCGTGTGGTATACGGTTTAGTAAAATAGACTAAAATAAGGAGGGTTCCTTATCGAGGTGTCGTACATTACGAGTATGGTAAGTTGACGTCAGGCAGGCGGCCGGTCGTAAAAACGCAGCCAAATCATGTTACAGCATGTTTATAACATGTTCTGCCGACCCCACTTAGAGTGGGATAAGGGCAGGAGGTATACATATACTATTTACTAATACTATGGATAGATGAACCGTGATGAACTACCGTGGAGGAAAAGCCTCGTCTCTACTTTAAAGAGAAGGATCCGGAAATGGAATACTTTAAACAATTTTTTTAAATTAAAAATGTATATAAAATGCGCTGAGTTGGACCACGCAAACCCATGGATAATACTCCACTGTGAAACCATCATGGAATTGAAGATCAATATATTTTTCTTATCTAAAAATAGATTATGAGGTCTGAAAGTATATCTTTTGGGAATATTCAATGCAATCGTCATTAAGTTACCACAGACTCTTTTACTAATGAAAAGTTGTTGGCAAAATTTTCTTACACGTTCAGCTAAATTAATTGTAAATCTAACACCTTTGGATTCGCTCAAATGGAAATTAAACGAGCCCCAAAATTTATTATTAAAGCGGGAAGCCAAGTTTCTGCACGGTTGGTTTGTCCCTTTGAAGTAACGAGCCAAAATCTCCGTAACTTACTACGTGTGGTAAACGTTCATGTGTTTGGCTTATGTTTGTTTTATTTTTGTACTGCTGTTTTGGGAAACTCGAGAATGGGGTAACTCGAGCATTTAAGATTTTTTGCATTTATATACAACTAGCTTTTACCCGCGAAACTTCGTTCGCGTGGACTGTAGTCTTGAAATTAGGAGTGGCTTCTGTCACCATCCAAACCTTCAAATATCTCAATCACAAAAATTAGATCGATCCGGGATGAATCAGAGGGATTTATTGTTTGATCAAGAGCTTAATATAATAATTTTAGTAAATAACCCGTACCTACATGAAATATATTTTAAAATAGCGCAGTAAAAGGAGTACAAAAACTTTATATACATGAAAAATTCATAATGTTTTCTGGAATTAAATATATCTATAAATATTATAAGCTTTGGAAAGGTGTTAGAAATTTATTTAATAATAACATTTATACGTAACGAATCAACTGTCAAATTGTTTTTTTTTAAGTTACCTGTACGTATGGCGCTGGATTCCAAAGTTTTTAGTATAAATACGAAAAATTAAATTTTAATTATGTTTTTGTTAACATAATATTTTTAAATAGGTATAGGAAAATATATTAAACTTGACTTTATTAACTGTAATGACTTTTCAAATATTAAAAATGGTGTTTAGAAATAAAATATTTTTTCATTAGCAGTATGGCTTAATTTCTATGGGATTAAATTAAATAAAACTTACTTCCCAATACATGTCAATTAAAAGTCATTTATTTCGTACTTGCCATAGACTACTAACTAAAGACCGTTTAAGAATGCGTTTTCTTGAAACGTCTGTTTTTTTGACAACAAAAATTATATATGATTAAATTTTACTTGAACTTAAATGATTATAGCTTATTGTTATATTTTCACCACAAATCCTATCTTATTATACATGTACATAACCTCAATCTATAATAAATAAATATAAAATAAAATAATAATTGATACTAAGATAACAAATATTTTTCTATTTAACAACACTGAAATTATTACTCTGGGCCAAAAGATGTTACATACATCATTCTGGAAATATTTTTCACCGGTTTATGAAATAAACAAAAACCGAAATATTTAAAAAAATAATAATAATAACTTTTTTTAAGATTTTTATACTTTACCCCGGTATACAAACATTTTTTAAACATTAATTTTGCCAAATTTCATCTATATTGGTTCAGCAAATTGACCATGAAAACGTTACATACTGACTTTCGCATTTATAATATTATTAGTTTATTTATTTTACTAAATAACCCCTATTACTTATATTCATTGTTATTACAATGTTAAATTTTCTAAGTTAAATTGGCCGAGTAAACGAATAAAATAAAATAAAATATAAATACTCTTTAAAGATAACTCTTTTGACGTAACCCGAAAAACTTGGAATCTAAATACTTCGTAAATACAGATTTGACTTGATTTTGACACATCGTAAATAAAAATTAGTTCCATAGGTTTATTATAGATGGCGTTTTGAATGTCATCGTATTTAATTGCTCCTGAATTTAATTCCTGTTGAATTAACAGGATTTATATAGCCTATATGTTACCCCGGTATATAAAGAATATTTATGCCAAATTTCATCGATATTGGTTCAGCGGATTGGCCGTGAAAACGGAACCGACAGACAGACAGACAGACAGACTTTCCCATTTATAATATTTGTAAGGATATGAATGGATTACACGAAAAGTTAATTTATCTTGAAGCATTAGATCGTCAGCAAGGATTTTATTTCTAAAGATGACTTTCATATATATTTGTCTAGTCGCAATAAAATTATAAATGATCTCAAATCAAAAAAAGTTAAAAGTTAAAAAGCATTACCCATCCAGTTACATCTCTGTCAACGTGATATAAATAATGTTAATTTAAAAAAAATCTTTTAACAAAATTTCATGTCCCTACTGTTCCCTCAATCCCCATTGAGGAGCTCCCTTTTCTAGAGTCACTCCTGGCAGTAACATCAGGTCATGCTTATCAAAAACATATATTTGGAGCAATATGTAAAATTGCAGCTCAATCGGACACCGGGAAGTGGCTCAAATTCAACTTGCACGATTCCACCTTCACATATATACATGGCAAGTTAAAAAATAGCTTTTTCTTCGCGGATTATAGCAAAATAATTTTATTATTACTTTTGTAAAAAATACCTTTAAAAAAATATCGATTTCTTCAAAAGCACGTAAATTATCGAAAGCGTATTACTCTTAAAGCATCTCTACATGATCGAATGATAAAAAGCAAGATGCATAACAAAATGGAACAAAAATGGAATAACAAAATACCAATGACCACTCATTGTGTCGCGATGATGTTGTAGAAGAACTGATGACGTTACTTTGTACTGTAATACACAGCGTTAGTAGACCTCATATTATACAGTCTTTCTTATAAAAATCCATTAAATCTTGGTAGTGCTAAATCGTTTGGTGTAGAAACACCTTTATGAACCATACGTGAAATAGAGGATATGCAACACCTAAAAAGTAGAGATTAAGTCCAATTAGCAAATAAGCAGAGGTGATTAATTTATTCCACGAAGTCTAATAGAATAAAATCAGATTGTAGTAACAAAGTACAAGCTGACGATTGTATATTGATTGTTGTACGATATATGACCAGTAATAAGTATCTTTTCAGTACTTTGAACAGCAAAAATATTAACAATAAATTACTTTCTCTTGGCCTATCTTCGGCTAATGAAATATGATATTTTATTGTCCGTCCTCTTGATCAAATGTATCCCATAATACTTCCAACAGAGCCTATAAATGTCAGAAGCGTAACACAAGCCCAGTAAAATAATAAGCTCAGTGGGATGTCTTTCAAAGAAAATATTTGCGACAACGTCATCTTTACGCTTTATTCGGCACCTGTTTTTATATCTCTTTTCTATTAATGTTCAAGGTTTTGGTTTCATTAGTGACCCAGTGGCTTTATTTTCCTCTTGTGTTGTAATTTTTATACTTGCAGTTCCGTATATTTAATATGATTAATGATTAAATGAGATAATCTTGTATTTGTATGTATATATATTCTCAAAATTTCAAAAACGCTCCAATGATTTTCATGAAACAGTATGTAGAGAATTTCGGGGTTTAATTTTAAAAAATATCGTTTTTCCTTGTTATCGGGTACTAAAAAAACTTACTTACTTACTAAATAGAAATCTTCATTTTGCTGTCATTTGTTAAGTTGTAATAGCTCAGTGGAAAACGGGCGGACTAAAAATGTAAAAATACCGGGGACCTCTCACATGAAATGAAATGAAATGAAAATTATTTATTTCTTCCCCATGTGAAACGAAGACTAAATGTAGCTTATTCTAAATTTCACATGACAAAGAAAGGGCACGCATGTGTACGCCACATGTCACAACGGAAAACTGAGGTGACACACAGCACTGGTTTTCAGCCGCGGCCCTTTGAGTGTCATCCCGAAAAACATTTACTAATACTTACTGCTACTATGAAAAAAAAAATTATGCAACGAAAAAAAACTTACTTACGAACCTTAAATACCTTACCTTAATTAAATTAATTCAACGTACAAATGTGAATAATAACTAAAATATTTTAACTAACTAACACATGTCATCGACTATTTCTTTCTTTTTTTATTGTATTTTTTTATATCTTTAAATAAAATTACCGAGCAAGTCTCGGTCGCCCAGGTACTTCAATTTGTGATTTTCGACATAACAAAGCTACGAAAAGAACAAAGTTGTCAAAACGAGTTTTGAAAACTTGACGCGCCGTCAATTTTAAACCGTGAACCAGGATTAAAGCGAAACTCTAACAACAGCATAGTATTCTCTCACAACGCAATGAAAAAAATATAAACCTGTTTTTTCCTCTTATTTAATAGGAAAGATAAAATAGATTGCGAAATTTTAGTATTAAATGTATACAAAAAAATCCATCGATGATTTACGTTCTTTGATAAGGAATAGGGAAAAAGAAGAAGCCGTAAGCCTATCGATTTTTAATTTATCTTTTATATTCATTGCCATGCTATTTCAATTTTTTTTCACACTAAGTATCTTTCTATGAATAAATATAACAACATTAATATCTTTACTTTATAAACTTCTAAGTCTTAAATGATAAATAGCACTTGCGTTTTCTTATGTATATACAAAAAAATAACAAAAATAATAAAAATAACAGAAAAAATTCTTATGTAATTTAAAAGTTATTCAACATCTCCGTGCAATCGCTTTATATCAGAAATATAAATTAAATAATATAAATTTTATATATAAATTTCTACCTCTCTTAGTGAAAGTCTTGTATTTATATCAATACAATAAAGCACGATACAGTCGACCCAAACTTTAAAAAAATGTAACTTTCAGTACAACTTACTTGAAATTACCAATATCTTTTAATATATAATAAAATGGTATTGTTATATTTACAATTAAATTTGCATTAAAATTATAAAATTAAATTCTGAATACCGTTGACTGCACCATCTTTTTAAGCTTTTGTAATCAGACAAAGGTTCTAATTTAACGAGCATGTCCTAAGAAAAAAGCTGAATAGCATCTTTCTTATTGTAATATTCATTGTTTTGTAAGTATCGAAAATCAATTTAAATGAATACCATAACGTAATTGATAAAGTAAAAATATAGTTTTTTTTATTATAGAAGTAGACACGCCTTTAAAGATTCCCACAATACAAAAATATTATAAAAAAATTAAATTCTGGGCTGAAAGAAATTCTATCTAATCCCATCCTACCTAATATATTAAATGTGAAAGTTTGTGAGTATGAATGTATGTTTGTTACTCTTTCACGGCGAATCCGCTGAACCAATCGTTATCCTCCTGCCCTTATCCCACTCTAAGTGAGGTCGGCACAACATGTTATAAACATGTTGTCACATGATTTAGCTACGTATTTTACGACCGGCCGCCTGCCTGACGACAACTTACCTTAGTCGCCTTTTGCAACATCTCGGTAAGAAAGAGGGTTGTCGATTCTACTCAACCGGATACTGCACGGTGAGTCAACTTACCTTAGTCGCCTTTTACGACACCTCGGTAAGGAATGATATCCGCTGACCCACTAACAATGACATTTGGCACAATTATTCCTTATACACTGGAATAACATATAGGTCATGGAAATCCTGTTAATTTTACAGGAATAGGATTACATTAAAAAGCATCGTCTATTATCGACCTATTACACCACAACAGTCCACGCAAACGAAGACGCGGGTAAAAGCTAGTATACCATGAATCAACACTGCCAACGATAGGTTTTACTAGCATTGCATATATTTCCCTAGGTACCCTAGGTTTTTTGTCGAGGCATCTTTCTCCTATTGTTTAAATGAATGTTTGCAGTATTAGTTAAGTATAGTTATGGTAGTGCTAGAGGTCGTTATTATCCCACTGCTGGAAAAAGGCCTTCTCTCTCCGTTTCTTTAGACATAGAAGTTGGAGTTAACGCCCACCACGCTACTTCGATGCAGATTGGTAGGTTATACATATCGACATAATTCTCTAGAGATATGCAAGTTTTCTGACAAGGTTTTCCTTCGCCGAAACGCATGTGCTGAATATCAATTGTCAATTAGACATATAAGTTTTAACAAAAAAGCTCATTTGTGCCTGCACGGGATTTGAACCCGTGATCTTCTTAACAGAGTCGTAAGGTCTCACCGCTGGACTATCACAGTGAATATATTAGATTAATAATGTTGTGGTAATGAATGACAAAAAAACAAAATTCTAGAAAATTTTGATTGAGTTCAAATAAGGTTTGTTTTATTAACAAGATTATTCGTTGATAAAACTTACTCAACTCAACTAACAAAACTCCAAAAGTTACTAGTTGTTACAAGCAATTAATTCCAGCTATTTGAAAAAGTTTTGCTTTCCTTTTGTCAATAAAAAAAACAAGTAGCACATAGTAGAGTCTCGAATAAAATAGGTATTGTTTCTATATAGAAATAAAAAGGAGTTGTTATAGTAATCTAAATTTTTTGTTGATTTTATAATTAATTCAAATTCAAGTATATACTAAGCGAGTGGCAGTATTTGTTATCATTTCGAATTTATAAACGTCTATTGTTAAAAAAAACAGTTCACCTAAATATAAAGTACGTACCTGAGTAAAAATTCATACCATTCGAAAAGCTGAACAAAAAATTTCGCTTTAAAAACTCAGTCACCAAAAATGTGTCATAATAAGTCAACATCACACAATTTCTACATAACGTAGAACAAAGGGAAAGCCCCTTAATAGAGATCCTTTTTTCCGCACAAGCACTATACACCACACTGAATACACGCTCGAAAAATTACAAGTGTACCGCGTATTACAGTAATGCACGAGTATTACAGGTCGGCACTTAGCACTTGCATCGTTCACGTAGACGATGTCTACGGCGTACCGCTACGAGCTACGCGCGGGCTACGACTGCCGCCGCGTCAACCCCACCCCTCCCGTTTCAGCGCAACGTGACGTTTACATCATTAAAATTATCAAAAAATAAGTTTTACTATTTTACCAAAGCGTAAAGCCTAGTAAAAAAATATGCACAAACATCCTAGAAATTACTTGAATCCGAAATAGATAATGTAAATATTTCAATTTTTTAATCAGGTTTAAACACACAATATCACCAATATAACAATTTAACTACTATATTCTGAAGCACAACTAAGGTATTTTATTTTTGTTTTTGTTATTTTGAGTAACAATATAATAAACCATTACTTTAAACGCAAATTGAAAAAAAACAAAGACTTTTAATACCTCAATCATACATTACATACAACCATATACGTCGGTCGGCTGTGGCTTCACGCCATACTCCCGACGCCATGATGACTAATCGTCATACCATTAGCCCTCCACTACACGTCGCCCTAAGCCGTGGTCTGGCCTCACAGGAGGCACCCTTAGGACGGCGTTCCCCGACGCCAGTAGAGCTTCTGCGCTCTACTCTCCGCATTTCGCAATTTCTGCTTCTGCGTTCGCCCGTCCCGCTTGATGACGCTGTAAAAGCCGTTAGGGCTAACAGCATATAGTCAAATCGAAAAAAAAACAATAATTTAATAATCTTATATACAAAGATATTTATATATAATCATAAAATATAGCAAATTTCATGCCGTGAAAGTATAACAGACAGACTTTTACATTTATATAGAATATAATATAACATAGAAATAGTACTTTATTTGTAAAATCACTATTTTATTATCTCTTCAATCGTACGATACTAAATTATTCCTATACCCTGGAGCCTTTCCTCAGAGTGCTTGTTCGAAAACGGAGAGCAAATCGTTGATTCTTAACAATTTGATGCATTGTTATTAGTGAAATACATTGAAATATCGTGTATATAGAAATAGGGGATAATATGAATAGAACTTCGTGTATCCAACGTGTTAGCAATGGATGTTAAAAAGAATTACTTGATTTTTCGATTGGAAATACGGTTTTACAAGCATACACATTTTTCTAATATTATAAAATACGGATTAAATAAAATTTCAATGGAGTAATTTATATTTAACTAACTAACTAAGTATTCATAGATAAGAAAGTACATGTCATACAAGTAAACTAAACTTAGTGAATAAAGTTATGATTGGTTCAAAATCAAAAACGTAACAAAAATTCTTAAAAATACATAAAAATACGACAATTAATTTGATTTCTTAGTAATGGTTATTTACTAATTAAAATGTTATGATATTTTTATTTGAAACAATACATCAAAGTTTTATATTGGTTTCCATATAATATTACCATATACAAATATTTGTATTTTGTAAAAACTGGAATTTTTTGTCTTTAACATGTTTTTATTCCAAAAAGAGTGCGTGTTGTTTTGAATATTTATTGAGGTTAACGCGCTACAATGACGTCACGTCTTTGATCCATAATCTTGTTATCAGACTTGCAGAAGGGAATCACTTGAAAGATATAATTTAACATTTTATACACATTAAATATACACGTTTAATAAGTTATTATGCAATATTTATAAAATATGCTAATTACCAATATATGACAAGTCGTTTAAAGACAGCTCTTTATTTACTGTTATTTAAAATACCTAAAAATTTTGCATCTTTAATATTTAAATGAGTTAATCTTGTATGTATATGTATAATATATATTCTCAGAATCTCGAAAACGGCTCCAACGATTTTCCTGAAATTCATCATGTAGGGGTTTTGGGGGAGAAAAATCGATCTAGATTAGTTTTATTTAAAAAATGTCGTTTTATCCCTGTTTTCGGGCTCAAAATTTTTTTTTGAAATTTATGTTAAATACAATCACAATTTTGCGCTGTCAAACGTAAAGTCATGGTAGTTCATTTGGGGAACGGGCGGTCTAGAGAGGTGAAAATACCTAGGATCGAGCCCCATCTGCCCTATAAATTTTTAATTTTTCCTTTCAATTTTTTAAAAGATTTTTTTAATATCTTTTTAAAAATTACCGAGCAAGGTTCGGTCACCCAGGTACTAATATATTTATATACACAATGTAAAGATACTAATTTAACACGTTCAAAAACCTCAATTTGACCTAAGTCAAATAAAACACAATCTTTTGAGCGTTGACCAACTTGAAAGCAACATTAAACGATTTCGTGGCTGAATAGCATAATAATATTTCGATTATAGGATTACTATTATTACATCTGAATGAACGTCAGATAAAGTTATTTATGGGTACTAAAACGTTTAACAGTCGATAGCCGTAAAAATCAGTGATGTATCGAAGTCATTGTAGTAAAAAGGACCTTTGTGATAAGCAACAAAATATTTCACTTTATCCCGTACTGAGAAAATTATACTCATAGCTATCTTTACCTAATCTTCTCTTTTCAACACTCAAGGGTCAGATGTTTAATTTAAAAACATTAAGTGGTATTAAAACTGAAGAAAAATGTGGTTGAGTTAAATATCCACCAACTTATTTATTAGTTAAGGCTTATTTATTAGTCAAACCTGAAAAACTTTTATTAAATCTGTTTTATTAATTTTGATATTAAATTTTAAACTATCTTATCATTAAGCTTTGAAACATAAACTCTACAATCTAAAATCTTCTCTCTCTCATTTTCTCTTTATCCTCATTTCTTACCGAGGTGTGGTAAAAGGCGACTAAGGCAAGTTGACCCACGATATAATATCCGGCTAAGCAGATTAGACCACCCTCTATCTAACCGAGGTGTCAGCTAACTAAGGTAAGTTGACTACAGGTAGGCGGCCGATCGTAGAATATCTAGCCAAATCATATGAAAACATGTTTATAACATTTTGTGCCAACCCCCACTTAGAGTGGGGTAAGGGCAGGAGAATGATGATGGGACAGAGAAGATACTCTACTTATTTTAAAACCCGCTTTACGAGTGTTAAAGTCGCAGGCAGAAGATTAACAAATGAACTAATGAATAATTTACATTTAAAATAGTAACTTAAAAAGAGGAATTAACATAGTGTGAAGCTCGCTAAATAAAATTTATTGTAGTATTAAAATAGCCACAAAATATTTATATTATCAATTTCCTTTAACAGTAAATATTGCAATACTGTAGCATTATGTATGCAAAAACTTTTCATACATAAATCTCGGTATATTTAGTTTGTTAATTGCGGTTAACTTTCTCATTTTCACAACGCACGCGCCACCTTCACACTCAAATAAACATGTTCGCAAAAACTACTAACTACCATACTATATTCCAAACTACATTCGGTACTGTTTATGACATCCTAGCATAATTGGTACCATAACAAAGGACAAAAAATGTTCACTAAATAAGTATTAGCTTTGTAAATTAAAGAATTTCACTTGTTTCTGAATGATTGATTTTTGAATTGCTCGTGTTTATGTATATCACAAATAAAATGCATTTTTCTTAACTCGAATATTCGTGGTATTTTTCATTGAATACATCATACAATATGTAAAAATATAATAATTTATGTTCAGACAGGCACCAATGAGTTTTTCTGTTATTACGTGTATAATGTGTCTAACCTATATTTTTGAATTTAAACTATCATCATCTTCCGCCCTTATCCCACTCTAGTAGGGTCGGCACAACATGTTATAAACCTGCTGTTACATGATTTGGTTGCGTTTTTACGACCAGCCGCCTGCCTGACGTCAACTTATCTTAGTCGTATTTTACTACACCTCGGTAAGAAAGAGGGTGGTCTATTCTACTTAACCGGATACCACACGGTGGGTCAATTTACCTTAGTCGCCTTTTACGATAACTCGGTAAAAAATGAGGTTGGTCTATTCTACTCAGCCGGATACCACACGGCGGGTCGACTTACCTTAGTCGCCTTTTACGACACCTCGGTAAGAAATGAGAAATGGTGGTACTATTCTATTCAGCCGGATACCACACGGCGTTTTTGAATTTAAACTATATTCATAATTAATGTTTAAAATCCGGCTGTACTCACGTCTTATTTTATAGGATGCGCCCGCCTAGTTTCAAGCCCTTACATACTAATTTATATTTGCAATTTATCACACGCTTTTCTGTGAAGGAAAACATCGTGAGGAAACCTGCATATCTCTGGAGAATCCTAGAAATATGTGTAACCTATCAATGGAGCAGCGTAGTTGGTCTTAGCTCCAGCCCTTGTCTTCGTAAACAGAGAGTGGAGGCCTATGCTCAACAGTGGGATAGTAACAGGCATATACTTTACTATTTACTATTAAATTTCCAAAGTTTGGAACGTTTTTGTTTACATGGCTTGTAATAAACTCTGTTGGCTTACATATTTCATTCATTCCCATTACGATTTTGTTCGTGGAACCCTATCCTCCTGAAGATGCTCTGGTTTCCGGATGAAACGATCGTAGAGTTTGTGTTAGTTAGTGTGTGTAGTGCTTGTATGGAGTGTTGGTGTTGGCAGCGTCTTGTGATACGTGCGGCTTGTCCTGCATGTATTCAAATTCAAAATGGAGTCATAGTGCAAAAAAAAATTTATCCGTTTTAACACCTCGGTTGATTGCCTCTTCAGGTGACAAGAGGGCTGGCTCCTTTTTCGCACAAAGAATCGGCTTAGTGATTCAGCGCGGAAACGCTGCCAGCATTCTTGGGACCATTCCAAGCGGGCATGATTTGTATAGTCCTAGCGTGTAAGTAATTTAAGATAGATATAACTTGTACATTTTTGCTGTAAATAATAATAAAAAAAATCAAAATATTCTTTATTCAAATAAACTTGTTAAGAAGTGCTTTTGAATCGTCAACTCCACTGCTGGTTCGGAAAGCTGTTCCTACCGAGAAGAGCCAGAAAGAAACTCTGCGGTTACTCTTTTTAAAAAATACAATTCTTAATACTAGTTACATTTAATCGTTTCTATCTTGTACAGGGCCAAACATGGTATGTGGTATGTGATTGTTGCCTGCTTTATATAGTATTGCATGTATTCTTTTAACAAAAACGCGGATTAAAGCAAAGTAATTTATTGTAACTTCTGTTACATATTTCATTTATCCTGGAAATAACTAAAACACAATGTATTGTTTACGCGGATTCCTAAAGCGTCTCTCCAAAGTACCTTACCGTGGTACCTCTTGAATTTTTAACGAACACTTCTACCAAATTGAAAAAGAAACTACGCTGCATAAATTCACGGTGTGCGAGATTTGTCCCAACGGTTGATTCTTTTTTTTTTTACAAAACTTTTGTTTCTTTCGCTAAGTTTGCAATGCAATTGGAGACGCTTGGGAATTGCTCGTTTGTCCAATTAGCAGAGTTAGGGGTATTATTTATACTTTGTAGAAGAGAAAAAAAGTTTTATTATTAAAGTCAACATTTCTACTCGACTATCAACGTATTTGTTAATGCCATGTGGATAACAGCTGTGATGGCCTAGCGGTGCGACCGTGTGAATCTCTAGAGACGATCATGGGTTCAAACCCGGGCAGACACCAATGAGTTTTTCTATTAAAACTTATGTGTCTAATTGATAATTGCAATTTATCACACGCTTTTCGGTGAAGGAAAACATCGTGAGGAAACCTGCATTTCTCCAGAGAATTCCGGAGATATGTGTAACCTACCAATCCGCATTGGAGCAGCGTGGTAGGTCTTAGCTCCAATCCCTCTCCAATAACGGAGAGAAGAGGCCTATGCCCAGCAGTGGAATAGTGACAGGCCGCTACTTATGTGGATAAATTCAAATACAAATTCAAAATATTCTTTATTTAAGTGGACTGTTTACAATACTTTTGAATCGTCAAATGTTTTAAAGAAGCTACCACCGATTCGAAAGTTTGCTCCTACCGAGAAGAACCAACAAGAATCTCGGCGGCTATTCTTTTAGATAATCCGTGGAATATACCATATTTCTTACTGAGGTGTCGTAAAAGGCGAGTAAGGTAAGCCAAACCGCCGTGTGGTATCCGTATAAGTAGAATAGACCACCCTTATTTCTAACCGAGGTGTCGTAAATGTTAACTAAGGTAAGTTAACCCACCGTGTGATATCCGGTTGAATAAAATAGACCCTCTTTCTTACCGAGGTGTTGTAAAATATGACTAAGGTAAGTTGTCGTCAGGCAGGCAGCCAGTTGTAAAATACATAGCCAAATCATGTGACAATATGTTTATAACATGTCATGCCGACCCAACTTAAAGTAGGATAAGGACAAGTGGATGATATCAGTGTATTTATTAGGAAAACAAGTTAAGAAAATAAACTTTTAACATAATTTCACGTCCTACAGTTAACCGTTGAAGAGTTCCCTAGTACCTGGAGCTAATCATGGTAGCAGCATAAGGTTATGCTTATCATAAACATGCATTGCCATCGGGATTGGATCAGTATGTAAAATTTCAGCTCAATCGGACACCGGAAAGTGGGTTGAATTTAACTTGAAAGATTCTTCCTTCACATACATACATGGCAAGTTAAATAAAAGTTTTTAATAAATGATTTATTTCAAAACGACATATTCATGTACATGTATTGCAATAAAATTACCGAATACTAGTTGGCATAGATTTATAGAAATTATTATAATGTAGCGTCTCTTTTAAATAATACTTCAATAATAAAGGCTTTTCATGCGCATAATAATGAAAATGAAATCACAATTTTAAATCATTGCTATTTAATGTTCTTAGATATACATATTCATTAAATTGACAACTAAAGTTCACGAATAAAATGAAAATGGTATTGCTAGATGAGAAAAATACTTGGCCAAAAAAAGAAATATTTAGACAATCTTATCACTCTGACTTCTTTTGTCCATGACTATTTCTTTCTAATTCTAAAGGAACGCGGAAGGCTGAGATTTGCATACTTCAAGCAAAGATGTTGTTGTAAATGGCGACTAAGGTAAATTGACTCACTGTGTGGTATCCGGCTGAATAGAATACTGCTTTCATTTCTTACTGAGGTGCCATAAAAGGCGACTAAGGTAAATTGACATCAGATAGGCGGTCGTAAAATAACAAGCCAAATCAAGTAATAACGAAGGAAGAGGAGAACGCAGGAGAATGAAAAAAAGAATGTAAAACCAGAAACTAATTACGAAATAATCGTACAATAAATTATTGATACATATACATACAACTTCAGACGTTTAGTAATGAATACTAATTGTTTGGTTGTTTTAAGTCTGTATTGCTCAATAAATCAAAAAACATCGTCTGGACTTGATTCAACCTTATTTTAAATGTCAAGCACATTTAGGTCATTTACGAGGTTTTATAACTATTATTATTCCGTATCTCATATTTGCAATATATCATCCTGCCCTTATCCCACTCTAAGTGGGGTCGGCACAACATGTTATAAACATGCTGTAACATGATTTGGCTGCGTTTATACGACCGGCCATCTGCCTGACGTCAACTTACCTAAGTCGTTTTTTACCACACCTCGGTAAGAAATGGGGGTGGTCTATTCTACTTATCCGGATACCACACGCCTAATAAACCTCGTCTGAACTCGATTTAACCTTATTTTAAATGTGAAGCACATTTAGATCTTTCACGAGGTTTTATAACTATTATTATTCCGTATCTAAAATTTGCAAATACAACTTAAATTATAACGAAGTTATGATAGAATGATTTTGCTATAATCCGAGTTTGTTAAGAGAATCTATGTAATGCTAAGTGTAGAAAGCAGACAACGTTCACAAACCTTATACATGCCAGTCATCACATGTATCACTAAACACCGCAATCAACAACAATACACACAAGCACTACGACAATCTCTACGGTTCACAAAATCGTAATAGTAATAGTATGGTGACTGGTCCAGCATGTATAAGGTATGTGAACGTTGTTTGCTTCCCCACACTTACCATTACATAGATTCTCTTAACAAACGCGGATTACAGCAAAATAATCATATTATAGCTTCTGTAATTTGGAACTTCGCAAAGTAACGCTTACTTTTTTAAATTTCAATTTAAAAATTATTTAAATTATAACGATATTATATCCATTTCCGCTTCTTTCCCCTATTTTTCGTAATAAAACATATACATAGTCAGGTCAGTCATTGCCCGTATCATTCTCCTGCCTTTATCCCACTCTAAGTGGGGTCAGCACAACATGGTATAAAAATGTTGTGACATGATTTGGCTACGTATTTTACGACCGGCCACCAGCCTGACGTCAACTCACCTTCGTCAAATTTTACACCTCGGTAAAAAATAAGACTAGTCTACTTAGCCAAATATCACACAGCGGGTCAACTTACCTGAGTCGCCTTTTAAGACATCTCGGTAAAAACTGAAGGTGGTTTATTCTACTAGGCGGATATCACACGGCGGGTCAACTTAACTTAATCACCTTTTAAGACATCTCGGTAAGAAACGACGGTGTACTATTCTTTCAGCAGCACACGGTGCAATCGATAAGTGAAATAAAAGCAGTATCACCGAAATTGCAATCACACGAAAAATATGTCAAAAAGCTCACCTTCCCTAGATAAAATAAACATCATTTTTCATAAGTGTATACGCTTCATAGTGTGCCACAAAAAAGTACATTTCATATGAGAAGAACAAATACAAATGTATGAAAGTTTTATACATATTTTAGTTCAATAGTGACTTGTTCTATCCCTTTAGATTGCCTGTAAAAGTGATGTGATTTTTCATAGAGTATTTTGTTTAAGTTAAAAGACACATAAGTTGTGTTGGTAAAACTTGGTACGCCGTGTGATATCCGGCTGAAAGAATAGTACACCCTCATTTCTTACCGAGGTGTCGTAAATGGCGACTTAATTAAGTTAACACACCGTGTGGTATCCGGTTGAGTAAGGCGACTAAGGTAAGTCGACCCGCCGTGTGGTATCCGGCTAAGTAGAATAGACCACCCTCATTTCTTAACGAGGTGTCGTAAAAGGTGACTAAGTTAAGTTAACACACCGTGTGGTATCCGGTTGAGTAAAATAGACCACCCTCATTATTACCGAGGTGTCGTAAAATACGACTAAGGTAAGTTGACGTCAGGCAGGCGCTCGGTCGTAAAATACGTAGCCAAATCATATGACAACATGTTTGTAACATGTTGTGCCGACCCCACTTAGAATGGGATAAGGACAGGAGGATGATGAAGTTAGTTGGTAAAAATACGTAAGAGAAGATATTAGCAAGAACCACTGTTTGAAACGTCATCAGAACCGATTCAAGTTAATATGTGTGCTAATCCTAGAGATCGGATAGTAAAAGCAATATGAAAAAGCAATTAAAATCAAGATTGGCGGTGTAAATAATAAACAAAGTAGAAACCGACATAAGCTTGCGGCTCCTGCTTGCACCTTGCAAAAGTACGTAAGTCGTTTGTGGGTTTGGGTATAGGATTCTATAATACAATTCCGCAATCAATTTTATCTTTGCCAATACACAGTTTAAAAACACTATTAATAAAAGGCTAATACAGAAAGCCTACTATACTATTGTGGATTACTTATGTGATAAGAATACATGGACATAGCTACTCTTCGACCCTATACGAGACAGTAATAACTAAATGTAACTAGTAATAAGAATTATATTTTTATAAGAGTGTAGGGAAATGTTCCGTAATCAAAAGGAACCTGGTCCCTGGACCCTAGTTCTCTGGTGGGTAATTTAAGTGGACTGTATAGGGGGGTTCAGGGAGTTAACTATCTTCTATCTTTTTGGGCAACACACATTTATAACCGATAATAAGTAACAACTTAGCACCACCCACCTTTCGATGCCGTTGTACTGCCACCATGCACTGGAAGGTTCGAAGTCCTCGATATGCGCCGGCGGCCGGCCGTTTCTTGTGACGCTAGGGAATTACTCGAACGAACAGTAACACTATTACGAGTCCAAAACTCGACACTGCACTTAATATTGCAAGTCCCAGTCGAATTATTTAATGTTTTATAATGAATTTGATGCGAATTATTTATAGCGATCGAGCGGCCATTAATGAAAGTTCCGCGCTCACGTAGTCACTCGCACGGCGACAGACGAACCGATCGGCGAGAAGCGTTTTCGTTTCTACCCACATATCGGTGAATAAAAAAATGACAATTGCCCAGAGACAAATATATTACGAATAAATAAAATTATGAAATATTTACGAACAAAGAGCAAGCGCCGATTTTCTTACTGGTTCTTCTCGGTAGGAACAGCTTTCCGAACCAGAAGTAGAGTTGACGATTCAAAAGCACTTGTTTACAAATTTATTTGAATAAAGAATATTTTGAATTTGAATAATTTTGACTCAAATAAGTAAGGCTGTTTCGTAATTAAATATATGTTATGGTCTGTAATGCTATGCTATATTATGTCATATACTAGTTTTGAAGACAAAATAAATGCCTGTAAACATTATTTAATTTATAGAATTAGGCGTTACTTTGCGGAGATCCATAATACAAAAGTAATAATAAAATTATTAGTGCTTGTGTATTGTGGTGGCGGTGGTGGAGGTTTGTGCATGTGTTTTTACGAATCCTGCATGTATCAGGTATGATAACCGATTGTCCACTTACATTTAGCATTATATATATTTTCTATTTTACTTCTTCGCGGATTATAGCAAAATAATTGTATTATTACTTTTGTTTTAGATAACATTATTTGATATCGAAGATCATTTTGGTATTTTTTTTCTAATTAATAGATAAACATATTCAAACAACGTATTACGCATTATATTCTTGTATTTCCTGTTATGGTTTCACAAAGTAAACAGATCTTTTATGGGATTAAGTGTACGTTCCTGTAATAAAACCGTACGAGTAATTTTAAACTCACCTTGCAACTTCAAATTAGGTGATAAATTTTGTCTTCAAACAAACTCCTATCACCCTGGTTATTATACAATCATTATACCATATTATAAAGTCTACTTGTCTATCCTTCTTTCGCGTTTGAATAGATGACATACAGGATAAACATAGTTTTGCATAAATATGAGACTGCGTTTCTAAAGAATTCAAAGCTTGTCGATCTTCTATAGTGTTATATCTATACTAATATATAAAGCTGAAGAGTGTTTGTTTGATTGTTTGAACGCGCTAATCTCAGGAACTACTGGACCGATTTGAAAAATTAATTTATTGTAAGATAGTCTATTTATCGAGTAAGGCTAAAAATTATATAACATCATGCTAAGATGAATAGAAGAGCCATAAAAAAATATTGCGAAAACGGCAAAATTTAAAGCTTTCTTGCGTGCGCTAAGTAAACGGTGAAAGTTATTAAAAAATCATGTATTACAAAATTGTTCCCCTATAAAATTTCTAAATAAAAGTCCGCTATAGCATATATCTAGCTTTTAAGGTTAACTCACTTCAACCATTTTTATGGTTATCAAAATAGTATATTACGGTTTTACCCTTTCTGGTGGAACGTCGTGTCTATGGTCGGCGCGGCCATCTTTTAGTGCTATTACAGCGGACATATTTAGAAGCATGCCTAGGTAATCGCCTGACTTCTTTGTTATCGAGTCATATTTTGCTTTGACAAAATTAAAACTGTTATCAATTTGTTGATTCACAATTTTATTTGCATTTACAAAAAAAACACACAAAGGTGAGATGGTATCCACAAAATTGTCTTTATGTTTGTAAGTTTGCATTCTATTTATGGTACACACAGAATTTTTTAAATTAATACAAAAATAATTAAAAAAACAACATAATTGGTCACAACCGCGGACTTGCTATTTTTACGTTGAATCAAAACAGAAATATTGAATCATTCTTTGCAACTACGTAAACATACATTTCTTATTACCTTAAGAGATAAATGAGCGACGTATTACAATGAAAAATAATCTTGCACTTATATAATTTATTTTATAGTAAGTAAGTAAGTAACGGCCTGTTACTATCCCACTGCTGAGAATAGGCCTCTTCTCTCCGTTTTGGGAGAGAAGGATTGGAGCTAAGACCTACCACGCTGCTCTAATGCGGATTGGTAGGTTACACATACCTCCAGAATTCTCTAGAGATATGCAGGTTTCCTCACGATGTTTTCCTTCACCGAAAAGCGTGTGATAAATTGCAATTATCAATTAGACACATAAGTTTTAAGAGAAAAACTCATTGGTGTCTACCCGGGTTCGAGCCCGTGATCGTCTCTAGAGATTCACACGGTCGCACCGCTGGGCCATCACAGCTTTTATAACAATGGATAAAATATTAAAAAAGTTATTATATAGTGAAGAATGGTAACATCAACTGCTTTTAATATAAACGATATTATATACTCTAACTAAGCTTTTTCATTTAAAAGCTAATACGAGCTTGTGACGTCCTTGATCCGCTCGTATCCGGGTCGATCCAGTTTGAACCGGTCTTATCCGGCTATCGGTTAGATGTCACGTTGCGTTTATCACGATTAGGAATATTGACATCTAAAAAGTCGAAATTGAAGCTTAGAGAACGTAGAACTTTGCGTTTAGCCATGAAAAAGGAATAAACAACCGCACTACGATTAAATTTGTATTGATTGTGCGAAAGCAGATATCTAAAAACAAAAGATTACCTAGTATTAATCAATACAAAAAAGTTGAGTTAACCATTTTAACTTTACTGAGTCATATAGGTTGTTGGGTTGATTCCAACTTACAACACCCCATCAGGTGATCTACAAATGCAATAAAAACTCCAATTAGCTTGAGACCGTCGTTCTCAGTCGTTAATCCGACAGTTAATGGTATAAGTCCATTAAAGCGCCTCGTTGGCTTAATGACACTAGGTCTGACATCGAGATAAGGGTCAGGAGTTCATCTGGCTAACAGAACTGAGTATGTGATAGCGCCTAATGGCAGTTTCGATGACGTGATAATTTTAAATCATAAGTTTAAACTGTAGATTCACTTTGCTGAGGTTCATTATTTTTTTTATACATGTTCTATGTCGTAAAAGGTAACTAAGGTAAGTTAAACCACCGGGTGGTATCCGGCTGAGCAGAATAGACTACCCTCATTTCTTATCAAGGTGTCGTAAAAAGCGACTAAAGTAAATTGACTCGCCGCGTTGTATCCGGCTGAATAGAATGACCACCTTCATTTCTTGCCAAGGTCTGGTAAAAGGCGTCTTAGTTAACGTCAGGCAGGCGACCTTACTACCTAGCTAAATTATGTTACAACATGTTTATAACATGTTTTGCCGATCCCACTTAGAGTGGGATAAAGGCAGAATGATGATGCTAGTGAAAATCTTCTTGATGAAACTAGCATCTTAAAAGCATTTTCGGGAAGAATAAGCATTAAGTGTTCACAGCCTGTCATAATTTTATAATATCTGCTGTCTTTTTTTACATCAGGAAAACTTGTTATTGGCTGTCTGGAGGACGGAGACTAAAGGCAGGTATATAAAAACCAGTGACAGTGCTCCATCATGCTAGTGAGGACAGAGTGATGTTGTGCACATTGTCCAATATCCTCCATGAACAGCTCTATAAGCTGAAGAGCATCACCTCCATCCACTATTCGAAGCATCAGGAGCACCAGATGCATCGCCCGCCTCAAGAGCCTTTTTTTACGAGGTGAAACTCCTGCCGAGTACACACGTCGCCAAGAGAGACAGCGACGTGGTTATGTGGTGCTCGCACCCACTGAAACCCCCCGGTGCCCGATCTCACGCTCTACGCAAGGGTCGTGGTACCGTTGGTTATATTACCCGCAATCCCCGGGAGACCAAGCGTCTCCTAACTACCTCTAGAATTCACCCAGGACACTAGATACACCCCAACCCTTAAAAAGGGCGTCGAGTCGTCCATCATCCGGCGTCCTAGGTTTCTAATTCCTCGCCAACCATAAACGGTCGGTGGTGAATATGGCGTGTCACCATTACGGGGCCATATCCATGCAAGTCTCTTTGATAGTAGATAGGCAAGGAGCTCCGGGATCATCGCCAACTTTCCCTCTCTTCTTAGCAACAGGAGTCTTGCACGATTTGCTCCACGCTCTATGCTCGAAGGGGTTCCCTGACCATTGAGACACCCCGCAGTGAAACCGCCTCAAGAACCTACTCTAACTAAGCGTCGGATGTCTCGTTCGGAACACCTAGAAGTCTTATATGCTTATTTCTAATATCCGGATGGAAGACATAATCAATTTGCATCGGTATGAAATACTCGAATATTCATCATAACAAATGAGTAATTTTACCTAATCACAAGTTAATTAAGAGGTTTACAGAGCAAATCTATACTAGCCTAGCACGCCCCCTGGCACAGAAATTAAATTTTAATCAAAACATTGTTCAAGAGGGTAAGTAATAAATAAATTTGCTTTGTAAATTCCGTGTAGAGATCGGATTAAGGGTGTAAGTTGATTTGAGGCTCGGAATTTTATTCTTAGCTTCTTGGTTTAATATTAGACCTTTACATAGTTTTTTTTATGTTAACCTATTTTGATTATAGACCACAAACTTGATCAGTAAATATCGTTATTCATTGTCCTCTTGTCCTTATTCCACTCTAAGTGGGGTTGGCACAACATGTTACAAACATGTTGTGTCACGGTACCGAATCAAAATTTTATGAAACTAAGACTACCTCCTGTACCCATATTTAATATAGTACGTGAGTGGCCGAGCCTTGTTCGGTAATTTTTTAAAAGGTATAAAAAAATAAAAAATAAATAAAGAAGGCGCCGATAACATGTGGGATTCGAACCCGGGTTTTGAACATTTTCGGTCCGCCCGTCACCCATCGGCTATCGCAACATTACGTTTAACAACTAAAAAAATCCTTTGCTTTCAATTCTAGAAATAACATTTTTTTTCATGTCCAAAACAGGGATAAAACGATTTTTTTTTTAAATAAAACCTAGCTAGAACGATTTTTCTCCACCAAAACCCCATACATGCTGAATTTCAGAAAACTCGAAGGAGCTGTTTCCGAGATTTAAAAAATTTATTTATATATATCCATACAAGTTTAGCTCATATAAATATGAGAGATTACCTAAACCAAAAATACCACAAAACATCATTGCATACCGCGGCAATTGTATTTATTTACTAAATGACATCTTAAGACTACCTGACAGCGACGGGCTACGTAACGAACTATATAAGCAGGATTAAGAATAGCTGACGTCCATTGAATAAATTATTTTAATAGAGGACGCAGTTATTGTCTTAAAGGATCCGCCAAAGATGAGTATTTAAAAAAGATAGGACAAATTAAACATGGGGTGCCAAAGTAAAAAAAAAAAAATTAAACATCACTTCACTATAAAAACCATTAAAGTCGTAATAACCTCACGGTAGGTGTGACCGATACAGAAAGACGAGGCGACCCTTATTAGGAGTTCTGGAGTTAAATCCTGTATAGACACTGGTTATTTATTTTTCATTTATTTAACAATTTACTAACAAACGTTACTTAACACTATAAAAACCACAGAGGCTTAGTGCTCATATCGCCTATATTACAGCATACATACATACAGAATTACATAGTATTATGTATTTTTTTATTAATTAAATTTTTCGGTATGTAATTAGGCAAGTACCATTATATTTTAATAACTAATATAAAAGTTTAGTAATTTAAACGCTTTGAGAAAGTATTTTTCTAATTTAATTCTTTTAATACAGAACTTATATGCTAATAATCTTTTACAATCCATCATGCACTTCCAACCTGAAAATCTCTCGATCGTTCTTGGGATATTTGTAACTTACCAAAATAAACATCCAGCGTTATATTTTTCTCTGAAAGGAGGCTTTTACCAAGCTGTTAGATAAAAAGAGATAAAATGAGATAATTTTCTGTAGGAATTTCTAATTATATATTTAACAATTATAAGTAATGAATAACAACGAAATAAAAACGAACCAAAAACGCAATCATTCAAATGTTAATAAACCTAAGGTTAACCAGTGGATGAGAAAAATGGTTCTAAACAAAACGAAAGTTAATCTTGCACGTAGTACTCTCCGATGGCCATTACAATTAGGCAGAACCTCATTAAACAGGCCTTGGAGTTCTTTGTGGACTAATCTACTGCAAACTGTCCACATTATTCTTTAAGCAAGCGAAGCTAAGTGCTCGACATTCACTATTCAGCAAATAAAAGCGCCATTTCCCTTGGATCTGACCGGATAATGGAAAAACAGAAGACTGTAGGCCGTTGCTAAAACTGTGAACTTATCCAAGCATGATTAGTCAATTACATTCAATTTAGAATTATGTATAACTTTCATAAATACCATACTTTTTAATTGTCACCTTTAAAGAATAGTATCTGCTAAGTAATAGTTATTAATATTAAATTTACAATTATTACTGAAATAATAATAATAATTGTAACATTAAAGGGTAATCTTTGTTATTTCATACGAAAATAATCAAAAAATAACTCTGGGATAAGGGCAGGCTATTTCAAATACTCGGATAATTTCAAAAGGAAACGCAGTGGGATTCTACAACACAGGGATTTCTACGGTTTTCTGCGATTTCTTTCATAATTCATTTAAAATGCACGAGAACAAACAATTTATGTGACAAATAGGAACAGATATAAGTAAGTTGCAAATTAAATCTATAACTTCAAAATTTTTAGTAATAATTTATAGAATTAGGCGTTAGTTTGCGGAGATTCATAATGCAAACGTAATAATAAAATTATTTTCCTATAATCTGCGATAAAGTAAAGTAGTAAATATATATAATGCTAAATGTGGAGTGGACGATCCGTTTTCATACCTCGCATAAATCTCAAAGCGATTTGTGATTTTATCGTGGAGTCTATCTCCTAATGATGATTCAGTTTCGGGGCGAAACAATCGTTGAGTTTGTGATAGTGATCGTGTCCAGTGCTTCTGTATTGTGCATGTGTTTTTACGAATCCTGCATTTTTTTTATGGCATAGGATGGCAAACGAGCATGCGGCTTACCAATCAAGTAATTACCGCCGCCCACTACCTCTCGCAGAGCGAGTGCGTTGCCGTCCTTTAAAATGGTGGAAAATACGTTTTTTGAAGGTGCTCATGTTATACTGATCTGGAAACGCTGCCAAAGGGAGATCGTTCCATAAAACTGTGGTGCGCGGAATGAAATTATTTGAGAACCGCACTGTAGTAGATCGCCAAGCATCCAGATGGTAGGGATGATATTTTAACCTAGGAACAATGGATAGTCCACTCTATATTTAGCATTATATATATTTTCTAGCTTACTCTATCGCGGATTATAGCAAAATAATTTCATTATCACTTTTTTAAAATAAAGTATATTTTAAAAGCTACGTTCAAAGTTTACATAGTTAAACTAGAGCAGCTTGGAGTGTTCGGTCGAGATAAATGCGGTAACAAAGAAGTATATTGTGTATATTATTTATAAAATACTTCACTACCAAGAACCAGGCGCGTCTATATTCATTTTATGGTGTTAACCTTTAAAACAATTTAACCGCCAACAGTTTTCGGCGATCTTGAAATCACGGAAACTTCCTATAAAATTCTATCAAAAATATTATGCTAATATAATAGATACTACATTTCCTACGAACGCCGTGTGGTATCCGGCTGAATAGAATAGTACCACCCTCATTTCTTACCGAGGTGTCGTAAAAGGTGACTAAGGTAAGTTGACACACCGTGTGGTATCCGGTTGAGTAAAATAGACCACCCTCTTTCTTACCGAGGAGTCGTAAAATACGACTAAGATATGTTGACGTCAGGCAGGCGGCCGGTCGTAAAATACGTAGCCAAATCATATGACAACATGTTTGTAACATGTTGTGCCGACCCCACTTAGAGTGGGATAAGGGCAGGAGGATGATGACTACATTTCCTACGATTTTGTTTGCATCAACTTAAACGTTTAAATACCCTGATATATGTATTTTTCCTTTTCCGAAGTGAATACTAGAATTTTCTGTTTTGTATTTCATATTTAAACGTAGCATATAAACTTCAATCGTGCCAAATTTAATCAATATCGCTTAAGTGGATTTATCGTTAATGCGTAACAAATTGACAGACACATAAATCTTCATTTATGACATGAAGTATGGATTTGTGATAATCAATTTAATTAAATTATATTTGAATTATATGAATTAAAATTATATTGTAATTAATAAGTTTCAAATATAATTCTTATGTCTACATAAGAATTATATTTGAACTATAATATATATGAAAAAAGGGGTAAGCGTTAACTTAATAAGGCTTACCCCTTTTTTTAATAGAAAATATCTAAACAAATAATGTAAATATAAGTACCTGGTTAACTGAGCCTTGCACGGTAATTTTTTACAAAATAAAAAACCATAAAAAAAAATTGGGTAGGTGCGGCTGGATCCTAGGTATTCCTTGGGTAGATCTAGAGACTACCCGCTCTTTGAATAAGCTAAGCTGATTTGACAGTTTTCGACAAAAATAGTGTTTTATATATTCAATTTCAATTTCTGTATTTTTTATGCCCAAAAACAGGGATAAAACGATTTTTTTAAAATAAAACCTACCTAGATCGATTTTTCCCACCTAAAACTCCTGCATGCTGAATTTCAAAAAATCGTTGAACCCGTTTCCGAGATTCCGAAGATATATATATTATATACATACAAGATTAACTCATAAATGGTGCACTTACTTGCACTTAAACAGTTTTCATAATTAATATATTTTACGTACATACTTGAAACTTATTTTCGATTTTAGTAAGTAGTCTCACCCACCCACTTATAAAGCTGCGAGTATAAAATATAATATTCGCCAGAAAGCGTCGATTAGCACAAAATCTCGTTCGAGAGAATGGACCAAAAGCAAATTCCATGTTTGCACGTCAGGGTGTTCCGCTGAGTCCCATTGTACTGGTTGGCGTACACCGCTGCAAACGCAACTTTAGATATATTTAAAAAGCTTTTGTGAAATGTATTACCTACTTATACCAGATGCACTGGTCTATCATCATACAAGCATCTCGACTATTGTAGGTTTGAATTCAGAGTTAGCATCTTTATTTTTGCGGAAATCAATTGTATGAATCTTACCGAAGTGTCGTAAAATGTAAGTGGTATCCGCCTTAGCAGTATTCTGCTAAGGCGGATAGATAGACCAACCTCATTTCTTATCGAGGTGTAAAGGCGACTAAGTTAAGTTGACCCGCCGAGTGGTATCCCGCTTGTAAAATAGATCAACTTTATTTCTTACCGAGGCGTAGTAAAAGGCGACTTAGGTAAGTTGACCAGTCATGTGGTGTCTGACAAAGTAGAATAGTCCTTCCTCATTACTTACCGAGGTGTCGTAAAAGGCGACTAAAGTAAGTTGACGTCAGGCAGGCGGTCGGTCGTAAATTAACTAGCCAAACCATAAAACAACATGTTTAAAGCATGTTGTCATATGTTGACTAAATTGATTTATTTTTGATTAATGATGCTGATAAATGATGATTATCCGAAATATGATATTACGAATAATGAGCACTACCGAATCTGTAATATATTGATATTTTTCCTAATGAGGTATGGAAATATTATTGATTAGTTACTCATAAAACCACAGTCTTAACCTCGTTTTATAAGCACGTATATCCAGAGAGGTAAAAAAAAATAGTTTATATCGTAAGTATCATTTATCCTAATTAATTAATGATTACTGTACGAGATTCTTTATTTTATAAAATATATAATAATATAAAGAGAAAATACTATTTTTAATTTATATACTAATATATAAAGCTGAAAAAGTTGTTTGTTTATATATTTGTCTGATTGATTGAACGCGCTAATCTCAGGAACTACTATTACTTATTATATAACTTATTTAAAGAATTCTTTCAATGTAAGATAGACCATTTAACGAGGAAGGCTATTGACTATATGACATCACGCTAAAATGAATAGGAGAGGAGCAGCAATAGAAAATATTGCGAAAACGGCAAAAATTTAAAGCTTTCCTTGCATGCGCTAATTAAACGGTGAAAGTTATTCAAAAATCTCTTATAATAAACTCACGGTAACTACTTTAATGTTCAAAATTTCAATTCCAAAAAATTGGAACACGCTGATTACCATGCAGACGAAGCTGGCACAGCTAGCTAGTGTTTTAAAAAAAATATTTAACTCAATTGACTCGCTTTTACGAATAAAAAATATAGTGTAATTTAATTTAATGTCATATATTTAGAAATACTGTTTAACACAATACCAATAAATTTCCCGGTTGAATTGATTTTAGGAAACTCCTGATTGGAACTTGTTATTGTCTTATGCTCGGCCGCTTTCTTATAACGACCTACCCACATAACTGAGGCTATCTTGCTCAAGTAAATTCCATCTGTTTGAGCTACCTACTAAAGTTAATACTGCTAGCTGGTGTAAAACCACAACTTTGTTCACCGACTGTAACAGTTCCAAACAATTTTTTTTCGTCACAATGCGGAATATGTTACGGCATATTGCATACATCATTTAACTAAAAGGAATGACTGCAACTAGAATGAACGACTGAAAGCGGAAAGCACAAATTTTATTTACGTTTGCTATTTTTTCTGAATAAATGACAGTGAAGTCACATGTCATAATTATATTTTTTTTTAGCGACACTGTTACAATTTATGGTATATTAGACGCTAAGATATAAATAAATAAATAAATATATGGGACACTTACACACACGGTCGTCCGTCCCCAAAGTAAGTAACTTAATACTTGTGTTATGGGTGACGGACAACTAGTGAATATATACTTATATATTTTTTAAATACATACTTAAATACAAATATACACCCAGACTCAACGACCAACAAATTCATTTATAGAAAATGTTGGCCCTCGGCGGGAATCGAACCCGCGACCCGCGACCCGCGGAGCTGAAGGCAAAGTCACTACCCACTGCTCCAACGGGTCAGTCAAAGTCAAATGTCGAAAAAAGTCGTTTGTGGGTTTTAGTATAAGATTCTATAACGAAATTCTATATTGAAAGTTATGGAATTTAAACTCTGCGGTCAGTCTTTTAATCACTTTCAATTTAACATTAATAAACCGGAGTCTCGTATGAAGCTGAAAAGATTTTCAAATCCAGGCATTTTTACCACCCAAATAAATTTAATTTTGTAATATGCTCTTAATATAAGCATATTTCTTATACTTAATTTAAATCTATATCATATTATGTTTATATCTATAATATCATACTAACAAATTAACCAGAGCTTACACAAGTAAGAAGTGTACAACGACATGTGGTAAATAAATTTTTATATTACTCAAGACGTGGGCGTGGCAAATGCCGTTACCACTAATGCACAATTAATGGAATTCGCAAACTTTTCCACAAATTAGATCGTTTTCTGTATTCACATACGACTTTTATTAATAAATAATAAATAAATATATGGGAAAATTGCACACACGGTCCTTAATCCTTAAAGTAACTTTATACTTGTATTATGGGTGTCATACAACTGGTAAATATATCAATATAATTACAAATAAATCAATATATATTACACCCAAATTAGAAAAACCAACTTTTTTTTAGAAAATATTGGCTCAGGGATTATTTCTATTCGCAAAAAAAAAAAAATTGTTCGCAGTTTTGTAACTTATTACAAACGAACGAACAAATATTACAAAGGAACATATGAATGTGGTAACCATAGTAACCATATACTTTTTATTTGTGTCAGAGACAATTATTAGTGCATAGTTAATGCTAACGGACACGCAGTTTCAGCCTAACGTTGTTTGCAGTTGTTGACATGTAGCCAGAATAAACTCTTCTTAATTGTGCATTCTACTTTGTCATGTACGCTCTGCAAAATGATAAATAAGTTTCTAGACCGAGCAACCATATTGTCAAGTTAGATTTAATGATAAACATACATGAAAGTTAGAATAAATACAAAGGGTTGGAACTCTGTCCAAAAGTAAAGCAATAAAAAAAAAAATTCTATAATCCTCGATAAAGGAAAATATATTTAATCCGCCGTGTGATATCAGGCTGAGTAAAATAGATCACCTTCGTTTCTTATCAAGTTGCCGAAAAAAGCGACTAAGGTAAGTTGATCCAAAGTGTGGTAATACTGCTGATAACTAGTCAAAACATGTTACAACAAGTTTAAAACATGTGCCGATCCCACTTCAAGTGGGATGAGAGCAGGAGAATGATACTTAATGATGCTAGATGTATTTATTTTGAATACGTAATACATACAGCATTCGTAAAAACTCATACACTACCCACTACGATTCGCAAGGATGCGATATTATCGTGGAGTGTATCTCCTGACGATGCTTTGGTTACGGCGCGAAACAATAGTTGATATTGTGCTAGTGAATGTGTGCAGTGCTTGCGTATTATTGTGTTATTGGTACCTACCACGGTTTTAGCATTAATAAAGATTGTCTCATGCAAATTTTGCATGCAAAAATGATCATGATGTCTCAAACATTCTTGAATTGATAAGTAATAATTATGAACCTGTGATGTAAATTGCGTCACGAATATCAGAGTAATTAATTCCCTACTCATTTCGTGTGAGTTAATTGCTGTTTACTACTTAATTACTTTACACGTTCGCTTTTGCTTTCCGAAAGCATACGTAAGTCAATTTAATACATTGATGTATATAATTTTATTTATTACAAAGATTTACATTATTCATTTAAAGAAAGAAAGAAAGAAAGAAAAACTTTATTTATGACGTACACCACTAAGTTTTACATAAATATAATAAATTTATTTATAAAGGCGCGGTGTGACTCCATAAAATGGGTAACCAATCAGCTTTGGTTCGAATTTGAAACCCGAACACCGATTTTCAGTGGCCGCCATTTTGTTACGCACGGACGTCGGCAACATTTCTCGTTACAGCTAATTCTTTTCTTCTTTTAGCGGACTCTTTTCCGCACTTAGTCGCATTTTGGTGACTATTTTGCATGAGGGAAAAAGGGGCTGGTTGCTTCAACCAGCCAAGCTCCCTCCCTTCCCTCCCTCCCTCGGCTCCAGAAGCCGAGGTCCCTAAACGGGACCGGACGAAGCCTCTTGCAACGTCCTCGGCGAGCCAAGGATGTTCGCCCGCCAAAATTTTGCCAAATCAAGTAACCACTACGTAGTGTCCTAACCACTAGACGATCACGGCCTGAAAAAGCTGTGGTAGCCCAGTGCGACTTTTTCGAGGAAGTCACGGGTTCAAACCCGGGCAGACACCAATGAGTTTTTCTGTTAAAACTTATGTGTCTAATTGATTATTGCAATTTATCACACGCTTTTTGGTGAAGGAAAACATCGTCAGAAAACCTGCATATCTCAACAGAATTCTGGAGATATGTGTAATCTACCAATCCGCATTGGAGCAGCGTGGTAGGTCTTAGCTCCAATCCTTCTCAATTCCATCCTTCCAAAAGATTTAATCTGGAATCAATCCTAGTTTTTCGAATTCGAGACCACGCGTTACCTAATTGTGCTATCTTGACTTTGTAAGTGACAGCAAAATTATCTTTGCTTTTTCATTAAAATTATGGCAGTATTTTTTTAATGTCCGAAAAACAAAAAAAAAAACTATCTCTGTAAAACAACTTTTTTTTATAAAAACCTAGCTAGATCGACCCCCAAACCAACATGCTGAATTTCAAGAAAATCATTAAAGCCGTTTCCAAAATTCAGTAAAATATATATATACAAGATTAACTCATTTTAATATTAAAGATTTTTCCCTATAAACTACACAGTACATACTTAGGATATCCCAACTAAGTTGACCCAAAGCATGTTGCGGATATAGCTCGTTTAAAATATCTTAGAAGATATGTACGCACGAAGTATGTGTACAAGTTTAAGGGAGTTACCTCCCTCGCGAAGGTGCGTCTATTGATCTCTTATGGAATATATTTTCGGAGAATGTGCTCGGGAGCGACAAGAGCTCATTTCTCCTTCACTTTGTACGTTCAAACCTCTAAATTTCGTAAGGGTTTGCACACTTAAGAGATATATGATTGAATCCCCAATGGGCGCTATAGTCGGTTTCTTACTCTAATGTGTCTAAGTAGCAAGTATTGAAAAAAAGCGTTTATGCGTGTTTTCGAAATTTCGGTAGTAGAATAGAATGGAGTAGCTTAATATTCATGCACACAGCACAAAATAAACATTTCATACACAGAGAGGAACGATAACAACAAGAAATTATATAAAAAGTAAAATAAATTAGTCTTTAATTAATCTTTTATGTATATATATTTTAGGTATATATATATTCTCGAAAACGGCTCCAACGATTTTCCTGAGATGCAGCATGTAGGGGGTTTTGGGGGAGAAAAACCGATCTAGCTAGGTTTTTGTTAAAAAAAATTCTTTTATCGTAATCGTTTTTGGGCACTAAAAATACTAAAATTTTTATTAATACACTATTTTTGCCATTAGCTGTCAATTCAGCGTAGCTTATTCGGGGAACGGGCAGTCTCGAGAAATGTAAAACCTAGAATCGATTTCCGACTACCATATATTTTTTTCTTTTTGTGTTTCTTTTTTTTATGTAGTAAAAAATTACCGAGCAAGGCCCGGTCAGCCAGGTACTAAAAAGTAAATTTAGAATGTGTCGTACCAATGAAAAAGTTCTGGCTCAGTTAAGTGCTAGAAGTAAAAAAAAATACCAACCATATTCTCTGCGAGATATTCTGCCGGACCCCTGCAATTAAATTGCAAAATAATGATAGAGTTATTTATTTACAATAAAATTTCCGATAACTATTTTCAATACCTTATGATCTATTTTTTTAATAATATGCGCACCTGAATCTATGATAATCTAACAAGGATACCCCCGTGTCTTTTACAAGAGACGTGTGAATTAAAGCCCGGCAAGCATTAATAAGCTTTTCTATAAAGAAACGATGTGCTCAGCCAATATATAGGAAGCAGGCTGTTCTATCATTATATTTTATCGGTCCAACTAGTTTGAAGCCAATACGGACCCTGATTCATGAGCTCTTTACACGGCATTATTGCAGCGTGAACGTTGTGCCTTGATATTTACAATTTATAAAAAAAAATCTGTGAGAAAAATATTGTGACGAAAACTCTAGATAATAATACCTTGGATATGTCTAACATATCACATACGGAAATAGCTCAGTGTGTTGAGTCTTAGACCCAACCCTACACACCAAAAAGACTCAGATAAAAAGACAAAAAGACTAGATTTATCTATCTACTAGTCAAAGCTATAAACAGATCTTAAGAATCGAGCAATACTTTTGAGAAGTTAAAAATCGGACGTCCATTGGATAATACAAACTCCATCAGTTGACCCAAACTATAACAATATAAATAACAAATTCGCCACCGCTGTATTTAAAATCAATAAAAAAACAAAGTAAATCTTTATTAACTGACCCCGTAACAATAGAGTTTTATATCAAACAAAAAATCCATTCCCACAGTGCACTAACTGAATTACTGAAGCTATCCGCTTCATCGTAACAGGAGTTTATTCCGATAAAATTTATTTTGCTTCTAGCGATGTGGCAACCCTACCGCAATTCAATAAACACGAATAACGCTTACGTAAATCGTTATTGCTGTGCATTATACGGTACGAAATGACGTCACTGATTAAAGTCGTTTGATCTGATTATTTTCTAGTGGGTATCATAACATTCTACGTCATTTTAGCATATTCCCGTTACTTATTGAATCCTTATCATATCAAACCGCGTGGTATACGGCTGTGTAGGATAGACCACCCTCATTTCTTACTTAGTTGTCGTAAAAGGTGACTGTCGTGTGTTATACGGCTAAGTAGAATAGACCACCCTCGTTTATTACCGAGGTGTCCTAAAGGGCGACTTAGGTAAGCTGACCGTGTCGTATCCGGTTGAGTAAAATAGACAACTCTCTTTCTTACCAAATTAAATTATCTGACAATTGTTTATTTTTTAATTTTTTGAAGCAGTTAAAAAACACTGTTAAAAAGAGGCTGATACAGAAAGCCTACTTATACTGTTGAGGATTACTTAGAAGATAAAAATATGTGGATATAGCTACTCTTCGAACCTGTACAAGACAGAAATAACTAATGTAAGTAGTAATGAGAATTATATTTTTAAATGAGCAACCGCCGAGTTTCTTGCTGGCTCTTCTCGGTAGGAACAGCTTTCCGAACCAGCAGTAGAGTTGACGAATCAAACACTTTTTTATAAGTTTGAATTTGAATTTCAAATAATTTCGCTTTTTTTATTATAGTTATAAATTTAATTCTTATTTATTCGACTGTTTTGATAGCATTTATTTAGCTCTAGCCCACAGCAGCCCTACGGCAAATCAATGAACGCATATAACGCTTAAGTAAATAGTTATTGGTATGCGTTCTACGAAATGGAAATGATGTTGCGGGATAAGCTGATTTGACCTGAATATGTAAACGCTGTAGATCGTATCAAAGACTTTCATAACGTATTAAGCAATACTTTATAAAAAGTAATTAGAGTTTATATAGTATACATGTTAGTCAACAAAAGTACCCATATTTATTTATTGTTTGTTTATATAATTCTTACTTGAGAACTCAGAGAACTCTTTCTACAAAATGTTGCCTACGGTACCAATTTATTGCACACCTATAAAATAAAATATCGTAAAGGTGCGATTCAAATTTTAGCACTCATGGCTTTCCTTATTAACAGTAGCTAGTTAATAAACGTCTCTACATTATTTAGTTTACATATTTATTTAGTTTACATATTTATAACATTATTATTATTATTATATTATATTTTTGTAGTTTCACCACGCAAGTCTTTTTTTTTTGTAGTGAGTAAAAACAAACTGTATAGATCAAGCGGTTAGTACACCAAATTGTTTTATTTTGTTAATAAAATATATATAATTGTACATTATATATATATAAATTAGTTTTAGTTCCACTAGCTTAACAAATAGCTTCACGAAAAACTTATATTCATGCTCTATATTCTTTTTTCTACTTCAATTCTTGATACTGGTTTTTAATAAAATGAAATGTAACAAAAACGAAATTAAAATCCACATATTATATTCAATTCAAAATTATTTTTGAAGCTTTATATGTCGTCACCAACCGCCGCCACCAATAAGCGAGTCGTGATGTCAGGAGTCAATTTTGTAGAATTAAATTTGTAATGAACCTCGCTACCCGTGATATCCTTTTTTTTACAAATACGCTCCGAGTGTTTAGCCGAGAATATATATAAAAAATTATTACCCACAGAGATTATGAAATGAAAATGATAATACGTTTTATTGAAGCTTTATTGAAGATCAAGGTCTTCGAATAGTGCGTGGTGCCAGTGACTATGGGCATCATAAGAAAGCTCAGAGTCACTCAGTGGGCGATGGGACGAGCTATGCTCGGAGTATCTCTACGTGATCAAATCAGAAATGAGGTGATCCGCAGAATACCTTAAATCACTGACCTTAGCTCATCGTGTCGCGAAGCTGAAGTAGCATTAGGTGGGGCACGCGAGAACCGATGAGCTTTGGGGTCCTAAGGTGCTGGAATGGTAGCCTCGCACCAGATAACGCAGCGTCGATAGACTCCCTACGACCTCAAAAAGGTCACAGGGAACCGCTGGATCCAAGTTACACAATATCGTGGGGTTTGGAGATCCCTTAAAGAGACTTTTATCCAGCAGTGGACATTGGATTGGTTGAGAAAGAAGAAGATGAAGACGCTTTATTAAACACAAAATAAACTTTGCTATCTAAGCGAGTATTAAATATGATTAGTGTCGTAAAAGGTGATTAAGGTAAGTTGACCCACCGTGTGGTATCCGGCTAAATAGAATAAAACAGCCTCATTTCTTACTGAGATGTCGTAAAAGGCTACTAAGATGAGTTGACGTCAGGCAGGCGGCTCGTCGTAAAATACGTGGCCAAATCATGTCACAACAAATAATGTGAATTGTCCTTTTTTTTTGGTTTCCTTATTAAAAGCTTATAATATATTGTGATACGCAATTAATTATCTAAACGGGAAAATATCTTAACCTAAAAAATAACTCCGCAAAAATATCGTAGGATATGCCAAGAAACTCTTAATCATAGATGAATTCCTTATATTAATCTACTAACATTTTATGTTATATTTGTATCAGGTCGACATAATATATTCCGGGTCAACTGTAACAAAAACAAAGGACAACCGCCCGCGGGTAGCACCGAAAATGATGGAAAAATGACTAAGTAAATATTCTTATTGCGTTGTTGCTTGGGGTCTACAAAAGCGAATCTTGTTAAAATAACGTTATGTACAGTTAGCATCAAATTTATATATACAAAAATGAAATACCTTAAACATCACAGAATGTCAGCTATATTGTTTAACTTTTACAAGGATTTCATTTAGTGTAGGCATAATTTAACAACATATGAATCTAACTTAAAAGAAGGTTTCCTCCCGTGTTAATTCTATATGTAAGTTTGCAAGGATATCTTACTTTTTAATGTCACGAGTTTGGGGAATAATATTACATAACTCTTACACTATTTACATAAATTAAATTTAATACCACACGGCGAGACAACTTATCTTACCACTGGATACCACATTACCGAAATACGCAAATGCTTTATTTAAAACTAGCTGTTACCCACAACCTCGTTCGCATGGACTGTTGTCGCGTGATAGGTAGATAATAGACGGTGCTGTTCAATTCAGTCCTATTGCTGTAGAATTAACAGGATTTCTATGTAAGAACCTGTATATTTTCCCGATGTATAAGGAATAATTGTGCCAAATATTCGTATTGGTTCAGCGGGTTCGCTGTGAAAAAGTAACAAACATACATCCATACACACAAACTTTCGCATTTATAATATTAGTAGGATAGGATGCTATAAATTTAAATACTTTTATATTAATTCTGCAGAACATAAGTGGAGATACAAGTCCAACAGCTGGCGGTCGAACTTCTAAAACAATAAACGAAATTTGTATAAAGAAATTCACGAAGCAACGCCGCCAAGATACCGTGGCTGAGATTAAAATCGGCGAATATTAAGGTTGCATACATAAATAAGACTGTTTAAAAATATTTTAATACTCGCGTTAGAAAAAGACGTTTATTTCAGTCCAATGAGGGGTGTTCATTAGATACTTGAATTTAAAATAATAAAAATATAAAAATAATAAAAAATCTAACTGCATTAGAAATAAATTTACGACATTGTTGTAGTTTGGTATATATGTACATATTCTTTTATTTGATAATAATCATCATAATAAATTTATAAATTATATTTAAAAATTAATAATCATAATAAATACAAATAAAATAAAAGAAATGGCCGAGACGTCTAATTGACATAAGCGATCAAATAATTTCATAGATTTTTAAGTAGGTACCCCATTTTCTGCGTGAGTAAATATGTTCGTTATATTTAATTGTGCAAAAACATATTTGTAGAAGCCTTGTATAGAAAAAAGTAAGGCCTCTTTTGTAAAATAATAAAAGTCTTATCAAATAATAGAATTAATTTATTTTCATTTCAATAGACTTTATTGGAATATAATTTGTGATTATATTGTTATAAAATTAAACTACTATTTTTTTAAACTGATTTATATAATCAATGTAATCACCATTTTGTAGTATATCCTATCCTTTCCTTATAATAAATTTCTCGCTCACACAATAAACTTTATATATTAAGTATTAAGTACATAGTATCTCAATAGAGTATAACTTTCAATATAATAATCTCTTTACCGCGTTCAAATAAATTTGTTGAACTTTTCTGTACTATTAAATAACCAATAGACTCACGTTCCTACCAATCGTCTAGTTGCGATCTCCACGCTACATAACATATAGACAGAATCCACCCTTTTCTTGACTAATGTCTGTGCTCGCCCTTAGATAGCATTTCAATTTATCTCTCTAAATACGTAATAAGTCAAAGCCAAAGCGTCTTTTCGACCTTTGAACGTTCTAACCTAATTTTAATTTATTGTACATATATTTTGTATATAATCTGCAAACGATTTAGATCTGACCTCTGAATTTAATAATTTTTTTTATATTGTGTCGTTCTTAAATTTATAATAGCTAATTATATGATTATTATGATAAAATTTTGCTTTAATCCGCATTCGTTAAGAAAATCTAGGAGTATGTAATCCTTAGGGAGTAAATACCTTATACATTTATTCTGATATCTTATACATGCAGGAATAATTACCACATGTATAACAAAAAACCGCCACTAACAGCACACTGCATAAGCACTATACACATTCACTACGACAATATCAATGATCATTGCGCCCTGTAACCCAAGGATCATCAGAAGATAGTCTCCATGACGAAATCGCAAAACTTGTGTCGCGTATGTTGTATTTGCAAATAATTTTATTAAAAACGCGGATTATAGCAAAATAATTATATCATAACTAATAATTTTGTTTTTTAAAGGTTCTACTTTCCATTACAAATTCATTTTCATTCCATTATGTAGTACTAATAATAAGAGATGCCATCATTCTTAGCTTCAGTGTTAGAATTAAAAATAATCACAGTTAATTACGATTTTAAAATAAAAATAAATACTGAAGAGAATAATACATGTTTTAAACATGAATTTCCGAGCGTATAATGCGTTACAAATAGCTTATAAACTTTAATTCTTAAAAAGAACTACAACACCACAAATACGCTACAAAAATTACTCAAATTTTTGGATTTGATTAGTATTCTTAATTCGTAAAAATGAGCGAGTCCTCTTCGGAGTGAGCTTTCAGCGTAATTAAATTTTTACTTTGCCTTTAAAAACTTTGAAACTAAGTGAAAGTTTCAACTTGAATTATCTTAATTGATGATTTGTTATAAACATTTCGACGAATACATGCTTTAACAGAAAGACTACTTTCAACGATGCAGTTTGGCAGTTACTAAAACGATTTAATGAATCATTTTAGTTAAGGAAATTTCAGTTATACAAAAACAATGTCACGTATTACATATCTTATAAACGATAGAATAAATTTTAAAATAATAATCTAATAGACTAAAAAACAATTTATAAATTTCCTAATAAACATTTTTATTTGCTCCAAATATCTTAAAATCTATATTCATCCAACCATGGATTAATGGAAATACGTTTAAAATTTATTAGAAACCTGAGCGGTCGTTTCTGATACGACAGGAACTAGACAAGTTTATCAAAGTAATTTAAGATAAGATGAATTATAAAGGAGTTATAAATTGTTTAAAGACTACCTATCGATTACTCGAACAATAATAATTTTCTTTAACGGATAGCTCACTCAGCTATAATAACTTTTCCAAAGGTTTCTTTAATAATAATACTAATTTTATTTAATCGGTCTTCGACTGCCTTAACGGATCCCCCACTCCCAAACTCTAAAAAAATTTGAACGGATTTGTAATGTGAATGAACCGCTTATTATGTATTTTGTAAATGTAAGAAATTTGGGTGGTCTATTCTACTCAGCCGTTTACGGTAGAAGTACTATTGGTGAGTAATATGAACAAATCAACGAGTAAAGAAAGCTTAATAAGAAACTTGCAAGTTAGTGTAAGGTTAAAGTATCTAACAATCTCTGAACCGCTTCCAAATATTTACACTAGCTTAGGTCATACTTGCACTAAAAACAAACTGATATCAGTGAATTCACTTGTTTGGAGGTTTCATGTTCTTGCTACATTTTACTATCATTTAAAGTTTTTATATATTTACTTATTTTTTTTAATTCCAAATCCCAAACCAATGAGTTTTTGGATAAAACTAATGTGACTACCATACAGTACCAATCCGCTTAAGAACAGCATTGTTGCGGGTAATTGTATATCTGTTAATTATTCAACTACAAATTCCGGTTTTAGAGTAATTTTCTAATAAACGGTACAAATTTTTTTTTGGATTAAACAAATTGTTGTTTTGACGTAAGCTATTACAAATTTGCACCCAAACTTTTTAAATAGTGATCCGTTGCTTTTCGACTATCGAAAACATTTTACTATAATCAATATTATATTAAATTTTAATTTTTAAATACTTAATATTTCAGCAAATATTTCTTGATAGTGATGATAGTTTATATGTATAAAACAACACGCTTCGCTGTGGTAGAGAAAGCGAAATATAAATTTAGCAGACCAATATTTTCTGGTACTAGTATTTTCTGGAATGTCCCTGTTTTCCAATGGCATATAACACGCAGAGGACGGAGGTAGCGATGGGTCGGCCTCGATATATAAATCATATAAACCTAAACATGTCCAGTTGACAAAAAGGGTGATTTCGTCGAATTTATGACTTCTCCCAGGGTAAGGCGGGTTCACATATGAAATTTATCTATATTTTTATAAACCTATCAACATATGTTACAGACTTGACGGTATACCAATATTTTTTACTGCTCTTGCTCGTATATTACACGTATAGAAAGACAGGATCCACTGGATTTTTTTGTAAAAATATGGAACTTAAGTTGTAGCAATACTTTCAATGTATTTAAGATATATACTTGTAATGTCGTAAAATCTTATCGCATTATTGTATTGTATTGGCTCGTGTTTTTACCGAAAAACACATTTAAAATAACTTCATAAGCACCGGCTTATGAAGTTATTGTAAACTTGAAAAGATTTTATTATGAGTTTGTAACTTTCGATAAATTTTCATCGAATGCCTATTTTTTTATATTTTTTTAATTTGTTTAGTATTTATAATGAGCCATATTGTGGAGTCATTAAAATGGAATACATTTGTAGCAGTTTAGCTCAATATGAAATCGTCAATTAAGAAAATAGACTAATCATTTCACTCAATAAAAGGCTCTATGACTGTTAGATATAAAGTAATTGAAACTTTATTTCTATATTGATGACGATAGAAGTAGAAATGTACAATTTTCCCAGCATAGACAGACAAGGAGTGACAATAACGAGCTAAATTAGGTAGAGAACTAGAGAGAGATATGGCTCTTTATTCTTTATTCTCATATTCTTGCCTTGCAGTATAAGTGCTACTGAAAAAGAACACAAGAACGAAGTGTCTCCTATAGTAAGAAAGACTAAATAAGTCATTCGACCTGTTCCTAGATATAAGTTTATATTAAGTTTAGGTTAAAACTAAGTTGCTTATTAGCCTAAAGGCTAGATTGTGACTACAATAAGGTACCTCCATTGTAATGTACTTTATAATAGGCAAAAAAAAATTCTTGCCTCCGTCTATCTTTACACTAATTCTTCTTGCTGTCTTCTTTCTTTTTGTATTATCGCGCCAAGTACCATGAAATAAACTCATATTTAGTATCACGATTAAATCACAAAGACATACATACAATCCATGTCACTTTCCTCTACTCAAATGTAATAATCTGTACCGGTATGTTCCTAACTTTACTCGGCTCGGCCTGATACAATAAGATGAATACATTAAACCTATATTATACATTATATATTAGATACGGCGAAAGCCTCTCCCTTGACAACTGTATAGGGTTAAGCTAATATCTTCACCGATGAAGCATATAAAGTCCTGGAAAGAGACAACTATAACAATGTAGTTCATGCCAAAAGGTATCTTTGTTTAATTGATATGGGATCACATGTATTGTGTAAAATCCATACCTGACATTTTAAAACAGTTTTTTTTGGAATCCTACTAATATTATAAATGAGAAGTTTGTGAATATGGATGTGTGTTTATCACTCTTTCACGGCGAATTCGCTAAAACAGTGTAGATGAAATTTGGCACAATTATTCCTTATACATCGGGGTAACATATAAGCTATAGAAATCCTGTTAATTATACAGGAATAGGATGATATTGAAAAGCGCCATCTATTATAGACCTATTACGTGAAAACAGTCAACGCAAACGAAGTTGCGGGTAGAAGGTAGTATACGATAAATAAGTAAACATATAGCACAATTTCATACACGGCCGTCCGTCCTCAAAGTTAGTAACTTAATACTTGTGTTATGACTGATAAACAACTGGTAAATAAATATATATAATTTTAAATACATGCTTTGATACAGCTCAGACTCTAAGAGCCAACAAATTGTTTATAGAAAATGTGAATCAAACCAAAAGTCAGGGTTACTTCTAACTGTAACCATAGGCCCGTCAAAAATAAATTTTCCTATTTTGTACTAACGAGTATTAAATTCGAAACGTCCGCACAAATATAAACAAACCGCAATATACATTGCGGTTTTAATTATTTGATTCAAAATTGATAATAAGGGAATGCGCTGTTAATTATTTTTAATCTGAACTAAAGTGCAACAGTAACCCTGCGTACCTGTGGATTTCCTTTAAAAAAATACCTTAATCGCCTTAGCAATTAATCTCGCATTTTTTTTCATATGTGTGAAAAAAATTAAGTAAACGCCGCTTTACTTTTACTTTTTTTCTATAATATTATCTATTATACGATTGTCATGCGGGGATAGGATGAAAATCAAAAAAAGGGTAAACTCCAAAATCATGTTAAGTAGTATCGTATCTGTTAAGTTTAAACGAATTACATATCTGATAGAAAAAAAAGCTCAATTAAAATCAAAATCCGATAAACAGTGTCGGCGTCTATAATGGACAAATATACAGAAGCAATAATTATATATAGTAGAAGGAAAATATAGGAAGTGACGGGTTCGAACCCGGGCAGGCACCAATGAGTTTCCTATTTAAAACTTGTGTCTAATTGATAATTGCAATTTATCACATGCACCTGCACCTTTTGGTGAAGGATAACATCGTGAGGAAACCTGCATATCTCTAGATAATTCTGGTGTGATGAATGGAATGATGTGTGTAACTACCAATCCGCATTGGAGCAGCGTGGTATGTCTTAGCTTCAAGCCTTCTCTCAAAAAACGGAGAGAGGGGCCCTAGCAGTGAGATAGTAACCTACGAATCCGCATTTGAGCAGCGTGGTACGTCTTAGCTCCAAGCCTTCTCTTAAAAAACGGAGAGAGGGGACCTATGCCCAGCAGTGGTATAGTAACCAGTCTTTACTTTACTTATATTCTAGTTTTTTCTGATTTTGGACACGTGGATGGCCTCGAAGACTGTTGGTTTGAATGTAGTGCGGATTTGGTCTGGCCTGCGCATAGGTCTACGTCCTCTGAATCTCTTGCCATCGATCTTGTCGGTGACATAAGTTTCTGCAGCTCATCGCTAGGCTTCCAAGCAATGTGCCTAAAGAACTCAAAGATCCTTCGTAAGCATATGTTCGAAAACCACAATTTCTTATCTTTTTCGAGTTCTTCGAAAACTGACTTAATGTTCCTATACATCCAATACGTCATCCGTGGGATACGAAACAAATTAAACCAAATTTTAACTAAACAGTCTTCAGCCTACTAAAAAGCTGTTCAATTAAATAAGCTTGATTCCCGCGACGAGGCCGCCTGCGAACCAATAAGTAAAAGATAAAACGCTTCACCACAAAGTCGTAAAACCTTCGCAATTTTCTCATAAAGTCGAGTGTAGTATGGTAGTGGTAGTTTTACTATGTACAATTAACTAATCCTAGTTACATAGTATACGAGGGTAGAAAGCTGATTATGAGAATATACACAATATACATTACTTATACACCCTGTATTAATATAAAATCTTTATCTTTATGAAGTTACTATAATATTTAACCTTTGTTTCGTTTATTTTAAAGGGCTGTTTGTTTTCTGATCTTTTAGGTTATTTTGTTATAGTTATATTTTGAGAAATATATATTGCAATTATAAGATCAAATTTGTTACCTTTATATTAATTAACAAGTAAAGCATGATAATTAATGTACAGAAACCGGTTATGCTCACGTGTTATTTTATCGGCTCCGCCCGACTGATGCCCGATGAGCTCATAATATAACACGTCAGTATAGCCGGTTTCTATACATTAATTATGAATACAACTCACGATAGTTTAAAGTCAAAAATAAAGTATAATAATAGACACAAAGTGTATATGATAGATATTTCTACAAACGCGTAAAACGCTTTGCTAACTCAAGTCTTACTTAGGAGCTTAGGTATGCAATACACTTCAAAGTCCGTGTTTATCACTATCAGTTAAGTATGCAATCTAATATCTTCAAAGTAAGAGCTAGATTTTAGACTTTACTAATATAAATATAAATATATAAATATATGGGACACTTACACACACGGTCGTCCGTCCCCAAAGTAAGTAACTTAATACTTGTGTTATGGTAGACAGACAACTGGTGAATATATACTTATATATTTTCTAAATACATACTTAAATACAAATAAACATCCAGGCTCAAAGACCAACAAATTCTTTTTTTTTTTTTTTATAGAAAATGTTGGCCCTCGGCGGGAATCGAACCCGCGACCCGCGGAGCTGAAGGCAGGACCACTACCCACTGCGCCAACGGGCCAGTCAAATCGTAATAGATCGTAAAAGCATAGTTTTCACATGTAATAAAACTATAAAAGTAGATTATCTTAATGGATATCAAAAGTTCCATAATCTTTAAGGAAAGCATCGGCAAAAATAGACAAAAGATATTTATCAAATTAAGCTCTATAAAAGAAAACTACGTTCGGAAGAATTCCAGACAGTAATAATTACAAAATAGTCTGCTATTTGAATTATTTAATCAAGGCTCTCTTTGAATCTCTGTAGGAGTTACGCTGAAAGACCGAGGTGTAGTGTCCTACTGTTAGCGAGTCTTAGAAAATATATTTTAATACGTATTATAATTTTGCTATCTGATAGTACTACTTATACACCAAATTTCAATAAAATAGTATAAAAAATATACAAATATAAAATATACAAACTAATAATACAAAATTCATTGATAGTTTTAGTGTAAAGTCATGTCACGTCAACTGTGAAGGTACTAAAACAACTTTCATTTCAAAAATATATTTATCACTTAAGATCCCTTATTTCTATATCACTTTTCGATTTTATTCTATTTTTCCTGAACTGTAACTTTGATTTATTTATGATAGTTTATTTAAAATATAAACGTGTATCAATTATATCAATACATATGTTAAGAATTTTATGTTAACTTCTAATCTAAAAAATTCATGGAGTTATTTTTAGGTAATTTACTAAAATGTTTGAAAAATTATACATAAAAAAACAATTAATGGTTAAACAAAATATAAAAGTCCTTTGTGTGACTCAATTCGATTTTAAAAGCTAAGCCTGCTACTTGTTTCAACAATATTTGGTCATAAAACAATAGAGCATAAGTGGCGTCGCACCACTCATAGTAACCAAATTATTCGAGAACAACATACTACTGATAGACGGCATATTAATTCAAATCTTGAAATCAAACCCATTTGTTTATCGCTAGTAATATTATTTACTCAATATTGCCGGCATAAATAATTTGTTCGTACACGTTATTCAAAATCAAACCTTCTGACATACACATTTAACATACAAACTTAGTACATATTTAAATACTTATACATAAGTAAACAAATAATTTATATTTAGTGCTTGTAATGAAAAATAAAAAAATCGTATCATATTACGCTAACACTTGAACAAACCCTACCATCAAAGAAACCATCTCAAAGCGAACTGTAAGGAACGAAATTCATAATCATCAAATAACAAATCCGACTTACCTTATATGCACTTAGATATTGCTTGTACAGTTACTTCGGATATATTTTGTTTGGATATATTGTAAGATATTTTAAAAAGTGTTACGACATCTCATAAAAAAGTGGGCGGTCTATTCTATTCAACTGGATACCGCACGTAGGCTCAACTTACCTAAGTCGCCTTTTTGTAGACACCTCGGTAAGAAAAGAGGGTGGTCTATTCTACTCAGCTGGATACCACATGGCGGGACGACTTACCTGAGTCGCCTTTTACAACACCTCCTTAAGAAATGAGGGTAGTCTATTTTACTCGGCCGGATACCTTATAGCTTAAAGTATAATTTGTTACAAAATACGTATAACTGTTTTCAGCGGATGGTTAACCTCATGCCATAGCTAGTTCATATACACGTGCTAAAACGAGAACAGATTTTAGCGTTGGATGCCACGAAAGCGGATTTACTTGCAACATACGTCCAAATTTATTTAGTACGTAAATTTCAGCTTCAAAAAGTGGCTATGCAATGGTAAAATAATTTGGCATTATTTGCCAGACTAAGTGTCTGACAAAATAAGTTTTCACTTTATGTAGAAAAAAATATAAGCTAGAAATGTAGGAGCATTTCGAAACTAGAAAATATTTTATCAACTTTTGAATAACATATTTTTGGCCAACGGGAGAAATATATGATAGATAAAGGCTTGAGAATAAATATTTAACTAATCTGAAACCATATGTTAATACGCGTTATAATTAAGAAATCTCTACTGTAAGAATATCCTTACATTACATTTTATGTGAAAGAGTGTTAGTTTGTTATTCTTTCACGTCTGAATAAATGAATATATCGATAGATGTGTTTTGGTATATAGTTGAAGAGTTAGAGACTAACATATGCTAATTTTTCGCGGTATTGTAGTCAAAGTATGTTACAACTTAACAAATCAAACAGCGATATCGTAAAAGTGAAAACTTGATTGATTAATATCCAATTTTACTCAACTAAACTCTTCTTTTTTCTACTCTATACTCCCACATTTCAATTTATCTCTCTCCATCTTAATTCTCTTTTTCACTCTATTCTACTTTGTTATGTGAATTTTAGATACGGCTCCAACGATTATCATGAAATTCAGTATGTCTGGTTCTGGGGGCGATATATCAATCTAGTTAAGTTTTATTTTAAAAAAATGGAGTTTTATCCCTGTTTTCAGACATTAAAAAACTGCTGAAATAAAAATACAATACAAAAGTTATTTTTGCTGCCATTTGAAAAGTTGTAATAGCTCAGTTGGGAACGGGCGGACTAAAGAAGTGAAAATACTCAGGATCAAGTCCCACATATTACCAGCCCTTTCTTTCTTTTATTTTTTTTAATAGCTTATTTTTGTATCTTTAAAAAAATTACCGAGCAAGGCTCGGTCAAACAGACAAAATTTAAATTAAAACAATTAAAGGTTTACCTTTATGTATAAACATACATTTAAATAAAATTCTAATGTGTCTGTTATAGGTTATTTTAACTTGTACATTCTTTAAAAGACTTTCTTACTTACGAACAAATCCGTTCAAAAAGCGGTATAACTGGCACTGTATTGAAAAATTATAAGCAATATGTTCTTCATGATTTCTCTAGATTCCAAATCAGTTACGCCTTTGCTAATACAATATTTTAGTATAATAGATGCCTAATATTTAAGACCAGCGCCAATAATTTACCTTTTTAATGACTCTGCTATTTAAATTATATTTTATGAATACGCCGTTTAATTTACGATTTATTTCGCGTTGTTGAGGAAAATTATACTTGTAAGCCAAATTACTTTCTGGATTTACGTTAGCACCGCAATTTTGCCGGAGTTATAACGTCATTCGCAAACATTGCTTACTTTTAAATGTTCATTTCGAACTTGGGCTGTTGGTTTATAAACCTTTCGCTATTGTTTATATAAATTTTTACATTCTCTGTACTACATACAAATAAAATAACCGTACAAAAATTATAAATAGAAAAAGTCTGTCTTTGTGCATGTCCGTTGAGCTATGCCGGCTTATGTTCTGAAACAATAGTGATGAACTTTGATTAACATTTATTTTCGATTCAATTTGTGTAGAAATTAATTATGAATATTATCATCAACTGTATGTATGAACTTCTTGATATATTTTAAAAACTTCTGCTGCCACCTTATTCCTTTCACATCCTGTATCAAACTGATTCCAAATATCAAATTACAAACATATTTAATCACAACTCCCCACAACTCAATACAATCATTTCAACTCGTCATGGCACCATAGTAAAGTAAAAGTTGTCAAGTGATTATCGCGTCGTCAGTATATCCGGTATTAAAAACCAATTAATTACCAATAATATCTCAAATGAATAAGTGAAATTGTAAAATGCTTTTGCTGCTGATTATTTTGTACATGCTAAGATGTTAGAAGTTTCATTAAGAAGTTCATGTCTATTATTATTGAAATTAAGAATGTGCCCTTTTACTACAAATAATGAACATAATAATCGTAATAATGGACTTATCGAATTGGAAATGGGTGAATTTTTATTTGAAAACTCATTTTTTTTTAGTTTACAGTGATGTAAATTAATGTCGTGTAATCTGAAGTAAAATATCTAAAAAATATATAAAATATCACATCAGAGCTCGCAATATGAATATCATATCCGAAAAGACTACGACACGAGTAATATTTTGTTTTCAAGGCCCTTTAGGAATTCATATCTTTTTAGTCACTACAGATAGCTAAGTAGATCTTATATTTTTTTGAGTTAAACTAGCTGATAAAAGATCTCAGAAAATAAATGAAAGCAACCTGGAATATAAGACAATATTAGCTTAGAAACAAGTATCTCTAGAGATTTTGAGAAAATAATATATATGAGTAGAGTATTGTTGTAAAAGGCGACTAAGATAAGTTGACCCATCGTGTGGCTAACGGCTGAGTAGAAAAGACCACCATCATTTCTTACAGAGGTTTCGTAAAAGGCGACTAAGATCAGTTGATGTCAAGTAAGCATCTGGTAAAATAACTACCCAAAACATGCAACAAATTCTTAAAAATTTGTTCCAACCACACTTAGATTGGGATAAGGGTAAGACAATAATGATTATGAGAAAATAATAAATTTGAAAACTTCTGTACTCATGAAGGTACATTTTAAAACTACTGTTAACGTGATTAATAATAATAATAAATAGTCAATTAAATAATTCCAATCTGGACACAAAAAAAAATATTTAAAAAATTTATGTCATACTTCGATATGCTATAAAAAAAACGGTCCGATATAGAATAGAAAGTATCAAATCAAATGATAACCCACACGATACAGTCAAAAGAACAATGCTTTTTCTTTTTTCAACTCCCATCTATTCATGCATTTTACATGACGCGACTGAGAATCAAAACATGTTGCCCTCAGTAAGCTTTCTCCCTCATAGCTATAATATCTTTGAGTGCATTTTTACCGTGATCTGTGGCAGAGGTTATGAATTTTTCATAAAACGATCTGCACCCATGTGCTTTCTGCTACAATGCACCGTTGTTTTTGGTCATACGCAGTACTATCGAGCATTTCATTTGCTGCATATGCATTTGACGCTAAATTTGTTTATTTTAACTTTATTTCACTCATTTATTTATTCACTGATTTAATAAGTTCTATCTTACTATCTTATCCCGTCCTAACATAAATGCGAAAGTTTGTGAGTATGGATATATGTTTGTTACTCTTGCACGGCGAATCCGCTGAAACAATATCGATGAAATTTGACACTAATATTCCTTATACACTGGAATAACATATAGGCTATAAAAAGTCTGTTAATTCTACAAGAAGAGGATGACATTGAAAAGCGCCATCTATTATCAACCTATCACGCGACAACAGTCTACGCAAACGAAGTTGCGGATATAAACTAGTTTTTATATATTTAAAAAATATATATTTAGAAATATAAAAAAATGGGATCCACGGGGAGTGGAGAAAGGGTAAAGGAATCTCGTCACAAAACGTGCCTTCTCAAGCAATACTGCCTTCTGTATCCTACGCTTAATCCAGCAAAGCGAGAGTCTCTTGAGATGCTAGTCGAGGCTCTTCGCGATAAGACCATTAACCGATACATCAATTTATTTCACTTTATAACCATTATTTTTTTTACAAAATAGATATAAATTTAATATAATATCGGTCTATTACTATCAAATTTTTTAAAGAGAAAGGCCTTCTCTGTTATTTGTATCAAGTATTTCTAATTCAAGATATGAATTGGCAAATGACACTATGAAATTTATAAAATTATACATTTTTTACAAAGATAATTTCCTTGACGGTGAAGCACGTTATACTAAACGCTATAAAAGTATATTTTTTATCAAATATGATTATAAAAGTACATAAACTTTTTTATGTGGAACTAATGTTGAAAAACGCCTGTCCGACGGGACGGGGGGAGCTGTTGGTAGGTTACGGTCATTTAAACCCTTAAATCAGCGTTCCCTAATATCATATATTTCACTACAACCATTATTTTTTTAAATAGTCTTGTGGCATATGTTAGAGTTATGTCTTGTAACAACTTGAATATGTTTGTTAACTTGAGCACTTTATGCTTAACACTATTTTCCTTACGCCATAACAATCTTAGCATCGTCCTTTATAGTATCTAGTCGCAGCTTAACCAATACAAATAGGAAAAGCTACGGTTAGTTAGCTATTATACTTAAATATTTAAATGCACGATTCCACATTGCATACTGTGGTAACCTATAATTAAGACTCCATTTAATTAATTAATTTGTAGAGTATTTTATATTATAATTAATAGAAGTCTTGTTAGTTATTTTTAATAAATAAAACAAACACACCCTCTATCTGAGAATTGAAACTAGATACATTGACGGGAATCACTTAACAACTCAGTCGAAATACTCGGTGGTGTTATGAAGTTTTTAATTGCAGTTTTCTCTTTTCGTTGACTCGCATATTTCCCGCTGCGTACAATTTTCCTTAATAGACAATTATTACGCTAGTGACGTTGCTGTTAAAAAGCTCATAAAACAGTGGCCATGACTGTGTAATCGAGGTGACCATACAGGCTTTTGTGTTAAACAAAAAAGTTCATTCTACTTTTTATAATCTCGCAATGCGTTGCTGTGGTTTTGAATTTCCCTCGAAACAGAACTTGACAGTTTAAAAAAATGTTCTAATCGCCAGAAAAATTTACGGATCATTAGTTGGATCATTCTAAAGATTATCTGAAAATTTCATTAAAGTCGGTCTAACACTTTTGACGTCTATAAAGGACTACAGACTAACATTTATCTTTATATAGAAGATTAGTGTATTACGCCGTGTGGTATCCGGCTGAGTAGAATAGACCACCCTCATTTCCTACCGAGGTGTCGTTAAAGGCGACTAAGGTACGTCGACCCGCCGTGTGGCATTCGGCTGGGTAGAATAGACCACCCTCATTTCTTACCGAGGTGTCGTAAAAGGCGACTTAAGTTGACCCACCGTGTGGTATCCGGTTAAGTAGAATAGACCACCCTCTTTCTTATCGAGGTGTCGTAAAATACGACTAAGATAAGTTGACGTCAGGCTGGCGGCCGGTCGTAAAATACGTAGCCAAATCATGTGACAACATGTTTATAACATGTTGTGCCGACCCTACTTAGAGTAGGATAAGGGCAGGAAGATGATGATAGGAAGATTGGTGCATGCTATAGCAAGATAATGTAAGCTTCAGTCCCGATTACTATCAATGTTACGAGGCGCCATGTCTACATGCGTAATTGTTCTAGCCTAAGTTATTAGATTCTTAGACGTAAACCAAATGTTACTTAGTTCAAGGCAAAATTACGATAGTAAGCGAAACTAGACGAACCAAGATATATGTTTACGCTGTAATGTATATTTTAACACTTGTTTTATAACATAAATAGGCGTCCGTTTTGCAAAATACTTTTTAATATTAACGTATATTTTCCTTACAGCGAAAGATATATTAGAAACTTTGATTTTAATATTGACTTTAACAAACCACACCACAAAGATGTGGTAGCCCAGCTACCACAGCTTTGTGGTACCCAGCTACCACCCCCAGTAACACTGTGCGACTTTCGAGGAGGTCTTTTTTTTTTTTTTTTTTTTTTTTATTGCAGAATAGGCGAGCGCTTGACTGCAATCATGCCTGATGGTAAGCGATGATGCAGCCTAAGATGAAGCGCGCTTGCCTAGAAGATGCCTATTCACTCTAGCTTTAAAGATACCCATATTGTATGAAGTGGGAAATATTGATGCCGGGAGAGAATTCCATTCCCTTGCTGTACGCAACAAAAAAGAGGACGCAAAGCGCTGTGTGCGCCTTCGTGGGAGATCGATGATGTAGGGGTGGAAATTCTCCCGGTGCCTTGCGGTACGATAATAGAAAGGCGATGGAGGAACAAGGTTATGGAGAGCCTCAGCACACTCTCCGAAATATATCCTGTAGAAGACCGATAGACAGGCAACCCTGCGCCGATGTTGAAGACTATGTAATTTGGTATTGGTCAGGGTTTCGTCCGAAATGAGCCTTCTGGCGCGTCGATCCACCGAATCCAAAGCATCTAACTGGTATTTGGCAGATCCGTCCCACAAATGACAGCAGTACTCCATACACGAACGTACTTGAGCTTGATACAATGTTAGAAGCTGTTTCGGTGTGAAGTACCGCTTGACTTTGTTGAGGATGCCAAGTTTTTTAGCAGCTGTTTTTGCTTTGGATTCGATGCATTTACCAAAGTTGAGCTTGGAACTTATTTCAATACCCAGAAGCTCTGTACTATCGGCAATCGGTACGGATATATTTCGGAAAGTAGGAGTTAAGGTGAAGGAACTCCGTTTGGCGGTGAACAGACACGCTTGTGTTTTGGCAGCATTAAACTTGACTAGGTTGGCCTCACCCCAGTCGGAAACCTCTTTCAGAGTCAAGTTAATGCGCTCAACCATGGCCTCTCTTTGTTGGAGAATCTCTGCCCTACCAGCTCTGGAACTGGACATATATCTCTCCGTGACAGTGCTGTCATCTGCGTACCCAAAGATAGCGGGACTTAGTAGATCATTGATGTGCAGCAAGAATAGCGTCGCGGAAAGAACTGATCCCTGAGGAACACCAGCATTGGTGGTCATTACATCAGAAGAGCAGCCATTAATGACTACTCTGAACGATCGTTCATTCAGGAAATCAGATATCCAGTTACAGAGTGTAGTAGGCAGCCCATAAGCCGGAAGTTTGCCGAGAAGACCACCATGCCAAACACGGTCAAAAGCTTTTGAGACATCAAGGGACACGGCGAGAGCCTCACCATGTCTCTCAATAGCTTCACCCCAGATATGAGTGGCATACATTAGAAGATCTCCAGCAGAACGATTCTGTCGAAAACCAAACTGGTAATCCGACAGAAGATCGTTTTCTTCTAGGTATGCCAGGAGCTTTTTGTTTATTATACGCTCCATAACTTTACAAAGCACCGAGGTGATCGCTATAGGTCGATAGTTGACCGGATCAGCATGAATACCCTTTTTTGGTACTGGCTGTACGTTGGCAGTCTTCCATGCTTTTGGGACATGAGCAGTTTCTAATGAGAGGCGATACAAACGAGTCAAAACAGGAGACAATTCTGGGGCGCAATTCCGCAGAACGATTGCTGGTATGCCGTCCGGACCACTGGCCTTATTCACATTCAAGTTGCGAAGCGCTCTCAACACCTCCTTTTGATGGATACGAATTTCTGCCATGGCAGTATCACATGGTTGTAGTTGAGGTGGAGAGGCATCTCCTGCATCAAGACGCGAATTATCTGCAAACAACCTAGCTAACAAATTTGCTTTGTCACTTGCAGAAAAGGCCAGAGCCCCATCTGGCTTGAGCAATGGCGGCAGCGTTGAACGGCAGAAGTTTGACTCAACCGACCTCGCAAGCGACCAAAAAGCTTTACTACCACGAGGATAGGATGCTAATTTGATGCCGATTCGATTAATGCGGTTAAATCGAGCCTTCTTAAGAACCCTCTTGTAGGACTTAGCAGCAATGTTATATGCTCTCTTCTTAGCTGTTATGTCGGGAGTTTTGTGAGAGCGGGCTTCAACCCAGGCTACAAACGCCGAATTTTTAATGGCCTCTGCAGTGGCGCACTCAGCGTTGTACCATCGGGGAGTCCTACTATTCAGAGGTACATCCGAGTAAGTTATGAAATATTCCATAGCTCGACGAATCACCTCCGATATAGCATTCTCACAACTCGACGGATCATTAGAAGAGAAGCATATTCTCTGCCAAGGATAAGATGCGAAAAAGTGCCGCATCTCGTCCCAGTCTGCCGACTTATATCGCCAAACCCGTCTGGTCCCAGTTAAACTTAGATCAGGCGGATACTGGTTCGAAACCGCCTTTACCAGAGAGTGATCAGAAGTGCCCAAGGGGGCTGCAACTGACACCAAGAAACTGTCGGGATCGGTAGTCAGCAGAAGGTCCAGACAACTGGGTGTATGACCATCAACATCCGGTATTCTTGTAGCTTCTTTGACCAGCTGAGAAAGGTCCAGAGAGAGAGCTAAATTAAGAGCTTCTCTTCCAGCGTGGTCGGTTTTTTGATAAGGGTACAGCCAATCCTTATGATGGGCGTTAAAGTCCCCTAGAAGCACAAGTTGGGCTGATGGATACCGATGTTGAACAGTGTCGGCCGTTTCACTGAGATGTTTAAATAATTTGGTTGTCTCCTGGTCACCGCTGTGCGAGCGATAGACACAAGCATAAACTGTTTGATCCATCCCTGTATCTATCAAACACCACAAGATGGAGAAGTTGGGTACCTCTAGATTACGGAGACGCCGATAACAGATGTCGTTACGAGCATACATACAAACCCCTGCATGAGGCTTAAAGTTATGCTCCAAGGTATAACCCGGGTAAAGCAGGTATGATAAATCTGCTGGGGTGTTAATCTGCATCTCCGTAAGGAAAAGCAAGTGCGGCTTGTCAGTCTCTAGGTGGTGATGGACTGCAAAGAGATTCGAGTGTAGACCTCGAATGTTGGCTTGATGGATTTTTAAAGAGAGGAAGTGCAGCCGCTGTATAAATTTACCTTTGCTTTTCTTTTTTATCATTTTATATTGAGCGGGCGAATAGGAACGGAAAAACGAATTTGTAGGGAATACTGCATTTGTAAACAACGCGATGGCATCTGTTAAGGCGCTGATGGAAGGCTCAATTGGAGACCGCGGGGACGCCCGAACCCCCCTGGAGATCGCCATCGGGTCCTCTCTCCGGTCGCCAACCGGCACGATGGAGCAATTCCAGGATTTTTCGCGAGGCAGCGGGGCAGCCTTTCGTAGGTGGCTTTCCTACTAATTGGGCCCCCTATAACCTGCGGTCGGCCAGCGATGAACCGTGCTTCGGATCCCGCTGCTCTCCAGATTGAGCCGTCCGGCGATATGACAGTGCAATTCGGAACCTGTTATTAAATGCAGCGCAGATGTACAAGTCCGTTTCCCATCTTTGTAGCTACTACAAGCATCGTACCGGAACGCGACGAGTCGCTTGGCGGGACGGCTTTGCCTGTAGGGTGGTAACACTAGCCACGGCCGAAGCCTACCACCTAGAAATGGTTACTCGTTTAGCACTACCCGGGGATCACGTGTAGGGTCTTGAGGATTGTAAAGACAAGATCCTGTATTTAGTTTAAACCTACGGACGCGAGTAACTCCAACCCCCACGTCAAGGTCACGGGTGCAAAACCAATAAGTTTTTCTGATAAAACTTATGTTTCTGATTAATAATGGCAATTTATCACACGCTTTTAGGTGAAGGAAAACATCGTAGTGAAACCTGCATATCTCTACAGAATTCGGGAGACATGTGTAACGTACCAATCCACACTGGAGCAGCGTGATATGTCTAAGCTCCAATCTTTCTCTCCAAAAACGGAGAGAACAGGCCTATTCCCAGCAGTGGGAAAGTAACAGGCTGCTACTCGCTTTACTTTTTTAAGAAACCATATTAAAGTCAATATGAAGTCAAACAATTCGTCAAGAAATGAAGGTGGTCTATTCTACTCAGCCGGATACCACAACGTATGCAGTAACCAGCCACGACATATTGCTTTCATCAGTAATACACACAAATGGAGACTTAACCATAATACTGCTTACATAAAATTTTCATTAAACAATAACAAAGCAGTTTATCTATCTCATTTTATCGTGATGGCTTCGCATTAACTGTATTGTTCGACTACCATATAGTCTATATTGTCTTTGCAGCCGGCACTCATTTGCATAGCTATAGCTTGCGAGTTTGTCTTTAGAACTCACTTGATTAACTACGGGATCTATGCCTTTGATCCGATCATGTTCCTTGTGATACACTGACAATCTTAAATATCCAGTTAAGATGGCGCAAAGCATTTTTGACTTTTCAAATTGATCGCATTAGATATAAAAATTAAATTAAAGTTAAGTGCAAAATCAGGATAAGGTAAATAGAGTTACTTAAAAACGTCAAACTATTATTATTTTTTTAATATAATATATGGGACACTTACACACACGGTCGTCCGTCCCCAAAGTAACTTAATACTTGTGTTATGAGTGACAGACAACTGGTGAATATTTACTTATATATTTTTTTTAAATACATACTTAAAAACGAATATACACCCAAGCTCAAAGACCAAAAAATTCATTTATAGAAAATGTTGGCCCTCGGCGGGAATCGAACCCGTGACCCGCGGAGCCGTATGCAGGGTCGCTACCCACTACGCCAACGAGCCAGTTAAGATGGCACAAAGCATTTTTGAATTTTCGAATTGATCACAAAATCAGGATAAGGTAAATAGAGTTACTTAAAAAATCAAATTAATGCGTGAACGTTTAAAAACTATATTTACAAATAAATAAATATATGGGACAGTTACACACATGGTCGTCCGTCCCTAAAGTAAGTAACTTTATACTTGTGGTGACTAGCGAATATAAACGTATTATTATAAATACCTACTTAAATACACACTCCCAAAATCGAAGAACCAACAAATTGGCTTTACAAAATTTTGACACTCGGCGGTAATTGAACCCGTGACCCGCGGAGCTGAAGGCAGTACAACACTTACGTATATACGTAATGTACTTGCATTACACAAGTACCAATTATAAGACATACATTAGTAAGCTAAGGGTAGTAGAGTGTTTAAAAATGTGTGCAGTAAACCACATTAAAACTTTACCTACTAGTTTCTGAAGTGCGATTTTTCATAAAGATAGATTAATGTATCAACTAATGTGCTGCATATCTACTACAAGCGAAATGATAGCATGCTATATATTGCATGTAAATAAATATTTCAATCCCCTCCTTAAACACCGGATTTGACACCCCCGATCATGACACCACCCGACTTAGGACCACCTGAAGAAGACTTTGAGGTCTGGGAGCTACCATTCCCAGACCTCACCACCGAATCAGACATCCCTTAGGTCACCTAGGTGACCTCAGCCTACGGCCGAAACACGGACCGGGCTTAAGTGCCCGCGAGGAACTACCCGGGCAAGGCCTCGCGCCACGCCGGGCAAGACCTCACGCGTCGAAGGCCGTACCCCGCCTACTCCCAGGGGAGTAAGCGAGACGACCCTGCTGCTCCTTAAGAGAGGGATATAAGTTAAACGTGTTTATGTATCGGTAGTGATGACTTTGCTGTTCCTAAACGCCAGAATCAATATTAATTATGTTTTAAAATGAATTCATTATGAGTGTTTTAAGTTGTGTTTTATCATAATCTCTTAAGACCTCTGAACGTTCGTATTTATAAACGAAACGATAATAATATGTGTAATTTGAGTATTGAAGATTCAACTTTGTTAGTATATAAATAAGTAACTAATTTATATTGCATTCAAACATTTCTTACATGTTATTCTTAATTCGTTAAAATAATTATTTAAAGATATACTAATTTAATGACAATTTATCAATGCAAAATATCATAATGAAACTAAAATAGAGCGACAGTTGTTTGTGGTCACAAAAATATCCAAAGTCGTAATAATATAACAGAAATAAGAAATAAAATAAGACATGCTAGGAGATAGGTAGAAAGTCACCGTTTATTACTGATAAGTGTATTTTATCAATTCGTTACAGAAGCCGTAATTACAACGTTTTCAGCAGCCACTACAATTTTTACAAATTTTAATGTTATAGATTAAAAATAAATTCACATTTGCCGAATAATTAGCACTTTAAAACATAAAGTGGGTTTTGGAATATATATACTCGTAAGAATTTATTCCTTTTCTATATTTATAGCTTAGCTTAACGACTGGATACAATGATTAAGACACTCCAGTCTTCCTTCTATTACACGGTAGATGAAGGAGATTTGATAATAACTCGCGCACTGAAATGTACACCTGAGTGTTATGTATCATGATGTAAAAATTAAAGTCACGAAATAACTACTTTAACATCAAATTTAAAAACGTATTGGCCATTGTTCCTCTCTCTTTATTTGTCATTTTGAAATCCTTACCTCCATAGTTAATTATTTATTAATAACTAGCAATCGCCAGCAGCTCCGCCCGCGTGAAAAGATTAAAACCGCGATATAGTATTTTGATAACCATAAAAATGGTTAAAGTGGCTTAACCTTATAAACTAGAACTTAGCTGTAGCGGACTTTAAATTAAACTTTTAGAGGGAAACAATTGTGTAAAACATGATTGCTGAACAAGGAAAGCTTTAAATTTTGCCGTTTTCGTAACATTTTTTATAACTGCTCCTCTCCTATTCATCTTATCGTGATGATATATAGCCTATAGCCTTCCTAAATAAATGGACTATCGCACATTTACAGATTTTTTAAATCGGTCCAGTAGTTCTTGAGATTAGCGCGTTCAAACAATATGCATTTTTTGCATGAAACTAATGTAGCCAAAGTACACATTTCAATCGAATTTCGAAAACAATGTATCCGTTAAAGATTATTTATTAATCGATTTTTTCTAAAACTCACATCCCTGGTTTTGTTAAAACTAGTCTCAAAGCTATACTCCAATAAACTTGTTTCGCTTCAGGATTTCCGGAATTAAGAGAAAATATTAATACAATATAAAAATTTAGTGTTATAATTTAACCTATTTCCTGAGTACGTTACGAGAAATATTAAATAACAACTTGGAATATCAGTAGAACAATATTCTTAATAAGATTCTTATTACATTTGAAACACGTAATTTGTTTGATATTAAATATTCGTGGAGCCCTTTGAAGTATACATTAATAATACTGAATACGATATGAGCAAGAAGTACTTACGCAATGTGGGTTCATAACCTTGCAATAGATTTTATACGAGAATAATACCACTGTATGCAATTGTTAAATTATTGAAAAAATTCATAAATGTTTTGGAAATCTATCTATTCTATATCTATCTTCTATACATATAATAAAATCGTTGAGATGTCAAAACTCTGTACGTTTGTTCCCGCTAATCTCAAATACCGCTGATCCAATTTGGTATGCTGTTTTTATAAATATGTAGTGGAAAGCCTCACTTAACATATAGAGTATGTTTTACTTCAATCGGTCAGCAAATAAAAAATATATAATAATTTTAAGTTACTACGATACTGGTACTTGCATTTTTCGTTTTTCGCTATTTCTATTAGAGGATTTCGTCTAAACAATTTATAATATCGTTCGTAAAGTAACGTTACTATCCCGCCGCTGGGACAATTAGTCTTCTTAATATATGAAAAAATAAAATTAAAAAGTTAATATATCTTTAAATTAAGCACGGCAAAACGGGCTGGACATACTAGTTAATAATATTTACGTTGTTAATGGTCGTATCGCGAAGAACCTCCACCAAAATCTTAAGAGGCTCTCACTAAGTTATTGGATCAATCGTATGATACAAAAAGCAGTATTATAAAGGCCTAACCAGGGGGAGCTTGAGTATTTCCTCCGCTCCCTGTGGTCAACAATTTTTTTGTATATTTTGAATTTTTTTTTTGTATTTATTTAATATAGAAAATATTATAAATATAATGTTAATTTGGATGTAAATGAATAAAAGATTTACGATACTATATATCAGAACAGACATCCTGAGGCCAGCAAAATCTGCCAAGCATAAAAATACTGAGTGTTAACCACGACCACTCTGTCAAGAGTGTTACGACTGAGAAGAAGAGAAAAAAGATATTATTGAAGCAGCCTTTGTTGTACTTGAGGAAATCCTTTATGTACTCTGTTATCAGCGACAGGCGAAGGCAGTTATGCCAGACTCTTAGCAGCTATAACATCATGCTGTTCCATCTCGCAGCCTGAAATCGAAGGCAGAAAATTGAATGTATTATATTTATGAACTCATCAGAAATAACCACCCAGATATTCTAGTGGGGTCTCTATAAATGAATTTAACGCAAGCAATGCATTAGGAACATATAAAGCATCAGCCGTCTCAAAGGACGTTTCTCTAGGTAGAGCGCCGAATGCTTCAATTCTACGCCCCTAGGCATATTGATATTCCTGTTAGTGCAGGAAATAGAATACTTATCCCCTTTGAGGTACGAGATTGTAGCTTAAAACAATGACACTGCCAAATCCAATATTATACTAGAGAAAATACTAAAAATAATATATTATAATAGAGTAGGGTAGCCAGCCTGAAATGTGTCCATAAAAAGAGAAAGCAAATGTCACTTAACTATGTCTCTTTTTTATATGTGATTCAACGAAGACAAGTATGGGAGTATCTTCCCTCTCTTATTATTTCTTGCTCGCATTCACAATTCTGCCTTTGGCTCCCTTTCTCTATCTATTACCTCTATGGCAATAATACGGATTGATAAGTCGTAAAATACGAATAAGGTAACTTCTCGTCAAGCAGCACGACACCTCGGTATGAGAGAGGGTAGTCTATTCTACGGATACCACACAGTGGGTTAACTTACCTTAGTCGCCTTTTACACCGACACCTCGGTATAAAATGACGCATAATTAATACATCTATGTACTCTTATACAAATTCATATTCAACTTTCTTGTAAGATTCATGTTTTATTATAACTACCATATAATATATAGTATATATAGGTAAAAAAGAAATATTCAAAAACTGCGTCATTGTATAAAATATGGTAGCTTGAACAATATTTAAACCCAAAGTTGGTATATAAAATAAAGTTCATGTCTAAGCAAAATCATTGAAAGACGCAAGTCTTAAGCGAAATTTCTTGGAGGCCCAATAAATATTAAGAAAGGACATTTTTATGGGTCGCTATAAAGAAATGGCTAAGCTTGAGCCGCGAAATTAAAAGTTGCCTTATTACACATAAATCAGCGGTATTTGCGTCTCATATACATTTGCGAAGCCTGGCTTGTTAATTACATAGCAGTATTTTAGTACCTTTAATGTTACCTTTGAAAACAAATTTATTTATTTTTTAAAATTATTTACATATTTGCGCCTTGTTACCGGTTTACCAATATGATAAGCCAATATACTCGTAGTTATATAACCTCAATGTCCGTAGGATATGCTTTTGAAGGAAAAAGTGTAATCTGAACAAAATATAAAACAATTAATTCCGATTACAGGAAAAAAAAATTTTTTCCTGTTAGAAGGCGGTTAAAATCAATTATCGGTATATCTGTATGTAAGTTGCACAGAAAAGCCTATCCGATAAGGATAATCCATAAGGCATTCTTTTTCTTTCGCTATGTGCAATATGTGTTAGTAAGTAATCACTAAATGAGTCAATAAGTCAAGTCAGTCACTCAATCAAGCAATTATCAATAGTTAATCAGTGAGCACAAGCGGCGGAAACGACGTCACGGATATACGTAAATTCGAGAACGACGCGCTACTGATAGACATAATATTGATTCAAATCTATTTTAAAAGCTGCAGGTCCACACCATTTGTTAACCGGCAGTGTTATTGTTGACTTAGTATTGCCACACTTTATTTTAGTATACATAAGGTGAAAATAAAAGCCCTTTTAAATTACAGTGTATATTGTCAAAGTATACAAAATAAAGCCATGATAGAGAAAATACGAAGTAGCCACATTGGGAGGGACCTTATATTTGCTTATTTGACAGCCTGGATTCGAGTCCTCTAAAGTGTATTTGCTACACAGACTTAATATCACCCGGTGAACGTCGTAAGTCCGAACATCCTCCCGGCCGTTGAAAGTGTGATTTCAATTCTTTAGATCATTAACTGTGGGCATGAGGCAGATAAGCGTCATCAAGGGCCATCAGACATCTATGACAATTCAAACCCTAACACATATAAATTATTTCAAGCGTCATCAAGGGCCATCAGACATCTATGACAATTCAAACCCTACCACATATAAATTATTTCATATTAAATTGATATCAGCTTCTAAAAAAGGTAATACATTTCCACGACAATAAATCGCATCCAGTGATATCAAATATTCGTTAAGACGATCCAGCGTTTCAATGCCCCATTAATAATAATATCGGATACATTCCCAAACCGAGCCGGCCACAAATCAACTGAAAAGTGGAAGCGATCGCTCGCGGGTAATATCATCGCCCTGAAAAGAAAATTAGGTACGATTTATACATTGTTATATGCTACACACGTATAGTTAGTACGTACGTTACTAAAATGTAAATATCTGGCCTTCCTCGGTAATTTTTACAAAAAAAAAACTTAAAAAAAAGAAAATATAATTATTTAGTTGGGGATCGATCCTAGGCATTACATACATTACATTTCTCGAGACTACCGTTCCCCGAACAAGCTACGCTGACTTGACAGTTATAGGCGAAAATTTAATTCAATATAAATGTTAGTGTTTTTAATGCCCAAAAACAGGGATCAAACAATTTTTTTTACATAAAACCTAGCTAGATCAATTTTTCTCCCCCAAAACCCCCTACATGCTGAATTTCAGCTAAATCGTTGAAGCCGTTTCCCAGATATATGTATATATGCATACAAGGTTAACTCATTTAAATATTAAAGATATGATACATTGTGTTATGAATTTATTCAATCAAACGTTTAGTAGCTCAAACTAAGCAGGAAAAAATATTTTGTACCCAACTACAGTACGAAAAGATCAAAGAGGTATAAGAGGTGTATAAATCTTTTTATTACGAAAGATCAAACGTTTCGAGGCTCCATTACTTACAATATCTGATACATTCACGATCTATAGCCCAACCAGACAGTGGCCTACAATCTAGAAATAGGAAGATAAAACAACAATTAAATATGTCCCATACTATATTATTACTTAGTTTAATTGATAAACATTTGATACAGTATTTATTACTCTAATTTGAACTACCTATGAACTTAACAAAGAGCTTTAGAATATTTGTGACTTTGCTTGTTTTCAATGCTCCGTTGTGTGGTATCCAGCTGAGTAGAATAGAGCACCCTCATTTCTTACCAAGGTGTCGTAAATACGAATAATAATAATAAGTTTAAAATTATAATGCTCATAATAATTACGTGTTTAAGGTGTCGTAAAAGGCGACTAAGGTAAAATGACCCATCGTGTCGTATCCGGTTGAGTAGAATAGACCACCCTCTTTCTGACCGAGGCCTCATAAAAGACGACTTAAGTAAGTTGACCTGCCATGTGGTATCCGGCTGACTAGAATAGGCCACCCTCATTTCTTACCAAGGTGTCGTAAAATACGAATAATAATAAGCGTTTAAAATTATAATGCTCATAATTATTACGTGTTTAACCCGTGTGGTATCGGGCTGAGTAGAATAAACCACCCTCTTTTATACCGAGGTGTTGTAAAATATGAATAAGACAAGTTGGCGTTAGGCAGGCGGCTGATCGTACAATACGCAGTCAAATCATGTGACAACATGTTTATAACATGTTGTGCCGATCCCATTTAGAGTGTGATAAGGACTGGAGGATAATGGCTTTTTTTCAATTCAATTTTGTAATATAGGTTATCTTCTGATGCAGCTTCGCTTACAGAGCGTCGCTTATATTTTCGAAGATACAGTAATTTAACAAAGTGCCTCAGTGGCACATTCCATTATCCTGTACGGAGCTCCCATATTTGATGGAGCAATGAAGGTCCAACTCTACCGGAATAAACTGGAAGCAGTTCAAATACGACTGGCAATAGGAATCTGCGGCGCATACCGGACTATCTCTACTGAAGCAGTACTAGTGATAGCCGGACTAGTACCCATCGCCAAGCTAGTCAGAGAACGAGCCAAGATGTTTGCCAACAAAGAGCTGAGACCATCGGATGTACGAGACGATACTCTTACGAAGTGGGCAAACGAATGGTCAGGAAAGGGAAAAGGAACGTGGACAAGAGAGCTGATCACGGACCTAAAAGTATGGCATAATAGAAAGCACGGAGAGGTAGATCACTGGCTCACTCAAGCGTTTAGCGGACACGGAGTATTTAATACTTACCTATTTGCTATAGATAAAGCGCCGACTGAGAGCTGTTACTTCTGTGCTGAGGAAGACACTCCAAGACATGCCTTGTTTGAATGTGCAGCATTTGCAGGGTTAAGAAGTGCAGTGCAAGGAGCGAGGGTGGCGTTAAACGCTCAAAACTTGGTATCTCGGATGCTCTCAAGTGAAGAAGAATGGCATCAGCATGAGGATGTACTTCGAAGAATCATAATTAAAAGAGAGGAGAAAGAAAGAGAAGAAAAAAGAGGCAGACAAGAATATTAAAGTAACGGTCAGCATGAAGGAATGCAAATGCGGTTCCATGCTGATTGGAAGTTAGAGAGGAGGTTGTTTAGTCCGTGCGAGTCGGACACTACCTACTAGTACGGGCTAGTAGGCGTCCGGCATGGATTTTTCCTCCTCACGACAAAAAAAAAAAAGAAATTTAACAAATGACCGGAATAATTCAACTTCACGTTGTCATATGATTTCTTAATACCTAAAACATTTTATGACAACCGTCACAGCAATAGTAGATTAAACCTTTACTTACACACGCTACATCGGAACCCCTGCCTTCGCTGATATTAAGTGGCCATAAATTCTCAGACGTCGGTCGGAATGATACCAAACGTTTCACTTTTAGCATTCACAGTAAAATATTATTATTTCTGCGTCTCGCTGTAATGGAGAATATATTGCTGGTATCAAATTTACCCTAGAAAATGGTCTTTTAAATATATTGCATAAACAAGTATGTAAATAAATATAATAAATATATGGGACACTTACACACATGGTCCGTCTCCAAAGTAAGTAACTTAATACCTGTGTTATGGTAGACGGACAACTGGTGAATATATACTTATATAATTTTAACATATATATACTTAAATACAAATATACACCTAGACTCGAATACCAAAAAATTCATTTATAGAAAATGTTTGTCCTCGGCAGGAATCGAACTCACGACCCGCGGAGATGAAAGCAGGGTCACTACCTACGCCAACGGGCCAGTCGAATGTGAAACTAACTTGTCTAATTATTATGTAGTAACGGCCAGTTATTATAACAATGTCGGGCATAGGCCTCCTCTTTCCGTTTTTGGAGAGAAGGATTAGACTTAAGACCTACCACGCTGCTCCAATGGGGATTGGTAGGTTACACATATCTCAAGAATTCTTTAGAAAAAGCAGGTTTACTCACGATGTGATAAATTGCAATTATCAATTAGACACACGAGTTTCAACAGAAAAACTCATTGGTGCCTATCGGGGGTTGAACCTGTGACCCCTCGAAAGATTCGCACGTTCTTACTGCTGGCCTATCTCTCCGGGTAGATCTCTAAAGAGTTCTAGAGAAAGCAAAGCCGCAATGGAGCAGCATGGTAGATCATTGCTCCACCACTACTCAAAATCAGAAGAGGAATTTAATACCCGATTTACACCAGTAGACGCCTATCAATTGAAAAAGAAGAAAAAACCAGTCGTATACATATAAATTCCTAAATTACAAATTAATTATGATATTTCAAGATTGATTTCCATGAATAAACTTTATATAAGATTTTTACCAATACAACTTGAATTCTATCAAATGAAAGCCAAGCAAGAGAAAATCGTTTCTTTTCATGACATCTAAAGGAGACCGACCGCATTTCGATTGGTTCTTTGAAACGCTTTCAAGACCATACCCGCTGTTCATTAAAGTGGATGACACTGAACAAACCACAGTAAAGTAATTTAACACAGCTTTGACGTAAAATGACTCCAAGTTTTCTTTGTAAGTTCCTATTTATATTAAACAAGTAATATCCCGCGGTTACACCCGCGTATATACCGATCTCATGGTGCAAAGTCTATTAAGTCGGATTTATTTTTGTTAATATAAAAGTTTTATTTCTTATTTAATTACACTAACATTCATAATCTATTGAATATACAGATTTTTATGACTAATTTTTTACACCTTATTACACTTTTATTACGGATTTCTATTTTTTAAAAAAATGTAATATAGCCTATGTTGCTCATTAAAGATGCAGCTTTCCAAGGTAAAAAAAATTTTTAATCGGTTCAGTAGTTTTTGTGTGGAAATATTACAAACATACATACAAATTTTTCCTCTTTATAATATTACTACAGATTAGTTGTGCTCACGGTTTCGCCGGCCTAGAAATTAATGTTTCACGAACTTTCCCGCGTAAATCCCGAGACTGTGGATAAACTTATATAATGTCCATAGTTTTGTCAATCTTCCCATCAAAATCGGTTTATCTGTTCTGGAGAATATACCTCAAATCTACCACAGAAGTTACACTATCTTTTAATAATAACCATACAAAAATCAGTTATTTATTTATTTATTTAATTTAATTTAAAAAGACATCTTAGTCCATATATAATGTTAGTAATATTACGTAATGACTAGGTTAGTACTTAATAACTAAAAATGACCTAGTCCTCTGAATGAGTTTCCACACCAGAGGACTATCATACTTATTAGCTATATTGTTCAGAATACGGTTACTGCTACCACGCAACCTGCTTACAGAGAGGCGGTCTTTTTCCGCCAAACAGCATCGAATCCATCTGTTCGCGCCTCGGCAAACATTGCCGAAGCACTACAGTAGCGTGGCAGCCGTAACAGTAAGGTACACTTTTTATTTTATATTTATTTCTTTATTGGTAATTGGTAACTTTGAGAAAATCGGCCACATACAGACAGACGGCTTTAGTTGACTTTGTTTTATAATATGTATAAATATTTTAAATAGTCTTTTAAAATATAAAGTTAAAGTTTGAGACTTTAAGTTAATCGCAGACTAACTTTAAGTCTCAAAGCATACGGCTTTAAGTTTAGGCTAATTTAACCTAACACGTCTTCACTTAGTTACTACAAAGTCTAACTATGCAGTATTGTTATAGAAATTATAATAATATGCTTTAAAAGGTAATTAATTGAAATAAATTCCGTAATGAAGTTATTTATTTACTTTGTGATTATAGTTTCCATTCAAAATATTGTTCATTAATGTATTGAATATTATTATAATGTTTAAATATTGTTATAACCAACAAAAATACACAAGTTATATCTATCCTAAATCCATCCATTAACTAAGTTTTATTTATGAAAGAAGTTAGAATTTTAAGTAAAGTTCAAGTTACTAGCTTACTACTAACTTGAACTTTACTTAAAATTCTAATTTAGGATGCGAGAATACTACATCATTCTCCAGCTTATCATCTTATCCCACTCTAAGTAGGGTAGTAAAAGAAAAAGATTTTCCCAGTACATACCTAGTTACTCATTCTAAAAGAGAAAATAGAATATTCCAAATACAAAATAGTTCTAAATGCAAACAAAGATCTTTGTTAATCTTTTGCCATAATAGTTCATAACTTACCCTCATTATTTTTGACCTTGGTGTCCCAAATATTAGAACCCTCGCAACAATGGCATCCGTTACCCTGAGATGTTTTAATGACGCATATTTGGGGGAAATAAACATAAAATCATTTTCATTGTATCCCCAAATGAGATCCATTGTTTGGCTAGATAAAACAATCCAGGAAAATTACGAAGGTCCCATCCGTTCGTGTCTATAACACAGAATAGGTTGCCCACAATTTTGCAGGCTTAACTCGTATTCAAATGGAACTAGGACGCTAGAATATTTTGGGGGTTTTATTCATACCAACAATACATGGATACAAATAGAATTGCATGAAATTGCTTAAAATGGGGCAGTTCATTAATTGCTTTATTGTTAAGTGAAATTTAATACTGGAAATTTAATATTACATAGCGTTCGCTTCTACACAAATAATATTACCTCAGTGACATTAATGTACATAAATAATAAGGTCCACTAATAGTTAGGTCATAGTTGCTCTGCGTACATGAGTCATGCTTGGATCTGACTGGCCCGTTGGCGCAGTGGGTAGTGACCCTGCCTTCAGCTCCACGGGTCGCGGGTTCGATTCCCGCCGAGGGTCAACATAAATTTCTATAAATAAATTAGTCTTCGAGCCTGGGTGCATATTTGTATTTAAATATGTATTTAAAAAATATATAAGTATTAAGTTACTTACTTTTTGGGGACGGACAACCATGTGTGTAAGTGGCCCATATATTTATTTTTATTTATTTATATTTATTATCTCTACGTAATCAAATCAAGACTGAAATTCCTAGCAAAACCGAAATAACCGTTATAGCTTATTGTGAAGCTGAAGTGGCAATGGGCGAGGTAGTACAAAGAAAGGATGAGTGTTTGGGTATCAAGAACTATGAATGGAAAAAATGAAAGCATTGGTAGGTCACCTACGAGCTGAACCGACGGTCTCAAAATGGTCGCCAAGAACTACTGGATCTAAAGAAGTGGACGTCCATAGATTAAAAATAATCGAAAAAAACGTTACTAACACGCTAAAAACATCATCACTATCCTGCCCATATCTCATTCTAAGTTGTGTCGACACGACGTGTTTTAAACCTGTTGTTACTTGATTTGGTTAGTTATTTTACGTCCGGCAGCCTACCTGACGTTAAGTTACCATAGTAGCTTTTTAGGACACCTTGGTAAGAATTGGGGACAGTCTATCCTACTCAGCCAGATACTACACAAAGTATCAATTTAACTTTCTGACCTTTTACGACACTTCAGTAAAAAATGAGGGTGGTTTATTCTACTCAGCCGGATACCACAAGAAGGGTCTATTTACTTTTATCACCTTTTACGAGATCTCGGTAAGAAATGAGAGGTAAAGATTTTCAGAAGAATTGTAATTTGGAACACATGAACATAATTTTTTATATATTGATATAACATATCTGTTTATTTCTATGCGAGCAATTGTTTTCGTAACTCAATAATATATGCTATTAAATGTAGTTAATGAATTCATATTAACCAAATAATGACGAAATAAATTATAACCGTATATTTGGGCTTTGTGTTCTACAACAACAAAACAAAACTTATTTTGTGATAATTAATTTGTTTACAACGTTTACTTAATGAGATTTATGCCGCAATATTACATGCAAAAATATATAAAATTAATGCAAATCTAAAGTAAATTAATTTTGAAAATAAAGTCGAATTCTTTTGTTACTTCATATCAACATATAATTTTAATATATTTTTATGATAATTTTGGTGATAAATTGCGATTATCAATTAGACATATAAGTTTTAATAGACAAACTCATTGATGCCTGCCGGGGGTTTGAACCCATGATTGTCTCTAGAGAGTCGAATGGTCTCTCCGCTAAGCTATCACAGCTTATAGTGTTACTTTATTCAAATCAATAGTCGATTTGAAGGAAATGATTTTTTTTAAAGAGATATAGATGTCATATATTGAAGGTATAATTGAATGAACATATTTGAATTCGAATTAAAAAGAAAGCATACAATTAAAGTCCAATTAGGCACAAGTCGATAATGACGATAAATGGAAATCCATATACGTAATGAGTAATAATGACCGGCCGCCGCTATCGTTGCCATAAATTATAGTTTTCCTGGGTTAATTCCAGCGTTAACCGCGTTAATTATAGTAATTATTGAAATAAAATGTGATATTAAAAGAATATCTGTTTTAAATGTTGGTCGGATTTAACAGAAAAATTAAGAAACAGTTCGATTTTGTTCAAAGGCTTAGATTTTATCAGCATTCAAGCATTTATTTATTTTCAGGTCAAAGAGTGTCTGCTCGTGGTAAGCGTTAGAACGCCTTGCCAACATTTTTGGCCAGTACGATAATTTATACAAACTTTAATCTTTATTCAATCTCCTGCCCTTATCCCACTGTTAGTGGGGTCGGTACAACATGTTATAAACATGTTGCAACATGATTTGGCTACATATTTTACGACCGGCTGTCTGCTTAACGTCAATTTACCACCTCGATAAGAATGAGGTTGGTCATTTCTACTCAGCCGGATACCACACGGAGTTTCTTGTTCATATCATATTCAGTATTATTAATGTGTAACAAAGGGCTCCACAAATATTTAATATCAAAGAAATTACGTGTTTCAAATGTAATAAGAATCTTATTAAGAGTATTTTTCTACTGACATTCCAAGTTATTAAATATTTCTCTTTGATTATAACGTACTCAGGAAAGAGGTTAAAATATAACATTAAATTTGTATATTATATTAATATTTACTCTAAATTCCGGAAGGCCTGAAGCGAAACAAGTTTATTAGAATATAGCTTTGAGGCTAGTTTTAATAGTAAACAAAACTGTTGAATTGCCTTTTATACTATGTTTATCTTTACCCACACTGTTTCTGTTTTTTAACAGAACATCTAAACGTCTACGTTAGATCTCCCAAATTCCAGCTTAATAGATAATTTACTTAATGTCAAAAAAGTCGTTTGTAACCGCTTGCCGCTTATATTTTAGTCAGCGTAATAAACATGGAGGCAATTAAGAGGAATGTCCGCGGAAATTGAAGCGATTTCATTTCTTACCTCAAGCGGCGGAAAACATTAGGAGCGCCCGCTGATGCAATTAGGGTTAACTGGGAACGGAAGTTTTAACCTGGTCTTTTATCACGGATCTTTGTAATTAATCAAAAACCAGCGAACATGTTAAGCACTAGAGCGAATGAAAAAACCTCTTAATTACGTAGAACAATGGTTATTTTGGCGGAGAAATACCTTTTGATGGTATACCTTTTGTTTGGACCAAGATTAGATAATATTATTATTATTTAGTATTTAATCATCTTCTTGCCCTTATCCCACCATAACTAAGTATAGTTTATAAGTTTGTTAGCTTATAAGTGATTCTGGTGGTGAAACCAGCGGGGCGGTTCCGCGATCTTATGCTCTCCTCTGCGGATATGCGGATAAGGCGTATAGTGCAACAACAATTCAAAGCACTTACCTTAGCGGTTGTGGACTGTATGGTGGAAGCCTGCTCCAGATCTTCGGGATCCAAAGAAGGCGCGGCGCGGATGACCGTTGCGGTACAAAAAGCGGTGATGCGGGCAAGCGGTACGGACTTGACTTGTCGGCGGTGTCAAGCGTTATGGCGGTTGCGGCGCGGAGATAAACCGCAATGGCGGCTGCGGCGCGACCGTTCGATTGGTCGCGCGACTTCACCACTGTCACTCACCACTAAGTTCGTGGCAGTGACATGTATTACAAAATACGGTCAACCAGATGCATTATTTTAAATAGGAATCTTCTTTCAAACTTTTTAAAGATATATATTTGCTTCGACGTGAGTAAGTTGTTCCAGAATCGAAGAGCCAAGAATAGCCAACAAATTGTTTTTAGAAAATGATAGTACTCAGCGGGAATCAAACCTGCTACCCGCGTAGCTGAAGGCAAGGCTACTGCCGCCTGCACCAACGGGCCACACAATCAACAGTTCAAAGAATTTAAAATATAAAATACTACTAAATTCTATTGCTTATAAAGACTATTGCTATATATAAATACTACTTTATAACCATTAGTAGTCTGCCACTTATAACTTGCGCCACTAACGGGTACGCTTCGCAAAAGCCATTCCAAAAACACTACTTTCGTTTATTGCTGCTCTCAACTTTTTGTTGTTTAATGTTTTGCATTGGCGTTGTTAGACTGGTGGCTATCGTTAAGAAATACAATAAACGGCTTATTATCGTAATGAAATAAACTATTTTGCCATAGGATCAAATTTCCTCCTTATTTCTTAGTACCAAACTCATCACTCTCTTGTCCTTATCCCATACTAATTCACTTCCATTCTGTCTTATCATTCGTTAACTCTAGCGCCAAAAGAATTATCTTTTACATTCATGTCATACTTCACACAATCCAACCATTTCTTTTTAGGACGCCCTCTAGTCACATTCATATTATAGCTTGTTTGGTCACATGATTTACATTCATTACATTACATGTCTATACCATCCTAATCTTGAACTTCTCGTCTGTTCAAATTTCGCAAAAGTTTGCAAATTTCAGTCTTGCCCTTATATACTCATTTCGTATTATATCCAGTCTTGTCACATCACACAACCACCTTAACATACAACCAAACATTCTCATTTCATTTTTATGTTCTTTCTTCCGTCTTTTTCATTGCCCAACATTCTGACTCATACAATGGAATACAATAGGTCTTATGACCGTTCGATATTTTTTTAAGTACCGAACCATAGATAATTATTTAAAAATAAATATAAATATATAAAGTGAATTCAAATTTTAAATCTGTTGTTGAAATTTAATCCATTGAAATAACTTCATCATCATTTTCCTCCATGGTGTCTAAAAACTCTTTTTATTTGTAAGTATACACAATACCTTGTATTTTTGTTGCAATAAAGTTTAGCAACTTCCGTTTTATTCTTAAGCCGCACTAAAATATTTTAGCCACACCGCAATACAACGGAAAATATTCCGGCCATATTGTTTAGCGTCGTGAACTGAACGATGGACACAGACGGACGGGACCACCGTAATTTTCCTGTTTTACTTTATCTCAACTAACAATAGATTTCATTTTGAAGGTATTATAAAATTCATTGCATTAAAAAAAAATTACTTACACGCTAGGACTATACAAATCATGCTCACGCGGAAAAAAATTATTATACGTGCATTAAATATACATTTGGTCGCTGACTGTGGGCCTAATATGAGCTATATATATAACTAGCGGCCTGCCCCTGCTTCGCACGGGTATAAAATATATATCCCATGTCAGTCAGTGTAAAAAAAATGATTAAAATTGATCCAGTTGTTTTGATTTATTCATTACTGCCCGTGGCCGTAGCGTTAAATTTGGAGAAAAACAATTTCCTTTCCCTATACCAAGAAGATTTCCTGCTATCTTTGGAATATCTAAATTCATATAGTACATTATTACTTATTTACTTTTATATTTTCCCTATGTATTTTATTTTTACAATTAATTACAGAATGTCTTTAAACAAACTCTTGAAAGAGCGACATCGCTGCTAAAGTCGAGGTGTTATAGGGCGAAGCGCGGCCTCCTCACGGCATTTTAAATCTGTAATATCTCCGAAAATGTTCACTTAAATTACATGCTGTAAACGGCCATATTGATCTATATTAAATCAACTATTTATTTAAGGTACTTAATTGGATAAGGATTAATGCTGTATTGTATAAGAATTGCTTCAAAAATAAGGCATTATTTTTCGTAAAAAGTAAACGACAAAAAATGCTTTAGTGGATTATCCATAAGCGATAGACATATATCATCGCGGACTTTTCTGTAGACCTTTTCAATGTGTACAAATACTTAGTACATTATTTTGATAAATCTCGTAGGGTTTAGCCTGCGTTTGCAATGTAAGCGGAAAAAAATGTAATTATTTACGGAAACATCAAAAATTACAGTATTTCTCTACTCCGTATTGAATGTTATTATACGTACAAACCTTCCTCTGGAATCATTCTATCTATTAAAAAAAACCGCATCAAAATCTGTTGCGTTGTTTTAAAGTTTTATGCATACATAGGGATATAGGGACTTTGTTTTATTGTTGTTATTTTCCTCGCTAGAGAGTTCCAATCATATATGCGTCCGATCGCTGCTAAATTCAAATGGTTAAAGGGCGAACCGCTTTTTTTTTTCTTTTTGAATTTGACTAATGCTGTTAGCCCTAATGGCTTTGACAGCGTCACCGATAAGACGGGCGAGCGCGGAAGCATCGCCGAGAGGCGAACCGCGACCTCCGACGCGCTATTTATAGGCTCGCGGCGCGGCCCCTGCATTTTAAATCTGTAATATCTTCGAAACTGTTTATTTAAATTACATGCTGTAAAGGGTCATATTGATCAATATTAAATAAACAATATATTTAAGGTTCTTAGTTGGATAAGGATTAATGCTGTATTGTATAAAAATTGCTTTGAACATAAGGCATCATTTTTCGTAAAAAGTAAATGACAAAAACTGCTATTGTGGGTTATCCATAAGAGATAGACATATACTATCGCAGACTTTTCTGTAGACCTTTTCATGGTGTACAAATACTTAGTTCATCATTTTGATAAATCTCGTAGGGTTTAGCCTGCGTTTGCAATGTAAGCGGAAAAAAATGTAATTATTTACGACATCACATTAGAAACCTCAAAAATTACAGTATTTCTCTACTCCATATTGAATGTTATTAGACATGTAAACCTTCCTCTAAAATCACTCTATCTATTAATAAAAAAAAACCGCATCAAAATCTGTTGCATAGTTTTAAAGATTGAAGCATACATAGGGATATACGGACATAGGGACAGACAGAGAATGCGACTTTGTTTTATACTATGTAGTGATATTATTTATTTTTACAATTGATTAGACAATGTCTTTACATACAACATTCATAGCTTATCATTAGACAATATAAACTTAAAAGAAGGACATTTAGTTGCGCCTCCGGTCGCTGCTAAATTCGAAGTGCTTATAGGTCTAAGCGCGGCCTCCTCGCGGGATTTCAAATCTGTAATATCTCCGAAAATGTTCACTTAAATTACATTCTGTAAACGGCAATATTGATTTATATTAAATCAACAATTTATTTAAGGTACTCAATTGGATAAGGATTAATGCTGTATTGTATAAAAATTGCTTTGAACATAAGGCATTATTTTTCGTAAAAAGTAAATGAAAAAAACTGCTATTGTGGGTTATCCATAAGAGATAGATATATACCATCGCGGACTTTTCTGTAGACCTTTTTAAGGTGTACAAATACTTGGTACATCATTTTGATAAATCTCGTAGGGTTTAGCCTGCGTTTGCAATGTAAGCGGAAAAAACTGTAATTATTTACAGAAACCTCAAAAATTACATTATTTCTGTACTCTGTATTAAATGTTATTATACGTACAAACCTTCCTCTGGAATCACTCTATCTATTAAAAAAAACCGCATCAAAATCGGTTGCGTAGTTTTAAAGTTTTATGCGTACATACGGAAATATGGACTTTGTTTTATAATATGTAGTGATGATATAGATATATGCTCGGAGTATCTCCACGAGATGAAATCAGAAGTGAGGTTCTCCAAAGGTTGTCTGGTAGAGATTGCTTTTAGCAATAAGACCGCCTTTGCACGCCTTAGGCTTCTTTAGTTAAGTCTTTCTTTTTGTACCTTGTGTTATGTAATGTGTTTGCAATAAAGAATTTCTATCTATCTAGCTATAAGTTGATCTGTACAAGGACCAAAGTCACTATAACATGGCTTTTTATACAAAACTCGTAGGTCAGTCTGGATTTCAATCGCAATTTTTTCTTAAAACTCAAAGGCTACTTACTACTGTTCAGCCCTTAGATCTATTTAAGTTACAAAAGTTAAAAGAGTTATGACACAATTGACAATAAATTTACCACGTTTTTAAAAGCGTGAGACGCGTCTCGTCTGTGATGTTTTAAGCAAACTCCTTTCTTTCTATTGTATATTTTGTTTTAGCGTGTTCTATTATGAACTATTTACATTATATGTAAAAGAACATGAACGAAACCCTCATCTTAATCACAGGCTATTACGTATTTTGAGCGAATTAATCGGGAGGGTCAATCGGCGATCTTCTGATTCGGACCACGTAGCAATTAGTGGGGGCTAGGAATTGTTTCCACTGTACCCAAATAGAAAACTTGATGCCTTCGAGCGTTCGTATAATAAACTGATGTATTCATTAGTTACATGTGTGTGTAGTTACGTGTTTAATGCGTTAATTTCATATTTTACTGTAACGTCGGGGCTACATTAGCGCCCGAAAATTCGTGTCGCGTTGGCGCGCAAAACATGTTCTTGTCTACATTAGCGGACGAAGACTCGGAAAGCGGCCTACGGCGAATATTCGTCGTTGAGTTTTGTGTGTCTGTCGTCCCACTTCAAAGTCTGGACGATAATGAAGTGGCATAAGTGTGGCCACTCAAGCGAATGTTGTGCGACAAATCCTTTAATGCGCGCCAGTTTACCGACAGTTGCCCGATGCTACATCGTCTGCGCCCGAATACATCGCGTTGTAACGATGTACCCGGCCACATATAGTGCCGTAGCCCGAATATTCGCCGTAGCCCGCTAATGTAGCCAAAGCGTTAAGATGGCAACACGTGACAAAAAAATATTTTCGTTCTATGAAATTCCGCAAAGGAACGACTACTTCTATAAATTACTTTGTGTTTGACTATTTTAACTTTTATAAAAGCAAAGATATTTCTATATTTATTCAATATACGAGTACATGGCACTTTATGAAATTGATACATACATTTCCTCTGATATAGTTTGTGTGGTATCAATTTGGTTTAGTGATTTTTCATGTTATTCTAAAGTGTTGACAAATGTGCGAATAGATTGACGGAAAATGACCGTGAAAGTTTTTACTGCTCACAGGATATATTGGTATTTTTCAATATTTATCAGTTTTTCGAACCAAATTTTCATGTAAAATTCGTAGAGTTTATCGGCGTAAGACTAAAACAGATATAATTAAAATAATAAGCATCAGGTTAGACTCCATTGTTAATACGTATGCATATTAACAATGGAATCTAAGTTTACATTTAATTGAATTAAAGAGAATATATTACTGTAACAGCTTCAACTAAAAGGCATATCATATTTAATTATAGTTAATAAAAATCGCCATCTTGTTTTCATTTTAAACTACATTAGAATGAATAAATATTTATTTATGCAAACAATCAATTCTCACTATATATTCCAACAACTCAATGACAGATAATGACGGCCACAATGTATTTCATATCATTGGCCAACTATATGTAGGAGGTAGTATTTCAATTGTAACATAATAATATTGTAATATAATATTGGCCCTCAGCTGTAATCCAAAGGAATCGAGCGGCCAGTCATAACATTAGTATGGTAAACTAGTAGCCTGCTCCAGCTTCGCACGGGTATAAAATATATAGCCACTAAAATATATGTCACTCAGTGAAAAAAATTATTAAATCTATCCAGTAGTTTTGTTTTATTCATTACTGCCCGTGGCCCACACGCGTTAAATTTGGAGTAAATCAAAACCCCTTTCCCTATACCATGAAGATTCGCTGCTATCTTTGGACTATCTGTCATAGTAGTTTTTGTTATACCACGTTTTATAGTGGCTTGCCGGAAATGCGCTCGAACGGGATAAAAAAATCCAATGTCCGTCTCTTGGTTCTAAGCAACCTCTCCACCAATTTTCAGCCAAATTGGTTCATCCGTTCTTGAGTTATAAATAGTGTAACTAACACCAACTTTCTTTTATATATATATAGATTTTGTCAGGTTAGGAAACAAATTATCTGAGACCAATGAAAACAGACATTATAATCCAGTTCGGACCGGCTACAGCCAGTTTCGTCGCCCATCCGGCCCGATTTGTTGCGTGTCAATTGTTTTTGTAGTTGCACGTGAAGCGAATGTTAATCGCGGCTAATCGGGAGCGAAGTAGCGTTTGTAACTTTTAGTACTTGGTATATAGTTAGGAAATTGTTAATTGTTGTTTATTGGCACTTAAACGAAAGCCAGTTTGCTTGTACGGGAAAATAATTGAATTAGGTCAATTCTTTATGACGTTTAACGGCTTTAGATAAATTCTTCTTGCATTATTTATATTAATTCTTATAAATCTTTATAAATTTCAAACCCTAGGACTTTTTATTGTAAACAATCTGTTGTGTGAATCAAGTGTTTCTGTACTATTTGAGCGAAATAATAAAATATTGGTTTCATATTTTGTTATAAACATGCCGCCACATGATTTGGCTATATACGTCAACTTACCTTAGTCATATTTTACGACACCTCGGTAAAAAGGAGAGTGGTATATTCTACTTAACCGGATACGACACGGTGGGTCCACTTACCTTAGTCGCCTTTTACGACACCTTGGCAGGAAATGAGGGTGGTCTACTCAACTCAGCCGGATAAATCTCTATCTAACGAACTATCAAATTGTGGGTCAATTAAATTGAGATTATATATAAACGAAATTTTCAGAGCACTGCTTGTACTACGAGAAGCATACGATCTACGTGAATCCAATTCGGGTCAGTGAGTATTTGAATAGCTCGTTAGTTTAGCTGCTCTACTTTAGCTTTAATAGCGTGGAGTTCTAAATAGTTTTGCCAGTATAGCTTACAAAGACGAACGCATGAACTAAGGAGGTTCGAAGGTACCTTATATATGTTAACTGACATATAGATGCACTTACATTTTTATATTCATCCTAATATCTTTTTTATAATCCCTTATTTTGTCCTTATATATTTTTTTGACTTTTTGTTTTTCTTTCATAATAACTATATCCACAATATTTTAACTCAAGGGATAATTTTTATTATAGACAACTTAAACGACTTTAGAATCGTCATTGTAGACTATGAGTAGGAAAAGAGAATAGAAATCCCAAGGCGAGTAGGAATTATCCCACTCTAAGTGGGGTAGCGGCACAACATGGTATAAACATGCTGTCACATGACTTGGCTACGTATTTGTCGGCCGGCAGCATGCCTGACGTTAACTTATCATAGTCGTCGACACCTCGGCATGAAGGGTGGTTTATTCTACTCAACCGGATTACAACACGGTGGTTTATTCTACTCAGCTGGTTACCACACGGTGAGTTGACTTTCTTTAGTCGCCTTTTACGATACTTCGGTAATAAATGAGGATGGTACTATTGTATTCAGTCTGATACTACACGGCGTCACTAGGTCACAATAAAGTGTCATAATTGAGTTTATCTAAATAAAAATGAAAGATATTATTCTCCCATGAATATTTTCGACGTTAAAACATTAAAATAATTTATGTTGTAGCAATTTCTATTTAAAACGCCGACATTGGCTGCACCCGGCTCTTCCATCACAAAGCAGATGTCCGTTAAATCTTTACGGCTGCGAGTTTTTATACGGATGCCGGGCTTGACTACCATATACAGGGTGTTCAAAAAATGCTATTCACATCAAATACCTACTCATCATTTCCCGGCTCTTATCCTACTCTAAGTGGGGGCGGTACAAATCACAACATGTATTAACCATGTTATTACATGTTGTGTCGCCTAGGCTAGGTTAGGGATTTAATGAGCTTTGAGTAGGTATTTTACGACCGTCCGCCTGCGTAACCGTTTAGCTTTGTCACCTTTTACGACACCTCCGTAAGAAATATGGGTAGTCTTGTCCACTCAGCCGGATACCACACATCGGGTAAACTTACATTAATGGCCTTTGACGACACCTTGATAAGAAATGAGGTTGGTCTATTCTACTCAGCCAGATACCACACAGTGGATAAATTTACCTTAGTCACTTTTCACCACACCTCGGTAAGAAATAACGTTATCTATTCTACTCAGCCGGACACCACACAGCGATTAAATTTACCTTAGTCTCTTTTTACCACACGTGGGTAAGAAATGACGTTTGTTTTTCCTACTCAACCGGGTATCACACGGTAGGACAACTTACTTTAGTCGCCTTTTACCACACCTCTGTAAGTAATAAGGGTGGTTGGTCTATTCCACTCACCCGGATATCACACGGCAGAACAACGTACCTTAATCGCCTTTTACGACACCTTGGTAAGAAATGTGAGCGGTCTATTCCATTACGCTGGATACCACATGGCGGATTCTCATCGATTGTTGCTTGTTGTACTAGAAGTTATATTTAGTAGCTATACTGGCTACAGACTGTGCGAGGTTGAAAAGACGGAAGAAGGATGATCTTTGCTTCAATTGCAATCTTAGATTACTAATTTAGACCATACTCTTAAATGATATTTCATACTTAAAAAGAATATATTCGCTTATATAAATCTACTATTCCGAATCCATTAACTACGTTGAATCTGCAACATCTAAGCTTTAGTAGAGCTGTTGTATATTTAAAAAGATATACAATATTTATTTATTTTAAGACGTTTAAGTTTAGTAAAATTTTCATAATGTTTCTCTTAAAATAAAAAACACACCATGTTTAAAACGTGATTCGAGCCGTTATCAGAAAGGCGTGAAATAGCAGATGGATGATCTTTTAAGAGATTATCTTCTCAGCAAAATCATTTTTCCGTTGCGGTTTTTCTAGACTCAGGTCATAACATGATGGCCTAAGTAGTCGCTGTTGAATAGAGTGGTGTATTTTTAAGTAAAAATATGGAAAGTTTGTGATTTTTTTGCTTTTGACATATGAGTAGAGATCAGTTAGATATGATAAAATCAGATAACACATGGACAAGGCAGAATGTACAAACAACGTAAATGCACTCATAATCATTCTGATTGATTAGTTGCAGTAAAATAAATAAAAGAAGAAAGAAACTATTAAATTAAAAGAAGATCCGAAAATCGTTTGTCGTTCTCGGTGCACGTTTTTATAACAAAATTCGTCAAGTCAAAATACACAGGAAAAACCCCCTTATGGGTACCTCCGCCCAAAGGAGACAGGCGGCGGTTATGTCGGACCCGCACCGACTAAAACTACCTGTGTGCTCCACCACGCTGCAGATGGCAAGAGCAGGGTATCGTTGTACGCATTGCCCCCATTCCCGCCGATAGCAGCTCTGATCCCAGAGAACACCTCCTCTGGGTAGGGACCCCTCAAACGAGAAGTTCCCCTCCGCTAACCGGTGCATCGGGAGCATCAGATGCACCGACTACCTTGGGGACCTGTAAGCCAGACGTCCGATATACCACCTGATAGGGCGGCAGATGATGGGCTCAGGCAAGTCGCTACCACCTGGATTTGCCAGCAGCAAATCGGATCCAGAACAAAAGATCACGGAACCGCTCCACAGCCCGCCTCTGCAGAGCAGAAGGAGGCCACCGCTGCCCGCTATCGCTAACTACCCACCGTGTTTGTTATAGGTCAACAGGAGAAACCGCGCCCCAAGTAGGGAACCCTACGCCGTGGTGGGCGCCTCCACCGGGTAATTTTTATAGAGGTTTTGTTCCTCGCAACCCGAAGGTCCCCGTTCCCAATGCTGGGCTTACGGGTTTTACCAACGGTGGCCGAAACCATGTCCAGCCAGACTTAAAGTAAGCCCAACTTAACCCGTCGCTCATTAGAGACTCCGTATGACATCAAACGACACGGAGATCGGGACTTGATAAAACAGGCACATGACCGGAGTGGTAGGAGAGGGAAGAGGTCTACGTCTAGGAAGGGACCGAGAAAAGGCAACCATGATGATAATAATGATCCACCGAGCTTCATGCTCGATCTTCTGGTTACGTGACATGAACAAACTTCCGAATCTTTGAAAATATTTGACAATTCAAAAATACTGAAAACAGTCTACTTGAATAGAGAATATTGTGACAAGAAACTCAATATTTACTTTTATTACAGAATTCATCATAAATAGTAAATTCCATTACAATGCGAATAATTGTTCGTCAGATGTATCTGATAATGTTAACTTTCTTGTCACATCCCTAAGGACACGAAAAAGTAATGCGTAAAAGGAGACACGATGCAATCCTTGGAGAATTCCTTTTGTATTAATAAGGTCGTCAAAAGTTATAACTTCACGTGGCTTCAAAAGTTGACAGAGCGTAATGTATTTTACTACTTAATAAACGCTAGGAAACCTCACATAACTAAACTAATTGATGTGACGTGTTTTTAGCTTACCTTAATTAAAAGAAATAAAAATAATTAATTATTTATCCATTTAAAATTTTAAATGCTATGTTTTTTCTAGATCAAAAACATATCAAATCCAAATTATTCTTTAGTCAAGTAAATTTGTAAACAAGTGCTTTTGAATCGTCAACTCTACTGCTGATTCGCGAGGCTGTTCCCACCAAAAAAAGCCTCGACTCTCGACTCGAAAGAAACTCGACGGTTGCTCTTTTCAAAATATAATTCTTATAACTAGTTACATTTTGTTATTACTATCTTGTACAGGGTTGAAGTTGGTATCTACTCGATACCAGTTTCTAAAGACCCCTTTACTTTGATCCTATGATATTTTTTGTTTACGATCCGATATTTTAGTCAATTTCGTTATTAGTTTCATAGCCTAGTAGCCCACGCTATTAACTGTGTAATCAAAGTAGTGTATAAAAATTCGTTTTTTGTTTGTGTTTTAAGGCTCTAAATTTTTTTTAAAGTTACGTTGAATACAGTCACAATTTTTGCTGTCAAATGTAAAGTCATGGTAGTTCATTTAGGGAAGCCCCCCTGCCCTATTATTTTTTCATCCATCCATTATTTCTTTTTTTCATTATTTTAAAAATTACCGAGCAAGGCTCGGTCACCCAGATACTGATCCTTTATTTAGCCTAGTGATATCGCCCGGTCTTACAGCAGGGAGGCGTCGGTATTTACTATACTGTGCCGTCTATGGCCCGTTTGTACATATGAATACAAGACCATCTAGTTCCAATTTCAAAAAAGCTGCATAATACAGTGTCCTTTTAGACAGAAACTTCGTAAGAATTTGCTAAATTAAAACGTATGATAGGTCGCATCCGACGGATGACGCTTCCAAGACAAGGACGAATTATCCGGATTACGACGGCCCGTGTAATTTCCCTTGTGGCCGCATCTCCTCATGCCCGCTTGAACACATTCCAGCTAAGTGGCACGTATCTGACGCTTTTCATCTGTATATTAATAGACATTAAAAATTAATGGCGGTACTGCTTATTTGTAACACAAACAACGCCTTTAGAATAATTAGCTTCATAGCTACGCCAATTTTAGTTATTTAGGTAATATGTTATGTAGACACCATATCCGACCACAAATCTGTCTGTATGTATATGATCGATTTTTTCAAAATCTATTGAACGGATTTTAGTGCGGTTTTTACACAAAGATGAAATGCTTCCGGAAAGTTCATGTTAATAATACATAACGTATTTAAGTAAATTGCGTTGAAGAGGTCGTAAAGAAACTCGCCTGCTGGTCTTTAGTTAGTTCCGGCTTTAGTCGCATGCGCCATGCTAAATAGAGATATACTAAAGTAATGTATTAGAGAATTTTAGATCTACAAAAAGACTTCAAAAAAGTGCGCAACAGCATATCTCTATCTCTTATGGTTAACTCACAATAACTACTTCTGTGTCTTTTATCTCAACGCCACGCGAGCGAAGCTGCAGGCAGCTAGTAGTTATTGATACAGCGCAGGTTGCCTACCCCCCACGTACCTGCAGCGTGTGGTCAGTAGCTACCTGACTGACCGTGCTGTCAGGTACCCGACGGCTGGGGGTGGGTGGAAGGAGCGGAGGATGTCGTGCGGTGTTCCGCAGGGGTCGGTTCTAGGCCCCCTCCTGTGGAACATCGGCTACGACTGGGTGCTGCGCGGGCAAATGCTTCCGGGGGTGCGTCTCTTTTGCTATGCAGACGACACCCTCGTGACTGCCCGCGCGAGCACCCACCGGGAAGCCCGAGTGCTGGCGACCGCGGCCACGGCTCACGTTGTGGCCCGGATTCGCCGGCTGGGACTGGGGGTGGCCTTGGAGAAATCCGAGGCCATTTGCTTCCACAGGCCTCGGATGGCGCCCCCAGCGGGTTCCCGGTTGGTGGTGGGCGGGACGTCCATCGAAATCTCGGGTACACTACAGTACCTGGGATTGCTCCTCGACAGCCGATGGACGTTCGAGGCCCACTTCCGGCGGCTCGTCCCCAAGCTAATGGCGACCGCCGGAGCCCTGAGCAGGCTCCTCCCGAATTAGGGAGGGCCTAATGCAGGCTGCCGGCGCCTGTACGCCGGAGTGGTGCGGTCCATGGCCCTGTACGGCGCTCCCGTATGGGCGGGGCGGCTGACCGCCAGCTGCGGTCCTTGCCCCTGCTGCGCAGGGCGCAGAGGGTCATGGCGATCATACTTGTGTGGGGCTACCGGACCATCTCCGGCGAGGTGGCCTGCGCCTTGGCCGGGTCCCCTCCATGGGACCTAGAGGCCAAGATAGCTCAGGCCTACCACTGCAGAGTCGAAGCCCGTTCACCGGGGGAAGACTCAGCGGCGGTAGAGGTGGATTGGCGGAGGGCAGCTCAGAAGGAGCTCCTCCGCCAATGGAGGCGGCGGCTGGAATCGCCCAGTGCAGGAGCCTGGACGATTTCAGCCATCCAGCTCATTCTCCAGGGCTGAGTCGCCAGAAGGCATGGGGTCCTCACCTTCCGCCTGACACAGGTGCTTTCCGGACATGGTTGCTTTGGGAGGTATCTGTGGCGGGTGGCTCAGTGCGAAGCGACTGGTGAGTGCCACGAATGCGTCGCCGAGTTTGACACGGCGCTGCACACGTTCGCGGACTGTCCAGCTTGGGCGGTTCAGCGGGCGGAACTCGTGGCACAGGTGGGGCATGATCTCTCCCTGCCCACTGTGGTTCGTGCCATGGTGGACAGGGAGGGATCGTGGGTTGCGATGGCCTCTTTCTGCGAGGATGTTATTTCGCGGAAGGAGGCGGCGGGTCGGGTCCGGGAAGTCGAGTCCTTGGATCCGATCCGCCACAGGCGAGTGGGGCGCAGACGACTCGCCGAAGCCCGTCGTATGCCGCCCTAACGGGGACCTCTGGGCGTTCCGAACGGGGTCTTATCGGACGCCCATCGCCCAAATGTCCCCGCGGCGGTCGATGCATCTGGTGCTCCCGATGCATCGTCTAGCGGAGGGAGGGGCCACTGTTAGAGAGGCCCCGACCCAGAGGTGGCGCACTCTGGGGTACAGAGTTGCTGCTGGCGGGGATGGGGGTAATGTCTTCATAGGTACCCTATACCCGTCACCAGCAGCGTGGAGCACACAGGTTATTTTAGTCGGTGCGAGTCCGACATAACCGTCGCCTGCCCCCGTCGGGTGGCGGTACCCATAAGGGGTTTTTTCCTGTAAAAAAAAAGCGCAGGTTGCCTTACAAACCTCTTTTTGTATCCGCTGCGCTCCAAAACCAAACTTAGGCATTTTTCTGCTTTAAGTAGTTTCCCAGAAGAAAAATGTGTTTATTTAATTACAGTACATTTATTAAATTAAAAATAAATCTTAAGCTAAGCTTAAGATTATACGCTTAACGTTATACGCTTACAAAACTTTATTATTATAAACTTATTATTATGATTTCGTTGCATATTCATTTGGACTTTATAACCTTTGTTCGTAAATATGTCATAATTTTACTTAGTCGTATTTTTTATTCACCGATATGTGGGTAGCAATGAAAACGCCACTCGCCGATCGGTTCGCCTGTCGCCGTGCGAGTGTCTACGTGAAGTACGCGGAACCTTCGCTAATGACCGCTCGATCGCTATAAATAATTCGCGTCAAATTCATCATAAAATATTAAACAATTCATCTAGGACTTGCAATATTAAGTGCAGTGCCTAAATTTAAAGTGTCGTGTCGAGTTTCGGACTCGTAATAGTGTTACAGTTCGTTCGAGTAACACGCCCCAGGCGTCGCAAGAAACGGCCGGCCGCCGGCGCATATCGAGGACTTCGAACCTTCCAGTGCATGGGGGCAGTACAACGGCATCGAAAGGTGGGTGGTGCTAAGTTGTTACTACGTATCGGTAATAAATTGTGCATTGCTCAGAAAGATAGAAAATAGTCAAAACTCTGAACCCCCCTATACAGTCCACTTAAATTACCCACCAGCGAACTAGGGTCCAGGGACCAGGTTCCTTTCGATTAGGGAACATTTCTCTACAACCTTATCACAACAGAATTCTTTTTATTTTATTTATTTATGTACTATAATAAATGTTGGAAAAATCAATATTGGTTAAAAAAGTGTACATAGGTCAACTTATCCCTATGACAGATCTCTCCCAGCTAACCTACAAAGTGAGACAATTTATATTTAAGAAAAAGTTGGTACGCAAATATCAAAGATTATGAATAAGAATTATCTTACTAATAATTTTCCAATTTAACAATAAATAAAAGAAATATAATATATATATAAATATATATTATTCTATTTTTATTAGGAAATTATCCTTATCTGTATATTTCTGGTAATATGTATAGTGGTGTGTAGTGCCATTACACCAATATTAAAGATCTAAGAAATATAAGTTTTACTACTCCATCAATTCAGACAAAAGTAAACGTACACCGCTTTACCCGAGTTGAACGTAGATTTTATTATCCTTCGCGGACTAACTTTACCCCTCATTCCCTTCTATTTGCATGTTTTATTACTTTGGAACAGTAGTGCCATCAGAATAAAGTAAAATGGTCCTCTAAACGGTATTCGGTACTAATGCACGCGGCATCTACTTACGAGTAAATTCAGTTTAATATTGGCAGCCCTGTTCTTGTGTTTAATTCGATTAGATATTATCTATAATGGACCGATTTGAAAAATTATTTCAGTGTATGATAGTCCATTTATCGAGGAAGGCTATAGGTTATATAACATCACGCTAAGATAAATAAGAGAGGAGCAGCAATAGAAAATATCACGAGAACGGCAAAATTTAAAGTTTTCCTTGGGTGCGCTAAGTAAACGATGAAAGTTATTCAAAAATCATGTACTACAGCATATGTCTAGCTTTTTAAATTTGAATATGGATGGATGTATGACTAGGGGATAGTGAAAAATGATATGCATATTAAAGAAGTGGCAGCAGAGTTGACGAATGATAGAGAAGTTTTCTTCTCTATCATTCGTCAACTCTGTTATTGTGGGTAAGAGATTGATGATGATGTAGATGACCCTGATTAAAATTGAAACTATATAATGGCTATGATCTATTTCAAATCTTTAAGTGATTTATTTATTAAATAAATAAATATATGTGATGCATACTTTTCTTAAGTTTATTAGGGCGATGGCTTCGCATATACCCTATGCCTTTCAATAACGCTGTAAAAGCCTTTCTGGCTAATAGCAAATTTTTTCAAAGCATATTTTCATAGTATTTTTTTCAACTCACTCCATTTATTTTACCTCCGAACAAGTGTAACAAGCTTAAACTAGACACATTGCTCTTAGTTCAATTTCAATATTCGATATTTAGCAATTTCGAGATTCGGATAAAGAAGGAAATGTCAAAGAAACCTGGAAAAGATGTTATGTAATCATAATACAAATGTTACCCACAAAAAAAAACAAATAAAACTCAACATGGCCGTAAACAAATAGAATAATACGTAGCATAATGGGATCGTAAAAATATATCCAATGATATACAATAATGAGATTCATAAATTCATGAGTGTAGACAGTGGAGGCATCAAATATTCACATGGTGCGGAACGTCATCAGAATATTAAAAACTGTTTTCTTCTCATATAATATGAAAACGAGGACAGTTTTGATACGTTTTTCTGTTTGTTCGTTGTCATTTTGTTTCAGCCCGTCGATACTTAACATAATTTATAAGGACCTGGGTGACCGACCGTGCTCGGTAATTTTTATTTAATTATAAAAAAATGAAAAAATTAAAATGGTTGATAATAACAGTGGCTCGATCCCAGGTTTTTTTCACTCGTATAGTCAGTAGTGTAGTATGAAATGAATAAAATAAAAACTGATAATTTTCATTATGAATGTTTATTTCTGTGAAGACTATCAGCCGTAATCACCATGTTTAGCAAATGGGTTGAGCATGATAAATTCTATGGTATCAATAATACTACAGTGGAGAAAAACTGCTTATCATATAAGGCATAATCCAAGGAAAACGGAGTGTGGGCCGACGAAGGATGTCTTGGCTAAAAACCTACGGCATTGGTTCGTCAAAAGTACTCCTTCCTTATTTAGAGCAGCGGTATCGAAAGTTAAAATTGTTTAAATGGTCGACGAACTTCGCGAGAAGATGGCACGTTAAGAAGAAGAAGGAGAAAAACTGGGAAGAGCGGAAGTGTATGCAGAATTAGCTATTCAGAACTTACGTTACAACATGTTTAAAACATACTGTTCCGACCCACTTTGAGTGGGATAAGGGTAAGAGAATAATGATGTTGTTAACGTGATAGTAACATTTTTTGGGTTTTCTTTATAATTCTCCTGCCCTTGCAAAGAAATGAATAACGATTATATGTATAACTAGCTTTTACCCGCAACTTCGTTCGCGTGGACTCTTGTTGTGTGATAGGTTGATAATAGATTGCGCTGTAGAAATAACAGGATCTCTGTAGCCTATATGTTATCCGGTGTATAGGGAGTAATTGTGCCGAATTTCATCGATATTGGTTCACCGGATTCGCTGTGAAAAGTAACAAACATACATCCATACTCACAAACTTTCGCATTTACAATATTTAAACAGATTAAACTCAACCAAAGCCATTACGGCTTTTGAATTTCTATTATTTGACGAGTATTTATATTCATTTTTCGAGTTAATTTACTATAGTTCTGAATTTAAATATTGTAAAAGTCTAGTTATAAATTTATTTTTAAGTGAGAACCTTTTTTTTTGTTTCTAGCGTAGGTACACACATTTTATCCGAAAGTGCCGAGAAAGCGAAAACAAGAACTCCATTACGCATTCCAAACAACTTTTTATTGGCAACATGTTAAACGCGTCTCCAGAAAGTGCCTTGGGTTTGTTCAGGACTAACCAAATAACTATTTTTGCGGTGAACTTTTTCAAAAGAAATTTTAATAGACTAACACATAGACACAAAACGAAGTGTTTGTGTATAAATGTTATTAAGAATAAAATTAATTTATAAGATTAGGTAATAATTAATTATTTGGTATAATTCACGATTGGCGAAAATTTAAGTAATGCTACAAGTAAAGTGTACGCGGTGTGGTATCCAGCTGAGTATAATAGACTACCCTCATTTCTTACTAAGGTGTTGTAAAATGCAACTAAGGTAAGTTGATTTCAGGCAAACGGCCAGTCGTAAATTACCTATCTAAATCACGTAACAACGTGGTTAATACATGTTGTACCAACCCCACTAAGAGTAGGATAAGGGCAAAGGAATGAACGCTAAAAGTCGAGTATACGATCCGTTTTCATACCTGATACATGCAGAATACAAAACTCTCACCATCAATCAATAACACAACAATACACGATTCGTAAAATCCATGCACTACAAATGAATTGTATATATTATCATACTTGCGTATTTAAATCTAGCAAAAAAATGCATTGAACAATTTATAATGATATTTGTTAAAAAAATTAGAATAAAAAATTATTAATATTTTTATATAAAATTATGCGTAGTAAGTCAGAATTCTAAAATAAGTAGTCCAAGTAAAAATAATATTTTTTTATATAATCCGCTTTTACTTAGTATTTAATCGTGGATTAGAGCAATATAATAACAACTCAAACAAAAAAGGTTGTTCTCAGCATTCGAAAGTCGTAAACGTCGACTTTCTTGTCCTATTTAAAATGTTTAAAACAGTGCACAATTTCATTTACGTACCTATTACAATTTAGTATTATAAACCCATGTGTCAGCGTTTACAAAGCATTTTTTTTCGACGTCAGCTGAAATAATACAAGTAATAGACCAGTGGTCCGTTTAAAGTATTTATTTTGTTCAAATTAAACGTCACCACATAAAGGACAGCGGGCGTAATGAAAAAAGTTTTTCATCGGAACGACAGCGTTCGGAACATTTGTATCGGAAGCTTAATTGTCAAAATCCAGCCATACTTCGGTCATGTTTTAACGAAACAAACTAATTTGTTTCAGGAAAACATTGAATTAATTGTTACCTACCTACTACCATATAAAATGTCTTTCAGTATAACCAAAACTAGAACAAAATAAAAGAACGTTATCTTAACGTTATATCAAGCCATTTAAATAACTTCCTTTTGTTGTGTCTAACAGACACAACAAAAGGAATCTTGTTAATTTATCATTATATTTTTTTTGTATACCTATATAATCATATTCTTAATATGCTACGTTATTTTATAATATGTATTACATTTATATATATATATTGTATTTATATACACTTATTGTATTTATATACACATTATTCTTTTTTGTATATCATGTACGTGAATTTTTTTTTTTTTTGTATTTTGTTTACGATTTTTTTATGCAATAAGGAGTATTTATTGTTGTTATTTTGTAGCCGAAGTCAAACCATAGTGTTGTTCCATAACTTTGTGAATTCTTTTATTTTAAATATAAATCTCAAAATAAAATAAAATTAAACTTATTGAATCAATTCTGTAGGTTAAGAGATTAAAGCATACATTTTACAAAATTACATACCAAAGAATTTTTGATAACTTTAGCAGCGACATCTATGTTTACTTAATATTACTACAAAGCTATCACTAATCTCAAGCAAAAGCATTACGCCTGAGACTCGAACGTTTCTTCTACATGTCCAGAGATGGAAGAACTTATTATTTCTATTAATATAAGAAAGACATAGAAGAAAAAATAAGAATCTCATTACGAATACGAATTACTATATGACATTTATACGAAGATATCTCTTTAAAATATCTAAAAAAACAATAAAAATATAAAAATACATTTTAAAATTTATTCGAAATTAAGGAATACAAAGATAAACAATTACAATTAAAAATCTCAAGCTTCAATTATGGAACGAAGCACTTCAGCGTCATTCGGGGCCAACTCGGACACGCACCCAACGCCCGCCCGATGGGGAAAGGAGTGCGTTTTCTACCGAAGTCTGCGGAGGAATTCTGGGTCCTCCAAAGATACCTCATCGACGCCGCCAAACAGGACCCCGCCATATCGTGGTTCTGTTATAGCCCGGCGTCGACCCTGCCCACTAAGGTAGCCATCAGGGGGCTACCTCAGGACACCCCGCCAGAAGAAGTCGTCGTGGCGTTGCGTACCCTCGGTTACCCGGCGGACCGAGCGAGGGCCATTCCGGCGGTCAGAGGGCGACTCGGCTGCACGTTCTTCGTGCAGCTCGAACATTGATCACACGAAGAGCTCGGTCACTTATACCGTGAGACCGAGTTGCTGTCGATGCCTGGCCTCATCATTGAGGCCTGGAAGGGTGGACGCGGGCCACCTCAGTGTCACCGCTGCCAGCAGTTTGGCCACTCATCGGCCAATTGTCACCGGCCGCCAAAATGTGTCCGATGTGCTGGCGGACACATCTCACAAGACTGTGACAGGGCCCCAGAAGAAGCCCCTAAGTGTGCCAACTGTGGAAGGGCGCACGTGGCGCGCGACCGGAAGTGCCCTGTCTTCCGGAGAGAGGCGCGAAGGCGCGGAATTGACATCGCACCGCCGCGTCCGAACGAGCCGGTGAAGAAGAGGGCAGGGGGAGCGGGCAAGTCCCCCCCCCCAACCACCGCACTCGCCGGCCCGACATCCGTAGCCGCCCCAACAACCGCCGTCCCCGTCGCACGTACCGACGCACGTCCCGCACTCGCAGTACGTGCCACCTCCGCACACACCGCACCCCGTACCGCCCCTGCAACGCCCGCCGTTTTTATGGCCGAGGCCGACGCACAAATCAATGTCGAACGTCCGGAGAGCACGCGCGGAGTGTCGACGATATAGCGTGCGTCCACACCGCACCCCTGGCCGCCAACAGTAGCAACGTTGGCGCCCCAACCACAAACTGCCGAGGCGCCGAGAAGCCGCGGCCACGAAGTAGCCACGCAAGAAGAAGAGGCGGAGCCACGAGCGCCGCAATATCCGTATTTCCACCCGCCACCCTCCCACAGGACTCGGGCATTAATAATATTGTCCGGGGCCTGATAGAAGCGCTTATGGCGGCGCTCACTACCTACCTGGCTACCAGGGACGTCGTCGGCGCCATTACGGCGGCCATTACCCAATTTGGGCGGTCGTACCAATGACCGCTCTAAGAATTATGTACTGGAATCCGGGCGGCATAAGAGGACATATCCGTGAGCTCACATTACTCGCCCAGTCGCAGGACGTCCATGTGATCCTCCTGGGCGAGACTAAGCTCACGGACAGCGTCGAGCTCCGCGTGCCCAACTACTTAGTGTATCGACGCGATGAGATCTCTCCCCGGGGCCACCCGTACAGAGGTACGGCCGCTCTGGTGCGGAGGGATATCATACACGAGGAGTTGGAGCACATCCCGTTCACCAGCACTCGCACACAAGGAGTGCGAGTCAACGTAGGGAACGAAGAGCTCCGTATCTATGCCGCCTACAAACCACCCGGACTGACCTTTTGCAACACGGATGTCGGGACCATCTTCGCACAGCAGGGACCCGCAGTGATCATGGGCGATCTCAACGCGAAACATCACGCGTGGGGATCGCGAATTATCACTGCGGACGGGAGGCGCCTGCACGAAGATAGCATGAGGAGCGGGTACGGTGTGGTGAGTCCAGGAGCGCCGACCCACATACCCACCGACCCGCGCGCCCAGCCGGACGTCATCGACATCGTGTTGCACCACAGACTCGACCACCCGTTTGATGTCGAGGTCCTCTACGATCTCGACACCCAACACCTACCGGTGTTGGTCACCCTAGCCACCCAGGGAGGCTTCCTAGTGCCCCGCCCGCCGCGCATGCGGACTAACTGGGAGCGCTACACCGCCGAGCTCGCCGGGCTTGAGCTAGCAGGCCCGATCACCACCCCTTCGGAAGTCGACGATGCTGCTGCACTCGTCACCGAGGCGATCATCGCCGCCAAGGCAGCAGCGACCACCACCACGTCGACTTCACCACACACCAACCGAAGGAAGGACCTGCCAAGCTCGCTCCGCTGCATGCTCAGACGGAAGCGCACCCTACGCCGCCTATGGGCTCGCACTCGTTGCCCCAGGGTGAAGGCTGACCTAAACCGGCTTGCAGAGAAGATCGCACGTGCCATAGTTGCTCTCGACGAGGCGCGGTGGGAGCAGTGTTGCCATCTCAGTGGATTTTCCACTAAAACTGGTGGTTTTAACTACCCACTTAGTGGCCAAATATTGCTTTTAGTGGCTAGTGGTTTTTTTTGGTGGTCTTGGTAAAATGTATTAGCAGTTAAAAAGTTAGATTTACTTCCATTTTACGATGATTTTTATATATCTGTTAGTTTTCCTTTTTGAATATGCATATATACATTGATGTACAAGCTTAAATCCGCTATTTGATCATGGTTGGTGTTAAATGTTAATGAACATATGAATCGGATATGACCATGCCATATTTTTATTTTTAAGGGTACGACCTCGGTCAACAAGAGTCAACATTATTTGTCATTTCATACAAAATCCTAATTCATGAGAATCCTAAACAAAAAACCGTGGTTTCATTTCGGCCGACCTTCAACATCCACTTCAAGACGGAATCACTTCGGGCGGAGGATGATGGTGCGCGTATGGTGCCATCAGCGGGGCATAATTATCTTTTATAAAGTGCGGAAATCTGTTGAAACTATCGAAGTGCACCGTTACCACCGATAGATAATAAAATTGTGAGGTGCTATGAAGGAAAAAAGGCCAGAATATAAGCTAATTTTCTCCTAATGCTCCGTCACACACATAAAAAAAGGTTGAAAATTACTTAGAGACGCTCAACTGTTAGATGCTACTCCATACCGCTTATTCACCAGAACTGGCCCCATCCGACTATTATCTGTTTTCGTCGGTGTGCCATTTGCTCGCTGAGCAGCAGTTCGGTTCTTACGCGAGACGTCCAAAATTGGCTCGAAAAGTGGTTTGCCTCGAAAAACGAACAATTTTTTTTGGTATGTTATCCATATATTACCTGAGAGATGACAAAAATGTATATTTTGAATGAAGTTTTCTTTTTTCCGTCCTATGAAAAAAATGTTTTTTTTTAGAAAAAAAGCGGATTTTAGTTTGTATACCTGGTAGATACTTACTTTGCTTGAGTAGGCATAACTGATCGGCAAGAATTAGTCGTCTACGTTTCTCTACACGCGAGGATTTTCCACCTAATATTTTTCTAAACTTATACTTTATACGCGAGGATTCTCACTTCATATTTTTTTCTGAATTCTTATACTTAGAAGTTAGAAGGGTTCATCGTTCAGTAACGCTCATGGGCTCATAATTATTAATTTTAGTTTGTATTAACTGAACGAATTTACTAACGCGTAACTATGCAAAAATAAATATACGCAACGGGATTCTTGGCTCGTATGTATCTGAAAAACTACGGGTCGAGTAGCGAAATGTAAATTTTGTGATATTAATTTGTTAATTTTTTAATAAGTAGTAATAAAGGAAACTAATTATTTGTATATTTATTTTCTTTCATAAAACAAAAATTGTTTTAGTGGAACATTTAGCGGTTAGCGGTCATTTAGAGTGTAAAATTTATGTTTCTTAGTGGTTTTCTGGTGGTTTTGAAAGTTAAATCTAGTGGGAAGCTTCTTGAACTGTTGGCAACACTGGGTGGGAGTATACCGTCGATCGAACGACAGAGCACGACACAGCGCTGTACTCTCTCTGCAAGAAACTTACCAGACATGACACCCCCATCTAGCATCAAGCAACGGGTAGACGTAACTACGCCGCCAGGGATCGTGCTGAGATCCTGGCGGCCCACCTGGAAGAGACATTTACGCCCAACGCCCCCAGCACCTCCAACCTCCACGTCATCCGTCATCACGCGGCTGTCCAGAGCAAGCTGGAGAGGTTCATGTCGGCCCCTATACCGCCGCTCCGGGGAGAGGACTTCATCTCCCTGTCAGAGTTGCGGTCGGTTGCTGCTCGCCTCAATAAGCGAAAAGCACCAGGCCCCGATCGAATCACCAACGCCGCGCTGATGCTGCTGCCCCGAACGGGTCTCGTAGCGCTCACGAGCCTATTCAACGGAGTACTCCGCACCGGTCACTTCCCAGAGGCGTGGAAGACCGGGAAGATCATAGTTCTTCCCAAGCCGGGGAAGGACCGCCGCCTGCCTGGAAGCTACCGGCCGATCACCCTGCTCTCGCACATAGCCAAGCTGTTTGAGCGTCTGCTGCTGCGTCAAGTCACGCCTCACCTGCCCCTGCGCGAGGAGCAGTTTGGATTCCGCAGCGGCCACTCGACGACGCTCCAGCTGGCGAGGGTCATTAACCACCTGACCAGTGAGCGGAACAACGGGCGCTACACCGTGGGGGTCTTTCTCGACATCGAGAAGGCTTTCGATCACGTGTGGCACGCCGGGCTCCTGGTCAAGATCCTGGATACCACCATGCCGCCTGCTTATGTACGAGTGCTGGCGTCATTCCTTAGCGGCCGTAGCTTTTACGTGGCAGTGGATGGTGCCGAATCCCAACCACGCACCATCCAAGCCGGAGTACCCCAGGGCAGTTGTATATCGCCGCGCTTATACGCGGCGTATACGGATGACATCCCCACCCTGCGCCACCATCTGCGGGAAGGGGAGGAGGACGTGCTGTTGTCGCTCTTCGCTGACGACAGCGCGTATTTCGCGTCGTCTTATCACCAGATCGTCGCCACCAACCGCATGCAGCGTCTGCTGGACTTATTGCCGGAATGGCTGGACAAGTGGAGGATGGCCGTCAACGTCGGGAAGACGGCCGCTCTGCTGACCAGCCGCTCCAAGCCGCTACGTCAACTCACTCTGCGAGGCCAGGACGTAGAGTGGAAGACCACAGTGAGGTTTTTGGGGTGTGAGTTGGACCGCAGCCTGCGCATGGTCCCCATGGTGAACCGTGCCGTGGACCAAGCTGCTGCTGCCAGGTCCCAGCTCCACACGCTGTTCACATCCCATCTACCTGTCACCACCAAACTGCGGGTCTACGGTGCCTACGTCCGCTCGCGCTTGACGTATGCGGCACCCGCCTGGTACGCGCTATGTTCAGCGTACCAGAGGCGAAGACTTCAAGTCCAGCAGAATCGCTGCCTGCGAATGATCGTAGGAGCCCCGAGGTATGTGCGGAACGACGTCGTGCACAGAGACACCCAAATGCCGACCGTGGAGGAGTTCATTCGTCGCCTTGCGCGCCGAATGTTCGCGCGAGCGGACAACAGCGCGCACGTTCACCTTCACGGCATCGCGCCACTCCACACACGACCACCCGAGGGACGTTCCCTGCCTCGCGAGCTCCTGCGATCACCGTCACCGCGGCCCGACGCGGACGACGACGGTGACGACGAAGACGACGCGATGGGCGAGAGGGCGACACCACCGGATACGACACAACCACCCGAACGAAACACCACTACCACCGGACGAGACACCCCCGATTTGGACATCGCGGTCTGGGAGCTACCACTCCTAGGCCTCCCCACCGAACCCGACAACCCTTAGGTCACCCAGGTGACCTGGGCCTACGGCCCAAACATAGTCCAGGCCATTAAAGCCTGCGAGGACCGGCCCGGGCAAAGAGGTTCGCCTCGAGGCCCGTACCCCGCTTACCCCCAAGGGTATGCGAATGACCCCCCTCTCTAATTATGGAAATTCAGCTAAAATACTGTAGGTATTTGTTATTATTAAATAAAACACGTAGACATAATAAAATGTATAATATATTTACAAAAACTACTACAAATCTATTTACAAATAAGTACTTCGTATACAAAAATACAGTAAATAATAACTTATATACATAAACTTTGTAACCGCAATTAATTAATTTGTACAACTTCGGCGATCTAATAATATCCCGCTATCATTATAAAGCCAAAGCGTTTCAAACCATTGATCATTATTTAAAGTGTCGTTTATAAAATAAAGATACATATATAGATATCATAATTATATGTAAAAAAATTATAATAATCAAAAATATATTAATGAAAGAAATTTTGTTAACCGTTTTAATTCTTGATGAATAAGAGGTAACATTTTGTTTCTCACAGCCACACAAGTCTAGCAATACAGGCTTTTATTCGTCTTATTTAAAATCTCATAAGTGGCAAAATGTTATGCGTCTAATCTACCCTGTATGGGCTACGAAGGAAGATAATAACAACAAAAACTGTTACGAGTAAATCATCAAGGCAAAATATTTAAATAAATTACATATTTATACGTCTTCTATATATTTTACAGCGGCAAATTATATTCTAGTATATCAAAAAAATCACTTTGAAATTGTCGATAGTGTCTATAATTTTTTTAATATAAGATATTAAAAATAATGATTAAATAATATATAATTATATTTGCTCCGATACAAGACGAATTGACTTCCTATATGTTATTTCGTATGCTGATCTAGATTATCTTCTGTATAAATGAAACTTGGAAACCAAGTAAGATAAAACTGCAAATTAAATTTATAATATCTAGCACACTATGTACCACTAAAAATAAAAAAAAAACATCTTTTCACGGCTTTTAAATTTTTATATAATTATATTCTGTTACCTACCGAATTCTTTTTAGCTAAGCAAAATTGACTGGATGGCTTTTGCTTTCACTATATAATCGTTTTGAATTTGTTAATTTTATAAATTATTATTTCTGACAACTATTTTCAATTGTACTACTATACGGAAATTAATATGTTTGATAATAATGAATAGTTAAGATAATTTTAATTATTCTAGAAGAAAACATAGTGTTAACAACACAAAAAATTATTTTGTTCAAATTAAATGAATCCTTTTCCGAGTTCTTTTACTTACATACTATATTTAAATGTAGAAAATTAAATTTTAGAATATTAATCTTCTTAGAGAATATTAATTTTCTCTTAAGATTATGACTCATTCATTAATTATAACAGAATACAAATGTATACGAAATTATTTAGCAATCAATCAAACTGTTATTGCTAGTATTAAAAAAATATTTAAAAATAATAGGTACTATATGTACATATAACATTTGCAAGGAATGTTAATAAAGAGTATAATAAAGACCTCTTTTGACGACGGGATATTTAGTTGAAGCAGTCAAGTTATAAAGTTATGAACACACGTTTATTTACACCCCTTCTACCATTATAAAATAATAGATATCACATCTACGCTTGTTCTTATTATAATCTAAAACAAAAAAGACAATATTTTGCTATAATATTCAGCAACGCGGTTATAACATATGTTTAACACAGATTATTCAAAATAATCTAGTCTTTTTTTACATGGAATTCCACAACATCATAACTATAATCTATTCGTATTATAAATTAATTACTTATGTCCAATGATTATCAGTTTATTTGACAATTAACAGCAAATTTCTTTCTCCTCCTCATATCCCTTCTTACCGATCCACAAATCTATTTAAGAGCTATTAATCTATCTTAATATAAAGCGTTTTATAAACCATTCCTTATGTAGGTATATCGTTCATTGATTCTTCTATGTATGTGAAAGTACGTAACTTCAAAATAATTCTACTTACATTGACAACAGTCTCATCAAGTGCCTAGCTACCGCTAAGGAGAATGTTAAATAAACGACATACGATTATTACAGCTTAATAAAAGTGTGCAGAGTTTTGGATTTGCGGCAAAAATTATAATGATGTAGACAAAATATAAAATTCATAAAGACTAGGTCCAAGTATAATTGTTTAAATTTTATTCGAACCAGATATAAAACTCTAACCTGGCAATTATGATTATTTTTAATTTAATAAGATGTATTAGTATAATATTACGAAACTATTCCGAAAAGCAAAATATAATAATAAATACTCTTGAACCACAGAATAAATTAATATAAACCAACACTTGAAGTTTTCGAAAAGAATTTTAAATTCCACACCCCTAATTGACATATTCGTGCATCTAGTAAAGCGCAGATTTAAGCAAACGAATTCCCATGAACGAAACAATAATCATAAAAACTGATTACAAATTGAATTCTCTATTTATTATTCTCCTCATTTACAACCTCAATGGCTCACACAATTTATTGTTTCATTATTTGAGAAACAAATTTATAAACTACATAATCTTTGGACTAGCTGAACATATACTATAATACTATTAAATTGATATGTTTAACGATCGTGACTGTGCCCGTGGTCTTCATTTGTTTCATCGCCTCCACCGTGAGAGTGGCTGTGTGTGTGTGGAGCTGAAAGAATAGAAAGGGTTATAATTTTTTCTTAATTTTGCTAATAGGTTTTCTGGTCTATTTGTCTTAACTGATCGGCAACGACAAAATTTTAAAACAAATTAGGTATTAAATAACTTGGATTAGCTGACGTTTTTAAACATTTCCCTAACATTTTATCTTCAATCGGTTTGTACAAATTATGAATAACAATAATTTGTTTACTGATACTAAAAAGTACCGCGATTTTTTATACCAACAGAACAATATGTGATTTAAAAAAAATTCTATTTTCGAATCGACTATTCGAATATTTTTTTGGACTGGTTTCGTAATAAAACAAATATATATAACAATCCGTGTTTGTTATACATAGTTATGTATACGTATATTTTTTATCGTCAAATTATTGAATGCAATATGCGTTTTAAAAATAATCCTTCATAATTAATCTTAAATAATTCAAATTAAACAAATAAATATAACTTACTCAATTGCTGTAGTCCAAACATCAATCCGAAACCAATAAGGGCGGCAAAATACTGAATGATACCAGTCCGGTTGTTCTTCCAGATTTCAAAGAATATGACGTACAGCAATGTACCAGATGCTAAGCCTTGAAGCACTACGGACGGAACGCCAGCTGCCGCTGCTCCTTGACCACCGACAAGGATTATACCAATAGCAATCCCTAATGGTGATACAATGGCATATGTGGTGATGTACACGATTGTCAGCCATGTCTTTGTCCGAATTGCAATTAATTCTACGCTGATACAGAACGCAATGACGAGCTTATGTGCAGAGACAGCGCCCAACATATACCTGAAAAAAAGCGCATTTAATTATCTCATTACAGTCAAATTGGGTAACTTTGAATTTTCGGGTAACATTGAATAAAACGACTAAACTAATTCTTATTTTTTTTTTTAATATTTGTAACCTGATTTAAAACTGATAACTGAGTGAAATGGAAATACTAAATGTTCTAGTTGCCAAATGTCATTTAAAATTTATAGTTTTTAAACAAATTCTGACACTTTTTCAAAATTTTCTGTTCGCGGTCTTTTTGGAGTGAAAAGTATGTGAGTTAAATTTTCAATTTTATTACAGAAGGGTGTGTAAAACACATACTTTTCGGTTTCTAATGATCAATTGTACGTTGAAATTATACTTTTTCACATAATTTCATGATTTTGCATCGTTTTATATCCATTGACAGGGAAATTTGTGGACCACCCCTATTTTTAGTTAAATATGTTTCTATTTTAAAATGATAAAATGTACATTGAAGATGACATCTCGTTCATGGAATGGGGTGAATTATTTTTCAAATTCTCTTGCCAACCATTAATGTTTTGATCTCATTTGAATGGTAATTGATTATAGAATTTGTTATTTAGGTTTTATTTTTAATTAATATTTACAATTACAAATAAATATGTATTCGTTACAAAAAAAAAATCTACCCATATGTTGCTAATATTTAGTAAATGGCAATTTTAAGTAAACGGTTGGCTGTTAAGTATGACAAGTTGACTTTATTTGACAGATCTATCTTTCATTCATTCAGAACATAAGTATAATTTTACCCATGATACGAAAATTCTGTGAATTTAATGATTTTTATTTTTCGAAATAATTCGGTTCAAAGTTACCCAAAACTCAAGGTAACTTTGAACACGCACAAAAGCATATTTTTTTTTTCCTTTCTAGTTACTTAGTAATACAGTTAGTTATTCTAAAACTCGGTATAAAAGAACACTCATTATTCATCAAAAACTTAAATAAGGTCCTCCTATTTTTTTATATTTTGAAAAATCTGAAAAAGTCATTCAAAGTTACCCAATTTGACTTACTCAAGAAGAAAGTTATAAATTTTTTGTCAAATAGAAAATATTTAGAAAATTGAACAATGACATCTGACAATATACAGTAGTATTAGTTAGTAGTTAAAATACTTTGTTAGCCTGAAGTATGCTATTCATCACTAGATGGGGCTATATAACTCTAAACAATTATTATTTTAATATTTAATTTTTCGCTCTTAAATGATCAACATCATTACAAATAAAACTACGTTTATCTTTGACATATATATAAACGTCAACTTGGTTCTAGAGACATTAGTATTCTACCATTCGTTAAAAATTGCAAAATATCTACTATTATTCAGTAGATGGCGCAAAGTGTTAAAAACATATGGAGTACATATGTATAATATTTAATTATATTTTATCATTTAAAACTTTAACATTTACATTTTAAAATTAATTTATTATCGATAACCAATATGAATAATATTATTCTAGCTAATTTTGGTACGCAAATATTAAAAATTCTGAATTTAAATTATATTTAACTTTCTAATAATAAACTAACTTATCAATCAATTTATTAAATAATGTTACCCGCGACGTCTTTCGTGTCGACTTAACAGTGAAAATACCTAAATGAACTATATTGGTTTTTCCAGACCGGTCAGAATTGACGAATAATAGGAGAGAATGGAAGGAATCTCCACTTATTGTGAAATAATTACAGGACAATGTTGAGTATGGATACTAATTTATATTTCTAAAAAAAATAACTTACCAAACATTGGCAGTGGTTGATTCTAATCCAACAGCTAGACCTTCGAACAGTTCGTGTATTGAAAGCGCCATGACTACAAGTAAACCACGAATGGCGGAGTTCACGTCGTCAACTTGGGTTACAGGTAGATGGCTGTGTCCATGGCCACTGTGGTTGTTGCTTAATTCCACGTCCTAAAAAAACACTTTTATCAAAAATTCCACACAAAAATTTTCCAAAAATGATTTTAAAATAATTGATCAAATTCAAATAATAAAAATATTGAGCAGGTATTTACTAGTTACTCGTATTACTTTTATTTATTTTTTTAGTGGTAGTATTATTGTTCATTTATTATTGTACAATATAGAAAATATATTCAATTATTCACTCACTATTACCTACTAAATATTTTTTTATATTTAGTCATGCTTTGCATTGCTTGTATATGTTTATTGATTATTCGTGTATTTGTAGGTTTTTATCTATTACAAGCTTATGCCCGCGACTTCATAGACGTGTACTTAGACAAAGTTATTGTATGTCTCTCTACGAACGATTCAACTATTTCCAAAGAAGACCATAAAAATCAAATCGATCCCTTACTCCGTTTGAACGTGAAAGTAGGACAAACAAATATACATCATATTCATAATATTAGTATGGTTTCCATAAATACCAATCGCCGAATACCCAATTAGACTAATTAAAATAAATTTTTCACCCAATAACTCCAAATATAAACTGGAATTCGAATTCAGGGAATGAATAAGCTAGATTTTGACCTACATTATTACTCTTTTCATAAAAAGATTGCGTTGCTTGCCGAGCGTGGTTCATTATTCCCTCATATTCGTGTTTATTTAGTTTCTTCCTTTAGAGTATTTTTAATTAAAACGTGTATTACTTTATTATTTAATAAATATAGGTTGAATATCGACGTTTTCAAATTTATCATAGTAGAAATATTACGAATGCACGAATAGAGCAATATTTGATATTAATTCGTATCAATAAAGTAAAGACCTAGATTACTTTAGAGAATTTCCTTGCCATACAATTTTATGCGTAGCGACGGTGATAAAGACATTCGACCTAACTTAAACTTTGCAATACGATGAGTTGTAGCGTTAATTAATGTAACTTTTTCTACAGATCTCCAAGTTTCTTATTTGATTATATTGAGAACCCTCAAAATAGCAAGTCCTTCAAGTCAAGTGCTGATAAACTCTGAGGTTTCTTATGAGATTAAGTACCTAAGACTATCATAGTCTACCAAAAAGTTAACCGAATCTGTAGCCGGTGAAGGGTGAAATAGTGGTAAACTCCGATACTTATAAAAAATGTAAACATCTGTCTGTCTGTTACGCTTTAACGGCTTATACGCTGGACTAATATTGATGAAGCAAATTTAAAGCTTCCAAGCCAAAAAATAAAGCTTACAAAAAATAAGGGGTAACATACAGAATAAAGAATACCGTTTATCTTTTGAGAACAGTGAAAAAATAGTCAACTTACATAAGACATTATATGGAAATAAATAAATAGATATTACCTTTGATCTTTTAATAGAATTTGGATCTATAAGGTCTACAGTCGAATTTGTAACAGTTTGTACACTGATGTCTTTTTCATTAACACTGCTTTCACTCCTTCGTAAACTGAGATTCCTCACTAAGGGGGAGGACTGACCGCTTCTCTTCTCCCTCCTACGAAGGTAAATGTGTACCAACTCTTCAACTAAATACATGATGAAGAACCCGCATATCATCAGTAGAGGAGCCAGTGCGAAGTCAAATTTTCCTAAATAACCGTCCTCTGAAACAAGATATTTAATACAATTAGACACAAATTTTTTTTTATTTTTACAATATTTTTTTAATTAATGGATACATATATCAAAAAGATCGTCATTTAAAAAGACTTTTATATGACGAACCATCAAATCTTTCAAATGTAAAGTATTTTATAACTTTACTGTATATGCGGCTACGCGCGAGTAGAAATCAGTGTATTAAATACTTAATTAAATAATTAAAATAAATTAATAAATAGATATTGAAATAGATAACATTTAAATTTAATGTTCCGATATAAAGTTGCACGTTTAAAGACCATACCTATCCAAAAGTAATGAGAATATTATTTTGCTATAATCCGCGCTAAAAGAAAATATATGTTATGCTAAATGTAGAGTATACTATTCGTTCTCATACCTGTTACATGCAGAATTTGTAGGAAATCATGCACTACCCGACACCGATAACACAACAATACACAAGCACAAGCTTTGCGATTTTGTCGTGGAGTCTATCCCCTGACGATGCTTCAGTTACGGGGTGAAACATTTGTTGAGATTGTGGTGGTGAATGTGTGCTGTGCTTGTGTATTATTGTCGGGTAGTGCATTAGTTCTTACAAATTCTGCATGTATGAGAACGAATAGTACACTCTACATTTAGCATTACATATATTTTCTTTTAGGAAAGCCGTGTGGTACCGGCTAAGTAGAATAGTACCACCCTCATTCCTTACTGAGGTGTCATAGAAGGCGACTAAGGTAAATTGGACGATATGACCTTAACGTCCACCGCTGTCCTACCGGATAATGTAGGCCGAATTTATTCCCAAGGAGGGTTGACCTCAGGCAGGCGGCCGGTCATAAAAATTTTGCCAAATCCATAACAACATGGTTATAAGAAAAAAAGATAGCGATTCTGCTAGGGCGTTCCCCGTAGGCGACGCGCAGGTGCAGCACCCGGCGCCTGTGGGAAATGGACAAGGGTTGTCGCATCAAGGACGGGTGCGACGTAAGACGCGAGTCCATAGGGATGAAAGAATGAGGATGGCTAGCTGGAATGTAGGTACGATGAATGGAAGAGGAAGAGAGTTAGCGGATATATTAGAAAGGAGACGAATAAATGTTGCATGTTTGCAGGAGACGAAGTGGAAGGGTACGAATGCAAGGGAAATCGGAGCAGGATTTAAATTTTACTATAGTGGAAGTGATGGTAAGAGAAATGGAGTGGGAGTAGTGTTAGATAAAGAGTTGAAAAAATGCGTGATGGATGTCAAGAGAGTGAATGATCGAATCATAGTGGTTAAAATAATGAAAGTTGATTTAGTGATAAATATAGTTAGTGTATATGCTCCGCAGGCTGGTTGTGACGATGTAGTGAAAGAGAAGTTTTGGAAGGATTTTGATTTGACTATTATGGCTATCCCTCAGAGTGAGGATGTTTATGTTGAGGGTGACTTTAATGGGCATGTAGGTAGACTGAATAAAGGGTATGAGAGAGTGCATGGGGGTTGTCGCTTTGGTACACGTAACCGTGAGGGAGAAACACTAATGGAAGCTGCTTGTGCTTTTGACCTGGCAATAGCAAATACCTTTTTTCAAAAAATAGACCAACATCTTATAACCTATAAAAGCGGCAGTCACAGCACCCAGATCGATTACTTCCTTCTGAGGAGGAGTAATCTATTGGGAGCTAAGGACTGTAAAGTCATTCCTGGGGAACCATTAGTGACCCAACACAGGTTACTTTTACTGGAGGTCAAACTTACAGTAAAAGAAAAATACAAGCCAAAGCTTCTGCCCAAGATTAAGTGGTATATGCTTGAGAAAGAGGAATATGCAAGAGAATTTAAAAGAAGAGTAGTAGATAAAATAATAGATATGAAGGATAAAATGGAGGAAAAGTCGATAAATGAATGTTGGAATGAAATAGCTTTATGTATGAGGAGTGCCGCAAAAGACATCTTTGGCGAGACTAAAGAAAAAGGTAAGATAGATAAAGAGTCGTGGTGGTGGAATGAAGATGTAAAAAAGGCTCTGAAAGAAAAGAAGGATGCATTTAGGGATTGGACTGGTGTAGATGTTAATGACAAGGAATTGAGAGAGGTTAAGCGAAAGGTATATATTGAGAAAAAGAAGATAGGAAAGAAAGCAGTCGCTGTCGCGAAAGGCGAAGTACAGAGTCAACTATACAGTACTCTGGAAACGCCTCAGGGACAAAAAAATATATATCGGATAGCGAACATGAGAAAGAGGAATGAAAAGAATATAATGCATGTGAAATGTATGAAAGATGAGAAAGGAAAGATTTTGATGAATGATAAGGACATAAAAGAACGTTGGAAAGATTATTTTAAAACTTTAATGAATGAAGAGAATGATTTGAGCAGAAAGTTAGAAGATATACCTGTTAACTTAGGAATGGTAAGAGAAGTGGATGTAGATGAAGTCAAAGTAGTGGTACAGAGTATGAAAAATGGGAGAGCGATTGGACCTGATGGTATACCAGCTGAAGTATGGAAGCATCTGGAAGTTGAGGGATGGGAGTGGCTATCTTTATTCTTCAATAAGTTGTTACAAGAAGAGGCGATTCCAGACGAGTGGTCTATCAGTACATTGGTACCCATCTTCAAAAATAAGGGTGATGTACAAGAATGTAACAACTATCGAGGGATAAAGCTCATGTCGCATAGCATGAAAATTTGGGAAAGAGTAATAGAGCGAAGAATGCGAGAAGAATGTAAGATAACCCAGAACCAGTTCGGTTTTATGCCAGGACGGAGCACGACCGACGCTATTTTCGCTTTGCGTCAATTATGCGAGAAATACCGTCATGTGCGTAGAGACTTGCATATGGTCTTTATAGACCTAGAAAAAGCGTACGATCGTGTTCCACGTGACGTTCTGTGGTGGAGTTTGAAAGAAAAGAGATTCTGCCTGGGAAGTATGTACGGATTGTATGTTCTATGTATGCCAGAGCTAGTACTCATGTCCGGTCTGCAGCCGGAGTAACTGACGATTTCGATGTGGCTGTAGGCTTACACCAGGGATCGGCTTTAAGTCCATTTTTATTCCTTCTAGTAATGGATGCACTTACTGCTAACATTCAAGAGGAGGCTCCTTGGTGTATGTTATTCGCCGATGACATTGTACTCGTCGGAGAAAATGCAACTGAGGTCCAAAGCAGATTGGCGAAATGGCACAACCAGTTGGAGAAAGTCGGTTTAAAAATCAGTCGTACTAAAACTGAACATATGTACTACGATTTTAGTGGGACCTCCAATTTCTCCCCGATCGGTTTGGATGGGAACATTTTGCCAGTCTGCTCTGATTTTCGGTACCTTGGTTCGCTTTTTCAAAACGACGGTGAAATAGATCGAGATGTGGGTAAAAGAATGAATGCAGGATGGATGAAGTGGCGGCAGGTCTCAGGCACAATATGTGACCCTCGAATGCCCCTTAAAGTTAAGGGTAAAATTTATAAAGCAGTCATAAGACCTGTCGTATTGTATGGATCAGAATGTTGGGCAATGAAAAGGAGGGATGAAAGAAAGGGATGAAGAAGAGGGAAGAAATGAGATGAGAATGTTAAGGTGTATGTGTGGTGTGACAAAACTGGATAAAATACGAAACGAGTATATTAGGGGAAGTCTGAAAGTTGCGCCCATTATAGAAAAGTCGAGAAGTGCAAGATTGAGATGGTATGGACATGTAATGAGGAGGGATGAAAATTATGTGACCAAACGTGTTTTAAATTTGAATGTGGATGGAGATAGTTGGATTGTGTGAAGTATGATATGCATATAAAAGGAGTGGCGCCAGAGTTGACGAAAGATAGGACAGAATGGAAGAGAAAAACATGTTGTGCCGACCCCACTTAGAGTGGGATAAGGACAGGATGATATATATATGTAGAAACTAAAATATTCTATTATATTAAACTCAATAAATGAGAGACTAATCTGATGTTCACTCTTACTTTATTGATCACAGACTACCCATACAATACAGATAAAATACAGACAAGTAAATACAGATAAAGATACAGTTTAAACAAAAATTTATACAGATAATACTACACGGCCATCCTGTTCATTCATCTGTCCCAGATGAATAGCCTTCAGGCCCAATCCATGGTTTTATTAGATCTGCGGAGCTAGTTGTATTTATTGGGCCTTCATTATTACCAACTTTTTTTAATGTGTATCTATCCTTGCCCTTGTTCTTAATTACTTCATAGGGTCCCAAGTATTTAGGTAACACTTTACTGCCTTGTGAGAACTGTGTCTTTTTTATAGCTACTAAATCTCCAGTATTGTAAATATTTGCTTTCTTTCGGTTTTTATTATAATTTCTCATGTTTTCTTCTTGTACTCTCTGTATTGCCTCTTTGGCCTTCTTTCTAAACTCTTCTCTTTTCTCATTGAAATTCTGTATATCTTCTTCCTCTAATAACTTTTGTATCTCATCATCCTTATCCCTCATTTTAGTACCAAAAAGTAATTCAAATGGAGTCATTCCTATGGTTCTTTGATGTGTTCCATTCAAGCATCGTTGTACTTTGGAAACATGGCGGTACCACTTCGATGGGTCATCAGTACTAAGTTTACCCAACACAGCGATGATGATTTGGTGAATGCGTTCAACTTGACCATTTCCTCTGGGTTGTCCAGTAGTGATGGTATAGTGTGTTATTCTTTCACTATTACAAAATTCTTGAAAGTCATTAGCAGTAAATGCAGCATTTCGATCTGTAATGATTCTTTCAGGAGAGCCAAATGTTTGCTGTTGCAGCTTCATCTTTTCCAGTGTTTCTCCTGTAGTTAGTGTCTTCACAGGGTAAATCCATGTAAACTTTGTAAAAGCATCTACAATGGTAAGGATATATTTGTAGTTCTTATGAGTAGACATCATTGGCCCAAGATGATCAATATGGTATGTTGATAATGGAACATTGCCCTTGTCAATTGGATGTAAAAATCCTTCCTTTTTACCTCTTTTGTGTGATATAAGAATGCATTCAACACAATTATTTATGACTTTTCTTATTTTGTTTGTTAAATTTTCTATAAAGTATTCTCTATTAATTAATTCTTCTGTCTTTAAGATTCCAAAATGTCCTCTTTCATGATTTCGTCTTATTATTTCATACTGCATTATTTTGGGTACAACTATGAGTGTATTACCATCTTTCTTTTTGTATAGTATTCCATTGTGTATGTAATAGTCTTGATAACTTTCAGTTTCTAAAATTTTCTTTATTAATCTCACATGGTCATCCTCATTTTGTGCATTCCTTATACGAGCTGCAATTTCTGTAAGCATCAGACAGGTGGGGTATCTGCTAAGGGCGTCGGCATGTTTCATTCGTGTACCAGGTCTATGTTCAATCTTATAATCATATTCTTCTAACAGCAGGGCCCAACGAGCAACTCTAGAAGGTAAGTCTTTCTTTTGCAGTGTCATAGTCAAAGCTGAGCAGTCAGTGACTATCTTAAAATGTATTCCTAAAAGATACACCCGGAATTTTTTTATAGCCATGGCAATAGCTAAAATTTCTAAATAGTAGCTATGATATTTCCTTTCAGCTGGAGTTTTTTTCTTGCTCATATAGTGGACAGGGTGAAATTGATTGTCTTTAGGACTTCTTTGCAGGAGAACTGCTCCATAGCCATCGGAACTAGCATCTGTGTGTAATTCAGTTTCCAAATCAGGATTGTATATTCTAAGAACTGGTGAACTACACAGTATTCGTTTAAGTTCTAAAAAACCCTTTCTGCAATCTTCATTAAAATCAAACAATGCATTTTGTTTTAGTAGATCAGTCATAGGTTTGGCTATAATAGAATAATTTTTAATAAACTTTCTAAAGTAGCCTGTCAATCCAAGAAATGACTGAAGAGTCTTAACATTAGTCGGTTGCTTAAATTTAGCTACAGCTGTGATCTTCTCATGAGATGGCCGAACTTCATTGTCACAAATGATGTAACCAAGATATTGAATTTCTTCTTTGAGAAAGTGACACTTTTTCCAATTGAACTCTAAGCCAAAATCTTCAGCTCTTTGAAGTACTTTCCCTAATCTTGTAATACCTTCTTCCTCTGTTCTAGAGGGAATAATCAGGTCATCTAAGTAAACTAGAACAGTACCTTCAGTTATTAAGTCGCTGAATATGTCATTTATAAATCTCTGAAATACAGACGGTGCAGTACATAATCCAAAAGGCATTTTCTTGAATTCATACTGACCATGAGGGGTCACGAAGGCAGTGTACTTCTGACTATCTTTATGTACATTGACATGCAAAAACCCATTCTTCAGGTCGAGTGAAGTAAAGACTTTGGCCTCCTTCAGTTTGTCAATTTGATCCTCTATAATAGGAAGCGGAAATCTTTCTTTGATTATCTTTTTATTTAACCGCCTATAGTCAATGCACATTCTACGCGATCCATCTTTCTTATCAGCCAGGACTACAGGGCAGGCAAAATCTGATTTACTAGGTTTAATAATTCCTTTGTCTATCCATTCTTTAATTTGTATATTCACAGCATCTATTTCTAAAGGTGACAAACGTCGGGGATTTTGGTAAACAGGGTTTTCATCGGTAAGTATTATTTTTAATTCAATATTACTTTCTTTGTTCTTCTTTTTAGGTTTGTATTCTTCACACATTTCATAAATTTTTTCTTTGTATTTTAAATTATTTACATTATACCTTTGTTCATCAACAGCATTGTCTATTAAGAGTGTAAAATGCATGATTCTTTCCATGAAAACACCTTGGGGAGTAAAACGTACCTCAAAGTCTTTGAGTATAGGATTTTTCAATTAGAATGGCAACTGGTATTTGATTGTCTCTTACAACATGAAAGTCAACATCTATACAATCATTATCAATTTGTACTTCAGTTTTAAATTGTCCTTCTGTATACACTTTTTTTTCGGCGATACCAGTCAAACATGTTGAATCTGTTTTAAAATTCATAATTCCTTCTCTGAACTTTTCAAATTCTGATTTTGTAATAAGGTTAACATCACTCCCAGTATCTATTAGGGATATAATCTCAACTCCATTAATCTTTATTTTCTTATACGGAACTTTTTCTTCTTTAATCTCATTCTGAATATTCAGAGTATTCTTAATTTTACTATTTGTGCATTCAGTGGATTTGTGACCAAGCTCATTACATTTAAAACACTTGATTCCCTTTGGACAGGTAGGTGATTGATGACCTAGGTCTCCGCAGTTATAACATCTTTTTATATGAGTTGTTCTTCGTGTCGAGTGGTGTGTAGATGGTTGACTGGACTGTGGCTTACTAGGTGCCTTTTTCTTGAAGTCACTATAAATGTCCAGTTTCTTACGAAAATCTTTTAGGTCTAATGCACCATATAAAATAGTTTTATTAGTTTCTATGTCACGGATACCATCAATAACATATTCAATTAATGCTGCATCCTCTACTTTACCATGAAGTGCCAATTCTTTCATAGATAGGAAATACTGTTGGTAAGTCTCGTCGTTTTTCATCTTTCGCGAAGCAAGTTTCTTGTGTATAATCGCGCTATTAATCTTGGGGCCAAACTCTTCTCTAAGCGCTTTCTTTAAACTAGTATAGTCTTTTACTCTTCCCAAAGATCGTAAAAACAACTTCGCAGTTCCGTCTAAAAGCCTTTTCGCGTAGATTAATTTCTCGGTTTTAGTCCACTTCATTATATGGGCAGTATCTTCAAAGTCATCGATAAAGATCTCAATAGGATAGGTATCGTCTCCGGTAAAAATAGTCATCGACTTCTCTAGGTCCTTGAATGAAATCTGTACATCAACCTCCTGATCGTCGTCTTCACTCTCTCTATCGTCTTTTTTAGGTGGCATCGTAACTTCCGTTGTCAAACTAGTATTAGTCTTAAAATTCTTCGATTTTCTTCTCCTAGTCGTCGTACAAAATGATGGTCTTTTTGGACTCATTAAATAGTCTGAATTATTTTAGTCTTCAGTCTTCACAATTCAAAATATCTCATTATTCCAAGTCATCATTCGGTAGAAAATCATGTTTAAGTCTTTAGTCTTCAAAACAAAAATTCGCAATATCTTCATAACCAAAAGCTACCATTTGGTAGAAATTTTTCTACCATAGATTGAAATCGGTACAATAGATCACAATGGCTTCCCTGGTATTTTTCCATCGAAATAATTGCGTCAGATACAACTTTTTTCAGTCTTCGATTAGCCTCAAATTTCAGTTTATCCCGGACGAGCCCCCATAAAGTTGTAGAAACTAAAATATTCTATTATATTAAACTGAATAAATGAGAGACTAATCTGATGTTCACTCTTACTTTATTGATCACAGACTACCCATACAATACAGATAAAATACAGACAAGTAAATACAGATAAAGATACAGTTTAAACAAAAATTTATACAGATAATACTACATATATATTTTCTTTTAGCGCGGATTATAGCAAAATAATATTCTCATTACTTTTGTATAATGGATCTCCGCAAAGTAACGCCTAATTCTATAAATTACCATACCTATCATTGAAATATTTATGAAAAGTAATTTTACACGATCAGTACACAAAATACCTGTTTTGTCTTTTGTGGAATTTAATGTTACAAATTAATTACGTTTTTAATGAAAAAAAAGGAATGCGAGCGTAAGATAATTTTAATTATGCATCGTTATACGGAAAATACAAACGAGTTACATCCTTGAGCGGTATTTTATTTATTAAAAGTTCAATGCCTGTCTACGTTTTTGTTTCATAAATTCTGCTAAAATGTTACTGCATAAATGTTCTATTTAATCCATCCATATTTGATAAGTATAAGAAAATCTTTTGTAGAATTTTGTTTATGCTCTTTACGTACATAATCATTCTTTAAGTTTAAGTGAGGTTGGTCCAATCATTCATCAACTCTGGATCTACTCATTTTACATACATATCATTCAATTCATACACAATTCATACATCTTTTTTCGGCCTCCCTCTATTCATCATCCATCTACATTTATACATGCACGTATAAAACTCAAGATACAAAATAATATGCTTAAGCAGTTCTCAACGGCATTTCTAACAGTTAAACGTTTTAAATCTAACACTAAAAAATAAAAAAAGCAAAAAAGGCTGGTAATGACTGGGGCTTAATCCCGGATATTTTGATTCATATATTGTTTATGTATTTCATTTTTGAAAAAAAATTTACAATTTATATCTATCTTAAATTATTTACACGCTAGGACTATTCAAATCATGCCCACGTGGAATGGTACCAAGACTGCTGGCAGCGTTCCCGCGTTGAATCGCTAAGTGATTCTATACGCGAAAAAGGAGCCACCGCTATTGTCACCTGAAGTGGCAATTAACCGAGGTTCTAAAAGAAATTTTTGTTTATGTATTATATATATTGTTATTTTGCGACCGGCAGCCTGCCTGACGTCAACTTACTTTAGTCGCCTTTTACGACACCTCGGTAAAAAATGAGGGTGGTCTAGTGTACTCATATTTATTATTGTTTAATATAGAACGTATCGTAGTAAGGAAAATATATATATATACGCAGATAGGTTTGGCGCATATGAGAGCTATTGCAAAATCGGAACGACAAAGCCTTATACACACACAAGTTGAATTAATACATTCGGGGCTTAGATTTAGTCGGCATTGGCGAATTGTGGCACGCAAGGCTTTTTTAACAATCGCGAATCAAGCATACAAATAGATTCGCATCTGTCCAAACAATGGTCATGGACGCGTACTGAATATTATAATTTATCGAAACACTATTGTTAAGAAGCATTTGCTGTATCGAAAAGTATGCATGCAGGTTGCAAGCGATGCAAGGCGCATAATTATTCCTGACGTCAATGAAATCACGGAACTTGTAAACTATAGTATGAAATCATTCTTGCAGAATCCAAAGAGTTAAGTGCTTCTGTGTATTTCGATATATTTTAGATAGAAAATGTTACCAAACAATACATCAACGAAAGATAAGCGTACAGCTATAAAATATGGAAGAGGGTAAAGAAGTATTGACAGGTTATGTTTATAATAACTTGGAACTATTATGCGAGGACGATTCTACCACCAGTTCGGAAAGCTGTCATCCACTGAGAAGAACTAGCAAGAAACTTGTAAACTATAGTATGAAATCATTCTTGCAGAATCTTTTTTTTTTTACGAAGAAAGGCTAGCGCCTGGCTGCGATCTCGCCTAACGGTAAGCGAAGGATGCAGCCTAAGGTGGACTGCGCTTGCCACTATAGTGCTTATTCACTCTTTTTTCGAAACTTTGTGGATCGTAAGATTCCGGAAAGATAGATGCAGGGAGGGAATTCCACATTTTGGCCGTGCGCATGAGAAATGAGAGTTAAGTGCTTCTGTGTATTTCTTTAATATTTAAATAGGTTAATCTTCTTAATTGAAATTAATCTTAAATAAGTAAGTCGCGCCCAGCGAGCTAGTGTATGCAGTTCCCACCGCGTTCACATCGTGTAAAGACATCATGAATACGCGGCCCGCATGCGTTCGAAACTAGTCGGGCTGACCCGAAAGAATAAGACGTGAGTATAACCGGTTTCTATCCATTACCTAAGTTAATCTTGTATATATATATTTCTTACATATGACATTTGTACAGTTGTAATAGCTCACCGGGAAACGGGCCGATTAATGAAGTTAAAATACCCGGGATCGAGTCCCAGATATCAACAACCCCTCCTTTCTTTTTTATTGTTTTATTTCATTTTTTTTAAATTATCGGAAACCAGCTTACCTCTTTTCTATCGGGTTTGACTGACTAATTGCAGGAACAGTTCCCGCCGCGATAACGCTTTAGAAAGAGCTCATGAATAAGGGCCTCGGATGGGCCTGAAACTAGGCGGGCTAACCCGATAGAATAATACCTAAGTACAACCGGTTTCTAAACTATAAATAATCAAGTTATAATAGTTTAAATTATAAAATTGATAAATAAACTTGCTTTACGAGCATACAAACTGAACCGATTATCGGTTGGATTGTTTAGAGAAATGGCCTTCCTAATTAGTTTGTACTTTACAGTCTTCGCGATAGATTTATAGAGTAATAGCTTATGCAATTTTGTTGTGGTTCTTGCGTTCGTAAATTAATTAAAAATAAAATAAATCCGAATTAAAAACAATTTTTTGCTCCAGAGCCTTAGTTTATATTTAGTTTAGTTAATTATTGTCTTTATATATAAAAATATGCATGTTGTGGCACCTAAACGCTTTTTGCAGTGTACTTAATTTAATTTAATGTTTGAATGTAACTGCCACTATTTGTTTCTAATATGTAATGAAATAAATAAGGCTTCATTACTGTATAAATAGTTAATTAGTAAAATTATTTAACTTTTCGCCAGCGAAATTTTTTGAGTAATATTTTGAGGTCTTATCATGAGCAAAGCATCATTCATGTCTACTATTAGTTAAGTTAATTAACCTTGTTATTAAACATAATTTTTAATTATAATGAGTTAAATTAAAAAGAGACTGTTAGGAGCTGGAAATATGTTTTTAAATATTACATGATCAACAATAGAAATGATCTAGGTTCAACCAAACTTTGCCGGCAGACAAAGAATTTTATGACGCATTTTATTTACAATTTATTGACATTACAATACATTTTATTGACTGGCCCGTTAGCGCAGTAGGTTCAGCAAAGCAGTCGTGTAAAGAGTTCATGAATAAGTGCCTCAGATGGGCTTGAAACTAGTGGGGCTAATCCGATAAAATAAGATGTGAGTATAGCCGGTACTATACATTAACTATGAATTCTACTCACGATAGTTTAAATTTAAAAAAAATTGTTGGTCTTTGAGCCTGGGTGTGTATTTGTATTTAAGTATGTATTTAAAAATTATATAAGTATATATTCACCAGTTATCTGTCACCCATCACACAGGTATTAAGTTACTTACTTTGGGGACGAACGACCTCGTGTGTTAGTGGCCCATATATTTATTATTATTATTAATAAGTAAATTGTTTAATTATTGACAAATTTCCCCAAAATCAATGCGCCCAAGCTTTCTCTCGTAAGTAATGTAAAGCTTAATATAATAAATAAATTATATTTATATTACGCGGATATAAATATAAAGCATCAATATTATTCGTTTAAAAGTCGATCCAAGGTCACAACAAATCTATATGAGGAAAACTTTTTGCATTGCTTATTATTCATCTTGTTGGGATGATCTCACATAGTAAATTTAACTTGAAAATGATGAATTTTAATGTTTATTTTTGGTCTAGATTAATAAAACGAGAAACATTGAGGGTCGGCACATAATGTTTTAACCATGCTGTGATGTGATTCGGCTATGTAGTTTACGACCGGCCGCATGCCTGACATCAACTGCCCTTCGTCCCCTTTTCGGCAAGAAATGAGCATAGTCTATTCTGTTCAGTCGGATACCACACGGCGGGGCAACTTACCTTGGTCGTCTTTTGCGATATCTCAGCAAGATCGATAGTGGTTCATTCTACTCAGCCGGATACCACAAGGCGTTTTAACTTACCATAATCGCCATTTACGACACCTCAATAAGTCATTTTTTATTGAGGTGTCGTAAAAGGCGATTTGGCGAGGTTGGTCCATTCTACTCAGCCGGATAGCAGTCGGCGGATTATTAATATTAATATTCTTCCAACAATATTGCAACATAGATAATTAAAGTTTCTATAAATAATTTATAGTGACTTATTATCCGTAACTATGCGACTCGGAGTCATAATAAACGTAATAAACCTTGACATTATACGTGGGAGGCATGTAGGAAATTCCTGATACAAAATATATTTGCCAATTTCCAACTGTGAACTTAGATGAAAGACAATTCAAAAAGCTTTTATGATATCATTAATGTCCAGACAATTGGCGTGAGACTAAAAAGCAATTAAAAAGGAAAGTTTATAAAAGAAAATGTATTAAAAAGTATACGTGAAACAGGCGAATTATTGGTGTATTTATTTCTGAATCAAGTCAAATTAAAAAAGAACGAAGTGTGAACCGAAGTAATTGTTGGTAAATATTGCAGAGAAAGTAGCGCCTTATTCTACAGCTGTATAAATACCTTCCTTGAATGAAAGAATTGAAGCCTAAACCTACCACGTTTGTTATAACGCTATTAATTTAATTTATAAGTATACGCCGGCATATAAAAAACTTAAATGCCGGTTAAATTGCGCAACCCTTTTGTAAAGGTCACGTTTTTACCTTTCGACCATCACGGCGTATAAAACGGCTGGCATTAATAACTTACTCATAAGTATAATTAAAACAAAAAGTTTTGCTAGCCATATCTCCCAATAGAAATGTATAATATGTTTTTAAAGATGTCAGGAATTTCACGTGAATTTAGCGTTCTCACATAGAAAATGTTACCAAACAATACATCAACAAAAGATAAGCGTACAGCTATAAAATATGGAAGAGGGTAAAGCAGTATAGACAAGTTATGTTTATAATAACTTGGAACTATTATGCGAGGACGATTCTACCACCTCGGAAAAAAGCAAGTTCGGAAAGCTGTCATCCACTGAGAAGAACTAGCAAGAAACTCAGTGGTTGATCTTAATTAATTACTATATAAACATGTGGGTTTTTAAGAATCGTACAAGTCTGGTTTACAAGGAAACTCCAAGCAATGTCAATATTTAGCCGCGATAGCGTCTATGAGTCAAGTTTTACAACAAGCGTCCCTTCGGTTTTTTTTTTCTAATTGACTAATGCTGTCAATTCGAAAATAAAATCCATGCCTTCGGTATGGCGAGCTCCAACTTTTATAGATAATTCCCACTTAACACAAGCCCCCAATTCGTTATTGGTCACGTGATTACAGTGTAGCCAATATACAAAACTGAAGAAATGACATTTGAATATTCACATTCCATCGATCGCCGCCGTAGCGTGCGGATGTCTCGGTCGAGCGCAATCCAGTTGCCGCTCCCCCCGCCTGACTCACGCCCCTGCCGCGTTAGATTGTGAAAGTGCTCAAGGACTCTGGACTGTCAGTGTTGTTCGTTCCCGTGCAAGTGGATTGTGTTAGTGTGACTGTGCTTCGATTAGGTAGTGTGGTGCTTCACGCATAACACTTGCCGTAGGTGGTTCCGTCCGTGCGTAAGTACACTAATTTTTAATTTAGGTACTCACCTCTTTCCCCCGAAGGGAGAGAGACTAAGACCTAGATTTTTTCTTAGGTACACACCTCCCTGCCCTCCGGCAGGGAGGCCACCCCCACACTAGCGGGCCAATATGGCCCCACCCCTGCGCCCCACGGGGCAACCGTTACTAGACGCAATTTTCGCGTTCCTCCAGGCGCACCACCCCGCCATTTTGCAGGAACTCGCCAAAGCCCTCCCGCCCTCTCAGGGCCAGAGTGGCATCCCGGTGGCACCTTCTCCCCCCTCTGCGGAGAAGGCCAAAGATCGTTCCCGCTCCGTGTCTCCTGACATGGAAGTGGAGGAACAGACTGACTCGGAATCCGAGTCCGGTGAGGAAGCCGAAGCATCCGATGCTTCGCAGTCCCCGTCCCCGTCCCCCTCGGCGTCATCCGCCTCAGACGAGGACGACGGCTTCACCGCCGTCCTATCCAAGAGCCAGAAGCGTAAGCTGAAGGCTCCCAAGACCGTCCCGCCCAAAAGGGCCACAAACGACGCAGGTGCACCTGCCCCGCGTCCCACCCCCAAATCCCAGCCTGCCTCACAGGCCAATACAAAACAGACTGACTCCCCACAAGACTCGCCTATGACGGAGAGGAAGGAGAAGGTGCCGCCCCTATTTGTTAGGGAAAAAGACGCGTGGAACCGGTTAATCCCGCGCATGGACAGTTCGTCCATCCCATTCACCTCTGCCCGGTCCACAAGCCAGGGCATAATGGTGCAATGTCCGTCTTCAACGGACCACCGTCGCCTCACGACGCTCCTGGATGCCGAAAAGATCGGCTATCACACGTACGCCTTAGAAGACGAGCGCGAACTTCGCGTCGTCATCCGCGGACTCCCAGTAGAGATAGATTGCGACCTTATTAAGAAGGACCTCCTCAGCCAGGGCCTTCCAGTAAGACAGGTACACCGCATGTACCACCACAGGACCAAAGTTCCTTATGAACTTTGTCTCGCGGTCCTCGACCTCAGTCCTGAAGGCAAACGTGTCTTCAACGTTCAAACAATATGCAGACTGTCGGGTCTGCGTATAGAAACGCCGCGTACGCGTGGGGTAATGGGGCAGTGCCATCGCTGCCAGCTTTACGGCCACTCGCAGCGCAACTGCACCGCACGACCTAGGTGCGTCAAGTGCCTGGGCGATCACGGCACTGCCGATTGCCCCAGAACGGTTCCGTCCGAGGAACCTCCCAGCTGCGTTCTCTGCAGGACCCAAGGGCACCCCGCGAGCTATCGCGGCTGCCCGAAAGTCCCGCTTAGGGCAAAACGAGGGGGCAGAAGGGCCACCCGTAAAAAGGCGGACCGTACCGCCCCCAAACCAGCTGAGAGGTTCGTCCCCGCGCCTCTCCCCACCTCAAACCCCTGGCACAGGAAACCGGCATCCGAGCCGGCTGTGCCAGCTAAACCGGCTCAAGAGACGGTAGCAAAACCCGCTACCGCCATCTTGAGCTCCAATATAAGAGCTGCCGCTCCTAAAGCGACAGCCGCCCCCCCAGCAACGAGTTTCATTGACGACATGAAACTCGTTTGCGACATAGTGACCAAGATTGACACTACGGAGCTGTCAATTTTGGCAAACAAGCTGAGGAGTAATCCTCAAAACAGATTAATGGCCTTGCTCGAACACTCTAGTTTGGTGCAGGCCATCTCTAGGCTTTAAGCTCAAACCATCACTGGGTAGGGCCAAGCCCCACTCCCTCAAGCTCGTCACGTACAACGCAGACGGGCTTATCAGACACATGGACGAAGTCCGCGATTTCGTAGTTGCACACGATATAGATATTCTTCTAATACAAGAATCCTTCTTAAAACCCCAATTTCGCAATCCCAATATTGCGAACTACTGTTTGATTAGAAATGACCGTCTGTCATCCAAAAAAGGCGGCACGCTCATTTACTACAAAAGAGCCCTCCTATGCTCCCCCCTTGATTCCCCAAAGCTCACTAACATGGAGGCTTCAGTCTGTCAGGTGGGTATGACCGGCCATCAGCCGATCATACTAGCATCAGTATACCTCAGTCCGACCAAACGGGTACTCGAAAGAGACGTCCGCACTCTTCTCGCACTAGGCGACTCTGTAATACTGGCCGGAGACTTCAACTCCAAACATGGCCAATGGAACTCTCGCCGAACCAACCGGAACGGCACAATACTCCAAGGCCTCAACGGCCTTCCAAACCTCGCTTTTGAGGTGATAGCCCCTAACGAGCCCACCAGATACCCGCCTAACGGGGATCCAAACAGAGCAGATGTGTTAGATATATACATTTTCAAAAATGTAGCTCTCCAGTTACATTCTATAGAAGTCCTGCATGAATTAGACTCGGACCACCGTCCGGTTCTAATTCAGTTAGGGCAATCTACCTCCACGACCCCTCCCACAAAAACGATAATCGACTGGAGTAAATTAGGCGGGAAACTCCAGTCCCTTAACTCAGACAACCTAGATCAAATTCCTGACAAGATAGACTCCGTAGATAGTGCCAAGTTCGCTGATACCCACCTTACGAAACATATAACAGACTCATTCGAGCGTTGCTCCAAGGAAGTCCCCGACGACCGCGGTCGTGGGAGACTACCGGACGACCTGCGCGACCTACTTAGACGTAAACGTGCCGCCACTAGGGCCCATGACGCATACCCGACAGACGATAACCGGAGAACACTCCGGCGACTTCAAAGAGAGGTTAGAGAAAAACTCAGCCTCAACCGTCAGTCCGCCTGGGACAACAAACTCTCAGAGATCTCGCCGAGTCACCTGGCTTTCTGGAAACTGGCGAAATCCCTGAGAGGAGACCAGTGTGCAGCTCCACCTCCATTGATACGTTTAAACCGTCCGGTCGCTTTTGACGACATCGATAAGGCCGAATGCTTGGCTGACAGTCTTGAGGGACAATGTTCAAATAACCCCAGTCATCCTGAACACGCCAAATTCCACTCGGAAGTGGAAATGGCGGCGGCTAGGATATCCGCGAAGGCTCCCGAAAGCGAGCCGCTCACTCCCACTACCGGAGAGGAAGTCCGTTCCATTATCCAAAACCTGAAGACCCGCAAGTCCCCAGGCCCCGACTCCATATCCAACAAAGCACTCAAGTGCCTCCCCGACCAACTCATAAACCTATTAGTATTGATTTTTAATGCCCTCCTGTTAGGTTGCTCCTTCCCCGACGAATGGAAGGAAGCAATAGTAATAGGTATTCGTAAACCGGGAAAACCCAGTAATCTCCCGAGCAGCTATCGACCCATCAGTCTGCTCAACAGCTTAGGGAAAGTCTACGAGCGAGTAATCCTCGCTAGACTCATAACGTTCATGGAGTCGATGAAGCTCATACCGGATGAGCAATTCGGCTTCCGTGCCAAACACACCGCGGTACAACAAGTACACCGACTTACCGAAGCCGTCCTCAATGGCTTCGCCAAAAAACGGTACACCGGTACTGTCTTCTTCGATGTCGCCAAAGCCTTCGATAAGGTATGGCATGCGGGTTTAATATACAAACTCGCGAACCTAGGAATCCCCGATAGACTCGTTCTTATCATTCGCGATTATCTTACTAATCGCTCATTTAGATATCGTATTGATGGTGCGCTCTCCTCAAGACGCACCTTAAGCGCCGGAGTCCCCCAAGGTTCGGTACTCGCACCGTTCCTCTACTCGCTCTACACGAGTGACATCCCACGATTCTCCACTAAAAATAGTGCAGTCACCCACTTAGCTATGTTCGCGGACGATACCGCAATCTATACCACCTGTAGAGATCCCATAACTATTAATGATAGGCTCCAAAGAGCAACCAACCAGCTCGGAAGCTGGTTCCGCCGGTGGAGAATCGAAATAAATCCCGATAAAAGCGCAGCAATGTTCTTTGCGAGATCTAGGAGAGCCATGGACTTCATCCGGACGCCCCCTAGAGTCTCCATATACAACAAATACATAGATTGGCAAAAGGAAGTCAAATACTTAGGTGTCATCCTCGAACCTACCCTATCCTTTATCCGACACATCCGCGTTGTCCGTAACCGGGCAGCGTTCGCCATGGGACGCCTCTATCCGATACTGTGCAAGACAAGTAAACTGTCACTTCGCAACAAAGTGACACTTTACAAAACTTGCATCAGACCCATCATGACATATGCGAGCGTCACGTTCGCGCACGTCCCGAAATCACGACTGTGTCCGTTGCAGACACTTCAAAATCGATTCATGCGTACAGCCACTGGCTGTCCGTGGTTCGTGCGCAACGTGAACCTCCATAGAGATCTCGACCTACCCACGATAGCCGATCTTTTCAGACGATTCTCGACGACTTACTTCGAGAAAGCGTCCATCCACCCAAACCCCCTTATAGTGGCCGCGTCCAACTATAAGGTGTTCAGGCACCCCAATAAGATTCACAGGCGCCCGAAGAGCGTCCTTAACGACCCCGACGATGCTATCACAGCATCCAACAAGATACACACATTACATTTACACAAACAGCGTCTTCGCCGGCGAAGACGAGGTCCCCGCTTGCTTGTGTCAAGCGGCCGCAGCCCTCTGCCGCGGCCGCCGTGACGCAGACTTCTTCCAAGTCATTTATTAGATGCAGCCCTCCAAAAACGCGCCGCCTTAAGCCGAGGTTCGGTCTCGCAGGAGACACCCTTAAGGCGACGCCCCCTGTAGGGCGGGTGCTTGTAATGCACCCGCTTGTATTATCCATCTCTTCTCGGCGATGCTTCTGCGCTCGCCCGTCTTATCGGTGACGCTGTCAAAGCCATTAGGGCTAACAGCATTAGTCATATTCGAAAAAAAAAAAAAAAAAAATTGAATATTTCCATTCCTAACAATATATTATAGTCGTGAGTTGAACAAGCTACGCAACTACTGACCGTAACCTTCACTTACTTTACTACGAGAGGCCTTTATTGCACCATACATATCACCAGCTGTCGCCGCGGTTTTGTCCGTGTTGCGAAAAAAGCGATTAAGTTGAAAAAGGTTACGTAAAAAAGAAAGGTGATAATCTAAAGGTACTGTGGTTGTATTGTTCTGCTACGGTAAATTCGTAAATCGCAGTCTTTTTCTTAAAATAATATACAACCGGCTAAACTAGCGATTAGCAATCAACGGTTAGCAAACTGCGCAAGGCTCTATTAATGTACTCGTATAATTGCGGTATGCGATGTATCTTCCATACGCATAAAATAAATATTATGTTAAATTCATATTAAATCTTCAATTCAAGTCCGAAAGACATCACTTTTAGTGATAAGACCAAACTTGCACTCTTATATGTTCTTATTTCTCTTATTTATGTTTATTATTTACGTGGTGTGCAATAAAGAGTTTTTTATTCATTCATTCATTCATGCAATCTTTTTCGTAAACAATGCGTTATTATGCTTTATAATTTATGCCTAAAATATTTGTTTATTGTACGTTTTTGTTTAGTATTTCATGAGTAAAATATTAAATATCTTTAGAAAATCTCCCTTTTACCTATTATTACCTTTTATTTACTTATTATACGATATGGAATAGTAAAAGTTAAGGTTTTGTTTATACTATTGTTTTTTTATTCATTTAAAATTTCCAGTACGAAAAAAATCTGTGCCAGGTTCACAATCTTCAAAAGGTCAAGGAAAACTATAAAAACTAGACTCGTCTTCCGGTCATTACGGTATCACTAACAACAATAGTATTTAACTTTAAACATGTTACGAAAACAGACTTTGCAATTTATAAAGGTTATGTTATTAATAAATTTCCTTTCTTGGAAAAATCTTGTTGAATTTAAAAATTATTTCTCCATCATCTGGGTTTCGTTGCCAATTTACATTCCAACCAGTCTGGTTACTTATACTTAACTGAGATTAATTCACGCGGAAATATATCTTATTTTTAAAGCAGTTACTGCCAAAGTTGTATATCATATTTAAGATTTTCTGGAGGGATTAAAATGCACCAGGGCTGTCAAGTATTTTTATTTACGAACGTAAGAATATAAGACGTATAAAATAAAACGACAAGACAATTTTTTTTGGAAATCTTGGAATGACAAAAAGGGGTGTGTATTATATTAAAAATTATGCGTGAAATCTTTTCTTTATTTATATATATATTTCCAATTGTAGTAACACTGAATTAAAACAGAAATAAAAATTATGTAATAAGTTAAATTTAAGTTAGTTACTTTGGGGACGGACAACAGTGTGTGTAAATGTCCAAAAAAAAATTTTTTTTTTAATAATTATCTTAATTTATTCAATTCTCTTTCTCATTTAATTTTAACAGTTATAAAAACTGTTCCTTCATGTTTTACTATTCCTTCAAAATCGTGTAAGCGATTATTAAATCTTACTATAGGTACTTAAAAACATTTGTTGATTATAATTAATAACTCGTTCATCTTTAATATTAAAAAAAATTCATCAGCTTCATATTTTCAAATAGCAACCCTAACTTACTCAGAAAGTTTGCTAAAGTGTGTCGCAGAGTTACACCATCTCACTGCATTTAGCCTTGAATGAAACTACAACAGAAATTGAATTTTATTTAAAAAGACAACTTCACTTATATGTCAATGCATACACGTAAACTAACTGAATAAATAAGTTATAAAACAATTCTTTATTTTTATTTTTTATTTTATTTATTCGGAACAACCAGTGGCAGTTACATTAAAACATTAGAATAAACTAAATACGCCACAAAAACATTAAATGCACTGCCTTTAGGTGCCACAGCATGCATATCATTATTTGTAAGGACAACGTAACATAATAACTAATATAATAACTTAACTAAAATAACTGTGTAACTTAACTAAAATAAACTAAGCTAATAACTCAATGGAACACTACGGCTCCAATGTTTGGAGCTTAAGAATATTTTTTTTAAACTTAATAAATGTATCGCTGAACATATCGATAGATTCGCAAATTGCATTATATTCTCTTGATAACCTACTTAATGCAGAAAAATGCCTAAGGTTAGTTGTAGAGCGCGGCGGGTACAACAAGCCAAGAGGTTTGCGGGGCAACCTGCTCGGAACACTTATATTTAAGGATTGCAATAAAAGTGGACACTCAATTTTGTTGTTAAATAATTTAAAGAGGAATGTGAAATCTAAAAGTTTCCTACGATCTACGAGCTTAGTAATATTAAATAATTTTAGTTTTTTATTGTAACTTAGTTTTTTGTTTAATCGACACGAAAATGAGAGATGTTTCAAAAATTTTTTTTGGATACGTTCTAAACGTAATTGGTGAACAGCATAATGAGGCGACCAAACGACACTGCAATATTCTAAGGTACTTCGAACATATGCATTGTAAATTACAATCTTTGATGCTGAGTTCTTAAATGCTTTTACATTCCTAATGACGAATCCCATCATCTTTGAAGCTTTCGCGATAATATTGTTCATATGTGGAATAAATGAAGTTTCGTATCAAACAAAACACCAAGATCACGGATCATGTTCACTTCTTCCAATATATGCCCAGCGATTTTGTACTGAGTATGAACAATATTAATCTTACGAGTGAACTTAATATGACGGCATTTCTCACTATTTAAAATCAAATCATTAGAAAAACACCAGTCCTCTAGATTTTCTATATCTTGTTGGAGTAATAAACTATCCTCTGACGTTTGAATAATTTTACATAGCTTAAGGTCATCAGCAAAAAGATATACTTTGCTGTGCTTAATACATGAGGAAATATCGTTTATAAAAAGATTGAACAGCCAAGGTCCCAAATGGGAACCTTGAGGTACACCAGAGGTAGCACTAAACGATACAGATTCAAAGCCTTTGACAACGACATACTGATGCCTATCTTTTAAGTACGATTTAAACCAAAGCAGCATATTACCAAATATGCCATACTGTTTAAGTTTTTCTGGTAATATGATATGAGAAACACGGTCAAAAGCCTTAGAAAGGTCAGTGTAGATAGCATCCACTTGATCACCTGAATCAACGGCTCCAACTAAGTAGTCATGTTAACTGACAAGATTGGTGTGAGATGATCTTCCTTTTACATTTAATATTTAATATATAAAAAAACTATATTGTCCCTTTAATAAAAACCACATTTTATAAGAAAAATATAATCATAAATCAATATACCTAAGTTGGTTTAATATTAAATTTAAAAAAAGTATATTTAAATTCAATATCTGCATTATCACGTAGAAGATATTAAGAAACATGATTAGAAAATCCATAATTCATCAGTGTTAAAGCGCTTTTATTTTATACTGCATCATTTCTTACGATAAGTTCATTACAAAAATTGTGCAGCACAAAGCGTTTAAAATTATAATGCTCATAATTATTACGCGTTTAAGCCGTGTGGTAGTGGACTAAGTAGAATAGACCAGCCTCATTTCTTACTCTTCTTACTTTGTCGTAGAAGACGACAAAGATAAGTTGGGGGCACGTGGCCTGTCGTAAAATAGATAACCAAATCATATGACGACATGTTTATTAAATTTTGTGCCTGTTCTGTCCTTATCCCACTCTAAGTGGGATGATGAATTAGTATATATTTATGTATATTAATCAACAATGTGGTTATGTATAAACGAAAATTTTAGACAATTTTATCCATTCTAACAACTTGGTTAATTGGAACAAGGAATCAGTTTAGCGATTTAACGCGAAAATGCTGCTGCCAGCATTATAAGAACCGCTCCACGTGGGCAGAATTTATATAGTACTACCATGTACATAATTACAATAGATTTGTATATTTTCTATTTAAAATACATATAAAACAATGCCAAAGAATAATTGTTTTTGAAGAGACTTTGAGTTTAACAGCGTCATCGGACGGGACAGGCGAAAGCAGAAGCATAGTCGAGGTTGCAAAATACATAAAGTGGAACGCAAAAGTTCTTCTACCGTCTGCCTCCTGTGAAACCGGATCACGGCTTAGCCCAAGAACTATATTCGTTTACTTTAACCGCGTGTTATGAAAACATCTGCGCGGGCCTACAAGCTATATTATATAACTATTTTTGTCTACAAACACTGAATTCTAGCGAGCATAATAAAAAGCTACTGAATATTTATGCCGAACAAACTGTGAAAGATTTAAGTTGTCAGCGTATACTAGATTCGTTACCCGGCGTTTAGGATTCAGAACAAGAGACATAACCCTGCTGAATATTTATAAGACCACCACAAACAAGGAATAATGAAGTTGAAATTTCCAGTGCAGTGTAGACGTTATTATTACTGAACTAAGAATCAAGTGAGTGTATTTAGCTTTGGTATTTCCCCGTATGCCATTGCACTTGATTACACAACTTTTCTTTACCAGTGGCGCAAACATAAAATGGCTTACAGTGTGTACTCGAATTTACGGATTTACTAGGTGATAGGATATATATTTTTAAATATATGGGACACTTACACACACGTTCGTCCGTCCCCAAAGTAAGTAACTTAATTCTTGTGTTATGGTAGACAGACAACTTGTGAATATATACATATATATATTTTAAATACATACTTAAATACAAAATATCTGGGTGACCGAGCTTAAGGTAATTTTTTACAAAAAAAAAACTTAAAAGAAAGAAAAAACAATTATTTAGTTAGGTATCGATCCTTGGCATTCACATTTCTCGAGGCTGCCCGTTACCCGAATTAGCTACGTCGACATGACAGCTAATGGCGAAAATTCAATTCAATATAAATGTAAATGTTTTTTAATGCCCAAAAACAGGGATAAAACAATTTTTTTTTTACATAAAACCTAGCTAGATCAATTTTTCTTCCCCAAAACCTACTACATGCTGAATTTCAGGAAAATCGTTGGAGCCGTTTCCGAGATTCAGAATATATACAAGATTAACTCACCCAAGCCGAAGGCAGGGGTCACTACCCACTGCGCCAACGAGTTAGTCAATATTTATCTATAGGTAAATTCCCGATTTTAAGAAAGTTATTAATTGATAATTATGTAATAAAGATAGCATGAAGGCAGTTCTAATTACGAGTTACATGTAATAAAGTCTCATATCTACATAGTTTGTTTTATTAGACCTATAAACCTAAGACAATAGCGATCGCCTAGTTGCTCTTATATGATAAAATCGTGAAAATAACAAAAACTTGTGCTAATTAATTTGGATAAATACAAGGTATTTCAAGTGTCGTTAAAAGTATACAAGCTTTTGCAGATTACTTCATTTGCGTTAAATTTTAATACTGTAATAGATAGCAGTTTACGTTATTACTTATTTGACTGTCTTTATACCAAAAATCACATTGCTCCGTTAACACATTTGGATGTAAAATAAGGACAAACAAACATACGTTGACATTTATAATTTGTTCGTATCAATAATAAACAGTAGGCTCAAAGAAAATTTTAAAAGTTTACTATATGATAAGAAGAACTTTACTTAATGATACTTTCAATATAGATGATAAAAAAAGAAAAAATCGGCTCAAAGGTTTTCTGAGTTCACGTTAGTTTATATATATCTTAAGTTTTTTGTTGATAATTTGAATTTAGCACAGTGAAGAAAGTCATTGTACGAATACTTGAATATTTTTTGAAATTTCGTGAGTTATGTGAACTCTACCAATTCGCGTTGAAACGGATTGGTGAGATCTAAGTTAAAATCCTTGCTGAAAAAAAGGGATTACATTATCTGTAAGAATAAAGGGTTACTATTGTTACTATGATTTGACATAGGTCAGTTTTGCTTACATTTTATATTCATCCATATGACTATACTGCTTTATAGTAATAGCGATGAATCAGAATAACTTCGTTTGCACTAGCTCAGTAAATACCTTCCGCAATTGACAGATAACAGATTAATTACTCGAGAACAAAGCAAATTCTTTAAATAACTCTGTTTCAATATTCAGGTTATGCGAGCACCATTTTAGAACGCTTGTAAACAGAACATAAACATTATAAGAACATAAAAAACGTCGGATTTTGTTTTACAACTCTTTAACATACTATAATGGGTGGTCTTATAAAAAAAGATAATAATAAGAAGAGGTAATAAGAAGAGATAGTCTTTTGATATTCCACTAATAGACCTGCTCCGCGGTGTGGTACCAGGCTGATTATACTAGAATAGACCACCCTCATTTCTTATCAAGGTGTCGTAAAAGGCGACTAAGGAAAGTTGACGTCAGGCAGGCAACCGTTTGTAAAACAACTAATAACATGTTTAAAACAAGATGTGTCTACCCCACTTATAGTGGGATAACGGCAGGGGAATGATGACATTGTAATTTTAAATCTTAGCTTTAATACTGTCATAGGTTTTCTACTCAATAATATTTAACTTTATACCATACGATATCATCAAGTAAAGTCAAGGTTAATAAACAGGTAAATCTTGGTATATAAAAGTAATTTTTGTAAGTAGTATTCTCGAAATAATAGCTTAATAATTATACCTAGCATTTCAAAATTCCGAAATAAATATTATTCTAGCATAATCAAAACCATAAATAGTATTGTAAGAGTAAAACGAATTTAATGATAACAGGTATTAATTTGACATAATAATATTCATGTTACAATTGAAACTTGAATGTTTATAGTTTTTTTTTCTGTTTCGTGGCAACGGCTTTTGAAGGAAAACATCTTTTCTACACCGTATAAAAAGATAGATTACAGTAATGCACGCGAAGCGAAAGTAAAATAAAAAGGAAAAATATTATTCTGCAATACATTGAAATCCTCATCGAATTTTTTTTAATTTTCAAAACCAAACCAAGGTTACGCTAGACCTCGTCAAACTTATAACTGTTATTATTAAATTCGGTTTACTTATACAACACAATTCATAATTTTGATAAATCTAAAATATTATTTAATTTGGGAATTCGATGTGCTAAGTATAATTATTAAGCTTTTTTGGCGAGAATAAACGTTACAAAATTTCCTTTTTTTACCATAAACAAATTGATTATTGACCTCGATCTTACTTTATATCGTAAGGTATGAAGTAAAATAAAATCGTATAGAAAAGCTATGATTTTATTAAAGCTAATATTTAAAGATGCTAGTGATTTATTTTTTTAATTTAAATAAATATGTACTGTGACCAGAGGAGCTCGATACGTAGAAATACTCTCAATTATGTGTTATGTAATTCATACTGTTTCCGAAGTCCGGTATGTATCATTTTACCAAATTATTATTATAATTTTTTTATAAAGGTTACTTTATTTACAGAAAAAATGTGCAAGTTATATCTATCTTAAATTACTTACACGCTAGGACTATACAAATCATGCCCACGTGGAATGGTCCCAAGAATGCTGGCAGCGTTTCCGCGTTGAATCGCTAAACTGATTCTTTGTGCGAAAAAAGAGCCAGCCCTCTTGTCACCTGAAGAGGCAATTAACCGTGATGTTAAAACGGATAAGGGTTACTAGCAATTTGGGTTACAAATTACTTGTAAAATTGTTAACCCCTTCAGCTAAGCTAAGTGCTCTTCTTAGGAGTGGGTTCACGTAGGTATTATAATGGCTGGGATTCGAACCCACCACCTCTATATCGCAAGTCCGTTACCCTAACCATTCCGCTACCGCCGCTTAATAAATAGTTTTATTGATTCGACATATTATTTTTTTTCATGATATTTTTTTGTAACAGACAGACTATCGTATTTGTTATAGTACGGAGGTTAGTATTAAAAATATAACAATCGAGGGTGAAGTGAAAACGGCATTCCAAACGAAACCAAGGTTATTGTGACGACAGGCTATTTAATATTATTTCTAGCCAAAATGAGATCTTGGTTTTGTCACGCGACAATTGTAGTGGAATGACGTTGAAACCATGATGATAAAAAAGGATTATCTATAAACAAATTTTAGTTCGTGCTTTTGAGAGTGCCTCCGATGGAACCTATATAGTATATTTAATAATAATAATTTAAGTCGACTTAAAAATCGATTATATTAATTACCCTCCTTTCTCTTCTATTTTAAGATAAGACATGCGTTGTTGGATGAAACCAATCTACATTGGTTTTATCCAACAACGCATGTCCCAAACGGAGCATCCGTTATTTTTTATTTATCATTTTCTAAACTTTAATTAATAATAAGCTGTGATGGCCTAGCGGTGCGACCGTGTGAATCTCTAGTGACGATCATGGGTTCAAACCCAGGCAGACACCAATGAGTTTTTCTATTAAAACTTATGTGTCTAATTGATAATTGCAATTTATCACACGCTTTTCGGTGAAGGAAAACATCGTGAGGAAACCTGCATATCTTTAGAAAATTCTGGGGATATGTGTAACCTACCAATCCGCATTGGAGCAGCGTGGTAGGTCTTAGCTCCAACCCTTCTCTCCAAAAATGGAGAGAGGAGGCCTATGCCCAGCAGTGGGATAGTAACAGGCCGTTACTACTAAACTTTAATTATTCTTTATTGTAATTAATTATTAAAATACAAAAACAATTTTTTAATGACCGGAAAAAATAGATTATTAATAAATCGATTTTTTTCTTTCGAGTTAATCGATTTATTTCAAAACGAGAAACATCGATTATTTTTTAATCGTTTTTTTTCTCACTCAAAGTTACACTCTTTATTGGGAGGTACCGCGCATTGCAACACTCACGTAGGGTTGCCTCATGTAAAAAAAAAGTTTTATAAAATCTACTGTACTTTGAATAAATATGGTTCATGACACTTACTACTGAATTTAGTGTACACCAAACATCGAGTAAAGTACATTTGCTTGCAAGTTGCATCTAATAGAATTGCAGTATATATTCCATTACGTTTAAAACGTTGGTAACTCATTTTATCATTATCATATATAAATATGATCATAACTGCTTGCTTGTTACATTTATTGTAATCGCTTAGCGCCAATTACACAACAAATTGTAAATGCATGTATTTATTTATTCCGCTTGCAGTTCCGTAAATGATGTCCGGATTTTTTATATAACTATACGCGACATTATCTGTAACAATCTTATTACATCCAAACAAAGAATAACATAATCATCTTCCTGCCCTTATCCAACTCTAAGTGGGGTCGGCACAACATGTTATAAACATGTTGTCACATGATTTGACTACGTATATTACGACCGACCTGACATCAACTTACCATAGTCGTATTTTACGACACCTGAGCAATAAAGAGGGTGGTCTATTCTACTCTGCCGGATACCACACGGTAGGTCAACTTACCTTAGTCGCCTTTTACGACACCTCGGTAAGAAATGAGGGTGGTCTGTTCTACTCTGCCGGATACCACACGGCGGGTCGACTTACCTTAGTCGCCTTTTACGACACCTCGGTAAGAAATGAGGGTGGTAATATTCTATTCAGCCGGATACCACACGGCGAAAACAAAGAATAGCACTAAATCATAATATGGATTCTAAAAATAATCTCATCGCTCGAGTCGCAAAAATTTATTTATTTATTTTAATAGGTATTTATAAAGTGAAACATAAAAATTATCGTATATAAATCGCAGTATAATTTGGAAAAAGGTTTGACTACACTTCCGCAAGTGTTGACACCTTCCAAAATATCAAAGAGCTAGATTTAATATCTTAAAATATGATATTTTTTCTAAGCGTCATTTTAAGCTAAAATATTTCAACTACCAAACACTGCTGATTCTGTAATAAAAAAAATATTGTGTCATACTATCAAATTATTTATCTGTTAAAAAAAATAAGTATAATTTTGAATTCACCCATACGAAATATTGTTGTACTTCTTCTTTTCTGTTATAAAAAAGACTATCAAGACTAAATTTGAAATGATATGTAACATTGTTGTGATTTATAAAAAAATATGCCTATTAAAATATCTACGAATCAATAATAATGTAGTTTATAATCGATGACGATTTTGTTGGAACAATTATACCAAAACTATATTTATTTTCGTTTTACAACTCTTTTGTAAAACATTTTGAAATTGGAATAACTTTTAATAATTCAAATAATAGACTATCTAGACTAAAACTAAATCGAATTTTATAATTTTGTCGACATTTTTTATTACCGACCAAGAAAATAAGTATCACACGGTTTCGTTGAGCTATTAATTGTCAATTAGCATTCAAAGTAATTAAATTTGTTTTGTAAAAAGACAATAGTTCGTAAAAATAAGATATGATGGTGGTGGCCTTTATGGGTGCCATCGGCTTTGTTCCACGAAGCAGTGACGCGTGTTGACACAAATAACTTTGTTTAAATTCAATGGACTCCAGCTAGAAATTATTCACGAACACGTAACGTGTTATTCGTTGTAGCAGTAAAAGTTTAACGAAAAGTGAATGTCTAGAAAAAGTTTACCTAGGAACGGAGAGGTATATATTTAGTTATGGAACTGTTACTAAAACAATTTTTATCATTTTCTTTTATTAATAATTCGTTTCTGCAGAACCTGTTAAGATAAGTCCTTAATTCAGTTAACTACTTAACTCTGTCTTTCATTTATTTATTAACGTGACCTTATAAGAAATGCATTTTATATATATAATATACCTAATATTATTGTATTTTTATTTAGATATTTCTTTGTCAAATCTATTACGTTTGTTGTTTATGTTCATTGTCACTTTATTTTAATATAGTTCTTGATAGTAGTGATAATCTGCGCATGCTGTTGCCATTTATAATTAATATAGCATTTAATTTAATAATCCTTGTATATTGTGTATTTGTAGCAATGTATGGTGTTTAAATTGTGGATGGCCTTATTAAATAAATAAATAAATGGAATTATTTATATAACTTCATCCATGTAGAATAATAATTTCAATAGCTTTTATCCCTCTGTAGTCCAGTTTATATCTGCACCAAATTAGTTTAGATTAGTATAGAAATATGAAAGTTTAATTCATTATATATCAATTAAAAATATGATATAATCTAGTGATATCCGGTTGGATAAGACCAGTCAAAGTGTAACAGAATATTCCATGGTTGATATTCCGTTGCCGTCATTAGTGCGTGGGGTCACCAACCTACTATCAGGGGTTCTTAAATGGCGATGATATCATTGCTTTTGTATACAAGAAAGTGGTGTCCCGTTAATCGTCCCAATGATCAACACGTCAAACAACATATGGTTTCGCACGCGACCGCTTTACAAATGCCAATAAAGATTTTGCAAGTGGCAAAATTCGCAGCTGTTGCAAACACGTAAACAGTATTTCTTAATTTTATCGCTTAAACGTTTATCTTTAATATTTAAATGAGTTAATCATGTCTGTATATATATGGATTACTGAATCGATCTAGATTTTATTTAAAAAATGTTGTTTTCTCTCTGTTTTGGGGCACTGAAAAAACTGCTCATATAAAAATAGATTGTAAAGCTTAAGTGTAAACTTGTACAATTGACAGTAATGTCAATTATCAATTTGTAATAGCGCAATGGTAAACGGGCGGATTAAATATGTGAAAATACCTGGGTTCTTTTCCCACATGTCATCCGACTCTTTCTTTTTTTCCTTTTTTTTATTTGCATATTTTTATATCTTTTAATAAAAGGCTTGGTTACCCAGGCACTGATACTTTATTCATGAAGAAATTGTAAACCATTATAACTGATGATGTAAGGAAAGGTATTTAATCACGTAGGCTCAAAATGCGGGTTAAAGTCGCATAAAATAAAGAGCGTTATTAAAAATATAAGGAATTTTTGAATGACGTTCTTGACTTTGACATGATATTCGGTTATCATTTCGTATACTATTTAAGATGCATATTTTTGTTTCGTAACCAAAACTTTGTTCTATATATCTTTATTCTTGACAATATTCCAAAGCGTGGCGGAGAATCTCGTCCAATAGTTATCAAAAAGGGTTTCTACGAAAGCGCAGATGGCAAAAAAAGGTTGATTACAGTTAAGGATATATATTAAATGACAAGATCAATTCGAGCCTCGAATCTATCAATGGTAAAACCCAGCATTTTCTTTTTATAGCATAGGTCTACAGAGTGACGTATAAATTCATATTATTAGCGATTTATCTAAAAAGCTTCAATAATTTTGAATATCATGTAATTTCAGATAATCCCAATACTTAAGTATTTTATAGATTTGGAAGATAAACGAATTTACAATTTACTATCCGTATATCGTTCTTTATCGCAACAATAACGATTTGTTATAAGTCGTATGGTATTACGGCGTATTTCAATAGTAATATAACGTCACTTGCAGAGACGTTATATTACGAGATATATATTGATAACACTGTCTCTAAAATAAAGGTTTACTGTAACTGATAATACTTTCAGTATATTCATATTCAAATTCAAAATATTCTTTATTCAAATAAACTTGTAAACAAGTGCTTTTGAATCGTCAAATCTACTGCTGGTTCGGAAAGCTGTTCCTACCGAGAAGAGCCAGCAAGAAACTCGGCGGCTGCTCTTTTAAAAATATAATTCTTAATACTATTTACATTAAGTCGTTACTGTCTTGTACAGGTTCAAAGAGAGCTATATCCACACATTCTTATCTTCTAAATAATCTTCAAGAGTATAGTAGGCTTTCTGTATCAGCCTCTTTTTAACAGTGTTTTTAAACTGTTGTAATGGCAATGCTGAAATTGATTGCGGAATTTTATTATAGAACCTTATACCAAAACCCACAAACGAGCTACGTACTTTTGCAAGGCGCAATTTATATGTATTATTGATTATATATAAATTGTGATTGGAATTCACATTCAGATATGATTTTTAAATTTGCAGCGAACAAATTTTGGAACAGTATTCCTCCGCCATAGATTTTAGGTACTACCTAAAATCTGTCGGAATTTTTAAAGCAAAGTGCAAGTCTTTGCTCATGGATTTGCAAAGGAAAGGCATAGGAACCCCTTGAGGAACCCCTAAAATTAAGATAAGTGATGTACTAATTTGTAACGACACATTTCTGTAAATTCTTCCTCTTGCTATTTGATTATTTTTGAACTTTTTAATTGTGACGTTATTAATAAAAGGTTTTGATTTGTTTTGATATTATAACGAATTGTGTAACATATACATACTTCATGGAATATCTTTGAAAAAAACAATTAACTTGATTGCTGCTACTGTAGTGACAAAATAACAAGTTTTTCCACATTTATAACCTTAAATTATAGTAAATTTAATATTGATTGCATGACAATAACATTATAAATAATAAACTGTTTGACGATCTAAAACAATTACCTTTAGCCGATTTAAAATTAAATTATTTAATTATCTTTTGGAACAATGTTATTATGATATTAATTATGTAATGTATGTTGAATTTGTTTTGACACTTAATTTATCATAATTTTATTTGAACTAGTTAAATTTTTGAATTTAAATTTTTATTGTTTTTTAAAGCGGGGATAGCGGAATGGTTAGAATAACGGACTTGCGATTGATTGTTTGTGGATTCGAATCCCAGCCATTATACTATCGACGTGAACCCACTCCTAACAAAGCATAGCTAGAGAAACTTAAAAAAATTGCACACCAGTTATGGCAGTTTATGGCTGTGTTCAATTAATATTAAAACCTTTTTATGTACCCATATTCTGCAAAAAAATTATATGATTTTGATTTGATCTATAGTTTAACACGTGTTACAGATAGTTATATTTGAATAGATAAAAGAATGTAACATCTTTTAAGTACTGTTACGTAAGACCAATTATGCTATTAAACTTATCAGTCTAACTCAATCGCTTAGTGGTAATAACTTTCGACATGAAGAAACACGCAATCAAAACACAATAGCTTTATCAGTATCGTCAACAATGTCTAGATTGAATACACTGTATGGAAAATACGAAAGAGTGTTATAAATATTTATCTAAATGGTTGTCGGGAATGACTTGTCTAAAAACGAAAGTTATTTCTTTAGAACCAAGAATTATTTACTATTAAGAAATGTCCTATATTGAGTTATAAATTTTGCTTTATTTCAATGATTATGTATTGATTAATTGCGTCCTTAGGTGACAAGAGGGCTGGCTCCTTTTCTGCACACAGAATCAGCTTAGCGGAACGCGGAAACGCTGCCAGCATTCTTGGGACTATTCCACGTGGGCATGATTTGTATAGACCTAGCGTGTAAGTAATTTAAGATAGATATAACTTCGATAAATACGAGATATATAACTACATTACGTTGAGCTTGACCGTACAGGCCATACTCATCATTCTCCTGCCCTTATCCCGCTACAAGTGGGGTCGGCACAACTTGTTATAAATGATGTCATATGATTTGGTTTCGTATGTTACTACCGGCAGCCTGCCTGAAATCAACTTACGTTAGTCGCCTCTTACGACACCTCGGTAAGAATTCAGTGTGGTCTTGTCTACTCAGCCGGATACCACACGACTACGTACAGGCCATATTCTCAGTCCAAATATTTGGTTCAGCAAACAAAGCATTTAAATGTACTAGTAATACCATATTATATATTTACATTATAAAACAAAATTACCAAAAGCTTTCTGTCTGTATGTGATCGATTTTTACGAAATCTGCCGAAAGGATTATTGTACGGTTTTTACAAGAAAATAGTACAATTCTTGAGAAAACTACATTACCCGGAGGGCTGAACTAATTTTCATAGGACTTTCACTTGAAGCTAATGGAGGCTTTGATGCAACATATCGACTAGTTTATATCCCAGATTTCCCGTGGGCAATTAACATTCACGCGGGAATATCTTTGTGAGGAACTTATTTCCACGCGAGCAAAGTAACTGGCTATTACCAGGTAAACAAAACATCGGAAATTACAAAGATTTTATTTACCTTGTAAGTCCTACTAAGCTTATTTTACAGTTTATTCACCTGGTACACGTAAAGTCCATTGGAAAGGACATAAGTGATATTTCCTTAGACATGGTAATGCATTTACTAATCATTAACCATATACCGTCACTGGGATCTTACGACATGCATGACTCAAATGAATGATATATGTTACCCTAGAAAGGCTATCGTAATCAGACCATTATATATAGGTAAAACCAGTTATACACGGACAGCTTGAACCAGGCAGAACTGCTTTAGGCTGCGACTGCACAGTGAACTGCAAACTTCTATGTACTATGTAGTTCATACACGAACCGCTTGAGCAATTACATTTGCTTCGGGCTTGACAGCTCGCTTATCAATGGCAAATTCAAGCTGTTGACTCTAACTGCAAGAGCGGTCCATGTATGTTAATGGCTAACCGCTGCAGTAGTCCGTATAAGACCAGCCTTAGTATTTTGTATTGGTAAGCACGCGTCATTAACATGACATTTGCGCTGTGAAACTTTCTATGTTTAAAAGGACAATACCAATAATCACCATATAAATCCTGTGCTCCTAAACGTAATGCTAGATTAATACTTCTGCCCGAACCAATCTTTAGTACTTCTTATTATTCTTCTTTACGCTCTTAAGTATTAAAATAAAAATTTTAAAATTAAAAAACTTCCTCTATTATTATTCTTAGGTATCAGGGAGTCGCAAGTAGGCTCCTTTGAGGTTTTCATATGCTTGGGTATGTGCTTAATGAATAATGGATTAGTGTGGCCATGTTATGGGAGGAACGAAAAGAATGTGACCGAAAAAGTTCAAAATTTCAAAAGATACAGGACAAATGAAGGCCGAAAAAAAGAAAGCATTGTGTCAAAAATGATATGCATATAAAAGGAGTAGCGTCAGAGTTGGTGAATAACAAAAAATAATGGATTATGCAGACATGTTGTACCGACCCAACTTAGAAGGGGATAATGGTAAAAAAACGATGATACGTGCTTAATTAATAAATTAATAAAAAAAGCGTTCCCTTTCTTTTTAAATCGTTTTAATCATTACTCTCTTCCTTAAACGATGATAGTTTACATTAACGCCTAAACAATATTATAAAAAAATCAGTTCCTATTTTCACTATGAAAGACCCCACACGTTACACAGGTGATTTCCCACGCTTTGACTTACCAGCCATACTGGTATTTCCTTATTTCCTCATTACAAATGACTAATTATTGTTACTCATGCCACTATGTTTTTTGATATGTATTGCGATTCCTTACATAACTGTTTAAAAATTAATTATTGTTTATACATATAACTATGTTAACATTCATTGAGTGTGAAATTGGCGAGTTGAATTCCCTGCTATTTAAAAAAAAAACAAAATAACCAAATTTAAATTTGATGCAGCAACATTTACGTGCCAAATAGTTAAGTTCCAAAACAAACGGTCTAACAGAGAAGTATTTCTCATATAGTGATAAAAAATCAGGCTATGATAATAATAATGACAGTATAGTCCACGAATACTCGAGTATCACGATAAATTACTATTGCTAATATATATGTTTTAATCATAACCCGTATGTCACACAATAGCAGGATAATATTTAAATTTTAAATAGTGGCAATACCAAATCACGATAACCAAAGACAAAGCTCAATAGTTTTTAAAAATTTAATTGATCATAAAAATAACATTTGCCTTCTTGCTGTCTTTTGGTCTTCGGTAAGAAAATGTGTAGCTTTAAAATGAGTAAAAGCTATTTACAAAACAATTACATTAATTTTTTAACAACTCTCTGTGATGTTGATGACAATATATTTGTAGCTTAATTTAGATGGAAATTTGATTACTTCTAAACTTAGCAAAGAACTTTTAATGCGAAATGATTGAGCATGTAATTTCGCATTAATGAACATCTAGGGAATAAAATAATGTCCAATACTGAATAATAATAATATACTTTAAGGAACATATAAATAATTGTTAATAGCCAAAGGAAAGCTTCTATTTTTATTTTCGTTAAAAGGTTGCCGTTAATCGCTACTCATTTAAAACTACAAGACAAGTATCTATTGAGATTATTTTTGAAAAATTAATGTGTAATCTAATCAATTGTAATTGAGTGGTTATTGTTTCCTTTTTAACTATCAATATGGAGATTAGTTATGATAGATTAATGAACAGCAAACTTGATCTACAGACAATATATCGATTTCATAGAGTTATTATACTTAATGTAGGGGAGACAGGCTAAAATTAGTAATATTACAATAAAGAGAAAGCAAATGAGGGTGTATCTGTCTGTCTCTCTTTTTTCTATAAATTTCATCTTCCCTTTCTTTATTTATTGTGACACTCTTACATGCTTATGATTCCCCTACTCTAGTATAATAACTCATGATTGATTTTGTTTTAACTTTGAAAATCGAATAGTTGAAATATTCGTTGAGAAAAATGATTTTTTTTAATTTTTGACAAAGTTATCGATAAAAATGTTATATGATATTTTTTAGGACTTTGCTAGCGTATGTGTTGGTGTACACACGTGTTAGTGAGATATTGGTGTTTTTTACCCTTTTGGTTGATTTTAACGCTTACTATAGTTGGGTTTCCTTATACTAACATTATTTTTGCATTTTTTTTTACTAACATCTGTTGTAAATAGGTAAGTTTTTATTGTTATATATATATAAAAAGTCTATACGCAAAGTGCCTCCATAATGGAGGCAGATCCCCCAGCCGAACCTCCCGATAAGGGTGGTACGATCGATGTATCGACACGTAAGAGACAAGTGAGTTCTTTACAAGCTACTGAAGATTCGACTACCACTAAAAAAACAATAGTCGATCCTACTTCAGCCAACCCTTCCATTCAAACAATATACATCCATCCCTCCTTTTCCGAAACCCCATTGAGCTACCTGAGAGACGACAAAGGTCCTTTCATTGTTCAGGTTTCACGAGATTTACCAGACCCAACCTCAGGAACTACTTTGCGGGCTATTACTTTTGGCCAATTTTTGCATAAGCATAAGGTAACCTCTATTATAAATGATGGAGTCAAGAACGTTGGTAGGAATAAAGTGTCAGTAGAATTTAAATCCGCACAGTCTGCCAATGATTTCCTGGTCAATCCTCTATTAGGCTTAACTAAATACAAGGCAATTATCCCCACCTATAATATTACTAGAATGGGTCTTGTAAAAGGTGTCCCAGTTGACTGGTCAATGGAAGAATTCGTTGACTCTCTGGAGCTTCCTTCTGGCTGTGGAGAGGTACTTAAAGCTAGGAGATTAAATAGGAAGATAAGTAGCGACGGTATTGCTTCTTGGGTACCGACTCAGTCGGTTGCTCTTACTTTCAGAGGCCAAATTCTCCCTGCTAAGGTATACTCATACCACACATCCTTACCTGTTGAAACATACAAACTCCCTACCATCCAGTGCCAGAATTGCTGTCGTTTTGGTCATATAAAGGTTAATTGTAGGTCAAAACCCAGGTGTTACAGATGTGCTCAACCCCACACAGGAGATTCCTGTGAAATCCCCAAAGAGTTGTCCACGTGCTTATATTGCTCCGGTAAACACTTTGCAAATGACAAGGATTGTCCAGAGTTCTCTAGACAACAAGCAATCAAGATGGTAATGTCGCAGGATAATGTATCATATATTGAAGCTTCATCTCAATTTCCTCCTGTTCGGCGGTCCTATGCTGAGATTGCGAAAGAGATGTTCACACCTCCTGCATACCCTCCCCAACAACCAGCAAAATCCCTAGATCCTAAAAAATCTTATAGACAAACAGTCTTCCACTCTCCTCGTCCTCGTACACCATTGGGAAAAGGTTACGATAAGAGAGCTCACCAGGACATTGTTGGTGATTGCTCCTCATCCCTCCCGAATGGTTGTGCTTTCAACAACGATCCCACTAATTCCCCTCCCTCTCAGAGCAAAATCTTAGAAATTCTTTCAGAATTTCTACTTAGCATTGTTGCTCCATGTAGTGAAATCCCCTTACCGTCCAACGTTGCCTATAACCTTACCCAACTATTTAAAATCCTCCAAAATGGCCCCAACAACATTTCTGCAATGGAACAGTAAGAGTGTAAGTTCCAAAAAACATGAATTGCTGTCCCTTATAAACTTGCATAAGCCTACCATTGTTGCCATCTCGGAGACATGGTTGAGCCCTGGGGTCCGATTTCGGCTCCCTGGTTTTTCCTGTTTAAGGGATGACAGGAGTGATGGGCGTGCAGGTTGTGCCGTTTTCATCCGGCACTTCCTCCCTTTTTCTCCTATTCCCCTTCCTCCCCTTAGCCAACAGATTAATGCTGTTGCTGTCCGCTCCCTGAACATTTCTTTCGTTTCTCTGTACATACCTCATCCTTCCCCTTCCATCATGCCTGAACTACATACCATCCTCTCATCCTTGCCCACTCCTGTCATAGTTATGGGGGATTTTAACATTCACCATACTATGTGGGGGTGTTACTTCAGTGATGGGTTGGCTCCGCTGTTGGTGGACATCTTTGATGATGTGAATCTTTGCATCATTAATGATGGCTCACCGACCCGCAGAGTTTACCCAAATCAGAATCCTAAATCTGCTGTAGATCTCTCGTTAACCTCACCTAGTCTAGCTTCCCGATTATCTTGGAGAGTTCTCCCTTCCACATATGGTAGTGACCACTTCCCTATAATTATTTCCCTAAATTGTAGAATTTCATCCCCTCCCAATTTTGATCCCTTATTAAAATATAGAATCCAGAAAGCAAATTGGTCAGGCTATTCCCATTCCGTCGACAACATGATGAACTCTCTACCACATCTTGAAAGGAATGGTAATGTTTTGGATTACTACGATCTTTTTTTAAATTCTCTTTTATCTTCGGCCGATCTCAATATTCCTAAGAAACATCCTCCTAGAAATCATATGCTTTCACCTCCCTGGTGGGATGAGGAATGCAGTGATTTATTTAAACTTAGAACCTACGCAGAAGAGACATATTCTAGAAATATGACTCAACAAAATTTTGTCAATTACCAAAGAATAGACGTGAAAGTTAAAAAATTGGTTAAAATTAAGAAAAAAATAAGCTGGACTAAGTTCTGTGAATCCTTACTTCCTCGATCCTCCTCTACGGTTGTTTGGAATAAAGTTAAGAGATTCCGTAGATCTCTTGATCATGTTAATGTTTATTCCAATAATCCTTCTGACTGGCTTAACGATTTTGCTGATAAATTAGCTCCTCCTTTCGCTCCTAATAAAGACATGTTTTTTGATTCTGCACCAATTTTAAGTTCAAATGAAATGGATGCCCCCTTTACTCTGTCTGAGTTGCAAGTCGCTCTCAGTGGACTTAAAGATTCTACTCCAGGTAAAGATGGTGTTCCATACTCGTTTGTACTCAATTTAAGAGACAAAGCAAAACTTTGTTTTTTAAACATGGTTAATAAATTCTTTGAGACTGGGATTGTTCCAGATGCATGGAAATCCCAAATAATCATCCCCATCCTGAAACCTGGTAAAAATCCGTCAGATCCCAACTCCTATAGACCTATAGCGTTATCGTCTACTTTGGCAAAAATTACTGAACACCTATTGAAAAACCGCTTGGAATGGATAGTAGAAAGTAGAAATATACTTCCGTCTTCCCAATTTGGGTTTCGGAAGGGTATCAGCACAACCGATAGCCTCAGCATAATAACAACAGACATTCGAATAGCCTTTACAAAAGGAGAGTACCTTGTGGGTGTTTTCCTAGATATCGCTTCTGCATACGACAATGTCCTTCTTCCGTTGCTCAGGCAGAAAATGCAAAAGCTGAGTATACCGCCGAAGATTGTGCATTTCATATGTAATCTGCTGTTTTGTAGATCCATAGTGGTGAAACACCATTCAACATCTCTTCCCCCCAGACTTGTCTGGAAAGGTCTCCCTCAAGGCTCTGTTCTAAGCCCTCTTCTATACAGCATATATACCCAAGATCTCGAATTGTCTGTTAAAAGCTTCTGTAACATCTTGCAATATGCTGATGATATCGTTCTTTATTATAGTTCTAGCTGCATAGAGAATATATCTCACCGTATAAACTCCGCTTTGTACTACCTAGGCCAGTGGCTGTCTGACCATGGTTTATCCTTGTCCATTCCTAAGTGTCAGGCAGTGGTGTTCACTAAAAAAAGATCTATCCCTAATTTCCAGTTTTCTTATGAAAACCAATACATCAACCTTGTAGAGAAGGCCAAATTTCTAGGTGTTTATCTCGATAACAGATTGAACGGAATTTCCCATACTAATCACATAATTAAAAAATGTGAAAAAGGAATTAACGTCCTTCGAGCTATAGCAGGAGTATGGTGGGGTGCCCACCCCTACTCCCTTAAATTACTATATAATGCCTTAGTTCGAAGTCATATGGATTATTGTTTGTTTGTCTTGGAACCTTTTAACAAATTAGCTTCAGAAAAATTAAATAAAATTCAGTATAAATGCCTCAGAATCATACTGGGTGCAATGAAATCTTCTCCAACAAACGCCTTGCAGGTTGAATGTGTTGATCCTCCTTTATCCCTTCGTCGCCAATATTTATGTGACCGATATATTAGTAAATCGTTACAGTTGTCTTCCCATCCTCTATGGCCCAAATTAACTCTGCTCTCCCATTTTTCTATATCCCGAAATTCAAAATCAATCATATTAGATAGTTTCTTGAAATATTCCTCTCTCCCTAATCCTATGTTACAATATTTATCAAATCCTCTCTTTTGTACTCCTTTTGATGCACTTATATTCAATCCTTCAATCATCACAGATCTTGGTTTTATCAAAAATTCTCCTGATACACCACACAATTTTCAAAATTATATTCATCAGAATTGCCAGAATTCTCTTCTGATATATACAGATGCATCAAAGCTATCTCTGAGTAGTTGTGTTGGTGCAGCCTGCTGGATCCCCAAATATAAAATTGTGTTAAAATTTAAATGTCCCCCTGAGTCTTCTGTGTTTACAGGAGAGGCCATTGCTTTGTTAGAAGCAATCCTGTTTGCACACTCCCATGACCTAAAACAGACTGTAATTTTGACAGACTCTCTTAGTTGTTTATTGTCTATTAAAGAAAATCCATTTCGTAGTAAGTCAAGATTTCCTATTGTTTTGAAGATTAGGGAGATACTGTTCTCTTGTTACAAAAAAGGATTATCCATCTCCTTAGTCTGGATCCCCAGCCATTCTGGTATTCCTGGAAATGAGATTGCTGATTTATGTGCTAAGGCTGCAGTTCAAGATGGAACGCTCGAGCACTTTGAAAATACAGCTAATGATCTTTGCGCATTAGCTAAGACTTACCTGGACAAATCCTGGAATTCGTTCTACGAGACCTCAAAAACTACTAAAGGGAAGTACTTTGCTGCTCTTCAGCCAGACATTCCAAGACGACCATGGTTCTTTCTCCATAGATATGCAGACAGATGGATCTCATCTACTATCTCCCGCTTACGTCTTGGTCACTCATGCACACCTGTACACTTGGCAAAACTGCGGATCAGGGACAACTCGATCTGCGAGTGTGGTTTAGACGAAGGCACTGTATCCCATATCCTTTTGAATTGTCCTAAGCTCCTTCACCCTCTATATGACATTCTCCCATCCAAAATCCCTCGTCCATTAAATGTTGAATGTTTGTTAACGTCTGTATTTAGTCCCTATTGTAAATATTTATGTAAATATATTAAATGTAATAAAATAAAATTGTAAAATAATTTATTTATTTTTAAGTATAACTATTTGTAAGTAATATATATATTCATATTGTTTTGTCCTTTTGTTTCAGGTGAAGGGTTATAAAAGGTTCCCACTATTTGTAAATAATCAAAATTTTAGTTTTTTTTCTTTGTTTCACCGTACAATCTCCTTTGTGTGTACTTCACCTTACGTGACATTGGCAAAGTAATTTGTGCCATCAAGGCACTACTAAAAGCCATTAATGGAAAATTGAATTGAATTGAATGATATTTTTTAGGAACTAAATAGTCTCGAATTCTTTTTTTATTAGATCGAAAACGGTTGTCTGATTTAATTTTAGTCATTCTACCTAATCTTGATTAAGGGATGAATATTTTTATTTTATTTATTTAGGTTTACTAACAAATTGCTTACACTAATAATTTAAATTCCTACTTGCTAAGTAAATAACTTAAGTGTAACCATTCACTTAAGAGTATAATTACACACGTATCTACAGCGTAAATATTATTTTATATACCTATTTATTAAATTTTAAAACTAAAAAATCAATGATATATGTCAAAATCACTTTATTTCGAGCTCCAAGAACTTTTGTGATAAAATGTTTATTCAGTTGAAATTTGAGGCTAGTATGAGCTGCATTTCGTTATTATTATTATTTTATTACATTACATCTTAAAATTTTGGTATAGATTTCTTCAGCTTGAGGTATTAGAGTTTAAAATCAAAATGTAATACATAGATAAAATATTTCCCACATTTATATAACAGTTACAAATGCAATTATCAACGGATCGCGATTATAATGCGAGACATGTACACCGACTGCTCTGTGTTTCCCTTCATTGAATTGGTAATAAGTTAATTGTTGAACATGTCCGGCCCCAGAGCATCTGCAGGAAAGTCCACTAGACGTTTGCTTAAATAACGATAAGGAATCGCTGATAAAGTTTATTTATATTGGAGCAAAGTTTGTTTGATATTCTGTGCAAATAGTGTGCATACGACATTGTGTGCAATATGTAAAGCTAAGAAACTATGTCAGCGCCACAGACAAATAATAGTTTTAAACTTATAGAATTTCTATGTTTTCTTGTATAGTATTAATCTATATATATAAAAGAAAGTTGGTCTAAGTTACACTATTTATAACTCAAGAACGGATGAACCAATTCGGCCGAAAATTGGTGTAGAGGTTGCTTAGAACCAGGAAACGGACATAGGATACTTTTAATCCCGTTCAACCGCATTTATTTTATCCCGTCAAGTCACTATAAAACGTGATATTACAAGACCGATTATGACATTGAATAACAAAACGCAAATGTCAGTGGAATACAAAACATAGATGACAGTTAAACGTAATTTTTCTTTGGTGAAGTATGGTAAAATATTTGACAATTATCAAAATAATAGTGTAACAACATGTTTTTAATACAACCTCCTTCAGAGTTAGTCATTAATATGAAAAAGCATTGTGGCTGTCATATGTGTCATTGAGTAGTTTTTGAGAAAGAGTAAATGAGTTGACTTTGGGAAAATTTATTTTTATTATTGCATAAAAATAAAGGAGAAATATCGTCGTTAGTTATAATAGCTAAACACCACTAAATAGTATAAAACAAAGTCGCTTTCTCGGTCTGTTTCTATGTCCCTATATCCCTTTGTATGCTTAAATCTTTTTTATCCCAGATTTCTGATATCGGTTGGTCGTGGCTTCTTGCCACCCTTCCGTCGTCGTATTGACTAATCAAAGTCATACCATCAGCCCTCCACTACACGTCGTCCTAAGCCGTGGTCCGGCCTCACAGGAGGCACCCTTAGGACGACGTTCCCCGACGCTAGTAGAGCTTCTGCGCTCTACTCTACGCATTTCGCAACCTCGGCGATGCTTCTGCGCTCGCCCGTCCCGCCCGGTGACGCTGTAAAAGCCGTTAAGGCTAACAGCATATTGTCAATTCGAAAAAAAAAAAAAAATAAATCTTTAAAACTACGCAACAGATTTTGATGCGGTTTTTTAATAGATAGAGTGATTGAAGAGAAAGGTTTATATGTATAATCTAACATATTATAAACTTTTATTATAAACATTCAATATTGAGTAAAGAAATACTATCATTTTTGAGGTTTCCAATGTGATGTCGTAAATAATTACATTTATTTTCCGTTTACATTGCAAACGCAGGCCGAATTCTACAATATTTGTCATAATAATGTACTAAGTATTCGTACACCTTGAAAAGGTCTACAAAAAACTTCGCGATGGTATACATATTATGTCTATCTCTTATGGACCCACAATAGCATTTTTTTGACATTTTCTTCTTCATTTGTAATTTAAATGAACATTTTCGAAGATATTACAGATTTAAAATGCAGGGTATAGCGATTGCGCGCTTTGTCTTATAGCACTTCGAATTTAGCCGCGATTGGACGGGTTTTTTTTCACATGGCCAACTATATGTCGCTTTATCAAGAGTAACCTCTAAAGAAAACATGTTTGTATTGTGTAATGAAGATTATTTCTTTATGACAAAAAAGCTGTGAATGTTGTATATAAAGACAATCTGTAATTGATTGTAAAAATAAAATACTCAGGGAAAATGTAAAAGTAAATATTTAAAAATGTAGTATATGAACTTAGATATTCCAAAGATAGCAGGGAATCTTCATAGTATAGGGAAAGGGGAATTGTTTTTTTTTTATACAAAAAAAAGCTCCTTATGGGTACCGCCGCCCGACGGGGACAGGCGGCAGTTATGTCGGACTCGCACCGACTAAAGCAACCTGTGTGCTCCACCACGCTGCCGATAGCAATTACAGGGTATCATTGTACATATTGCCCCCATCCCGCCGACAGCTCTGATCCCAGAGAACAAACATTTTCTTCGGGTAGGGGCCCCTCGAAAGAGAAGCCCCCCTCCGCTAACCGGTACATCGGTAACACCAGATGCACCGACCGCCTCGGGGACCTGTAAGCCAGGCGTCCGATATACCCCGTTCGGAACACCCGAAGGTCCCCAGTTAGGGCTTGGGCGAGTCACTAACACCTGGACTCACCAGCAGCAGATTGGATCCAGAACAACAGTTCGTGGAACCGCTCCGCCGCCTCCCTTCACCCTCCTCCGCAGAACAAAGGGAGGCCATCGCTGCCCACGGTCGCTCCCTGCCCACCGTGTTTGTTATGTCACGGTCAACAGGGAGAGACCGCGCCCCAAGTACCCCTACTTGGGGCGCGGTCTCTCCCTGTTGACCACAACGCCTTGGTGGCATTTCTTTTTCTTTCTTGGCATTTCCGCCCCCACCGGGTAATTTTTTATAGAAGTTTTCTTCCTCGCAACCCGAAGGTCCAAGGTCCCCGTTCCCATTGCTGTGCTTGCGGGTTTTGCCGACGGTGGCCGTAACCATGTCCAGCTTGACTTAGAGTAAGCCCAACCGAACCCGTCGCTCATTAGGAACCCCACCCCAGCCCCCCCGGAGTCCCCGGCCTGTCCAGATTGCCCTCTGCTAATCAGAAGGACAACTGGATTGGCCACCCCACAGTGGTCCGTTCGCCAAGACTAAGCTTGCCCAGGGTGCGCCACGTGGAGGCCGACCACTTTGGCAACCCAGGGGAATTGTTTTACACCAAATTTGACGCGTGTTGGCCACGGGCAGTAATGAATAAAACAAAACTGCTGGATATATTTTAATCATTTTTTTTACTGATTGACATAGGCTATATATTTTATACCCGTGCGAAGCCGGAGCGGGCCACTAGTAATAAATATATGAGACAATTACACATCGTCGCCCGTCCTTAAAGTAAGTAGTTAATATATACTTCTGGCTCCGAAATAAGCAACTTAATAGGCGTGCTACGGATGACATGACTGGTATACATGTATAATTTTAAATAAATACTTAACTACTTATATACTCCCTGGCTGTAAAAAAAATTGAATTCTTTTGTAGAAAATGTTGGCCCTCGGTGGGAATTGACAGAAGCTTTCGCTTAATAGCTAGAGCCGCTTTTTTAAATTTTAACAATGTTTTTTTGATTATTTTGTTTTTATAATAAGAAATATTTAAATATGTAAGGAGCTATTAAAGAAAAATAAATGACATTATAATAATATATTTATAATATGATAATCGATACCACAACTAATATTACCATTTAAACGTCAAAACTTCTAATAGTCGTATTCAGGGGGGTGAAACTCTCTAAGAAGCACTCTTTAGGTCGCCGAGAGCGTCATCTTACAGAAAGCATTGGACAACAAAAATTAGTTTTATATCATTATTCACTAGATGTCGCAAATGATACACCATAATATATATAAGTATATGTCATAAATTTTCAAATTTTTCTGCCAAAAACGCGTCACTGCTTATTTAAAGGTAATTTGGTATATTGGTAAAGGTATATTGGAAATTATGCCGTCCAAAAATTATTTTATGTGTTATTTTGGATGTGAAAACGTTGGTAAGTAACTAATATAATGTTATTGAAACCATTTAATAACCACCTTTTCCTAACAATAGAAATTTTGACTGCAGAAATTTAATTTTTAACCCGTTTAGTGCCGGGTGAAAAGGAAATGCCTACACGAGAATAACCAGCCGAATTTTTTTAATTTTTTTATGTACATTCTTATGCAATTAAAACCAAACGAGAAATAATATTTACACGATTCAAAGAGTAATATACTAAGAATAAAATAGGAATAAGTTTGCTCCTCCTTAACCCATTCTAAGTAGGGTTCTCACTACATGTTTTAAACAATTTGTTGCATGTTAGTTATTTTACGAGCACCCGCCTGCCTGACGTCAACTTACCTTAGTCGCCCTTTACGACACCTTGATAAGACATAAGGTTGGTCTATTCTATACCACACGGCGAATAATAAGACATACAGCATATAGGAGTAAAAATTAACACGGCGCTTACTGTTTTTTGTGTATTTTTGAAAACCTGTTTATATTTGTTTGTATTTTTTTTCATTTCTGACTGTATGCAATTTTTATGAGAGCGCAGTGAGAAGCAACTTATCGGCTTTCGGCACAAAAGGGTTAAAGCAGCCATTTCACTGAAATGTACTAAATAAAATTATTATAAGTGCCACAATACCTTTAACTTTGTTTTTTAGAAAAAAATATGTGGTTATTCGTAATAAATATTATATTTTAACACTTTCGGTTACATTATTTTGGTATACATTTTAAATATTTGGTCTGATTTAGACTATAGCTACAAAAATTCAAATGTGTGATTTCAGGTTTACAGCAAATGAAGATTATGATTATGAAAACTAATTACTGTGTAATTAATGAGTGTAGTACGTATGCAAAGTTAGTTGTTTTCAACAAATAACCGTGTAAACTGATGAACATTTATTATTTGTATACGCTTGATATTTTTTTAAATGTTTTAAAAGTATTTTTCAAGTGTTTCCTGAATTGACATACTATTTAAAAAGATGTAAAAAATAAAAATTATTAAATATTACATAGCTTTAATCTTTTATTCATTAACCTTATTTAGAATAATAGTTTGGTGCTACTCTTTGATTTGAACTGGAATTTGGAGATGCCAAGTCCGTTCAAATTGAAGTGGTATAGCGCCAATCTATTTTTTTGTAAATGCTATTTTTATATAAGGGTCACTAAATGAATGCAGTACAGCGCCATCTAGTGGATTATTATGATAACGTTACAGCGACATCTCTGCCAGATCAGCGAATACAGTCCCTTATCATTACTTCAATAAAATGACAGAGTTGCTCATCTATATCCTATATAGTGTATTATCTATGGTCGTATTAGTCAACTTCCAGAGCGAGACATACATTTCACACGAATACCTCCGTTGTTTGAAGAACTGCCATACAAACTTTTTAAATTAACAAATGTCATTTAACTTTGTGGTTTTTCCCCGTGGGTTTTTATGTATTGTGTATCTCGTATATATTGTTACTGAGGATAACATGAATTTTTGCAATATTATAAACATTTTAACAAAATTTTATCGTACACAGTGCTATGTCCTTTACTCAAAGATCACGTTTCAGCGTTAACAAGGTATGAAGCCGTTTCTTTAGTGATGAAATATACAGTGTCGTATGATTTGCAATATAATACATTTCACTTGACAAATAGTTTAATATATCTCTATTCATATTTACAATGTATACACATATAATTAAATTATGCATTAATGTAAATGTACTTAAATTAAGTTTCTGCGATATAAAATGCCGTAGACTATCAGCAATGATATTTTTCAGGTCAATTCAATATTATCTTTTACTTAGACTGGCATGCCAATTTATTAAATCAGATCAAGAATCGAAATAACTAATATTCTTAGCTCAATGTTTAATTTCAATATTTCTAACCAATTCTAGGTAACCATAAATTATTTGCTTTCTATATGGAAACTTAGTAATCAAGTAAACACTATATGGGTTTCAGTGTACGAATGACGATATTGCATACTCTTATTGTATAAAATCTTAGTGTTCCGTCACCACCAACTGATTATGAGAGTAACAAAATATCAGCTACCAGATGCGACATTTTATGGCTAGTTACTAGTCTATTCTATTGGTACTATAAATTATTACGGTGATAGCTTTGTAGGTTTAATTTGTTATATAAAAGTAAAGCGATATATGTATATTGTTTCAAAAACCAATATTGATTCAGCATCGAGAAGAGAAGACGCGGTCGAGCTGTGGCACACATACCCACTACGGGTGAGGTGCGCTTGCGCAATCGCTATTGAATAATGTCCGTACATTCTAAAGGCAAGCCAAAACAATTGAACCTTGGGCTGCCAATATTATATTTATTAATTTCCGCGTTATTTGTTTAATTTATTGATCGTATCGATAGCGGTATCACGTTAGAAACCGTATCAAGGATCCGAATTGAAGATATAATTAACAAAATTTTATATCAGGTATTTAATGTCCCTGAATAAAATCAGCAAGCGTGACTATTGGGAGTAATATGGGTATAGGTATTGTAAGTATATCAAATGTTTGAGTTGTTTAAGTGAATGGTGACGGATTATTTGAAGGTTTTACTTAATAAATATTTGGTCTTTTTTCATCTATACACAAAAGATTGTATGAGATCTACAGAACAAAAAATAAAATTTGTGTATAAAGAACTTATTTGTATTTGAGATGGATTGGGGGGAATTTCAGTGGTTATTAACCTAAATGTTTACGCAATTCAGTTTTAGGTATTGAGCGCTACAAAAAATGTACTACTTCCTCAGGAGCAAGAAGTTGGTCAATGATCTCTTATAGTTATTAAAAACTAAGGAAAAATGCACAATCTGCCTTTGTAGCCATTAGTTTTTTGAATATAATATAGCCAATTATTAAAAATTCTTCAAAGAATCAGAGTTACCAAAATACACTGAGCTATAGTAGCTATAGTAACGTTTTCAACAACAATTAACATTTTTGTTCCGAAGTGTTGGAATGTCGACTCTGCGCCGGAAAACGCAATGTTAGTGGCCCCGTCAATAGGTGAAATGAAATGAAAACTGTTTATTTTTTCCCCATGTGAAACGAACACATGCACTTAATGTAGCTTTTTCTAAATTCTAGGTGATCGAATACCGTAAAAAGTTGCTAAAATATATCAATTTGTTCAAAGTTTAGTAACTCCATTAAATTATTAGGCTTGAAATAACAATGATTTAGAGATTCCTGCCTTATCCTAGAGATTCCTGTTTTATCCTGACATCTAGTCTTGCACCGAAAATCGTCCCCAAACTTAACTAAAACATTCTATCCTTCTGCCCTTATTCCACTCTAAGTGGGGTCGACGCAACATCGTCACATGATTTGGCAACGTATTTTACTACCTGCCTGACGTCAACTTACCTTAATGGTATTTCACGACAAGTCGGTAAGAAACTAAAGGCTCTATATTCTACTCAACCAGATACCACACAGTGGGTTAACTAACTCCATTCGGCAAAATGCTTAGTTGTAACATTTTTTTAAAATAATTTGGCTTAATTTTAAATATATTTAATTATCAGCATCGCTTTGTGAAGAACCTAATAAATCACGATTGCATACTGATCTTTTCCTGTTAACCAAAGTTTTTCTATCAGGAAAATTCTTATTTGCTATTTGAATCCGTACGTGGTCATATACGAGTATGTACATTTACATTTTCCTGTTAGACGAACGAACATGCGTTTAATTTCCGTTCACAGGCGCTAATAACGGATATAATGCGTAACGTGTAATTGTCGTTTATTGCATAATTGTCTTAATTTGTCAACAGATACTTAAAATTATATATCTGGAATTTTAATAAAACCACAATAATAATAACGTATTTTTGATATGTTTGTTTTTTGATTGTTGTAACAGGGAGCCATGTTGATAAATGTGTGTATTACTATTCTATTTCATAGGCCTATAGCATCCGTCTTGAAGGTATAGTTATAGGACGCATAGGGCCCAGCCTAGACTATCCCTATAGACGTCTACTGCTGGACGTCTATAGACGTCCACTGCTGACGACTATGGAAGTCCAATGCTGACGTCTATGGACGTCTCTTCAATCTCCACATCAGACAATATTGTGCCGCTTGAGTCCAGCGTCGTTCCACGACCTGTCTGAAGTTCGTCAGTCCATTTCTTAGACACCTCCCAACGCTATATTTTCCGGTGCGGTATCTCCATTCTATCATCTCAGGACCCCAATACCCATCGGTTCTTCATGTCCCTAACATTTAGTATAATCATGTATAGATTCTCCAAACACTCTATTACCGGCTTAGCTTATTATTAGCGACTCTGAGCTTTCTTTTGCCTTAGGTTTTTGGCGCTATTACAATAAAATCATTAAAATTACAAGATTTTTGAGTATATACATTACGAGTCTCATTTAACCATACAAAATGATATATGGTATAAGATGAATCCAAATATATACCTAACTTTAATGTCTCTTTACCATTTACTCGTCAACGACAAAAATATGCGAAACATTTCATTAACAAAGCAGGTAAAATATTAAATATATACTTGTATGAAATAAAGATGCAACTATATTTCTCTTTTGATTATGTTGCGCCGATTTGGTATTATTTGAACTTTCGACTTCTAAAAAAACCCGTCCAACTCTGTATTTATGACATAAGTACAGCATATATCTGCACACAAAAGTAAACAAATATTTTCTTAAATAAAATAAAATAAATTACGGCTACAAAGTAAAACTTTTAAGTCATAAATTAATAATTATTGGCGAGTCATTATGCTCAAAGTTTCTATTTTGAAAAATAAATAAGCAATTCGTAAGGAAAACTAAAAACTTTCAAACCTACTATTGTTTGTTTGAATACAAATTTAGTAAAGAACATAGGAGCAGACTTCATAAATAAATCGTTTTAATATTTGACCTTTTAGTAAGTAATAGTCACAATTTAAATGTCGATGTTGTAACGAAAGTGACAACATAAATTACAAAGTTATTTCGTAATGTCTTAGTTATAACTGTCTGCTTATCAATGCTAGTTCTTATAATTAGTTATTTGCAACATATTTTAATATTAATTTAATACGTTAACATTATGATATTTAATTATATGAAAACAATTATAAATTAATCTTAATTGTAACGTACTAAAACTTAGTTATAACTTTTAGCTTAAGGCATTGTTAAGCAAAGTATTATAAAGAACGAGTTTAAAAGATGAATGATAAAAGAACTCACCTTGCAAATGTTCAATATTGTGGTCGACCTCGGGAAGTAAATGCAGGAAGGTTGTGGACAGGAGCACACCGCCGCCAAACGATAGCAAGGACATAACAACTTTATTCTGAGTCTTCAAGTTCCCAGCTTCATCAGGGGTAATCCATTTGAACCGTCTCGCTAAAAACATGGGAACGAGACCGCATATCATGCAGGCGACGAACAAAACCGCCATAGACACCCCTTTAGCAACAATAACTCCTTCAGTGTCGTCATCGTGACTGTGTGTAGGTTCTAAAACAGCCATTTTAGATCGTTAGTCTCACGAGCTTCGACTAGAATTGGTCTGACTTGAGGGCATGTGCTCTTTTATACCGGCTTGCCGTATCAGCGATTTGCGCGTGCGTCGGCTCGGACCGACGCGCCAGTACTATAACCACCGGCATCAGTTCGTTCCACTCGCGCGTAGCCTTTACTTAAAAAACAAAGCCTTTACGCTGAGCTAAATACGTTAATTGAGATGTTAATATTAATAACAATGAAAATATGTGTTGTATTTACTGTGAAATAGCTTATTTAAATACCGTAAAAAATGTTAACATTTTATAAACTTTGTAATTGAATTACATATTTTAGATACAGCTTAATAAGAGATCAATTGTACCAACAGGTAAGGTAGATATTTATAATCTACTCCATGATCCGAACCCATTCCTGAAGGTGACGTCCTCTGGGATAGTAACCGGCTGTATGGAAATAATAGACTCTCCTATTTTTGACTTATATTCCTTTTCTATTCGTAAGTGTATTAAAGTATTTTTTTACAACCGACCTATCGTCATTTTACCTTAGTCGCCTTTTACGACAATTCGGAAAGAAATGTAGGTTGTCTATTCTGTTCAACCGGATACACGGCGGGTAAACTTATCTTATATCGAAAGAAAATGACAAATGTATTCAAGAAACAAAAGTAATTTTTATATTCATGCATTTCAATGTAACCGCAAAAAGTTTTACGTATATTATAACAATTATATTAAGATTTATAGTTAAATCACAGAAATGATCAAAAGTTTATTTGCGGTTATATTGATATCTGCTATCTATTTACTACCATTAGTCTAAGTGAAGTGTTTTGTTTATAGAATATGTCTTATTCTGGTCATGTTTTTAATTTTATAAATATTTGCTTCTGTTAGGCTAGTACCACAAAGTGGTAGATTTCGTACATTTTTTTACCATTTGTATATCCAAATTATTGAGCGTATTGTTCTTAATTTTGTATATAATTGAAGGACTAGAAATCCTGATTTTTAACGCCTGGAAACAAGCAGTATCAGAGAATCATATGATATATATAAAATGTAATGAAAGCGATATTACATAGAATTAGTATGTTGAAACTTGAAATCGTTGAGGATTATAAGCTGTAAATAATTGTAGTAGAGCATTTAATTTACACGTTTATGTAATCATAAATCATCTCTGATGCGTACAAATCTTCTCCTTCCTCTTCTGGGATAAGCGGCTATGCGGGGCCTGAAAGCTTAGTATTACTTTGACCATCGCTGATCTATTGTGATCGCCACTGCCCACATGCATCAATGATCATCATCCTCCTGCCCTTATCCCACTCTAAGTGGGGTCGGCAAAACATGTTAAAAACATGCTGTCATATGATTTGGCTGTGTTTTTACGACCGGCCGCCTGCCTGACGTCAACTTACCTCTGTCGTACTTTACGACACCTCGGTAAGAAAAAGGGTGGTCTATTCTACTAAACCGGATACCACACGGTGGGTCAACTTACCTTAGTCGCCTTTTACGACACCTCGGTAAAAAATGAGGTTGGTCTATTCTACTCAGCCGGATACCGCACGGCGGGTCGACTTACCTTAGTCGCCTTTTACGACACCTCGGTAAGAAATGAGGGTGGTACTATTCTATTCAGCCGGATACCACACGGCGAACACGGCGAACGGCGAACGGCCGGATACCACATGCATCAATGATCAATGCAAGAATTCCAGGACAGACAGACGACAATATTATCCTTCTTTTGGCGTAAATAGTACCTAACACTCAGAAGCAAGTGTCGTTAATGAATCAGCGCAGGACTCTCACATAAAATAAATAAATATATAAATATATGGGACACTTACACACACGGTCGTCCGTCTCCAAAGTAAGTAACTTAATACTTGTGTTATGATGGACAGACAACTGGTGAATATATACCTATATAATTTTTAAATACATACTTAACTACAAATACAATGAATCTATCTCCTGATGATGCTTCGGTTATAGGGCGAAACGATTGTTGAGTTTGTGATAGTGAACGTCTGTAGTACTTGTGTATTGTAGTGGCGGCGGTAGAGGTTTGTGATATATACATCAGGTATGAAAACGGATTGTCCATTCTACATTTAGCATTATATATCTTTTTTATTTTGCTTCATCTTGGATTATAGCAAAATAATTAATAGTTTTTTTTATTACTTTTGTATTATGGATCTCCGCTAAGTAACGCTTAATTCTATAAATTATTTCTTTATTGACTTGCACAGAACATTCAGGACGACGTGTGAGGACAGAAAGGGCAACCGAAGACATAGCAATTGATAGAATATAATATTGACACGAAACATTAAATGACAACGAGTAGCTCTTTTATTAAAGGCTCAAATTAACACTTTCAAATGTTTTAATCCCTGACTATTCCTTCAGAGATTGGGTGTATAGTAATTGCATAGCGAAAAGGCGACTAAGGTAAGTTGACCTACCGTGTAGTATCCGGTTTAGTAGAATAGACCACCCTCTTTCTTACCGAGGTGTCGTAAAAGGCGACTAAGGTAAGTTGACCTAACGTGTGGTATCACTTTAGTAGAATAGACCACCCGCTTTATTACCGAGGTGTCGTAAAATAAGACTAAGGTAAGTTGACATCAAGCAGGCGGCCGGTCGTAACAACGCAGTAAAATCATGTGACAGTATGTTTATAACATGTCGTGCCGACCCCACTTAGAGTGGGATAAATGCAGGAAGATGATAATAGCAATAAGATTTAGAGTGAGCATGACCAAAATTTACGGAATTCCACGGATAGGTTCTGTTCCCATTTGTAAGACTACAAAGTCATGAATATGTAAATGATTTGAAATATTTATTAGTTAGTTATTTTACATGAACAGAGTTAGTTAATTGCTGTTTACGTAAATTAATTATAAGCAGACCTGTGTTATACGCCATTGACACGTATGTTTTAATTAGCCTTAAGTATGTGATAAAAGTAACTTACGAGGTTATTTTGATAGTAGTTAATTTCAGTATAATAATATTTTAATGGCTTAATATAATTAAAAAAATGAAATAATTACAATTATAATATTAGGTATTTTGCCGATAGAGAATATTCATCGTCATCCTCGTGTCTTTATCCCAAGTAGAGTCGGCACAACATGTAATAAACATGTTGTCATGATTTGGCTTTGTATTTTATAACCGACCGCTTACCTGACGTCAACTTACCTTAGTCGTATTCTACTGTATACTGTCATATTTTGCTGCTGTAATGGCAAAGCTAAAATTGAATGAAGAACGATAGAGTATATTTATCTCTTAGGAATCCCTTATTATAAGATAATAACTGCGAGATGAAGATGATATGGACATCGAACAAAACGGTTTTATCCCATCCTATTCATATTATAAATGCGAAAGTTTGTGAGTGTGTTTGTTACTCTTTAACGACGAATATCCATGAAAACTGGCACAATTACTCCATATACATCGGAATACAATATAGGCTATAGAAATCCTGTTATTTTACAGGAATAGGATGACACCTAGGATCGATCCGCAACTACCATTTTTTTTTTCTTTTTTTTAATTTTCTTTTTTTTTTTGTAAAAAATTACCGAACAAGGCCGGTCAACCTGATACTTCATTATTCATCATCTTCTTGCCCTTTTCCCACTCTAGTGGGGTCGGCACAACATGTAATACACATGCTGTCCTATGATTTGGCTGCGTTTTTACGATTTTACGACCGGCCGCCTGCCTGACGTCAACTTACCAATGTCGTACTTTACGACACCTCAGTAAGAAAGAGGGTGGTCTATTCTACTAAACCGGATACCACACGGTGGGTCAACTTACCTTAGTCGCCTTTTACGACACCTCGGTAAGAAATGAGGTTGGTCTATTCTACTCAGCCGGATACGACACGGCGGGTCGGCTTACCTTAGTCGCCTCTTACGACACCTCGGTAAGAAATGAGGGTGGTACTATTCTATTCAGCCGGATACCACACGGCGTAACCTGATACTTCATTATTATAGCAAATAATTTTATTATTACTTCTGTTTGTATTCAAAAGGTTCCACATTACTAGTTCTTAAATGATTATATGTGATATCGAACTGAGCTAAACCGAAGCGTGGTCAGGTGTAGCTAGTACATATCTTGTATCAAATGCTATATAAATAAATATTGAAAGATAGTGTTTACTAGGGAACAAACAACGTCAATGACCTCCAGTTACGAAGTAAAGCGTTCAAGGTTAGATAAACGAAAACGGTATTAAGTTACCTATAAATAATCAATTATTATTTATTTCACGCAAATTTCACTTGCTCCTTGAATATTATCAATATAACGTTCAATTTGGTATTAAAAAGCTAATTTGATATTCATTGCTCGGTTTTATCTTGTCATTGACGAATAATTTTCAGAACGAACGAAGTATATAATATAACTTCAGTAAATTTTTTAACTTAATTTTATTATAGAAATGTAAAATAATTACTTTGAGGTTTCTAAGTTTATTAATTTTTTCCGCAAGCGGCTATTTTTATTTTTATAAAAATATTTCTTTTCTTATTATATATTGTTATTAATGCTATGTTTATTAGAAGAATTGTTGCTTTTCCATTATCTTCAAAAAAATTTAGCTTATCAAAATGCTTATGGATCTAACGTCGTTGTACTGAGTTCTTAACCACATTACTTAAAAAAATATTACATGTGTTATCTATCATAATTTTTTTAAAAGTAATTTGGTACTTAGAATAAGTAATTAATAACTCAAGTTATAGCGAACAAAAAGTTAGAGCGAACAAATAAATATATATGAACATATTTTTATTTTTATAAAAGCGACCTTTAGTTTTATAAATTTTATTATTAATTTATCTAAACTTTAGATATAGATATCTAGCCTTAGTGATTTTTTTCAATCAAAATCATAAATGTGATTGGCAATAAATATAAAATATTAACCTGAAGATTAATTAATTCTACGGAAGGAAAATTTTCATTGTATCTATGCTTTATAAATTTGAAGATCGACCTAGAGATATGTTTACTCGACTAGCTATTATGGCATATTTTTAAGTCCGTCAACATCACAAGCCAATAGGTTGAACATTATTAAAGCTTTAATAAATAAAAGTAAAAAAATAATTTTAATGTCCCTACTGTTAACATGTTAAAGAGTTCCTCTGGACCCAATCCCGGCAGCAGAATTAGGTCTCGCTTATTATAAACATGCATTGTCATCGGGACTGGACCAGTATTTAAAATTGCAGCTCAATCGGACTCCGGGAAGTAGATTAAATCTAACTTACAAGATTCCACCTTCACATACATACTAAGTAAAGTAAGTAGCGGCCTGTTACTATCCCTTTACTGATAATAGGCCTCTTCTCTCCGTTTTTGGAGAGAAGGATTGGAGCTAAGACCTACCACGCTGCTCCAATGCGGATTGGTAGGTTACACATATCTTCAGAATTCTCTAGAGATATGCAGGTTTCCTCACGATGTTTTCCTTCGCCGAAAAGCATGTGATAAATTTCAATTATAAATTATTCACATAAGTTTTAACAGAAAAACTCATTGCCTGGGTTTGAACCCGTGACCGCCTCGAAAGAGTCACACGATGCTACCACTGGGCTACCACAGCTTTCACACATACATACATGGCAAGTTAAATAAAAGGTTTTAAAAAAGGCTCTATAGCTTTTTACCTAGAAAAAACGCTCTTTTTTTGCAAACCGAAGAATCATCGATCGACTTACCTTATAAAAGATACTACGCCACTATTTAATTCTACCTAATCTAATCAAAATTTCTATCAAGTGGATGCTTTTAAAGTAGTCTTAAATAATGAGAGATCAACTATGAATTCAAGGCGTTTAACGAAATTGATCACTAAATGAAATCGTGATCTAGCTGAAACTTATCAGATAAAAATATATCATAAGTTTTTATCTTTTTTTACGATAAAAAAGCCTATTTTCGTTTTCTTGATTAGTGTCCGATACAAAGTACAAATACTTATTCATGAATATTTTCGACAATTTTTTTACAATCACTCGACAGTCATCCTCCTAGCCTTACCCCACTCTAAGTGGTGTCGGCACAACATTTTATAATATGTTGTCACATGATTTGGCATCGTATTTTACGACCAGCCTGACGTCAATTTACCTTAGTCGTGTTTAACAACACCTCAGTAAGAAAGAGGATGGTCTATTTTAGTCAACCGGATACCACACGGTGGGTTAACTTACCTTAGTTGCCTTTTACGACACCTCGGTTAGAAATGAGGGTGGGTCTATTATTGTTATTATTTTTTACTAGGTACTAATCTATACAAATATATAAAGCAGAAAAGTTTGTTTGATTGTTAGAATGCGCTAATCTTAGTAACTACTGGACTGATCTGAAAATTCTTTCAGATTAAGATAATCCATTGATTGAGGAAGTCTAGAGGCTACAACATCACGCTAAGAAGAATAGGAGAGCAGCCATAAAAAATATTACGAAAACGTCAAAAATAAAACTTTCCTTATAAACTTTGATAAAACTTTGAGTAAACTGTGATTGTTATTAAAAAATCATGTATAGCAAAATTATTCCCCTCTAAAAATTCTAAGTAAAAGTCCGCGACAGTAGTCTAGCTTTTAAGGTTAACTCACTTTAACCATTTCTTATGGTTATCAAAAGACTATATTATTTAATCTATCGACGCGGGCGGATCCGCTGCATTTCATCATCATCATCTTCCTGCCCTTATCCCACTCTAAGTGGGGTCGGCACAACTGCAATTGCTAGTCTACAATATAATCCATTTTAAATTTTCCAAAATTATTCATTCACATTAGTCTCATTTATTCTAAGTATTACGAAAATATATCGCTTAGTATTAAAGAGACCTAATTCATAAAAGTTGTAATGTGGCATAGAGCAATACAGCGTAGCGTAGCAAATCTTATTGCATTACGATTTTGCGGTGACTGATCCTGCGTGTATAATGTATGTGAACTTTGTATGCTTCCTACACTTAGCATTACATAGATTCTTTAAACAAACGCGAATTAGAAAGAAGAAAGAAAGAAAGAAAAATGTTTATTCAAATACTGTATAAAATATAGATGAGAACAATTACAGAAAATTATTATACTATATGGTAAAGTAAATGTTAATTCTTTTGTTTTTAATGAGTGCTGCAGCTAGTATGATCACGTACGATCTGTAAGATGTAAATAAGTTTGGTTACATTATCTGCGATGTCCCTTGACGTTACAATAGTGCAATTCAGGACACGTTCGTTGAGACCAAAATGGATTGTTATTTTACGTTTAGCAATTTTAAAATCATTTAATTACTTAGTACCTGGGTGACCGCCTTGCTCGTTAATTTTTAAAATAATGCAAAAAAAAAAATTAAAAATGGGGCTCGATCCTAGGTATTTTCACCTCTCTAGACCGCCCGTTCCCCAAATGAACTACCATGACTTTACGTTTTACAGCTAAAAATTGTGATTGTATTAAACGTAATTTTTAAAAAAAAATTAGATCCCGATCATAAAAAAAATCCTCTTATCTCTTATAAAAGATTGTTACCAGCGTAAATAAGCGAATCAACATTACAAAAGTAATAATAAAATTATCTTTAATATTTAAATGAATAAATTTTGTATGTATGTATATTTTCGGAATCGCGGAAACGGTTCTAACGATTTTCTGATATTCAGTATGCAGGAGGTTTTGTAGAGGAAAAATCGATCGAGCAAGGTTTTATTTAAAAAAAATTGTTCTTGGGCATTAAAAATACAAAAATTCAAGTTGAATATATAAAACACTATTTTTGCCGAAAACTGTCAAGTCAGTGTAGCTTATTCGTTGAACGGGTGGTCTCTACAAATGAAAATACCTAGGATCGAGACCCACCTACCCAATTTTTTCATTTTATAAAAAATTGTCAAGCAAGGCTCGGTCAAACAGGTCCTTGTGCTATCCGCGATAAATCCATAATCCGCGATAAAGTAAATAGAAAATATATATATGCTAAATGTAGAGTAAACTATCCGTTTTCATACACGATACATGCAGGATTCCCAAAAATACATGCATTACACATCTCCACCACAGCCACTACAATACACAAGCACTACACACATACTTTAAAGAAATTACACATATACTTTAAAGAAAATTTTGTAAATATTTAACATCTTTGCAAAGTTAAGATTTCGTTTTATTTTTACCTCCTGATATAGACCTGTTCAAGTTAGCCTTGAACATGGCATTTACACTTGAAAAGGTTATCTTATTAAAGCAAAATCATTATAATTCAAGGAAATATGAAAAATAATTAGTTTTGAAATTACTTACTATCGATTTATTAGACATGTATAAATGTTTAAATTATTAATATTTTCAATAAAATCAAACCTCATTATGCTATAAAAGTAGTGGCCTGTTACTATCCCACTGCTGGGAATAGGCGTCTTCTCTCCGTTTTTGTATAGAAGGATTGGAGCTAAGACCTACCACGCTGCTACAATGCGGATTGGTTGGTTACACAGTCGAGTTCTGTAGAGATGTGCAGGTTTCCTCGCGATGTTTTCCTTCACCGAAAAGCGTGTGATAAATTTCAATTATCAATTACACACATAAGTTTTAACAGAAAAACTCATTGGTATCTGCCCGGGATTTAAACCCGTAACCTCCTCGATTGAGTCGCACGGTGTTACCGCTGGGCTATCACTGCTTTTACAATCATGCTATATTATTTTGCTACGTGGGAAAACCCGAAGTTTCTTTACAGTTACGCTAACGGAGCGTAATTCAAGCGGCACTATATGCTTCGTTTTCTTTTGAAAATCCCATCTACACGAATGGATACGTTTTATTATACGCAAGAGCATGTTAGTAAATAATAATATTAAGCGTCGTCAGTCATCATCTTCCTGCACTTATCCCACTCAAAGTGGGATCGGCACAACATGTTATAAACATGCTGTCACATGATTTGGCTTGCGATTTGGCTTGCCTGACGTCAACTTACCTCTGTCGTATTTTACGACACATCGGTAAGAAATAGGGTGGTCTATTCTACTAAACCGGATACCAAACGGTGGGTCAACTTACCTTAGTCGCCTTTTACGACACCTCGGTAAGAAATGAGGTTGGTCTATTCTACTCAGCCGGATACCACACGGCGGGTCGACTTACCTTAGTCTTCTTTTACGACACCTCGGTAAGAAATGAGGGTGGTACTATTCTATTCAGCCGGATACCACACGGCGTCGTGAGTGTATGGTGTTATTTATTTTCTTTTTATACGTTTGAGTTGGATTTTTACCACCTCTCCACATAATAATAAAACAAGTATACTATATGTTTCTAATCTTACTGAACTAAATATTTAAGTGAATTAATTCACAGATTTCATTCAACGTCTTCGCATTCTCTTTGACTTTTGATATTCAGCTAAAAAAGCCAGAAATAGGAAAGATTAACAATTTTGACGTCAGACCAGTTACTAGATAATAATCTGACCTCGCTTCAATTTTGTCTATTTTCAGCGAGTTCGTCTCCGCTATCGGTTCGACAGCAAATGATTGTCAACCTGACATGTATTGGCTAGTGTAGTGTAGTGTATGCGGGTTGAGACGTGAGTGTAATTTGTACATTTATATACAAGACACATATATGTAATACATACATGAACATAGTCACCCTAACTCACACTAGTAAAAAGAAATATACACGGTCTCAAGATGCAACACGACAGTAACACGAGAGCCCTTGGTGAGAGTGGTTTTGTTATATAGTGCGTGTTTGAGCCTGTGCTATATTCATACAACATTACTTTATAAACACTACAGCTAGCTTAGAATAAGTTTATAGCAAGAAACTCTTTTATTTGGGAGTCAGAATATTTGTTACGAGTATTACATTAATTTATATTTGTACGTAGTATTCTTGTTATTTTATAAAGCTTGTCATGATACTTAGCACTTGTATTGATAGAATTTTAGTCATTATACCAAAAGTAATATCCCGCGATTTTACCCACGTCATTTTTATTTTTTTATACCTTATTACATTTTTATAACGGATCTCTATTTTTATAATGTAATATAGCTTATATTGCTCAGTAAAAACCCAGCTTTCCAATGGTAAAAGAATTTTTAAAATCGGTCCAGTAGTTTTTGTGTAAAAACATTACAAACATACATACAAATTTTTCCTCTTTATATTAGTATAGACTAGTATAGAAGAAAACATTTAATTATAATACCTCCAATAAACATCAAACTGATATGTATTTCCTATTTCTCAAATAGGTATGTAACCTGTAAGACCTAAAGGGCATTAATATTAAGGAAATATTTTTGGAAACTCTATATATGCTCTAGACTAGTTGGCTTCTGTTTCTTCAATAAAACAGATTGTGAAAGCCAACTCCAATCTTCTAAAACGATGTCATCTCTCCACAAATACGTAAATAACCTCGCATTTATTTTGCATACAAAATGTCGCTTTAGAAACTGGTCTCGTGCAACTGGAATGATTTTGCATCTTATCGCCTTTGGGATTCCCAACTATAAGGATAGACGATTACCGGTTTGGCTATCCTACCAAATAAATGTGTAAGTGACATTTTTACAAATAAATTGAAATGGTTAAAATCCAGAATTAAAATGTATAATAAAATTTCGACGAGGTAATCAATCAAAGCCCTAAAACATACTTTAGACTAGGAGCGTGGCATTTCCAGTAATCCGTCTACTCGAGGTCGGGTGCGAACAATGGTTTGGGGCCGGGATTTCTGGCACTGTGTGGCCTATGTTGACCGGACGTCAACACCACGATCGGTATTAACATGAATCTCTCGGAGGAGTCTAGGGCTGTAGGGTAATTGAGAAAAGGCGAACCGGCCAGACTGGAAACCCAGAAAGCATACTTTATAAATATAAGGATAACTTCTGGAATTCCGTAAAAAAAATATTAATTTGATTTGACTAAGTGATAGATCAGACTAGTTAGTAAGTAGATTTTATTTAGTTTGATTTGGTTTGGTTATTAACTCTTTTCAAAAAGAAGTTATATATTCACAAAGATAAATACTATAAATTATTTCGGTTTTTCACAGAAAATGAAGCATGAGTAAAATATCGATCTTAGTATATGATAGACAGACAAGATTAGTTTATTATTAGCATAGAGTTTGTATTTTAATGGCAAAGATATTTATTCATTCGAATTGCCAACGATGGTTACCTAATAATGAATTTAAGGTATATTAAATTGAAATTATTATGGCTGTAATATTAAACAGGCCAAAGAAATGCATGTTTAACTGTATGTGCCAAACACACTAAATTTAAATGCAGGTACTTGTTTGGGATGTAAAATTTGATTGTATATAACGTAACATAAGCTATAAATTATAATTGATCTACTTTCTTACTTACTGTTTTGAAATTATGAACAGTATATCCGACAACGACGATAAACCTTAAAACCACTTACACCATTTTACTTGACAGCCATCAAACGCTAGGGTTATGTTTTCTCCTTTATTACTGCAGCTTTCGCAAGCTTTTATGTGAGAGTTATAAAAATAAGTTGCTCTTTGATGATCTTTCTCATAGTTACGACTGTTTAGCTAAATCGAAAGACTTAAGAAGGTAAGGTAAAGTATGTTTCATTTACTTATCGGGCTTGAGAGGTTCCATGGATTAACAAAAATAACAATATCCGGCTCTAACTGATTTTTTTTTAAGTATCAACTATGCTGCATCATCATTTTTATCTTGATTTGGCTAGGTATTTTAACTTAATGCTAATTTACCTTAGTCTCTTACCTAAGTCGCTTAGTTAGTAAGAAATGGGAGTGGTTTATTCTAATCAGCCGAAAACCACTCGGCGGAATCGGAATCGAGCCAGGTTGTATATTTGTATTTAAGTATGTATTTAAAAATTATATATGTATATCCTCCTCCTCCTCCCGTCGCATTCCTTATTACTGAGGGTTGTGATCCCTACGATTAAGAAGCAGACTTTCTCGAAGGACTTCCTGAATATATATGTATATATATATGTGATATCTGAATATATATGTGAAATATATAACACACAACACTATATCACACATAACACGTATTAAATTATTTACTTTAGGGACGGACGACCGTGTGTGTAAGTGTCCCATATATTTATTGAAATAAAAAAATATAATACAACTTAGCGTTGATGATGTCAATTATAAAAAGTGACTAACATGCATTAATAATGACCATCTCAAGCTACAATAATAATGTGAACAGCTCTGAACTGTAAACTGAGATGTTAGATTAAGCACGGAGACGCATTGCGACAACGTTAATAGTGTTTGTTAATTTTGTCGAATAACACTATTAGCATATTTTATAATATGGATAGTTAGCTTAAAATTATTAAACATTATAAAGATAGGAACAGTTTACATTAAAAAGTAAAGTATTCATCATCATCCCCCTGCCCTTATTCCACTCTAAGTGGGGTCAGCACATGTAACAAACATGTTGTCACATGATTTGGCTACGTATTTTACGACCGGCCTGCCTGATATCAACTTACCTAAGTCGTATTTCGGAAGAAAGAAGATGGTCTATTTTACTCGACTGGATACCAGACGGCTACCTTAATCGACTTTTGCGACACCTTGGTAAGAAATAAGCGTTAATCGGTAATAAATTGTACTCAGTACTTGATAGAGATTTATTAATTTAATTATAAAGTTTTTCGAGACCTTTTGTTTTAGCCGCGCTATCCATCTACCTCGATAACAAAGTACTCTGTTTAAGATACTGCTCAAGATTAACACGACAGTCCGATAATATTGAATCGAGATTTGTTAGCATTTGTCGAGATGACCACGCAATGTCTGCTGAGTCATAAAAGAAAGTGGTAAGCTAAGCTTTTATTACAAAAGCGGAGGAAGATATATATTGCAAAAGGCTGTTATCTTAGAGTGGGATAATGGCAGGAGGATGATAATGAATAAATCTCTATCAAAAATATTAGAGTATTAATTTCACTACAAGTAGAATAAGACTTCATTTAGTTTTTAAAAAGTATATTGTTTATATGTCATAGAATCTTTTAAAAATATTTTACATTATTCGAATTACCGATTATGTTCCATTAAAAGCTTGTAGAATTTCTTGCAATTTTATCTGTATATTGCCTTATAATTCATTAACTCTAACAAAAAGTATCATACAAAATAAATATCCAGCCACAAATTATTATATGATATTGTTTTCGGAAGAGTAAAATACAAACGCGTTTTATAGATCACATGCAGATATATGTTCCATTCAGGTTCATCATTTCCATGTCAAATATGCTACTTAACAGCTTTATCAAATATATAAGATCCGATAATCTACACATATAAAATTTACTCTGAAGAAAACTGGATTTTACATAATGGCTATTATTTCATTAAATTAATTTTGATTGCATACTGTTTTAAGATGATATCAAAAAAATTCTAAAACAGTAGATACTTTAAATGTTACTAAACGTTTAAAGTAATAGCTAGCTATTACTCAACAAGCGAAATCTTGCCTACAAAAGAGGACAAACTCAACCAAAGACAACTTTAAACGGCTTAAACTCTACTTTCAAAGTCTTCCGACAAATTATGTCACATTTAAGTAAGGATGTATATATTTTTGCCATAGACAACAAGTTTTATGACCGTTTTATAAGTATTTAATAAGTAATCAATCCTTCCTACTAATATTATAAATGCAAAAGTTTGTGAGTATGGATATATGTATGTTACTCTTTCACAGATAAAATTTGGCACAATTATTCCTTATACACCAGAAAAACGTTAAGGCTATAAAAATTCTGTTAGTTCTTCAGGAGTAGAATGACATTGAAAAGCGCCATCTATTATCAACCTATAAGACAACAGTCCACGCAAACGAAATTGCGGGTAAAAGCTAGTACTATAAATACGAAAGTTTGTGAGTATGGATGTATATTTGTGACTCTTTCAAAGCGAATCCGCTGAACCATATTGATAAAATTTGGCACAATTATTCCTTATACACCGGGTAAACATAGGCAATAAGCCATAGAAATCCAGTTAATTCCACAGGAATAGGATGACTTGTACGTACATAGTACGTAGCAAAAGCCATGTGATGTGTGACCCATGTGGTATCCGGCTGAACAGAATAGTACCACCCTCATTTCTTACCGAGTTGTCGTAAAAGGCGACTAAGGTAAGTCGACTCACCGTGTGGTATACAGCTGAGTAGAATAGACCACCTTCATTTCATACCGAGGTGTCGTAAACGGCGACTAAGGTAAGTCGACTCACCGTGTGGTATCCGGTTAAGTAGAATAGTCGACCCTCTTTCTTGCCGAGGTGTCGTAAAAAGCGAAGTATTATGGAGCGCAATCTATCATCAATCTACGTGACAACAGTCCACGCGAACGAAGTTGCGGGTGAAAGCTAGTTATATATAAATACATTAGCACGCCAACAGTGTGTGATATTAAGATTTTAAAGCCATGTATATTATTGTATTGAAATTCATAGTCATGTTAAGATTACATTAAAAACACAATCGTCGACGTAAGTAACTAATTATAAAGCAATATTTAGATAATATGGTCTACATTAAATCTAATTAATTACAATAATCTCTATTGGCAATCGAAAAGCGCGTTGAGATTCTTATCGATGATTTATAAATTTCGTTAATCATAACGGCAATTATACTAAATGTTGGAAGCGAATTTTGAATAGCGTCAAGGGTACTGAATATTAATTATTTTTTAAAATACATAAAAGGATTTCTTCCTTAAAAGTGATGTCAACGTTATTTTAAAACGGTAGCACTTTGACTCTTATGAATCATTCGTATATAACCTAACCTCTATCTCTCTTACTTTTAACCTCTCAAAAGTAATAATAAAATGATTTTGATTTATGAATGAATAAAATGATAAAATAAAACGTGACTATAGCCGGTTTCCATACATCAATTATGAATGACACTCACGATAGTTTAAATTTTTTTTTTAAATATTTTGCTATAATCCGCAGAAAAATAAAGTATAATAGAAAATATATATAATGCTAATTTTTTTAATGATTTCATTTTTATGGAGTAACAGTTAAATCTTAAACCGGTGATAGTCGACTAGAATCAGCCTTATTTATTACCGAAGTGTCCTAAACGGGGACTAAAGTAGATTGACACACCGTGTGATATCCTGTTAAGAAGAATAGACCAACACTATTTCTTACACGGGTGATTTTTAATACGCCGGGTACCACACGGCGGTATGGCTTACCGTAGTCGCCTTTTATGACACCTCGGTAAGAAATGAGGGTGGTGAATACAAATTCAGCCGGATAACACACGGCGTTACCTAAGAATCTTACATCACTAAAAATATTAATAACAGTATACAATAACACATTAATACTATGATTAATTATTAAGTCCGCAATATAATATATTATATCTTTATTTCCAATCGTAAACTTATGTATTATCATTATGTATTAGATAATTTATAAATATGTTTATTGTACAGTAACGATTATAGGCTCGGTAGCGTTAAGGATAAGTTTATTTGTCAAATTTGTAGCATATTCGTTGGTACGCCGTGTGGTGTCCGGCTGAATAGAATAGTACCACCCTCTTTTCTTACCGAGGTGTCGTAAAAGGCGACTAAGGTAAGTCGACCCGCCGTGTGTTATCCGGCTGAGTAGAATAGACCAACCTCATTTCTTACCGAGGTGTCGTAAAAGGCGACTAAGGTAAGTTGAACCACCGTGTGGTATCTGGTTTAGTAGAATAGACCACCCTCTTTCTTACCGAGGTGTCGTAAAAGACAGAGATAAGTTGACGTCAGGCAGGCGGCCGGTCGTAAAAAAGCAGCCAAATCATGTGACAGCATGTTAATAACATGTTGTGCCGACCCCACTTAGAGTGGGATAAGGGTACGAAGATGAAGATGAAGTAGCATATTCGTTGGTCATCGCGGCTATATTATGCAATGGTGTAATAACTAATCTTTCTCTATATATCAAGCTAAGCTGCTGTCCGTCATGATAGAACATATTTGAATGAGGTCCCCGGACTTAAATAGTTTTTAGTTCAATTTTACGTATTTCGAACTTTTTTACTTCTGGATCGATTCTCCTGCCCCCGAAGACTGTTACAGCTCTATCCTATCCACAATTCGAAAAAAATAGCAAATATTTTTAAAGAGATATATACCTCGTAAAAGAACAACTAGTAACGCTTACCTACACATTCAATCACACAATCCAAGGAAGTGATGTGTCCTACTAAAATAGAGAAGGGGCCTGTTAATATCCCACTTCTGAATATTTCTTATAGCGTCGACTTTGCCCTCATCCAATGCGGATGAGCATTATTTATATATATTTATCATCTCATCCCATTAATTTTACTAAAAATATCCTCGTTATCTCCACCGTAACATCTCAGATTTTTTTGATAAAAATATATGGGACACACAATCGACGGTCCCCAAGGTAAGTAGCTTAATACTTTTGATATGTGTGTGACAACTGGTAAACTTATACATATATAATTTTAAATAAATACTAAAATATATGTTTACACCCTGATTCAAATAATCAAAATGAAACAAAATATTGACTCTCGGCAGTAATGGAACCCGCAGCCCTGAAAAGCTGAAGACAGGATCACAGCCAATTGCATCAATGGCCAGCCAACTTGTCTATTTCTTTCTTTGTATTATAAACAAAGACAACAAAATCCTTTGTCTTTCAAATAAAACCAATATATCCCTGACTAGATTTCGATCCGTGAGCCCTTGATAAGGGTCAAATTCTCTCGCCTTTAAGCTATCACTGCTTTTGCACGTGTATACATAATATATCTTTGCATAGTTATTTATTACTTTTATATAAAACATACATTGTAATAGCAAATAATCTTTCAACAAGTCATTTCCATATTTTTATCAATAGACGTTTATCGCGAAACGTCTTACGCTTATCATTCGTTATTAACGATTAACGACAGAGTAAAGGCAACAACATATTGCCGTTACTTACATAACGGTGATAACGCTATCGGATCAAGTACTTAGATATGCTATTTTGCGATAAACGCTCAATTTTCCGCGTATGTAGAAATTCCTCAATTTATCGGCAGAATTATATCTTAAACCTTGACGATGAAGGTTATAATGAGAATACGCATTTATTTTTTTGGATATTCAGATAAATAGGCTTAATATTGAGCAAGGGAGACGAGTTGGATTTCTGCTAAGTAGCAGTCAGTATATTTTGTTCTTTTGACTTGTCAAAAGAACAAAATATACTGACTACTACTATAAATACTAGCTGACCCGGCAAACGTTGTTTTGCCATATAAATAACTAGCATTATTATTATTAACTTAAATTCTTTTCATAACCATAAAAATGGTTTAAGTGGGTTAACCTTAAAAGCTGTCGCAGACTTTTATTTAGAACGTTTAGAGGAGAACAATTTTGTAATACATGATTTTTGAATAACTATTACCGTGTACTCAGCGCAAGCAAGGAAAGCTTTAAATAATGCCGTTTTTGTACTAATTTTTATTGCTGTTCCTCTCTTATTCATCTTAGCGTGATGTTATATAGCCTATATATAACCTTCCAGAATAATTTTTGGATTATCTTACATTGAAGTAGTTCCTGAGATTAGCGCATTCAAACAAACCAACAAACTCTTCAGCTTTATATCATACATTAGTATAGATTTGTAGGGAATCTCTAGAGTATATTATAAAAAAAATTGACCAATAAATAAAAAAATGTTGTCCACCCTCGTCAATTAGTGGTATAAAACGTGCCCGAAGTAAGAAACTTGACACTTGTGTTATGGGTAACATAACTGTGGTAAATGCATACATATATAATTTTAAATATACACTTAATCACACATATGCAAGGCATATGCAACATATGACTTGAAGAACCAATAAATTGTATTAAGAAAATTAAAAACGCCGCCAACGGGCTGGTGAAAAAATATTCAATTTTTCATTATTTTTTCAGAATTATTAAAAGCCGCTTTTAACTAGACGAACATGAGAGACAAGAACTAGTATTCTTGCACGATATTGGTCGAACGAATGTTCTGTGCTTATTAAAGGGATCACAACGGTCTATTCATCTACTCGTATGTGCTTAGTACGAGTTTTTTAACCTACTCAATCACGTTAGCGTAACTCCAATTTGTATGGCGCTAGATCAGCGGTCACTAGATGTCGCTGCTGCAGCGTCATACATTTGTTATGCAATAATAAATTAATTGACTTTCGAAAAAAACCATTGTCGCCGTCAATGTGACAAATTGTTGAAAAATGTGAGACTTTTGAAGTCAGTATAAGTCCAGGCAAACGAAGTCGCAAACAAAAGCTATTTAAAACTAAAAATACATCTGACACGTTTTTATTGTTAAATGTCTTATTGTTCATCATATCTAAGTGATTTATAAGATGATTAAACGATCAAATTACATATATTGTACACAGATTAAGTGATCAACTAATTACTTACGACTTATGTATTACTGGCCGTCAGATATAATATCAGCAGATCGAATTTAGTAAATGACCATTGAATATATTTACGGATAACCAATTATCATATCTATGTAATTGTAAAGTAATTAAAATTGGTTAAAAAAAATAAGCTAAACAATCACCTAAGAAACCAATATTTTTTTAATAATACTTTTTTATATTAAATTATAGTATGATTAATTTAATATTAAATTATACAAAAGGTGTCCCTCCGACGGCGTCCGTGCGACTCTTTCGAGGAGGTCACGGGTTCAAACCCAGGCAGACATCAATGAGTTTTTCTGTTAAAACTTGTGTCTAATTGATAATTGCAATTTATCACGCACATCACGGTGAAGGAAAACATCGTGAGGAAACCTACATATCTCTGCAGAATTCTGGAGATATGTGTAACCTACCAATCCTCATTGGAGCAGCGTGGTAGGTCTTAGCTCCAATCCTTCTCTCCAAAAACGGAGAGAAGAGCCCTATACCCAGCATTGGGATAGTAACAGGCCGCTGCTTACTTATTTATACTTTAAAATATTTAGAAGGTTAAATATACAAACAAATACGATTAGATACAAGTAATGCTAAACTTAATCTCCCAATACAATTAAAATGTTCACCGTTACACCATAGTAAGGCTTTTTTTATATAGATTTTATATAGATAGATAAGAGTAATGGAAAAACAGCAAAGGGTAGCCTGAAACCCCTTTGCACACTAACTCTAATTTTTAACCTATCATAATATGTAACTAATTAAAATCATTTTCCCATATTATTGTTGAAAAACAAAATAATATATTGTGTAATAATATATTGATAATAAGATAATGTCCAAGATATCGAGAATATCAAACACCAACAAAAAAAATCTATTGAAAAATAAATTGATGATGCGAAATGTTAACACGTTTTATAACGATTGATCTTGCAACGGCATTTGATATTTTAATAGTAAAAAAAATTCTACGCCCTTGTTTCGGTCTACATTATGTAGACCAAAACTGACCTGTGTCAAACCTATGTTTTGGTCTACATTATGTAGACCAAAACTGACCTGTGTCAAACCTATGTTTTGGTCTACATTATGTAGACAAAAAAAATATGTATTACATACATTTAACGTCCCTAGTTAAATGTATGTAATCTAAAATTTTAATGTAATGTATGTACGCTCAAACCTTTATAACAGGCTAATTGCTATTCCCATGATGAAAAATGAAGCGAAAAGAAAAAGAAGAGCGTGTTACATTGAAGCTATTCATTCAAAAGTGCGATTGTAAAAGCCTGCTTCTTTATTTCATTATTATATGTAAAAGACTTATACTTGTTATTTCACTTTTCTGTATTCAAACGTAGATAACGAATTTTATCAGATCTGATAAATGAGGCGTCGTTTAATTCGTTACATGGACTTGAGAAATATATACTTTAAGACGTCACTAAAATCAAGATGGCGTCCGTAAATTATAAAATTAATCTGAAAGACTATAATTTATATTAAAAATGAACAGATAATATCTTGTAGCTCATAAGGAGTAGTACAACTAAACGGTAATATATCTATACTAATATATAAAGTTGCAGAGTTTGATTGTTTGAAAGCGCTAATATCAGGAACTACTGGACCGATTTGAAAAATTCTTTCAGTGCAAGATAGTTTATTTATTGAGGACGGCTCTATAACATCACGCTAAGATGAATAGGAGAGGTACAGCTATTAAAAATACTATGAAAACTGCAAAATTTTTCTTTCAAAGCTTTCCTTGCGTGCGCTGAGTAAACGATAATAGTTATTCAAAAATCATCTATTACAAAATTGTTCCCTCTAAAAGTTCTAAATAAAAGTCCGGGACAGTATATGTCTAACTTTTAAGGTTAACCCACTGTTACCATTTTTATGGTAATCAAAAGACTATAATACGGTTTTCATCTTTCCATGCGGGCGGAGCCACTGGCGATTGCTAGTCTTATATATTGCTCAGGCTGCAATAGATTTTTATTAAATACAAGAAAAAACTCCACTGCTCCACGGGCGGGGACCGGCGGCGGTTATGTCGGACTCGCACCGACTAAAACGACCTGTGTGCTCCACCACGCTGTTGATGGCAAGCACAGGATATTGTTGTGTACATTGCCCCCATACCCGCCGACAGCCGCTCTGATTCCAGAGACACCTCCTCCATGTAGGGACCTCTCAAAAAGAAGTCCTCTTCCGCTAATCGATGCATCGGGAGCACCAGATGCACCCACCGCCTTGGGGACCAGGGCCAGATATAATGGGTTGCAATACTGGCACAACTCAAAAAGCACGTGTTTTTGACTACGAACAGATGTATATGTTAAAATACACATGCTTTTCAGCAGTAATGCTGGCAGAAGAAATTATTTAAGAGTAGGCCGTTATTAGAAATCCAAAGAATTTTCTATAAATTTTCGTTAGCAATGAAAACTTTAAAATCATTAATTTCAAAACATGATTTTTCGGGTTGTGCCACTATTGCAGCGCAGTGTGTCCAGTCCAGACCAGTGGTCTATTCTACTCAGCCGGATACCACACAGCTTTACCTTACTGTTCTAGAATAAGGGAAATAAACAATTAGAAAAACAACTGGAGACTATATTCAGCTAATAAACATCAATCCTGGTCTGAAAAAAGAAGACCTTTGTAGGACAGTACATGATCGCCACTTGTCAACATCTTCCTACCCATATCCCACTCTAAGTGGGGTCGGGACAACATATAACAAACATGTTGTCACATGATTTGGCTACGTATTTTACGACCACCTGCCTGACGTCAACTTACGACGCCTCGGTAAGAAAGAGGATTGTCTATTTTATTCAACCGGATACCACACGGTAGGTCACCTTAATCTAGTCACCTTTTAAGACACCTAGGCAAGAAATGACGGTGGTCTACTCAACAAGATCGCAAGTAAGTACAAGATCGCTACTTGTATTTATTGTATGTTTTCAAAATAATTAAATATATAAAACAGGCTCATAGAAATGATTATATATTTGTTCATAGTTTTGCTTATTTAATTCAATTTAAGTGTGAATTTAGTTTACTTTAAGTAAGTGTTTCCCGATGTTTTTTGGTCCATGCCCCACTTTAAAAATTATTTTGCCCCCCCTAAGTAACATACATAAATTTTAATCTTCATCATCTCATCTTCCTGCCCTTATCCAACAACATGAACATGCTGTCGCATGATTTGGCTGCGTTTGTACGACCGGTCGCCTGCCTGAGTTCAACTTACCTCTTTCGTATTTTACGACACGTCGGTAAGAAAGAGGGTGGTCTTTTCTACTAATCCGGATACCACACGGTGGGTCAACTTACCTTAGTCGCCTTTTATGACAAAACGGCAAGAAATAAGGGTGGTCTATTCTACTCAGTACAAGATCGCTTCTTGTATTTATTGTATATGTTTTACAAAATCATTTAATATATAAAACTGAATCTATATTTGTTCATGGGTTTTTTTTATTGAATTCAATTCAAGTGAGGCTTTAGTTTACTTTAAGTATAGTAGTTAGTAAGTTCAGTCATCAAAGATAGACTACAATGAGCGAATATGCTTATCGTAATACAATGTAAGGTAACCACTAACCACAATGATTCGTGGGCCTACGCTACTGTGACGTAATTGAGACGATATCATTGTTCATCGTCCTGGACGTCTTAGATTTACATATAGAACAGATTACAATCGACAAATGAATAGACTGTGGCGTCCGTGCGTGTATCATAGCTGGACGATTCGGTGGCAGATTTTATAATCATATTACCCGCTATGTCGGTGTTTCCCGACCTTTTTTGGTCCATGCCCCACGTTAAAAATGATTTTGCCCCTCTAAGTAACAACCATAAATTTTAATATTAAAAATTGAATTGTCCACTTCAGCATCTACCTGCCCTTATCCCACTCTAAGTGGGGTCGGCACAACATGTTATGAACATGCTGTCGCATTTGGCTGCGTTTATACGACCGGCCGCCTGCCTGACGTCAACTTATCTCTTTCGTATTTTACGACACGTCGGTAAGAAAGAGGGTGGTCTATTCTACTAAACCGGATACCCCACGGCGGGTCGACTTACCTTAGTCGCCTTTTACTATACCTCGGTAAGAAATGAGGGCGGTACTGTTCTATTCAGCCGGATACCACACGGCGTAATTGAATTGTCCACTTAAATAACATAAATAGTTTTAGGAAGAAAAATTGCTTTTTTTTTGTTAAATTTGGCACCGAGTTCTAGCATTGCACTTAAATGGCCCGGAGCGAAAAGCTTAAACTCGTATCGAGTTGCCCCCCCTTAACCATCAAATTGCCCCCCTGTGGGTCGTGGGCCCTACGCTGGGAAACACTATGTCGTTCGCGTCAACTCAAGTATCTTCAATAATAAAGCATGTATTTTCTCCCTGTTCCCACGCCGTGTGGTATCCGGCTGAATAGAATATTACCACCCATATTTCTTACCGAGGTGTTGTAAAAGGCGACTAAGGTAATTCGACCCATGTGGTCCAGCTGAGCTGACCAGTGTGAGCCAGCTGAGTAGAATAGACCACTCTCATTTCTTATCGAGGTATCGTAAAAGAAGACTAAGTTAAGCTGACCCACCGTGTGGTATCCAATTGAGTAAAATAAACCACCCTCTTTCTTACCGAGTAGTCGTAAAATACGACTAAGGTAACTTCAGGCAGGCGGCTGGTCGTAAAATACGTAGCAAAATCATGTGGCAATATCTTTATAACATGATGTGCCGTGCCCACTTAAAGTGGGATAAGGACAGGAGGATGATGATGATCAATTTCGTGTAAACAAAAAGTGATATTCTATTTTTAGTTTTTTTAATACGAGTGTGATATTAAAAAAATCTCTAAAGACATTCAAATTGACCTAGGTTTTAAAATAAAAAGATTGTAATAATTTATGACAAAACGTTTATTGACTTCATTTTTACAATAAATTTTCAAAAAATCTTTCACAAAACTCATTGAATAAACAATACCTACCGAAAAAATAAAATTAAATATATATTATAACAATTATATAAAAGTTTAAGACACAATTAGAAAACGAAAATTGGTTTTCACTTTTTACTCTCCTACTCATTCACAGTTAATATCAAAGGAAAAACCCAGTAACTCATCGTTGTCTTGACATCAATTCCAGGGAATTACCTATACTTACGTATAAGCTACGAGTCTAGAAAGCTCGATCTATGTAAAATTTACCTCCTAGATTAGCATTGACGGCGTTTGATATTTTTTGTTTTTACACTGTCATCCGTCCCCAAATTAACTTAACACTTGCCTTGCTTGAATACTGGTAATACACACGTATATAATTTTGAATACATACTTTAATACAATATATATATACACGCCCAAACTCGAAAAACCAACAAATTTTATTTAGAAAAATTTACTAAACCGAAAAATTAAAACAAACAGTGACTTCAAAATCTGTCGTGAACAGTTTATACTACTTCAATATTAAAATATTTCGATATATATAAATATATATCGAAATATTTTATTTTAACTTAGCTTATCAATATTTGTTATATTGATAAGCTAATGCCATAGCTGATGCCATAAAGCGCATAATGTATTTTTTAAGCCATCGCGTTGAATTAAGGCAGGGCCAAATGCTAACAACGAAATAACAACAAAATAATAACATCAATACGAAAAAAAGTAGCGAATTTCGTTTGACCAGACTGACCTATGGGTATTTTATTTATGTATTTTAACCCAGTAAATTCAAGTTAAAGGTCAGTTCGACCTATACATCCACAAAATTTGAAATAAAAAAAAACAAATATATATACTTTGATACGAAAATCTATAGGCCATGGGCGGGGCACAAAGTACGAAGAACTAATAGACATTTGGTTCTTTTAAGTGTTTGAGTGGTGACCAGAACCAAAAACACAACGTTCGTAAATATGTCCTAGGTGGTAGTCGACCACAAAAAACACCACAGACCAAGTCCGTAGTCGGCAAAGCTTAAATCGGATGAAAAGGTAACTATATTATGAAATTCGGATGAAAATATAACTATATAACAAAATGATATTATATTTCGGAACTAGATCATAACACCGATTAACTCTGAAATAAATACTTAAAAATTCGCATAAGTTTGATTACTCATAGTGAACAATTATTTGGTACGAAGACTTTTGCGTGATAATAAATTGAGGTCAATTCTTTGTTTCAGAATAATTATAGATCCGTTTATTAGTTAATAGATGTTTACCGATAAATGATTAAGTAACAATTGTAAATAGCTTTACAAATGCGTAATTGTTCGAAGAAATATGACGATACAAATTTTCATTTCTACATTACTGTTACAGTTGAAGTTATTTCGAAACTTTTGAAATACATAAGAATGGTTACTAAAAATAAATATACATATGTAATATTAATAATATGGTCTATACATATCGTAATGTACTAAGTAAATTAATAGTAGGAATTGTCTAATTATAATCAATTTTTCTTTTAGCGCCATCTACTATTGAGTAGACGAACAAAATGTATACTGGATTCTAGTCTTTATAGTTTTGAATGGTGCTGCTATCTTAAAAATTCAAATCTTCGGTAATGATGTTTAAATCAGTAAAAAAAACCGCAAACAAAAAGTTATTATGCCATTAGTTAGTCATTAGTGTGCCATTAGTTTGTCAAAAAATCGGCATTAATGTAAAGAAATTTTTAAAACATGTACAGAACAAAATAATAGTAATTTCTTAAATATTTCAAATATGGTTAATGTGAAAAAAATATACAGGGTGTTTGGAAGGTCGATGCAAAGCTGCAAACAGGAGCTAGTATAGACTATTTAGAACCATTTAAACTGAACTTATGTTAGGCGAAGTGCGACTATTTTTTTTTTATAAAATTTTAAAGATTTTTGAAGAAAAATCCGAAGTTATGTCATTATTTGCTAATAATCGGCCATTTTGAAGCCAAAGTCAATTATTTTTTATTTTATTTTATTAAACTAATGTGTAAACAGTGTAATAAAACATGATTAAGGTATCTGTGTTAAGAGATATTTTTTTTACAGATATTTGAAGTCAATCATTTCTTTTAAGATCAGAGAAAGCTGATTTTTGATGGCATTTAAAAAAAAAATAGATTGTGCTTTTTTAGTTCAAACATTTTATTAAATATGCCTGGTCATTGTTCTTTATTTTGAGGTATCAACTATGCGGATAGCCCGCAAATTATTGAAATTAAGATCTACAAACTAAATTGCGAGAGAAAATTAAAATTTATAGGCGAAGTAATTAAAACAAAATTTTAATGAAAATCATTTATTTTTCGTGTTCAAAATGTCCGCCGCAGTGTCTAACACAGGTCCGGCCCGTCTTATTATTTCTGTTGTTGTTATTTTCAACTTCATGTCCATTTACATTGGTCGGGTTACAAGCTCGTGCGAAAGATTGAAGGGACTCTTCTAACAAAGGCCGACGCGTGACGTGTGAAATGAGATGGCAATAAACTTTTTCTGTTGAGGTAGCGTGGTACATTTCATAGCAAAAAATACTTTATTAGTAAAACAATAGCGTAGTGTTCGTAAGTCAGCGTAAGCAACTACCTGTATTTCAAAGGGTCGCTAACTAGTCGGTTATCAACTTCGCTTGTGACTAGACGTTATCTCCTAATTCGTGACAATTCATTGTGCTCAGTTGTAGTCTCTGTTGTAATTACTTGCACGTGTACATTTCGGACACTTAATTGTTTTTTTACGTTACGTTTAGTGCGCGTCAAAGCCATTTTTGTTTTTGAGAAGTGACTATGGCTACTTTTTCGAACGAAGAATATGCTGACATCGTTTTTATGTATGGCAAAGCAGACGGCAATGGTTCTTTAGCACGAAGGATGTACCAAGAACGCTATCCTAATCGCAGAGTACCGAATGTGAGAGTATTTTACAACACATTTCGTCGGCTTGCTGAAGATGGGATACACCGTGTGGAACCTGGAGTCAATGCAGGTAGACATAGTACTGATATTGAGGATGATATTTTGGCGGCGTTTCAAGCTGATCCACATACTAGCACGAGAAAAGTAGCACGAAATTTAAACATTTGTCATTGGAAGGTGTGGAATACAATGCACAAAAACAACAAGTACTCGTTTCATGGTACGGGTGTTCAAGGCCTTGAAGAGCGAGATCCTCAGAGTAGGATTCAGTTTTGTCGTTTTCTTCTCAACTCAGACATTGAAGATGCATGGTTCCTGAAGTCAATCTTGTGGACAGATGAAAGTAAATTTTCAAGGGAAGGCATTATTAATTTCCATAACCTTCATCTATGGGCTGAAAAACATAATAATCCACATTGGAAAACGCAAAAATCATTCCAAAAGAAATTCTCGGTCAATGTGTGGGCCGGAGTTATTGGCAAAATTTTGATTGGGCCTCATTTCTTACCAGATAATTTAAATGGAAATAATTATTTAGAATTCCTGCAAAATGATCTTCCAGAGCTTGTAGAGGAGTCTGGGGCCTTGATATTCGTTAGCGACCGAGAGCTCATTTTTCAACAAGATGGTTGTCCAGCGCATGGGACATTAAATGTACGGGAGCACTTAAACAATTGTTTCCCCAATAGCTGGATCGGCAGAGATGGGCCCATCCCTTGGCCCGCCCGTTCACCTGACCTGACTCCGCTTGACTTTTACGTGTGGGGTCGGGCTAAGGAGCTAGTATACACAAATGTGGAAATAAACACAAAAGAAGAATTAATTGACAGAATTAATTCAGCGTTCGCGACGATGAAAGTGGAAATGAAGTTAAAGATAACGACAACAGAAGTGAGAAGTCGGGCCCGTGCTTGTTTTAGAAACCGCGGCGGACATTTTGAACACGAAAAATAAATGATTTTCATTAAAATTTTGTTTTAATTACTTCGCCTATAAATTTTAATTTTCTCTCGCAATTTAGTTTGTAGATCTTAATTTCAATAATTTGCGGGCTATCCGCATAGTTGATACCTCAAAATAAAGAACAATGACCAGGCATATTTAATAAAATGTTTGAACTAAAAAAGCACAATCTATTTTTTTTTAAATGCCATCAAAAATCAGCTTTCTCTGATCTTAAAAGAAATTATTGACTTCAAATATCTGTAAAAAAAATATCTCTTAACACAGATACCTTAATCATGTTTTATTACACTGTTTACACATTAGTTTAATAAAATAAAATAAAAAATAATTGACTTTGGCTTCAAAATGGCCGATTATTAGCAAATAATGACATAACTTCGGATTTTTCTTCAAAAATCTTTAAAATTTTATATAAAAAAAATAGTCGCACTTCGCCTTACATAAGTTCAGTTTAAATGGTTCTAAATAGTCTATACTAGCTCCTGTTTGCAGCTTTGCATCGACCTTCCAAACACCCGGTATAATTGCCAGACATATATTAGAAATAAAAGTTATATTACATTTAGTCATGTGCTTTACAAAAAAATATATGTTTTTAAATAAATTTGATATATTGAAATAATTACATATAATATGATATATTTTCATTTTCAAATGCAAATCATTTAATCCCTTAACATTAAAAAAAAATAAATTGCTATGCTATTCAATAACAGATGTCACTACTACTAATTATTACAAATTGTTATAAATTGTTATTATCACTGCAATAATTTAATTGTGGAATCAAGCTACCGGCTAGTAAATATTTTCAGTTTTTACTATTACAAGAAGTACTTTTATAATTTATTATTACTGCATATTATCACTGCGCATGACAATCACAGCAAAATTCAATGCGCATAGTCAAAACATTGCGCATTTTGTAGGCTAACCTCATCGAGTCGATCGACCGAGGGTTTGTGGCAAAGCATAGAAAGCCTTTCACTTCATCATTGTGCTGTATTTTGGTGCTTAGTGTATGTGCTAAGTGACTTCAAGAGGATTTTCTCACATTAAACCGCATTACTTAAAATAAAACAGGTAAGTCTTATTAGTTTTTGAGTTGCTAAAATTTATTGTTTTATTATTATATGGACTTTAATTTTTGCCGTACCTTTAACCTTTATCTATTATCAGATATCCTATCTTTTATACCAATTAGTTATCCTAAAACTGCATCAGATAATGACATCATATTGTGATGATTAAATTCCTGACGTCAGGAACACTTTTTTTGTGAATAAGCTTCCGCACAATCAAATTGTGCTGAATTGTGAATTAAAGGTGCACATTAGTTATTGTTTAGATTCTTTTAATGTTTAGTCTACATTTCTTAAAAATTTCTTTATGTAAAAAAATTTTACACTATTATCTAAACTTTTGTCTGACTGTCTAGGATAATAATACAGTGACCAAAGTGGATAGATATTTTCGTCAAGTACTTCGATTATAAATGAATACCATTTAAGTCAACCAGTAATAACATATTTTTGAAGGAATGTGTTACTGACAGCAGTTCAGAGCATATAGATAACTATGTCAATAATAATTCAAAAACATTCCCTACAACTGAGCAAATAGAAAGGACAAAAGGTCAATCATCTTCCTGCTCTGATCCCACTCTTAAGTGGAGTCGGCACAACATGTTATAAACATGCTGTCACATGATTTGACTGCGTTTTTTTACGACCTGACGTCAACTTACCTCAGTCGTATTTTACGACACCTCGGTAAGAAAGAGGGTGGTACCTATTCTACTAAACTGGATACCACATGGCGGGTCGACTTACCTTAGTCGCCTTTTACGACACCTCAGTAAGAAATGAGGGTGGTACTATTCTATTCAGCCAGATACCACACAGCGTAAAGGACAAAAAGTCAAATCAGAAAATTTTATGAACATGCTATTGCACTAATCCTTATCAAGGGTTCAAGAGCTTACATGATGGGAAAGAACTTATAATATGATTTTGCTCTCCACTCCCACACACTTTCGACATTTATTCATATATAAGCCTCCAGAAGTCTCTAGTTGCGCCTAAAAAATATCCCTTCTTTTTTAATGTAGCAGCACAATAACATTTCCCATTTCAAATCATACAAAAGAATTCTTATATTGTTGGCTTTACAAATTGCACATTTAAACTTAAGTTTATTTAATTATATAAACATAAAAAAACAAGAAAGTATAGGTTTTATTTATACCAAATTTTTGTTTAAAATAGTAGACTAAAAAAATTATTTCAATTTATTCGAAAATTAATTTTTATGTATCGCCTTTAACTTCACATATATATGTACTCAAGTGCATTACAAGACAGCATACATGATGCATAATCTTTAACGTCATTGGTTAAATGCAATTTCTTGGGATTTAAGAAATCTGTATCTATTTCAAATATAAGCATTTGTTTATTTTAGCTAATTAATTATTTATCTTTGTTAAATCTCCTGTGTGGTACCCAGTTAAGTAGAAACTTCATTTCTGAAGGTGACTAAAGTAAGTTGACATCAGGCAAAGCCGGTCGTAATACCTAACCAAATCATGTAACAACATTGTTATAACATGTGCAACATGTGTTATAACATGTACTTAAGAGTGGTATAAGGTAGGGAGAATGATGATTTATTCTAGTAGATAGTAATTAAAAAATCATATATTACAAAATTGTTCCCCTCGAAAAGTTTTAAATAAAAGTCCGCAACAGCATATGTCTAGCTTTTAAGGTTAACCCACTTTACCCATTTTTATGTTTATCAGAATACTATATTACGGTTTTAATCTTTCCAAGCGAGCGAAGTCGCTGGCGATTGCTAGTCGTTAATATTTTTAGGATGCATCAAATGAAGATCATATCGATTGGAAGAAGATCCTAATTGTAGATATACAAAAAGTCCGCGACAGCATGTCTCTATCTCTTTTGGTTAACTCACAATAACTACTTTATAGTACAACATTTAAATTCGAGAAGATTATAATACAGTGATTTCCACGCGGTCAAAACTACTGGCACAGCTAGGAAAATATAAATTAGGAATATAGAAATCTTGTGATGACATGATTGATATGATGATCTGACAGTCATTGTTATATCAGTAGAGAGTTCTTTCACTATCCAATTTATAAGACGTTAACATAATGCGTGGGAAGTTTTTTAATAGATACCAAGGCAAACGATTGTACGGGCGTGGGAGATAAAGTAAGGTCAAAGATATTATACAATGGTGACTCAAATCCTTTATGTTAATTAATTAACGAGAGATTACATTTCGTATTTATTTGCGACACATAATATTTAAGGTGTTTCACTGTAAGCATAAATTTGCAATATTTCGACAGTAAATTCGTTTGATTGGTTAGAAGAGGGAATTAACCGAGGTGTTAAAACGAATAGAATTTTTTTTGCACTTTGACTCCATGGCCCTAGGGTCTACACTGCAAACAGCAAATATATATATATATATATATATATATATATATATATATATAACTCTCGATGAGAGATGCATACTTCCGCCGTTTGCCGGATTCGTCCATTTCCGCCGCAGCTCCAGGTCTTGACGCTGTTCCCCTGATATGGGACGAGGCCAACGTATCAACGCATGTTGCGTCCCACATTAACCTTTTTTCGATTACGTTATGAATCCTGTCGGTATTGCTGCTGAAAAGAATATGTATTTATATTTATCCCTAGTCCAAAACGAATTAACTAGTTATTTGAGTTGTGCCATTCTTGCAGTCCATGAGCGATACCACATTTGACACATATAAATTACTTGAAATAAATTAAATTACGAATACAAGATTATTCTTATTCCATATTAATAGCTGTATACTACACTGTACCAGCTGTATCAAGTTTTCCCCGTTGGAATTCTAGAATAAAAAAATACTCTGTACTTTACTACACAACCTCCTTTATTTCCCTGTGAAATTCCCATCAAAGTTGGTTCAGCTGTTCCGTAGAATATTATATTAACCTTAACATGAATAGCTATAGCTTTTAATAAAAACTGTTAAAAATACGTTCTCTACTGAACGTATTTTTAACAGTTTTTAGGAGAAAATCCTTCACATACAAACAGATAACTTTGGGAACTTTTTTGCTTCTATAAGTTAAGGAATAATAAGAGATAAAAGTTATTAATACCTAAAATAAATTTTATACATATTGCACGGTTAGTATTAAACTGACCGAATTCAAAATTTATCTGAATTGAGTTAGATACATTGTAATCCTTATTTCAATGTCATCTACAACATTACGCTACGCACCAATGAAAAAGCTAGTGTTTTCCTGCTAATCCAAATTATAGGTCTCTAACACTCACGACTTTTTTGAATTAGGTCACTTTAATACTAAGCTTGTAATATATGTCATCCGCATTTATATTGTTAGTATTTATTCTAATAAATTACCAAATCTTACCGATAAGTACTGTCATCATCAAATATATTTCGCTAGAACGCCTTTTAAAGCAATCAAGTTAGTCTAAAATCTGACTAAAATTATGCGGTTGAATCGACTTTCGGAATATCATTAGTGTTATCGGCAAAATACTATTTAGGTTCGCCTCGACTCTAGAATTCTACGTGTGGAAATAACGTGTAACCCGTATTACTACATGTTTCGGTAACGCGTGCCTAACTAATGATTCTACGACGTTTAATATTGCGTGCTGTTTGTTAAATAGGCAGTCTTTATACACAGTTATAATAAGACTATTGTCAACCTTAGGTCCTAAATAAAAACGTCATTAACTGTAAAGGGAAGGTAGTTTTTCAGCGCCTGAAAAAAGGGATAAACCATTTTTTTTAATGAAACCTAGCTAGATCGACTTATCGCCCACGAAATTCCCTACTTTTTAATTTTAATGAAAATCGTTAGCCGTTTCCGAAATTCAGATTGTTTATATACAAGATTAACTCATTTAAATATTAAAGATATGGAATAGTTACACATAGATTTCTGTCCCCAAAGTAACTTAATATTTTTTTATAGAAGTGGGTGTTAATTTGCGGAATTCCATAGTACGAAAGTAATGATAGATTTTTTTGCTATAATCCGTGTCTGTTAAAATAAAAAAAGGGCCCAAGATGTAAAGAGATGGAAATGGGGCCAATCAAGGTAAGGGCACTGGTAGTTGACCGTTTTGTATGAAATTTTAAATAATAAGCGTTTTGTTTGTTGTAGCTAATAAAAAATATTAATCAATTATAGGCTACAGTTCTAAGGTTTTCGGCAATTGTTAATAGATGGCAAGAGGTAATTACAAATTTATTTTTTATGACCACGGCGAATCTGCTGAATTAATATCGATGAAATCTGGCACAATTATTCCTTATACACCGGGATAACATATATGCTTTAGAAATCCTGTTAATTCTACAGGAATAGGATGACATTAAAAAGTTTTTTTTTTTTTTTTTTTTTTCATGTCAGGAAAACCCATTATGGGTCATCGCTACCCGACGGGGACGAGCAGCGGGTATGTCGGACTCGCACCGACTAAAAACCTGACAGTGCTCCACGCTGCTGGTGGCGGGGACAGGGTACCTATAAAACATTGCCCCCCATCCCCGCCAGCAGCAACTCTGTACCCCAGAGTGCGCCACCTCTGGGTCGGGGCCTCTCTAAACAGTGGCCCCTCCCCCCGCTGGACGATGCATCGGGAGCACCAGATGCATCGAACGCCTCGGGGACCTAACTCCAGCGAGCGTCCGATAAACCCCGTTCGGATCGCTCGGAGGTCCCCGTTAGGGCGGCATGCGACGGACTTCGGCGAGTCGCCTGCGCCCCGCTCGCCTGCGGCGGATTGGATTCAAGGACTCGACTTCCCGGATCCGCCCCGCCGCCTCCTTCCGCGAGATAACGTCCTCGCAGAAGGAGGCCATCGCTGCCCACGATCTCTCCCTGTCCACCATAGCGCGAACAACAGTGGGCAGGGAGAGATCGTGCCCCACCTGTGCCACGAGTTCCGCCCGCTGAACCGCCCAAGCTGGACAGTCTGCGAGCGTGTGCAGTGCCGTGTCGAATTCGGCGCCGCACTCGTGGCACTCACCGGTCGGTTCGCACCGGGCCACCCGCCACAGATACCTCCCGAAGCAACCATGTCCGGAAAGCACCTGTGTCAAGCGGAAGGTGAGGACCCCATGCCTCCTGGCGACCCAGCCCTGGAGAATGGGCTGGATGGCCGAAATCGTCCAGAATCCTGCACTGGGCGATTCCAGCCGCCGCCTCCATTGGCGGATGAGCTCCTCCTGAGCTGCCCTCCGCCAGTCCACCTCTACCGCCGCTAAGTCTCCCCCCCCTGAACGGGCTTCGACTCTACGGCGGTAGGCCTGAGCTAGTACCTTGGCCTCCAGGTCCCATGGAGGGGACCCGGCCAAGGCGCAGGCCGCCTCGCCGGAGATGGTCCGGTAGCCCCGCACAAGTCTGACCGCCATGATCCTCTGCGCTCTGCGCAGCAGGGGCAGGGATCTGGCGGTCAGCCGCCCCGCCCAGACGGGAGCGCCGTACAGGGCCATCGAACGAACCACCCCGGCGTATGGGCGCCGGCAGCCTGCATTAGGCCCTCCCAAATTTGGAAGGAGCCTGCTCAGGGCTCCGGCGGTGACATTAAAAAGTTCCGCCATCTCTTATCAACCTATCACACAACAACTTTCCACGGGAACGAAGTTGCGGCTAAAAGTTAGTAAAATATAATAGTTAAAGCTCGTGTTATCCAATATAAACTAAGCGGTTCAACAAACGGTATTACGTAACAATTGTAACCTTGCCAATGGCATATTTAAACTATAATACCCATAAATTATACTCGAAAGCATGGAAACGTCTAGACCATGCCACACATTACTTAGTTTAGCAAGCTATTACATAGACATGTTGGCGTATAACAAACTATCTAGATCGCAATAAGTTGGACTAGTGGGAAGGGTAGTGGGAGTATCGCACGGGCTAAAGTAGGGGGAGAGAATCGCAAGGGGTGTTGCGCGCGTCTATTGATTTTACCCCGGCGGAACCGTCGCCCTATCTCGCCAAATGCCAAGACTATGTCCATACACTATTTTTAGTTTGATGCAAAATAAATTGCAATGATTTACCTTTATATATTTATTTAATATTTAAATACTAATATAATATATGGGACACTTACAAACACGGCCCTCCGTCCCCAAAGTAAGTAACTTAATACTTGTGTTATGAGTGAGAGTACTGGTGAATATATACATACATATATAATTTTAAATACATACTTAAATACAAATAAACAACCAGACTCCGAGACCAACAAATTCATTTTTTATAGAAAATGTTCGCCCTCGGCGGGAATCGAACCCGCGACCCGCGGAGCTGAAGGCAGGATCACCACCCACTGCGCCAACGGGCCAGTCATAAATGTTTGATTTTAAATAAGTTAATCTTGTATTTATGTATATATTCCGAATCTCGGAAACGGCTTTGACAATTTTCATGAAATTCAGCATGTAGGGGGTTTTGGAGGGAAAAAGTGATATGGCTAGGTTTCATTTAAAATATCGTTTTATCCCCGATTTTAGGCATTGATAAATTGTTAAAATGTTGAATAGAAAATTAATGATATTTGAGCTGTCAAATGCAAAGCTGTGATAGCCTAATGGTAACGCGCGGACCAAAAAACCACATGTCACTCGGCGCTTTATTTTACTTTTAATTTTTTTTATATTTAAAAAAAATTACCGAGCAAGGCTTGGTCACCCGGGTAATATATTATATTACGATTGTTTTTTTTATAAACTACCAATTGTCTTGGTTCGTGCTTCGGGAAAGTAATTATTATAAGACTGGTTTGTACAAAGGTTTTATTAAGACTTGAGAGGACAGTTAACATGTATTAGACTTTTGGTAGTATGACGCCATATTGACAATTGTAACTCTTATCGACTAGTGATGTGGAATGACATTAGTGATGGGCATACATTCTCATAACACCAATACTGCGTGACCACAGCGACATCACAAGTTTTAACGTGAATAGTATAGAACAGGGCTTCTTAAACTGTGGGTCGCGACCCCCAGGGGGGTCGCGAGACTACTAAAAGCAAAAGGCGTCGCAAAGATCTGATACTTTTCAATCATTATTGATACAACTACATGGCTGCAGCTGTCCTTTAAAGAACTTTTCTAACAAAGATTTATTGATATTTCTCCTCCTAAGTTCCTTCATTCCACTTTTTCATTAAATTTAATTAAATAGATTTTATTAAATTTATGATTGGTTAGTTTACAACAATTATAAATACAATTTTAAAATTAGTATACACACTACGTACAAATATAAATACAAATAAAAATCATACAAAATACTATTGTAGTTTTATTATAACTATTTTTTGAAAAAAGTGGCAGTGCAAAACTGTTATTTACAATGTAAAATAGTGCGATATTACATCTACATCTACGGTTAATATATATTTCATTATATGGAGGAGGGGGTCGTTTAAAATTTCCTAAGCTTGAAGGGGGTCGCAATATAAAAAAGTTTAAGAAGTCCTGATATAGAAGAAAGAAGCTATAAACGATAGCATAATAAATGTTTTCATACTAAAATATCGATATGAATATATAATACAACTCAACTCCTCGCTCGCGTTTAGATCGTTTATATTTATGACAGTATAATTTTATCTACTTTGTGATGCAAATATCAAGTTACTGTCTAGATAAAAGATACGATATCGCTCTCGGTATTATTCACATACGAAAGTTGAATTTAATTGATATTTAATAGCGTACATTTCGGAATAACTTCGGATTCCATCATTTTCTAAATGTGATAATCATACTGTGTGTCTACCTACGTCATAGAATTATAGAGCGAATTATGTACAAGTAACATTAAAATGTAATCGGTCACAGATCATTCCAAAATATCTAATCCGTCACAATTTAAAGGAACACGCTGTGTTCAATAAATGTACTGCATTTAGTTCGTTTGATTGAATTAAGTTGAGTACGCATATATATTCCTTAAGTATACAAATTGTTTTGTTTGGAGACGGAATAAATCAGAATTTGGCGCTATTTGAAAATAATATAAAATTATTAATTAGGTAGGTACATCACTAAAAAAAACTTTTTGTTTTCTTGTCTTTATTCCGTATGGTATGAATAGTTAGTTAGTTATAGTACCACCCTCATTTCTTACCGAGGTGTCGTAAAAGGTGACTAGGTAAGTCGACCCGCCGTGTGGTATCCGACTGAGTAGAATAGACCACCCATATTTCGTACCGAGGTGTCGTAAAAGGCGACTAAGGTAAGTTGACCCACCGTGTGATATCCGGTTAAGTAGAAAAGACCACCCTGTTTCTTACTGAGGTGTCGTAAAATACGACTAAGGTAAGTTGATGTCAGGCAGGCGGCCGGTAGTAAAATACGTAGACAAATCATGAGACAACATGTTAATAACATGTTGCCCCACTTAGAGTGGGATAAGGGCAGGAGGATGTCTTTGTGACATTGTAACCTGTACACCACGAAGCCATACAAAAATAATTAATTGACTCTTTAGAATCTTTAGAAGTTAATCTTGAATCAGCTTACTCTTTATATCAAGTACAAAATCTCTGAAATATAAATACAAAGGTCAAATTGCCAAGGCGTAGCATGCTCACGAAACTGTTATGTTAAATATTTATGGCATACTTCCTGAATGTGTTACCGAATAAAACAGTAGCTTCGTTTTCAAATCAGCATTTAGTGCTAAACTCGTATATGAATGTTGTAAAAAGAAATATAAAACTTCAAAAAAATTATGATTCAGTTTTATAAATTATTGACTGGCCCATTGGCGCCGTGGGTAGTGACACTGACTTCAGCTCCGCGGGTCGCGGGTTCGATTCCCAGCTCCCGCCGAGGGCCAACTTTTTCTATAAATGAATTTGTTGATCTTTGAGTCTGGATGTATATTTGTATTTAAGTTAGTTAAGTTTGTATTATAAAAATATATAAGTTTATATTCACCAGTTGTCTGTCTACCATAATACAAGTGTTAAGTTACTTACTTTGGGGACGGACGACCGTGTTCCATATATATATAAAAAAGCAATAAAAGTGGTGCTTGATACTGAGAATTTTAATTTCTTTAGTCCACCTGTTTCCCACTGAGCTATTACAACTTTACAAATGACAAACATAGCCTGATTCAATGTCGACTTCAGCAATTTTTCAATGCTTGAAAACAGAGATAAAACGCCTTTTTTAAAAATAAAACCTACTACATCGATTTCCCATATTTATTTATCAAGCACAACCTCATAGGTCCTCTGATCCGGGTTAGAAGCTTCGAAAACTTAGTAAGGATCACGATCTCTAATAATTTCGTTCGCGGCTACGCTACGGGTAGAGCGAATCGCGCTGAAAATGCGTACACTAGGAGCAAAAAACCGGCGATGTGGTTACGTTTATGACAATTTTACAAAAACTACTGAACAGATTTGCATTGGCATTAATATCTGTTTGGACGCGCTTCGATTTGAAACATTCTTTCAGTTTAAGATAGACCATTTATCGAGGATATACCAGACCCCCCTGGGGGTCGCGACCTACAGTTTAAGAAGCCGTGCTATATACCCTTACGCTAAGATGAAAAGGAGAGGAGGCCTTGCGTGTTTCCTTGCGTGTTATTCAAAAATCTTGTAATTAACTCACAATAACTTCTTTTATGTTCAAAATTCAAATTTAGGAAAAAATTTGTGACAATGATCTCCATGCGTGCGAACCTGCTGGCACAGCTAGCTAATCCTTCCTGTATAAGATTTAATTCTTCATTAGTATGTGATTTGAAAATAACTACAGATAAAATTTGAAAAATGTTAGAATTTTTAATTATCTTTAAAATTAAAATTTTTATGTTTTATATGCTTTAATAAAGAGTCCTAAAAAAGTAACAGTAATAGATCCAAATTTTAATTCCCAAAACTAGATATTATTATAGCCCTTGAATAACGGTTAGCCGTCGTCATCTGTATGGGATTGAATATAAAAAAAATCAATAAAATTAAACCAATTTATTTAACTTACTTAAAAAAACTTATCCGGTCTCACTCACAATAAGTTACAAATTAACACAGCTCATTATTCGTTACAAACGTAACTCAATAGTTCTGCAAGACTCCATCTTTCTTTTTTTATAAATATAAGCAATCTCGTTAAATGCCGTGTGATAAACCGGATTAATAGAATAGTACCACACTCATTTCTTACCGAGGTGTCGTAAAAGGTGACTAAGATAAGTCGACCCGCCGTGTGGTATCCGGCTGAGTAGAATAAACCACCCTCATTTCTTACCGAGTTGTCTTAAAGGCGACTAAAGTAAATTGACCCACCGTGTGGTATCTGGTTGAGTAAAATAGATCTCCCTCTTTCTTACCGAGGTGTCATAAAATACGACTTAAGTTGACATCAGGCAGGCGGCCGGTTGTAAAATACGTAGCCAAATCATGTGACAGCATGTTTGTAACACGTTGTGACGACCCCACTTAGGGATAAGGGCAAAAGGATGATGATAAGCAATCTCGTTAACTTAGGAAACTAAGGAAAAACCTAGGTCGATATATTATTGTATAGTTCAATCTGGCCAACGCTTTCCTGTAAGTGTATGTATAAATACATAAATGCCCTGTTTAACATTGATAATACGGAAAGGAGTATAAAATGACTTAAAAATACAATAAAGATCTATCATATTGTATATAGTATCAGATGACGCGCGTCGCAGTGATGGTGGTCCCCCCATTTCTTTGTTCGCTTATTCAAGGTCGTAGCACCCAACGCCCCCTTTATTAACGTTCACCAAGTTCAATGCTCACTGTCAACTGTGAAAGATTAAAATGCAAAATGAGCAAAGTTAAATATACAGTTGATTAAATGTTTCGGTAAACATTTTTCTCGGCTAAAAATAATTTCTTTTCATCCTCTTCAAAACGGCGTTCAATATATTAAATACAATCACCTAGTGTAGCTAGTGTAACCCTCCTACCACAAGTATGGAATAAAACATATTTCAGGTTTAAAGATAACTTTTTTCCAAAGCTTTAACAAACTACATCCATTAATCTAACCACAGCTTATCTGAAAGTTTTTAAAACATTAAGACGTAATTATTGCACTGCAAGTTAAATCTATACGAATACTTAGTATAATTACACTATATATCACTATATTTATTTACTTAAACTAAGCTATTATCACTCTGTAGCCTGATTCAATACGGACAACATTTTTATTTTCACTGACAGCTTTTTCTTTGTAGGAACTCTTTTTAAGGTTTTATGCAAGGATAATAAAAATAAGCGATCCTCATCCTCTTCAGACCCACTCTGAGATTCTTCGTCGGGCATTTTACGCTTACATTTACTTGAAGAGTCAAAATTAGACTGAGAAAGTGGTCTTTCGTTTTTTTCATAGTACACATATTCCGGTTCGTTTATTTCCTTCTCGGTTATATTCACCACATCTTTGAGGAATGATAAACTTTTGTAATATAAATATTCACTCCTACGACCGACGCCTGCGCCGTAATTATTTTTCCGTTTAAGCTCTCTGACGAAACATGTTCTTAAATTCTTCCACCTTTTTTGTAGTGTCAGTGCTGAAAAATGAAACAAAATATTGAAGTCTTATAATTTAGAAATTTAAATAGTGAAGCTGAAGCTTAAGACGTACTTTAGCTTAAAACAAAAAACATTTAGAAAAATTAAGAACATATTGTGTCCAGTCTACAATATTATACATGTGCAAGTCTATGAATGTAGGTGAAAATATATAAAGTTTATTATTATATACAAAAAAGTTGTAAGGAAGTAAACGGAACGTAGTTTTGAGTGAGGGAATACGACGAAAGTGTGAGAAAGAGACGAAAGAAAGAAGAAGAAGGGGGTAATATTGAAGATGGCTAGATGTAAGATGTACTAGAAAGACTTGAAGAGTATTAAAGAAGTAATAAGTTCAAAGAAGTGTTTTATTAATCAAGCAACGAATCAAACAATCCATCCCTCGACCACCCCTTACATGTATATGTTATGGTTTCACGATTATTTCGATGAACCAATATTGATGCCATTAAACTTGATTGAAATATTGTTCAAGAAAAGATTATCGTACCATATAGGATAAGATACTCCACTTATATGTCAAAATTAAAAATGTCAAAAAATGTATAATTTAAAAAGTCAAAATTATTTAATTATGTACGTTAATCATTCAACAAAACAATGTAAATAAATGGTTTTTAGATGTCAACATAATATAAATTTCAATCATACCAAATTTTATCAATATCGCTCCAGAGGACTAACTGTAAAATCGTCACAGATCGAGTGATACATTTTTGCATTTATACTATTAGTATGAATACACTACTATCTAAAAAATGATGTGTAAAATAAAATTATCCTAAACTAACCCAACAAATTTCTATCGCTCGGCGACATATCTTTCTCTCCAAAAATATTAATAACTTCGTCCCAATCTTTGCTCTTTAATTCTTTATCTGCGTTTAATTCAGACGTAGTGTTCCAAATGGAAGGCCTCTTTTGAATTTCACTTATAAATAATTTCTTATCAAATTTCGTCATCGTCTTGTTTGAACATGACAAACAACAAATATTCTATTCAATATTCTGATACACAAATTGATATTTTATTATATATAGAGAAAAATAGACCGACTGGTAGCGCGACCGGCTATTGAATGTGCGGCATGCGCAATTGTGATGGGCCTGGACGTAACAAAATGGCGTCTTGGTTGAACTGCCAGTCACGTAGACGGCAAAACACGACCGAATCAATGGCGCAGCGAAAGTTGAGCGATTGATCGAGCTATTATTTAAGTTACACTTCTATCTTTTCAGTATCTATATGTTTCGTTGCCATTATGCATTTTTTCCTTAAATATAATTTTCTATCATATTTTAGTATTATAATCGCGCATTATAGCAAAATAATATTTTAAGTACTTTTTATATTATGGACCCCGCAAAGTAACGGCTAATTCAATGAATTAATATTTAAAATGCAATTTAAATATTATTTATTACGATTTTATATTATTTATTAATTTGTGGATGGGCTAGTTATTAAAATGGATACTGGCGTTTCATCACCTTACTGCCCTTATCCCACACTAAGTAAGGTCGGCACAACATGTTATAAATGTTGTCACATGATTTGGTTACGTATTTTACGATCGGCCGCCTGCCTGACGTGTACTTACTTTAGTCGTATTTTACGATACCTCGGTAAGAGATAGGGTGGTCTATTCTACTAAACCGGTAGGTCAACTTACTTTAGTCGCCTTGGACAACACCTTGGTAAGAAATGGTGGGTACCATATGGCGATAAAATGGATACTGTCGTTTCTCAACATGAAATAACATGTTAAAACGTTGTTTGTTCCAGGATGCCGTCAGCAGCACCTCCAGCAGAAAATGGCGCACCGCGCAGTGAGCTCGAGCAGCTCCAATTGCGTGCCGGTCAAGTTACCGATGATGTAAGACAATTTTTTTTTGTATTTTTCTCATAATAGTCCAGGTAGATAAATTAATCTCTTTGATAATAGATTTGAAACTCAAAATGTTCTGTATTCAAGTCAACTTGTAAACAACTGTTTTGGAATCGTCAACTCTACTGCTGATTCGAAAAAATTGCTCAACCGAAAAGTCAGTAAGAAATTCAAAGTTACCTTGTGCGAGGCCAGAGACTAGCCATATCCAGGCTATTATATAATCAGTTTTAAAATTTAAATTAATTATCATTTATATAATCTTCAATAGAATAGTATGCGTTCTGTGTCAGTCTCCTTTTGATCGTTTTTAAATTCCTGTAATGGCAAGTCTAAAATTGTTTGTGGAAATTTTTTATAGTCTCAGATACTATCATTGGATTTAGCCAACCTATTAGTAAATATAAGTCTCCGAAAATATTGTAATGTTTTATTAATTTTTTTTATTATTTAAATACACTCGAAATTGTAAACAAATATGGACCTGGATAGATGATCTAATTTAGCAACTTTCAATTAGGCGTATTTTGCTCGTTCAAAATCTCTGTCTCTGAAAACTTGATTACAGAAGCCTTTACCTTTATTCAAAATCTGATATCTGGTGGAAACATAAATACGATGACTTTTTTAAGCTTTCTGAAGATATTATTGACTTGTTCATAAATGCAGCCCTTGTCCTTAATGATTTCAAATCTTATAAATTATCATTTAATGTGATTTCTTATTAATTTCAGTCTCTTGAATCCACTCGACGTATGATGCAACTATGCGAGGAGGTGAGTTTCCTAAAACTATACGTGTTTAGTGATAATTGAATAGAATATAATATGATATTATAAACGTAATTGCCATATCATTATCTGTTTCAAACCAGATTTTATACCTTAAAATCCTTTTTATAAAAGTAGTATGTTGTGGCAGTTACTAAAAAAAATCTTTAAATAAATAATTAAATTTGTGAGAATATCTTTAAGATTTAATTCAATAATTCTCAAATTATATCTTTATGTCCCCATTATTCACTTTTGGATAAAATTAAATATTTTTACATAATAACTTCTGTATATTTGTCTAATTGTTGATTTAAATAATTAATATTTTTTGTCTCAAAAATTCTTTTTTTGGATTTACAAGCAAAATCACTGGAGAGAGTTATTACCCTTTACTACTTTGTAGATATAATCGGAATTGTAACTTTAGATTTGTATTTTTGAGTTTCCCTGATAGTTTTAAACATTTTATGTTAAGTTGTTCCGTTGTTGTGATTATTTGTAACCATTATTTGTGTGAGAGAGGTGTTCTCGATGCGAGGGAGTGAGGGGTATAGCGAAGTGTCCCGGAGAGCCACAAGCTCGGTTTAACTTCCTAAGCCCCCTGAACCTTTAGGGCGCAGCCTTTGCTATCCCTGGCTGTTGTGTTATCGATGTCGCTATTGTTTAATACTATTCGATGTGTATGTATATCTATTGTAGCTGTCCAGTCATGTTATTTGTTTTATTTTTTAGTTTTACATATATATCCTTCTGCCAAATTATAATACATATATTTTTTAAATAACCATTGGGTGTTGCATGTTCCGTGCCTACTTGTATCCAACATTGTTAGATATCTCTATAGTCCGTTGTGTTGTTTGTAGCATTGTATATTTATATGTGAGTGAATACAAATCCCTATATGCAGATTTGGCGTTGACAGTTAATTGGTCACGTTTAAAATATTAGATTCTTAGCAAAATTAGTTGAATAATTTGATTGGTTTAAGCGAATAATTAACTGTCGGCATCCAATAAATATGTCCGTAGCCTGTTATATGATTTTATATAAAACTCATAGCATGAAAGGCTCATTCTATAGAAATTCCAAAATTCCCCTACGATATTAAAATACTTCTGTTTAACCCTAGAATGTTTTTAAATCCAAACATGCTTTCCTGTCAACATAGTCTAATCGGTTGTGCTTGGCCTTGCTTCCAACTTAATATTCCTAGCACTTATTGGACGCATTTCTCTAGAACTCTGTGTTTCGCCCTCGAGGCTAAAATCAGTACTTCCAAAAGCACGATCTTCTTCCTTCTTGTTTGTAATGATTATTTTTTTAAATTAAACACTATTGAACCTTTCTTGCCAATGTTACGAAATACTAATAAATATCGCTATTACTTCTATATCAAAGAACTGTACTATCTCTAAACTATGTTATTTTATGTTATTATTGTATACTCTTTTAGTTCAATCTTTACTGTAGGTCTCTGTGTAGTGGCTGATCTCTGTTGTTGACTGTACTATTATGTTGTATGATTTTCGTGCCTTCTCCAACATTCACAATACTACCAATAAGGGCGCAACCACACGCCGTACCTACTACTTAACTCCAACAAAAATATCGAGCTACACCTTCAACTCTCACAACATATACAGACTAACGAAAATGGTTGTCAGTATCAAACTGATATTTTATTTATTTCCCAGTTGTTATTTTCAAAACATATTTTATATTTTTATTTTATTTTTTGACATATTTTTTTAATAATATCATTACTCTTATTTTATGTTATTTGTTTGTACCAGAATTTCATCAAAATATATATAACACAGTTCAGATATTGCATTCTAAACTAACACCTCTATCTTTAACGGGATATCTTCAACTTGCAATTTCTCTTATCTCCCATAACACCACAAAAAAACCTGAATAATATTGTAACTGTTGAAGATGTCCTTTGACACGATAATATTAAACCCAATACGAACACGCAGTCGTGGTCGCGCGCCGCGGCGCTGCTGCGCCGTCGCCCAGACCTGAATCACCGACCACTCACTCCACTGTACCCCTCACAACTAACATTGCTCTCTGACTTTTTGTTTCTGCGGCTGGTGTATAGAGCAAGGAGGCCGGCATTCGTACTCTGGTCGCTCTAGATGACCAGGGAGGTGAGTGAACTGCAATTGCAACACTAAATAATTTACAATTTTATATATTTTACTTTTTCGCTAACCTTTATGGAGAGCTGTAGGGTTTACAGCTCGCCCGTTGTGGGCGCGCCGTTAATGAAGGACTCCGAGGCGTATCGCAGCTACCTGTGTATTTTTTACTTACATCTCTATTGTTGCAATGCAAAGGTGCGGGCTTCCTTTATTTTAATTTTGAGACTCGCACACAGATATGCTTACGGAAAACCCACATCTTTGTATATTTATTATGCGTTTTGTAGCTAATGTACACCAAATTGCACTACTTATCAGCGAGCGATAACGACGCCGCTCAGGCATAACAAATTTACATTACCAACTAATTGTCTTGATTAGTACGAAACTTACATTCTGCATTTCAGATGTTCGTACTCGACTCTTATTCGACAACTTACCTAAATCACATGAAACGAGTTAAAAATGACGAGCGAAGTAAATTCGAAACGCTTCTCCTCAACGCACGACTCTTAAACATTACACAAAATAATCATGATTCATATAAAAACTGAGCACAGATAAAACTGAATCTGGTTTTACTTGCAAGCTTCACTGCATGCATGTCGTTGTTCGATTAGTATGTGTTAGAGCCTCGAGGCGCGGCCGGCGGGTGGCCCGCGAGCGGCGTTCGCGCGCCGCCGGCCGCGCCGAGCGGCCGCACGCCGCGCACGCTCGCCGGAATGCGTCACGCCGCCGCTCGCCGCTCGCCGCTCGCCGCTCGCCGCTCGCCACTCGCCACTCGCCACTCGCCCGCAGCTCGCCACTCGCCCGCCGCACGCCCCGCACCCGCGCGCGTCCCGTGCGGCCCTACGACACCACGCGCACTGCCCCCGCCACCCGCACACCCCGATACTCTCTCCTGCGATATATTATTTTGATTTGTATTTTATGTATAGAGCGAGGACGCCGGGGGGCAAGCGCTTCATATGTTGAGTCACCAGGGCGGTAAGAGTTAAATTGAACACATGGGTAGTCGAGCCGTGAGAACGTCTGTGTTGAATGTGCAGTTAACTAAATTAATCTCTTTGTTTTTCTTTGACGTTTCTCTTGAATAACGATTTATCTCAGATCGATGTTGCGTATGTTTCTGTGTTTCGATGGGGATGACTTCAGTATAGTGTATATAGAAGCCCGATGGCCGTTCGTTGCTAATTGTCGCAAAAGACTGTTACTCTATCTTTTGCTGAAGATTTAATTTGTATGAGCTGCGCAATCTGTTTATTTCTTCCGTTGATATATCGAACGGAACGCTTTTTATAGGTATATTTATTTATCTTTCCGAATCTCCTCTTCTCTTGTAACTGCGGTACTGATATGAATGCGCGTCTACCGAGTGTGTCTATTTCGACTAACGCAAATGGTATACGCCTTCATCTCCATGGCTAGCAGCGTACTGTTAATGTTAGAGCCGTAGGTCTGTAACTGTTAGCTCGATGCGATCTGTGTCAGTGCGAGGCCGGCGGCACCACCTCCGCGCGCTCGCTCCTCCACGTCGCATATTAGTGTATTCATTTCTACTTTGACTAACAATTTTTTGCTATATTCACGTATCATTTAAGAATGGCTTTGTCTTAACGTTCATTTGCTAATATCATTAAACATCGATCGCGGAGGAGCGGCCGCCTGCCTCAGCGCGGCTCACCGTGACCATGTTCATGTATTATTTCGTTTTCTCTTTAGTTGTCAGTTTGAGTTGTATTGAGTTGAGTTGTCGAGGCGAGCGGAGCGAGGCGCGCGCAAGCCGGGCCGAGGCAGCGCGCGCGCCGCCCCGCCGCCTCCGCATTCGTTTGGCGCGCTATAGTGACATCATTATTGTGTTGTAGAGTCACGAGGTGGGCATGAAAACCCTGGTCATGCTGGATGAACAGGGCGGTAAGCATCCAGTAGTACTATTACATCACCCATAACTTAGTAAGGCTTATAAATGAAATGCCAGTTCAAAATGTTTATGAAAATTCATTGAATGGCAATAAATTTTAACATTTTATGTCGATTGAAAACGTGCTAACAGTTAAATAATGATGGATAATAAACGAAGGTAAAACTTATCATGGATCATATACCTAAATAGTGAATTAATTCGTATCTCCGTTTCGACTTGCCTCGATCTGAATGGAGACGTTGAGATTAAAATTTCTTTGTCTTCATGTACTTTTTTTATTTTCTTTTTATCACGCATTTAGCTATGCACGTTTACGTCAATTTTGCTGTGGAATGCATGTATTTAGTATTTATTATTATTCTAAATGTTAGTACTAAAGTATTTGGTATTTTTATCACTTAGTGTTAGCACATACATCATCTAAAACCAAAGGTAAATTTTTTATTAGTTATCAATTTTGATCGGATCAAGTGTAAGACTAAACAAGAGTAACCCACGAATAAAATAATTATCAGAAAAAAACTAGAAGCTTTTAATGACGTTAGAATTGCTGTTATAGGATATGGACTGCATGGATATAAAAACAGTAAAATCTTGCTTCGCTAAAAAAAATATGTCTTACGCTTAGTTTCGATCATTGTCGAGAGCGTTGAGAATTTACAGAAAGAAAAATTAAATTAAATTTTTGCGAAGTGTCAAACTCCTAAAGTTTCGCGAAATTAAAGTTAAATATGAGTTAAATGTTAGGAAGTTAACACAAAACATTTATTCGATAAAAGGCCAGTTTTAAAGCTTGTTCCGTTGGTGTGTCTGAACAGAACAATTGGACAGGATTGAGGAGGGAATGGATCAAATAAACGCGGATATGCGCGAGGCCGAAAAGAATCTCTCGGGCATGGAGAAATGTTGCGGTATCTGCGTTTTGCCGTGCAACAAGTAAGGAGAAATAATTATCATCACAGCATCTTCACTTATTATAAAACAAAGTCCCCAAAATTTTAAGAAGATTCCACGGATTCTTAAGTTAGCTTACATAGATATTATTCAATTGCAGATTATAACAAATTAACCTTATTACTTAAGTCTTGATCCAGTCAAGTTGTTGTCGCTATTTCATTTTTATTAAACTGAAGAGCTAGAATAAGTTGGTGGTCTTATATTTATGAAATAGACTAATTAAGAAAATATTGGACAGCTTATTTAGCTGTTAAAACAACGAAATCATCATATATATAAACGAGCAAATATGGAAAACTACAGTCCCGAATTCTATTTACGTAAGACTTTGTTCTTAAAGATCGAAACACTAGCAACTTTACAGTTTTCTAAATAAATTTATTCCAGAGGAGCGTCGTTCAAAGAAGATGATGGGACATGGAAGGGCAACGATGATGGAAAGGTGGTGAACAACCAACCTCAGCGTGTGATGGATGAGCGCAACGGTATTGGTCCGCAAGCTGGCTATATTGGAAGGTAAGATTACCAGCAAGTTGCGCAGTTTCATACATAAATTTAGAAAAATACAATCATAAAACCATGAGATGCAAAAAGTAATAGCTACACTGGTAACTCCATTCACTGCATCATCATCATCCTCCTACCCTTATCCCACTCTAACTGGGGTCGGCACAACATGTTATAAACATACTATCACATGATTTGGCTGCGTTTTTACGACCGGCCGGCTGCCTGACGTCAACTTACTTTAGTCGTATTTTACGACACCTCAGTAAGAAAGAGGGTGGTCTATTTTACTAAACCGGATACCACACGGTGGGTCAACTTACCTTAGTCGCCATTTACGACACCTCGGTAAGAAATGAGGTTGGTCAATTCTACTCAGCCGGATACCACACGGCGGGTCGACTTACCTTAGTCGCCTTTCACGACATCTCAGTAAGAAATGAGGGTGGTCCTATTCTATTCAGCCGGATACCACACGGCGTTAACTCCATTCGCTGCATTCAATTCTATTTTCTCATGGGCTATGTGGCGTAAAGCCACTAATAATTTACAAGCAACACGATACCTCACATGTTGTATAGTTTTAAATAACTAGTACGTGAGCTACGGATAAATAAAATGTTATGCGAAATAGGCATTTTCCTGTATTTCGCTCTTCCCGTTGAAATACGTAGTATTTAAGCTATTTTCTTTGTTGTTACTTCTTTTTTACTTATACTCTCAATTACTCTAACCTGTTATTAGCATGTAGTCAATAAAATATACATTTGTTATTCATCATGTCATATTGAACACCTTACATAGACGAGAGATCTAAGAGAGGTCATAAAAACTTGTGATACCTGTGTCGCGACTCAGCAGAGTTAGCAACTCATTCGATGGTCTCGGTATTCGCTTATTAAGCCTTATACAATAAAATTCCGCTATCCTTACCAGTGTAGACCAGTCTACAGGAAGGTTTAAATTAAGTATAAGAGATATACAAATTTGATGATTATTTGGATGATAAAAAACCTGGATTTGAAAATCCTTTCAGCTTCATACAGCACTGAGGTTTAATAATGTAAAATTTAAAATGTTTATAACATTAACCGCCGAGTTTCTTTCTAGTTCTTCTCGGTAAGAGCAACATTCCGAACCAGGTGTAGCTTTATTAATCATATTGATCCTTGACGATTAAAAAGTACTTCAAAGAGCTTATATGAATAAAGATTATTGTGATTTGATTTGACCTTCAGTTCCATTGCGTACCGTACATCCAGCAACGCAATAGGCTACATCAATAGAACAAAGAATTTTATAGATTAATGAATCTGGGAAGGGATCCGAACATACACCACTAAATAAGTTTAAATTTACACTTAAAAAAAGTGAATCACCGAATTGTAGTTTCAGTGACAAGGTTGAGGATACATTCACCTTTTAGTAGAGTGTCTTTAGTGAGCTCGGAGCGAACTTGTGTGATCCTTCTTGTAAAACAGTTGAATATTTGCATAGAAGTCTCGATATAATGAATTTGTAAAAATAGCTATATTTAGATTACGATAGGTCTGATAATATCAAAGATGTTAAGTGTTTAATCTATATATATAAAAGAAAGTTGGTCTAAGTTACACTATTTATAACTCAAGAACGGATGATCCAATTCGGCCGAAAATTGGTGTAGAGGTTGCTTAGAACCAGGAAACGGACATAGGATACCTTTTATCCCGTTCGACCGCATTTATTTTATCCCGTCAAGTCACTATAAATCGTGGTATTACAAGAACGACTATGACATTTAATAACAAAACGCAAATGTCAGCGGAATACAAAACATAGATGACAGCTAAACGTAATTTTTCTTTGGTGAAGTATGGTAAAATATTTGACAGTTATCAAAATAATAGTGTTACAACATGTTTTTAATACAACCTCCTTCATAGAGTTGGTCATTAATATGAACAAGCATTGTGGCTGTCATATGTGTCATTAAGTTGTTGAGAAAGAGTAAATTGACTCTGGGAAAACTGTTTTTATTTATTGAATAAATATTATAAATAATATAATAAGTACAAAGGAGAAATATCGTCGTTTGTTATATTCAGAAGAGGATGTAACCTAAACTCACAAATAGAGCGGACAAAAGGAATATCTGGAAATTTAAAAGAGTTTAAAGAAAAGACAAATGACGATCAATATATTGAGACAACACGGAGAGTGCGAATTTCGTATAATTTGAGAGATAGTTGCGATATGCGATGCTATGGAATAAAAAATGGAGTTTTTATTGGAGAGATTATTATGATGATATTATGATGGTAATTGGTATTCGGTTTATTAACTCTGTAAGATCAACGTGACGATGTGCTATGTGCGGCCATAGACGCGCCCGTTACTATTGTTCGATAGAACCGTCGGCTAGAATGACGATTATTCTCTGGATTTGTTCCAGTTGTAACGATTGTTTTCTAGACTGTGGCCATCTGCAACGACTGTCAGCTAGACTCTGCCTAGATGTGGTGATTGTTCTTTGAGCGTTATCATTTGTAAGTCTGTTTACGTGTGTATCTGCTGAGTTGGTTGCCACTTATTGAGCTGTGTTATGCCATGACAGTGATTGAGGGTGAGCTTAAGGTGCGAAATGATTTTTCTTTTACAGATTAAAAGAGCAAGTATTGAGTTTCTTGCCGATTCTTCTCAGTACAATCAGCTTTCCGAATCGGTGGTAGATTCATTCCCAGAAGTCAGCTTATAAGATTTGCGGGGTCGCAAATATTGTCAGGACGGTCGACTGTTACAACATGTTTTTAATACAACCTCCTTCAGAGTTAGTCATTAATATGAAAAAGCATTGTGGCTGTCATATGTGTCATTGAGTAGTTTTTGAGAAAGAGTAAATGAGTTGACTTTGGGAAAATTGATTTTTATTATTGCATTTATAAAGGAGAAATATCGTCGTTAGTTATAATAGCTAAATGTCACTAAATAGTATAAAACAAAGTCACTTTCTCTGTCTGTTCCTATGTCCCTATATCCCTTTGTATGCTTAAATCTTTAAAACTACGCAACAAATTTTGATGCGGTTTTTAATAGATAGAGTGATTGAAGAGAAAGGTTTATATGTATAATCTAACATATTATAAACTTTGATTATAAACATTCAATATGGAGTAAAGAAATACTATCATTTTTGAGGTTTCCAATGTGATGTCGTAAATAATTACAATTATTTTCCGTTTTCATTGCAAACGCAGGCCGAACCCTACAATATTTGTCAAAATAATGTACTAAGTATTTGTACACCTTGAAAAGGTCTACAGAAAACTCCGCGATGTTATGTCTATCTCTTATGGACCCACAATAGCATTTTTTGACATTTTCTTCTTCATTTGTTAATTAAATGAACTTTTTCGAAGATATTACAGATTTAAAATGCAGGGTATAGCGATTGCGCTATAAGACTATAGCACTTCGAATTAAGCTGCGATTGGATGGGTTTTTTTTCACATGGCCGACTATATGTCGCTTTATCAAGAGTAACCTCTAAAGAAAACATGTTTGTATTGTGTAATGAAGATTCTTTCTTTATGACAAAAAAGCTGTGAATGTTGTATATAAAGACATTCTGTAATTAATTGTAAAAATAAAATACTCAGGGAAAATGTAAAAGTAAATAAGTAAAAATGTAGTATATGAATTTAGATATTCCAAAGATAGCAGGGAATGTTCATGGTACAGGGAAAGGGGAATTTTTTTTTATACAGAAAAAAGCTCCTTATGGGTACTGCCGCCCGACAGGCGGCGGTTATGTCGGACTCGCACCGACTAAAACGACCTGTGTGCTCCACCACGCTGCCGATAGCAAGGACAGGGTATCATTGTACATATTGCCCCCATCCCGTCAACAGCTCTGATCCCAGAGAACAAAAACCTTCTTCGGGTAGGGGCCCCTCGAAAGAGGAGCCCCCCTCCGCTAACCGGTGCATCGGTAGCACCAGATGCACCGACCGCCTCGGGGACCTGTAAGCCAGGCGTCCGATATACCCCGTTCGGAACACCCGAAGGTCCCCAGTGAGGGCGGCAGACGATGGGCTTGGGCGAGTCACTAACACCTGGACTCACCAGCAGCAGATTGGATCCAGAACAACAGTTCGTGGAACCGCTCTGCCGCCTCCCTTCACCCCCCTCCGCAGAAAATAGGGAGGCCATCGCTGCCCACGGTCGCTCCCTGCCCACCGTGTTTGTTATGTCACGGTCAACAGGGAGAGACCGCGCCCCAAGTAGGGCGCCTTGGTGGGCGTTTCCGCCCCCATCGGGTAATTTTTTATAGAGGTTTTCTTCCTCGCAACCCGAAGGTCCCCGTTCCCATTGCTGTGCTTCCGGGTTTCGCCGACGGTGGCCGTAACCATGACCAGCTAGAGTTAGACTAAGCCCAACCGGACCCGTCGCTCATAAGAACCCCACCCCAGCCCCCCCGGAGTCCCCGGCCGTTCCAGATTGCCCTCTACTAATCAGAAGGACAACTGGATTGGCCACCCCACAGTGGTCTGGTAGCTATATATTTTATACCCGTGCGAAGCCGGAGCGGGCCACTAGTACCCAATAAAAATAAGAGGAAAAAAAAATAAAAACAGGAATAAATTACCCGCAACATTGCTAAAAACCATAAATTGAATCTTTAATCCAGCATAAGTGGTCGTCAGTTATGGGTGAAGGATTATTACATACTAGCTTTTACCTTCGACTTCGTTCACGTGGACTATTGTCGTGTGATAGGTCGATAATAGATGGTGCTTTTCAATGTCATCCTATTCATGTAGAATTAACAGGATTTCTATAGCCTATATGTTATTCTGGTGTATAAGAAATAATTGTGCCAAATTTCATCGATGTGGGCTTAGCAGATTCACCAAGAATAACAAAACATATAATATAATACATCCATACTCACAAACTTATTTTAATGCAACAAGAAACTGCATAATATTATTAGGATATATTAAAAGTTTTAGGAGCCTTCTAATAAGAATTTTATAAAAAAAAATATAAGACACCTCACTTCAGTTTTATTTAAAGTACTTCACTAAATTTTCGAAATATGAAATTGAAAAGACACGGTTTTAAATATAACACTACCAATTAAGAGATAAGCAGGTCACCGTTATGTCAAGACAACCAGGTCAGCTGTTTTTAGGTGTTGACCCTTATAAAATGAGTTCTCTATATTGACATATTTAACATACTATACATCTAAGAACTAAGAATATAATACATGAATTATGAATACACATCTGAAATATTATAAAATGAAAGGAGTTGATGAAAAAACTATGTATTCTTCTTCATTGAGGCAATTTGATTACCAGATGATAGAATATCATATTAGGAAATGGCTGACGGTTTCTACTATATATATTTTGAAACCCAAATATGTGTTTAATCTTGCATAAATTGTTCTGTACCCAATTGTTTCCTAGATTATTATAAACATTTCCAGGGAATGTATTTTAGCCCAGACGTTTTGCACAAAGATAAATCAAATGTAGTAAAATTAAAAGTAAAGTACCAATCTACTATTATCCTTTTGGAGGCAAAAGCCTCCAATGGTAACAGAAGATTAGGATTGGAACTAAACTAGAAACCTATTCTCGACTTATTCAAACTTATTCCTAAAGCGGACGAATTCCTACAATTCTCCTGATTAATGTAATGATTTATGTAATGATGTTTTTCTAAAACGTACATTAATATCGGAGACAATTCATACAACGTAAAAGAGTTCACATTTAACCGCCGCTAACAAATAAGCAAGTTTCAGCAATTTTAATTTTAAAAGTTGTTTAAAAAAGTAACAATTCTATAGATGTTTTATTACCACCTAAGAAACTAGAACAGATGTTTAATTTAACTCAATTGAATTCTGATTCGTCTTGACAGAATCATTTGACAATAACATCTTCAGTGAAAAAGTTAAGAAATAATAATTAATTAATTAATAAATTAATTAATTTTATTACATTTCAATATACAGGATAACAAATGATGCGCGTGAAGATGAGATGGAAGAGAACATGGGGCAAGTGAATACTATGATTGGCAATCTGCGCAACATGGCCATTGACATGGGTTCCGAGCTCGAGAACCAAAATCGGCAGATTGACCGCATCAACCGCAAGGTGAGTCTTTACTTTCTGCCTTCTAATGCTGGCAATCATGTCAGTATTAGGTTGTCTATGATAATTTCACAAAATTGCAAATTTTGGATTATATTTTGAATAATTATACGTCTCTTTTGGAATTACTTTTGTCAGAACTGTAACAATTGTTCTTTAAAAAGTTAGTATAGTATAAATAATAGTAATTGACTAAAATATATTTTCAATTTCTTAAACTCAAAGCCACTTTTAGAAGTTCTTTAAATTTGTTTAATGTACTAATACGAATAAATTTCTAACACCGAGAAAATTCCTCCATAAATAATCATTTTTTGTGTATACTCGTACTTGTATAAATATTTCAACTGCACTATTCCTTTTTGTGCAGTGTTGCTAATAATCGATGATTGTTGTTTTTTAAATATTTTTAAGACGCTTTCTAAGTTTACATTTTGCATTTAAAAAGCGATTTTTTTATAAATTCGTTCATTTCTTGTATATTTCTTACATTTCCTACGACTGTTACTATCAATAGATAGTTGGGTTTATTTCACTCTGATTCTCTCATTGTCTGTATTTTGTGAACGACCTTAACGCTTAATGGCCTTCTGGATTTCATTATGCTTTCCTAGCATCTAATACTCACATTGTATTATATTCTCACTAAGCATGTCTCTTTCATTCATCAATAGTGATTGCGATTAGAATTTATTAGGGTAAATTAAATATCTTTTATTATTCAAACATTCCGCTAACATCGATATACTCTGGATTGGTCTTTTTTATTAAATTCAGTTTGAGATGGTATTGACATATGTATAATAAAGAGATCTGAAAATTGAGTGACCAAAGGAGTTTTAAATATGAATACGTGACTACTAGGGAGGCCGGAAGGAGACAGAAGGATTGTGTGACATGTAACACGCATATGAAAGGATTAAAGCCAGAGTGGATGAATGGTAGGAGAATTGGAAGTGATAAACATTTTGTACCAGCCATACTTAAACTGGGATAAGGACAAGAGAATTATGATAATAATACTAATCTTATAAATGTGCTACAAAAATTTAAAATATGATTTTTTTTATGCTACCATTATTTACATATCTTTTTGTTGTTTTTTCTATAATATTTTCAAGGCCTATCTAGAGTGTATAAATCTAAATTAACATAACCACAACTCCACTGACACGTCCACAATCATTCTAGAAAACCATCCAGTGACTAGTGTACTTTCGACCTAGAATCATCAGTAACACTCATTCGCTCCACTCATCACAGTGTGAATTAAATCCAAATAATAACTATCACAACAAGACCTATCAAAAATTCGTACTCTTCATTTACATGTAAAACTTTTGCTATTAGATCAAAGTGAATAAACCTTAATGGTTTTTGACGTTAATTGGATAATAGAATCTAAAAAAAGGCTAATGCAATTGTTCTTACTTAGTAGTTGTTTTAAAATGATTTGTGTTTAGTATTGTCTTTTTTTTCGTTGTAATCAGCAAAAAGTTTTAACTGTAAATGAACTGAGCAATATTTGTATATTGAAAGCAAGACAACAGCCTTTCTGTATCGTAGGGCGAATCGAACGAAACGAGGATAACGCTGGCCAACCAGCGAGCGCACGAGCTCCTCAAGTAAACGCCGGCAGCACACAAAACATACACACAGTCTCGTGGTTCGGCCGGTTGCATAACACTAGATTATACGCTAGCAAGACATTTTAATCAGCATTTAATATTTAGAACGATATAATCTACAATATATAATCCTTTGTTGTATTATATTGATTTTGTGTAGTATTTTGCACTCCATTATTTTGTTCCTAAGTGTTGTAGTTCTTTATTTTATCGGTTTACCAACATATATAATCTAATTATAAAGTAGACAATTGTTAATTTTAATGCAATCTGATTAAATGTCTTATATAAACTTCTTAGTGTCAAACTTACTAATTAATGTAATCTGCAACCGGTCATCTTTATTACTTAGCGTTTACAATATTCATATAAATCTTTAACCCGTAATTAAAAAAACTACTATTTACTAAGTAACAATGTAATACTTTGCTTTCATGTAATCCAAACGCTCAACAGATAAAATATTACGTTTGGTGCTCGTTTATGTAGACCATTTAAAAAAGACAACCCGTTAATCATATAAATATTTTACCCTGTAGTAACGTAGAGAGTTAAAATTTGAGATTTATTATTTTTGTTAAAATGACTTTACCGTTGTTAATCTACGTTAAAAATATATTATAAACGCTTTTGGCATGTGGTAACACCCAACAGCAAATCTTATGTAACTTTGTATCTTAACAAAATATATCCTATTCATGTTATTCTCAAATTACCTTGTAATTATCTCCAATAAAAAAAATCAATTATTTGATTTAGTATTAAAGTTATTATCATTAATAATAATGCTAGAACGACGCTAATGGATGAGTTGATATGTGATAATAGTTCGAAATTAAGTAATTAGTGCTAGTTATTAAAGTCTCTTTTAAATCCATAAATCTGCACACCAGATCTCAATAAACATTTCATAGGAGCATTTATGTTATTAAGAGTTATACAAACTTACTTTAAATAAAAAAATAATTGGATATATCAGAGTCTACAAACATGACTTCTCTAATTTAATACGCCATTTCATTTAATATAACCAAAAGTCCTGATTCCGTTAAATGTAAGCCTGACTTGTGATAATATAAATAAACTATGAATATTGCCTATAGAATTTCCTGAACTTCGTCCAGAAAAAAATATGAAACTATAATGTTTCAGTATCAGTTTTAGAGTTAAAAATCGAAAATAAAAATTTCAGTAGGTACGAATTCTATCTCTTAAGTCAATACTTTGTTTCAGTCACTAGAAATATAGCTAGCATAGCTTACATATCTTGTGCATTTCTACTTATTTATTTTCTGTAGTATAAAAGTTTCTATCACATTTTTATGTTGAATTAATGAATATATTTGTCAAGAACAATTTCTCGGAGTTTCTAAATAACATACGATAATTATATCATAAATCACAAATTTCGATGCACAAAGACATATTTTATAACATATTCTTACAAAAATTGACTTGTTTACAAGCCTTAAAAAATAAGGTTTTGGTTTTAAATTATATTCCGATACTTTGTATTATGAATCTCCACAAAGTAATGCCTATATCTATAAATGAATTATATTCCATTAACAACACAATACAATTATATCCCAAATATTGCCTAATTGATATGGTGCATATCCCATAAACATATCTGCTTCTATGAATTGATAAAAGCACTCAATATTTGTAACTAGTTTAAAAAGTGTTTATAGATAAATATACTAATTTGTATTAACTATCTTATGTTAATTATGTATCATTTTTAATTTATTTTGTACTTTTTTATTTATTTTAGTTTTGTATTTCAAAACGTTTACTCGAAGGCAAGTGAAAATGAGTACATCAATACTTTAAGTAATTAAATGATATTTAGCAATAACTACCTTTTTTTATCACACAATCCCAATTTCCAAAAGTATCTTACATATTTGCACCCTTAAATTTGATTTATTTTAAAGTATTTCTATACTATACTGTTAACAAAAATTACAACATCCTTAGACTTCATAGAAATTCGCATATCTACTTCAATGTCATTCATCATATTACTAGAAATGTGTGCGTACTTGTGTACTTATTAACTACGACTCAACCACGAGACACACAAAGACACTTACACAGACAGGTCTACGACGCAATCAGTGAGTATACATATTTGATTTTTTGATGCACTTATTTTAAGTTAATCGTAACGCACAGCTTGAGGTTAAAGAAATCTGCGCTTATTTAAGTAAAGTTTTATGGCTTGCAAATCAAAAAGTTGTTGGGAAAGGGAAAATGAATCATTGGATAGACATTTTGTGGGCTTCAATCCATATACTTTTCATAAAAGCCTTAACATTTATTGGTTAAATTAATCAGGTTCCATATGTGTGTTTCATAAAATTGAAAGCTACATTAATATTGAATCAAATAAAAGGTGAATAATTAAAGATAGTTACATGACACATTCCATATTTTGATTTCTAAAATTCAAAAAATGTATAAATATTTTTCTTTGACGACATTTTGTTGTGGAGCCAATTTTGACTATTTTCTTGGGCCCTTAGCAAATTTGATGAGCGTTACACATGTTGTGTTTGTAAGTGAAGCTTCTAAAGATGCTTGAAAATTTAGGTTTTTTTTACTTTCATTGTCAAAACTGCTAATTTATAATATATAGGAATAATAAATGTAAATTATGCAAGAATTGTTGAGTCCAATTTTGTTAACATCATTTTTGAAAACATATAAACCACTAGCTTCACCCGCGATTTCTTCTGTGTTGGCCTGAATATCAAGATAATAAGTATGTATACCACTCACCAGTGTTTTTACTATCTCAATATTTAAAATCAATTCGATATCGATTTTTTATTCCGCTCGGACAACAACATTGATTGTGTTGCCTGAGTTTAGTTCATATTATTTGTCTGGATTATTTGCATAACTTACATAATGCTAAAAACTGTACGTAACATAAATGTCCTCATAAATAAATAATTTTTTCAGCATACTGTTTTTCATCAATTTATTTATAGGGATATATTTAATGAAATTAAGATATTGTATATTCTATGTTATATTATTGTATATTTCTTTTTGACTTAGCATTTAATTGAGGTAAGTTTATCTGTAATAATATTATTTTTAATAGACTCATCAAATGTACGTCATCTATACTTTAAGTAATCAATTTAATGACCCACTAATATGCGTTATAAGTAAATTGATATTATTACACTGTAACACAATTGCAATATTTATAGAAACAAGCAGCATGTCAGAACGGAACACTTGACACCAATAATTATAATTTATTTCGACACGTGTACAATCTTTTCTAATATTTTGTATTTAAAAGTTATTTTCATAGAGTCGTTATACTAAAGTAAGTGAGTGTGCCACAATAAATATTGAAGATAGAGAGATGAAATTCGTTTACTTATCTTCGTCTAATGACAGGAAAAAAGGGAGACAGATACATACACGCTCATTTACCTCTCTATTGTAATAGGCAACATTTTAGGCTGTCTTACTTTCTCTAGTATAACTCAATGGGTATTCTATATGAGTATACCACTCACATTCAAATTCTTAATTTTGACAATAGCTAAAATGAGTTTAGTTTTAACCAACTTATCTTTGTCTAATGATAGAAAAAAAGAGAGATAGATACACGCTCATTTACTTTTTCTCTATTGTAATAGGACCACATTATAGGCTGGCTTACTTACTCTAGTATAACTCTATGGGTATTCTATATGAGTATAACACTAACATTCAAATTCTTAATTTTGTCACTAGCTAAAATGCGTTTAGTTTTAACCATACACCAAATTAACATATTAGCTACTGTACATATACTTATAAATTCATACATTTCTTAAACATTATATTAACAAATATTAAGTTATAAATTTTAATACTTTTGTCAATGATATGTTATAGGGTGAGAGTAACGAGACCCGCATAGCAGTTGCCAACCAGCGAGCAAATAAGCTGCTCAAATCCTAAACGCCGGACATCTATGCAGGATAATCGAAGAGAAATGACATAATAGTGTTGCCCGATAATAAAATATTTTTGCACTTAAATATATTTTTAACCTATATTTTTGATTGGCACGATATAAGGTTTATAATACTTTGAGTTATCGTTCGAGTTAAATAATAATATTATTGTTCTGTTACAATAATATTATTATTTAACTCCCACGCAATTTGTGATATTTCAGTGGATTCAATACGCCTATACTAAATAAATTATTAAAACCTAAAGTTTCTCCAAAATTATCATACCGTCAACATTATTAAGAGTTTCAATCATAGGTAATTTTTATTGTGCTTATGTGTATTTAAGACGCGTGCGGATAATAAATGATGTATATAACTAAATGTTGTGTACAGCTAATAGTTAAAAGTTGTAAGCAAGATCAAGAAGAGAAATCAATAATATTTATTGTTTAAACGAGGAAACTATAAATTTTCTGGTCATTGCAATTACACATAGCATATTTTATTTCTTAATAACTTAAACTAAATATTAATAGTGCTATGTTAGGCAGCACTATTTTGTGCAATTTTATACTCGCTGTGTATGGAAGTAGGTACTGGATATAGTGAAAGCTGGAAACACTTAAACGCTATAATAGGTTTTTATTCTTTTGAACAAGGCATATATATATTTTTTTTGTAAACTGTACTACATTAAGAACCGCCTTTTTTATAATAATCACAGTTTGATAATTTAATATAAATATTTGCACCACCTAAACCATCAAAACAGATTAAAAAAATCGGTTTCATTGAAGCATTTATGAAGAATGACCCAATGAAAATAATTTGCAAAACATATAAAGAATAAATACCTCACTAGTAATACTCTGTTGTTTTAAGTATCCTGAAGTTATATGTACGCTTTTTATTAATTTATTGTAATGTGCCAAAGTTCCTTTTTTTTGTATATCATAAATATTAAACAATATAAAAACACCAAATATCAATGCATATTTTCATAGTGCATATAATAGTGTTTAGCTTAAACCATAATTTTCTCGGAACAATAATACTATAATGATGTACCAATTTAGCTCAATTATATTAAACAGATATTTTCGATAGGAACATATGATAGATTTCTTCAGCATCACGCGCTGATATTTCTTGAAACGCATTTAATACAAATAATATCTTAGAAGATTAAAATTTATCTAAAAAAAGATAGTGAGAACTCTAGACGTTACTATATTAATGTTCAAAAGTAACATTTTCTGTGGAATATTGCATATTTATGAAAATATTTTTGAATATTGTTTAGTTAACATTTATTTTTTATTTAAGTTTACAATCTTATTGCCTAAATATAAGCCATAACTTTATAAAATTTAAAAGAGAGAGAAAGGTTACTGCACACAAAATGGTAACAAATTGTTATCATATTTTGACGCACGTTGGAAAATTAGATGCCATTTATTTATACCTATGTTTTTAATTCTTAAATTGCAAAAAAAAAAAATCCAACCAATATATTGAAAATTTAGTAGCTCCTTTATTTACAACATGTTTTAAAGTCATTGCATATTAATTCTGCCTTAAATAATGAAAATAAAAATTTTCAATGGTGTAAGTTGGAATATCTAAATTGACAGGACTAAATATTTGTACTGTGTTATATTTGAAGCTACACATGTACTTTCTGGAGTGTATTACTTAATATTGAAAATTATATTTGAAGCTACACATGTACGTTCTGGAGTGTATTACTTAATATTAAAAGATATTAGTAGGGCTTGGAGTGAAGTAATGAGATTATTTTGGTTGTGGCAAATGTTTCAATCAAGAAATATTGTAATCGTCTCATAGGTCTTATATTATTATGATGGCTTTCCAAAATTGTAATATGATTACAATAATATGCAATATTCTATGTAATAGTTGAGCGTTTAAATATTTATTACTTAAAGTATATTGTTGTTGTAAGTGAATCTGAAAGTATCCACACAAATTTTCTTCATAGTTGCGTTTAATGTATCTAATTTTATTGTCCACCATATTGAATAGAACAAGTCCATAATTTTAGTTTAATTCTCGAGTCTCCCATTATTTTTTATATTAGAATTAAATTAAGTAACAGTTTTTTCTAATATATTTCTTCGCAATGTTTATTGTACTTTTAGTAAATCGAGTAAATTTGTGTGGAAACCTCCAACGTTGTACCGGCCTTAGCGATACGATTATAGGAATGTTACAGATGATGGCTTGTAATATGTATACTTTTGTAAAGGGGGCCACTGAAAAATTTGTCATAATTCTCAAAATAAATTAAATTTTCAGCACATTAAAAATAATCCAGTGGTCCTCTATACAGACATTAGGTTTAAGTATTTTTCAAAATTTCTCTATGTCTTTCTCTTGATAATATTAGTTTAAGCGTAGCGTGCGTCGTTGGGCCCACGTTTTTGTCTAACTACATTTTCAATATAAATATATTTTATCCATATCTTTACTATATACAGGGAGGTACCGATCATACGGAATTAATTTTATTTTTAGGTACATACACAACTAAGCCTTAATAAAAAAATCAGTTAATTCAGTGAAGTATTTAGTGTCAGGAATTATTTTACGCTTTAAAAAAATAATACTATTTATAGATATCAATGACTTGTTTTTTCTTTACTTGAAGGACTCATCAAAAAGATACCGAAGCTCTTAGGGGTGAGGTTGTGTAGTGGGTAGGAACCCACTAAAACCCCCCTAGACGGTCAACCTCCACACTAGCAGAGAGGCTCCGGGATCTTTAGATATCAATGACCCCTCCATTTCGACCTTGGCCTAGAAACTAAGTATGGTACAACTAAACAGGTGCAAGGAAGACAAAAATAAGTCGTTAATTTCTCCGATATTTTGATTAAACGCGCCACGTCATGGTAGTAAACCATAACTAACAAAGCCAAGTCCCAAAATTTATTTATATTCTTCAAAAATACATTTTTTTAACGATATTTAAGAAGATTTAATTATGCCAAAGTTATATTATACATTTAAGTGGTCAGTGAATTCAATGTCGTATGGTCGTATACCACCCTGTAGACTTGTGTTATAAAATTTAACTATAGAAGTGTATAATATATGCGCAAATATATTCATTTATAATCAGCCTAATATTGTCTAATATATATCTATATATATATATATATATATATATATATATATATATATATATATATATATATATATATCTAATATATATATATATATATATATATATATATATATATATATATATATATATATATATATATATATATATATATATATATATATATATATATATATATATATATATATATCATAGATAATCTATTTTCATTAAGAATAGAATAGTTAGAATAAAGTGTTAATTTTTAATTACATTATTGATTTGTTAATATTACCTACAACTTTTTGTATTATTTCGGTATCCCATAATTTAATAATAATTTTCAATGTAAATATGATGATTTTGTTGTCCCTGAAATTTTCTCGGATAAGAATAGTTGAACCTTATTTTGATCCAATTAATTACATACATAATTAATACAGATAACAGATTGTTAAAAGCTATCCAAGTGTGATTTGCCTTGGATTTGCGAGTATGAAGTTTTATATCAAAATACCTTTTCAAAATGTAATATTTTTGGTAGTCTATCCTCTATAATCGTTCTCATAAAATCATTTATCGATATGCCCCCTGAGTGTGATCGTTAATAAACAAGGTGTATAACAGTAAGGTGAACACAAATAACATTATAGAAACGTCTTACATCTTTTTCAAAAACGAATATTATTAAAAAACTTATTCTTTCCATGATAAGAACACGTTACACATAATTCGAACATAATATTTCTACAAGCGGTGTTTTGAAATCCTATACCTAAGTAATAAAAAGTCAATTTTTTGCTAAAGAAATTATTTGTAAAATTTTCATGCACGTCTTCCATAGCCTAATCCGTAGTTTTAAAAAGCACCTACGGGATTGATATAAAAAATGTGATTAATTTATATCATTGGCTGCAAACCAAAGAGATATAAACTGATAACGGGGTAGAATCGAATAACAGTAAAGAACAAAAATGACATTTTTTTGTCCCTCCCTCAAGGAGAAAGAAGGACTGGTCCCAGCAGTAGAATATAAGCACAACCAAGTATTTGCATCAGATTCTATAAAATATTTGATCTATGGTCCAATTCTAATTTTAACTCGTTCGTGATTATGATCCAAGTCATTTCGTAATCCTGTAACTTTCCTCGGTGCTTTTGAAAACAATAAGCGTTCATCCCAGACGATATCAGACATCCCTAGGTAAAAATAATTAACATTCTGCATAGTACATAGTATTAAATAATAATTACGTCCACTTAAATTTCCTTGCAAAATACGTCTGAAAGAGTTCTTGCATCATGCGTCCTCAAGCAACTGAAAAAAAAACAGCCGTATCAAAACAATGCTTTTTTCTAAATTATCCCTTATCCCACTGTAAGTGGGGTCGGCACAACATGTCAACTTACTTTATTCGTATTTTACGACACCTCGGTAAGAAAGAAGGTGGTCTATTTTAATCAACCGGATACTACACGGTGAGTCAATTTACCTTAGTCGCCTTTTACGACAACTCGGTAAGAAATGAGAGTGGTATATTCTACTCAGCCGGATACCACACGGCGGGTCGACTTACCTTAGTCGCTTTTACGACCTTGGTAAGCCATAGCGTACTTTTTTTGTAATATAATAACTATGATATTATTAAACTTCGATACCACGAACCTATATTGGCAATTGCTTCCAATGAAACCATCAAGGCAAATCCTAGTATTGAGCAGACGAATTGCAAAAGACCTGTTCGGTCTTGGCGCCACACTTCAAAGAACACTACGTAGACCAGAGTACCGCACGCGAGACCCTGAAATAAGAAAAATACCGATATTATAAATTAGCTTCGATTTTAAATGTATTTAATTTTTGTCCTCCTGTTTTTAACTTTTAATCGCCCTCCTAAGTGCATTGTCAAAATTCCAAGTAATCAGTTCAAAAACATTTTATTAATCTTGACTTTGGTACTGAAATATTATTTCAAGTTACGTTGAAATTGTCTATAGAAAACAAGGCATTTTCAGTATATCAGTATTAAAATATTTTCACTGTTCCTTGAGGCCTGTTACTATCCCACTGCTGGGGATATGCCTCGTTTTCGCGTTTTGGCGATAGTTCCAATGCTTCTTGCATTGGAACTAACAACGCCTATCATGGTGCTCAAATGCGGATTGGTAGGCTACAGATATCCATTGATTTCTCTAGAGATATGCAGGTTTCGTTCCGATGTTTTCCTTCACCGAATAAATTAGGATAAACTGCAACCTACCCAGGCTTGAATTCGTTACCCCTTCGAAAGAGTAAATAAAAAGTAAATTGTATTAAACAAATTGTAATTTCAAAGTAAATTAAATTAAAATAAAATATTTTTATGGACAATGGACAATGTTTACGGAACAATAGTTTTATTTTAGGCAAAAGACAGTATTATGGAAACATCAATATAAATATCGATATATGATTCAAAATTTTATCACATACGTAATCGACGAATTACGTATGTGATACGTATGTGACGTACGAATTAAGATAGTTATACACTTCAGATGACTATAGTACACTTCTAAATTAATCATTTTAATAAAAACAATAAGTATGAGACACTTCAGACTGTAATCTCTGATGTGAGATTTGCTTCTTTTTAAAAAAAAAAGCTTTTTTTAAAAAATTTATCATATCTTTCATTTCATTGATTATACACAAAAATAAAAATTGAGAAAAAAACGGTTAAAATGTCTGAATTACTTGGAAGACGTACCGTACATTTATATACATCCTAAAGGTTTACATTAATTTGTAATTGAATATTCGCAAGTTTAACAATATTAAGAATAAATTAGTATCAAAAAGTATAAGTACAATGGAAGTTAATAATATGGTACGGATCCGAAACGTGATCGGTGATTACGGACTTCATAAGGACTCAGCATACCATATAGCCTTGTCGCGAACCGGGCGACAAGGCTATGCTGAGAGTATAGTAGTCGCATCAGAAATGAGGAGATCCGGAGAAGAACCAAAGACACTAACATAGCTCAGCGAGTCGCGAATCTTAAGTAGGGATGTGCGGTATAACCTGCGAAGAACCGATGGGCGTTGGGATCTTAAGGTGTTGGAATGGCGACCCCGGACCGGAATACGCTTCTCTCTGAAGTGAACGCACTTGATACAAGCGGCACAAGGTCTTGTGAGTTGTAGATCTCGTGAAGAGACCTATGTCCAGCAGTAGACGTCCATCGGTTGAAGAATAAGATACATTCTATTGTACCATAATAAACTTAAGTTACCTGCAACACAACGGAGTATATACCAGCTTCAGTGGCACCAGCTCCTCCCACCAGCAATATCCCGACCCCAATGCCTAACGCTGAGACGAAAGAGAAGGTAAAGATGTAGACAATTGACAGCCATCGCTTCGTCCCAGCCGCCAATAATTCCACGCCGATGCAGAACGCTATGATGTATTTGTGAGCTGACACAGCTCCGAACATGTACCTGGAGAGAAATAATATATCACTGAACTAAGCATTATTAACTTAGAATTGTGTACAAGTTTACCTGGTTACATAAGATAGATAGGTACAATTTTGAAGGTAGGTCCCATGCGTAACCAAACTCGAGTGTGCATTGTTCGGGAAATTACACAAAAAACCCTCAGTTTCTGAAGTCATTAGTAAAGTAGTCATTAATAAAGACTAGGAGACTAATAAGGTTAATTCAATTAAAAATAAATTAATAAGAAAGCTCCCAGTCAGCGACTAGTAAAAATAATGCGTTGCTAATAAGCTAATCGCAACACTGCGTCGTTCTTATGTAACGCGAAAATACTATTTTAAAGATAAACTTCATCCGGATATTTCCAAATATAAATTAAAAAAATCCTAACCAGTACAATTTTATAAAGGCATTTTTCAACAATGTTCTGATAAACTCGGAAAACATTTATGACGCACTAGTCTTCATTGGCACCCCTGATTGTGATTTCTTATGACGCATATATGTGATTGCGACGGAATGGTTTTAGTCAAGATATATGCTGCAACTAAAACATTTACTTAAATATATTTAACCAAAAATATTGAGACTAATCTTCAAAGGTCACAACGAATAATATTTTTACGAGTGTCATATTTTTATTGTGTTTTGCAATAATCAGATAAAACAAATTGAGGAAAATTGAACTTCCTCAGTAGTATTATTATTATATATAATAAAAATTTATTACATAAATCTACCGACAATCATTATAAAATGCATTGTTATAAAAACATACTTATACACAAACTGTTCAGCTTAAGTTTAGATATGATTCTCAAAAGATAGGAAATGGTTATCTGGGAACATACTTTAAGTATCGTATACATTGTAATATAACTCTTCATACGCCCCGTGGTAACGATTTAATTACAAGATACAAGAAGATTAATAATAAGAGATAAGTAAAGAGATTATAATCTGGATGAACAATGGTTCATCCATATTATAATCTCTTTACTATTTTGATTTGCGGTTAATGAACCGCAAATCAAAATAGTACATAATAAACAAAACTCTACAAAAGTACGTCTTACGTAATGTCTTAACGTATTTTTAGACTTTTCCATTGTTTCCTCAAATTCAAATAAGCTTAATGCTATTCTTAAAATATTTTGAACAAGTAAAATGTAATGAAAAGCTTCATATTGCCGATACATTGAACGCACCGAAATCCTTGTTAGGGTAGTAATGACTTTCCAGACCTGAGTCTCCTCCTTCCACAAGGTATCGACATTACAGGAGGAGATCAAGGCAGCCTATGTCCATGCAAACCACAGCGAGCAAGGAAAGTTAATCCAAAATTAACGCAGGAACTGTCGTCATTATATTACCATAGTACAAAAGTAATAATAAAATTATTTTGCTATAATCCGCGATGAAATTCGATATTCATATAATCGTAAATATAATCGTATCGAAATTCGATACGATTCATCGCGGATTATAGCAAAATAATTTTATTATTACTTTTGTATTATGGATCTCCGCAAAGTAACGCCTAATTCTATAAATTATTACCATAGTAATTGATGCAAGAAATAAAACGACCTACCAAACATTTCTGGCAGATGCTTCCAGTCCAACAGCAAGACCTTCAAACAGTTCGTGAATCGATAACGCCAGAACAACCAAAAGACCTCTCAAGGCTGCGACTATTGTATCTTCTGATTCCACTGCTAAATGACTGTGGCCATGGTGCCTTGCTTGAGCTTCTATTTCCTTTATAGGCTTATCAGAAGAGCCAGCTTCCGTACTATTCCTCCGTATACTTAGGACTCTTGTGAAGCTTGTATTAGCAGTCTTGTTGTCCCGGTTGTTGATGTATACATGGACCAACTCTTCGACTAGGTACATCATGAAGAAGCCGGAGCACATTATTAATGGGGCGAGATGTAATGGTATTATCTGAATGTCGCCTGATTCTGGGAAATAAAAGAAATGAACAAGATTTTATTATATGACGCCTCTTACCGTGATTGCCATAAGAATTACTTGAGAAAGGCTAGTAATTAGGTAGGTGTTTCATTAGAAACTGCAATTTTTTATGATAATCACCATCTTTAAAAGTAGTATATCGTTGTTATGGCTGTAATGTATGTACTGAACAAAATAAAATACCTTACACTTATACTTTACACATGGTTTAAAAAATTATAACTATACAAAAGCTAACTTATCTCGATATGGAAACTCTTTCAGCAAGCCTTTGAGCACTGAAAGGGTGAAAAAGAATTGTATCATATTCCGTGAAATGAAACACGATGAGACTATAATTAAATCCTTACATTATTATAAAACAAAGTCCTCCACTGCGTGTCTGTCTGTCGGTCTGTATCCAATAAACACAAAACTTCTGAACGGATTTACAATTAAACACAAATATGTATACATAAAAATTAACATGAAAGGTCTTTCATATATAATTAATTTTTGAAATATCATTGTTGAAAATTTCGGACAAGCCGCCTGGGAGCTTCGAAAACGCTGCATAATTCGTTTTTAGTTATACTAAAACAAAGTGAGGTGGGGTAATTACTCTTGTATAAGGATAAAAGTTGCATCTCATTAGCCGCTTAGAATCGAAGGGAATAGTTATTTTCATTTTTTTTTATTGTTGTAAAATGTTTCTTTTATCAGATTTTGTTAAGAGTTTATTATATTACTCAATAAATTTTATATCTTATGCACTTAGTGATACTTCTATTACGTACTAGACGCGAATGATATGCAAACAGCAAGATCAATGGCTTATAGATATGATAAAAAAATATATTACATCTTGATAAAACAGTATAGCCATTTAAATATAAATAATAATTTGTCAGATATAAGAAATAATCCTCTAAGAAAAATTACGGTTTTAATATTACCACGCGGGCGAAGCCGCTGGCGATTGCTAGCTGAAGATATTGATGCCCCTTATATTACTTAGAACAATTGAGATCACTTGAGAGGATTAAGTAGTTAGGAACTTCCTATATCATTTTACATCGAAGTAATTTTATGATTAGTTTAGTATAAAATATTTAACAGCAGGATATATCAAACATGTTTTTTAAGACGAAACAGATAGGTATTCCTATATAATGTTAAGTTGATTAGTCTAACGTGAAGATTTTGTAATTATTTGTTTTAAAATTACGATTTGAGAAATTAGAAGCCGCTTAAGCAATGTCCTGAACCTACAGTTCTGTAAGATCGAAATTAAAAATATATGGTTAAAAATACCTCTGATATGAACAATTTCCTAACGAAATTGCGTTTGGAAATATAAACTTACGTAGTTCAAGCCGTGTGGTATCCGGCTGAGTAAAATAGACTACCCTCATTTCTTACCGAGGTGCACGTAAGATAACCCACCGTGTAGTATCCGGTTGAGTAGAAGAGACCACCCTCTTTCTTACCGAGGTGTAGAAATACGACTAAGTTGACGTCAGTCAGGTGGCCGGTTGTAAAACACCTAGCCAAATTATTTAATAACATTTTTTATAACGCGTTGTGCCAACCCCACTTAGAGTGGGATAAGGAAAGGAAAATGATGATTTAGATGATCCAAGCCCACGCTGTTATGGCTAAGTATATCGGTGACCCACATTCAATTACGTACATTGGTTGCATTGAGCAAAATTACACCAAATGTTATCTTTTTCAAATCTTTCCACAATCGTTTATAGATATCTTTAAAATCCGATTTCCACATCAGACTAACTTTTAGTAAAAAAAACAATCTCGTCGATAAACGATAAGCTTATCAACAATATTTGGCAATTACTTAAGGCAATATCCTTATATAAATTGCTTAGATTTTTATCAAAAAGATAAAGAAATAAAAATATAAAACAATATAATAAAAAATTACGTTTTTTTTGTGTATGTTTAGAAAATATAATCTTATCGATTCGTGTCATTGTCAATTTATTTAAAAACAATCATTTGTCTTCGATTTTGGCCTAATTTAACCATAGAGTTGTTATATAGTGTTGTTACATATATATAGTGTGGGGAAGCCATAGGCATGAATGTGATTTCGAGTGTCTAACAAAAAAAAATATTTTTTTCGAATTGCTGTTAGCGCTTCGCCGGGTGAAATTGGCAAGAGTAAGTGCATTGACGCACTCGCAACTCTCGGAGCATTGCCTTAAGTGTGTCTCCTGCGAGACCAAACCTCGAAACCTTGCCTTAAAGCGGCGTTTTTTGAAGGACTATATCTAACCATTAACTTTGAAGAAGTCTGCATCACGGCGGCCGCGGCTAAGAGCTGCGACTACTTGACACAAGCAAGCGGGGACCTCGCCTTTGGCGGCGCGAACGCTGTGTGTGTTAAAGGGAAGAAGAGAAACCCATAAGTACGTGCCTTTGTCTAATATCACACGTGAAAAAAGACAGCTAAGACTGAAAAGTGGCCTTATATGCTCTCCCTCTTTTAATTACAAAATTATAGGCTGTCTTAGCCACTCTAGACTAATAACTGTATGAATTTAATAATTTAATTTAAAATTTCGTTGTTGATTTTTCATAAAGTTTCTTGCATCATTATTATTATGGCGCGGAAGAATAGTGAATGAATTATTGTTGTTATACATCTTCGTGTGATACATTTCAGTAATAGAAAAAAAACTTTTTGATTGAATATACTTTTAATTGAATACCTTTACTTAATAATTTTAAACTGTTATAGCGGCAAAACTAAAATTGATTGATCTTTGTTGGATCCTACACCTACAATCTTTTGTAGATAAAAGACGCAAGAGCAGAAGGCACAAGTATATGTTCTTTTATAAAACATAGGTGTAGAGTTGACATAATAAGTTTCTGTATGTAACACGGAAAGTGGTAATTCACATTTAGCTAACCTACGCTCGTGAATCGAACATGATAATAAGTATAGAATAAGATCCTTTGTTTTTCTGGTCTTTGTTTTTTAAATACTATATTTAGTAATATAGTATTTAAAAAACAAACAAATTATTCCTTCTTTAAAGGATGAACAAAAAGTACCTATGTAAAAAAATGCTATACCTGCCTGTATATAAGACTGTATGTAACACAAAGGATGCTATTTAGGTGATTAATGACTCCATATTTTTAAAAAAACAGCAAAAGGTACAATGGAAGGTGATAAACAAGTAATTTACATAGATTGATATAATTAAAAATTTCATTGAATTTCTTGTAATTAGCGTTATTTCGACTCGATATTATATAAATTATAGATTGGTCGTAATTGTCTAGACTGATTAGAAATACCGAAAAAAACCAACGCTACATGTACACGAAAAACACTGGTTGCATTACAGTTGTATAAAATTCAATATTTTGTACTATTTTAGGTAGTTAGTTCATTTGATTCTTCGTGGCAAATTTTAAATTCCATTACTCGTGTTTACTATTTTACGTGACACTGGCAGATTGATTTGCGCCTAATTTGCGCTATACGGGCCATAAACCAAGATAATAATAATAAAATCCAATAAAAATAAATATTTATTTTGACACACGATAATTACGCTTGTAAACATTATCAGGAACAGAAGAGTAGGTTTATTAAAAGGTGCAAATAAATGTGTCTACTATAAATGAAGAAAATACCTTGTAGCAACTCGATATTATCGGCAACCTCAGGCAACAGATGCATGAAGGTAGTCGCAAATAAAACACCGCCACCAAAAGACAAAAGTCCGATCACCAACTGATTCGAGGTCCTCATATTTGGCCCATCTGATTTAGAGAACCAACCAAATTTCATAGAAATGACTATAGGCGCACATCCCACTAACATGGAAACACTGAACAAGCAAACCATGGTAATTATTTTTGCATTCAACACATTTCCCTGATCGTCATCTGTGATTAAATCGGGGTCCATCGTCGTACTCATTTTAACTAGGTACGATTTTTATTTTATCGTCACAAGGTCGCAATGTGAATGCGCCGCAACCGATCCCCTCGCCGTCGGTTTAAACGACTGAGGATTCTTCACTCAACGTCCCCTGTAGGCGGTTTCATGATAAAGTTATTAAATGATAAAAATGAGACAGACTGAATGCGGTGTCGTTACAATTATACCTCCAGTAGCGCGAGACTAAAACAATTGCATATTGAATCATGTAGAAAAATGTTTTCGCGTTATTATATTATGGTATTATTAACACGAAGTTGTGTAACTATGCCTATTTTGGGAGGCTCTAAATAGTTACATCTCGAGAGTTCTAAGAAAAGAATTAGATAACACAAGCTCGTCAAATAAAATTTGATATTCATATTACGTAATTATAATTTCAAAATTTTACTTTTTTTAAATTACTGACTGGCCCGTTGGCGCAGTTGGCAGTGCTCCTACCTTCAGCTCCGTTGGGTCGCGGGATCGATTCCCGCAAAAGGCCAACATTAAAATCTGTAAACAATTTGTTAGTTCTTCGAGCCTGGGTGTATATAAGTATGTATTTAAAAATTATATACATATTCACCAGTTATCTGTCACACATAACTCAAGTATTAAGTTACTTTGTGACAAATGACCGTGAGTCCCCCCTATGTTTATTTATTTATTTTTAATTACTATATTAATACACCTCCATAACTTAGGAACTATTGAAAATATAAACCCAACAATATAAAAATCCGTGTAAAATGCCGTGATAAAATTTTCTTTTATTATATAATAGTGCAGTCTGAAACTTGAATGTAAAGATAATATTGCACATATGTATGAAATTGAATTTGAATTATTTATCAACGCTTTACTTTATCGCAATTTTGAGCGCGAAATGGAAAGTATATCGTCCTTTAGGCATCATAAATTATTATGCACTTTATTCATACTCGTAGAGTTATTATATACTACTAGCTTTTACCCGCGACTTCGTTCGCGTGGACTCTTGTCGTTTGATAGGTTGATAATAGATGACGCTTTTTATTTTTGTACTGTCTGCGTCTTCGTACGTGTGGACTGTGAAATAATTTAATTGTGATATGATTTAATGAATAAAAATAACATTAATAAAATTAATTGAATAGTAGGTTTAAAAAAATTAAATTTGCAGTTGTCAATATCTTCATTTATTTACAAATCAGACAGCTATCAAAATATACACGTATAAGTATAAATAAATCAATAAAAACATTATTTTTATAGACGTAGAAATTAAAAATTCATAATCAATATTCAAAAAAATATGAGACCAGGGTAGCGTGTTCAAGTCCTAAGCTGGCACTAATAAGGTACCTTACTGATGTAAGTATACAATACATATAACACGCGATTTTTTCTAAAAGAAGTAATCTTTAGGAAACCTCCATGCTTCTAACACTGAGACGCATCATAGAATAATTTGTAATTTAAAATTGTTGCGTTCAACTGTTGGGCAAGTCTAAAATGTTCCTTTTTTATCTGAACTAGGTCATAGGAAGCAAAGACAAATAAACCTCAATATCCTTGAGTAAAACCTGTTTTAATTGTATAGGTATAAAAGCAGTAATGTCAAAAAGCCGAATTTAATTTTTGATATCACAAAATATGACTGATTAGAAAAAATGTGATACATATACGATAATTCGTAATCAAACATTAAGTTTAGAATTTATAAAATGACAAGAAAATTAGTGTACTTCATAATTATTGCTCTACTATCATTATTAATTTGGATTTATCGTAGTTCAAATTTAGAATTTAGTAACACGGTACTCATTTTAACAGATAACAACAACTATATAAAAAATACTATATTAGTACCGCACAATAAAACATGCAATCGTAAGTTATTATCTAAGTTTTGATATGTTTTATATATAATAAGAAACTATATCCCTAAGAAAACGAGAAACAATGTTAGTGATAAACACATATTTTAAGTAGAAGTCTGCATTAGGTATCTGCTGACAAATAGTGTCTTTAATTTAACAGTCGTAGATAATAATAACATTTTTAATTTTTCAGAGTCTACGTTTATTGTAATAATTGTTACATCTTATGTGGGCCATGTTGAGTTGAGAAGTGCTCACCGAAGGGCAATGCCCTCAACTTATCTTTCAACCCTAAATATTACAAGAATCTTCTTATTAGCTAAAATACCTAAGAATGAGAGGTGTGGTACATATATACGAATTTTTTTTTGTATTATATACAAGGTTTATTGTTAGTTAGGCTAATTTTGAGATGTTTGAAAGTTATTTTTTTTTGCATTTAGTTTAATAATAATATCAGAAATATTTTAACCCAGTAAAATTCCTTATTTTTGATATATAAGTAAATATTAGCAAGTCACTAATTTTGAAGTTCAAAAGTTATAAGTACCTATAATTTTTACAAATTACTTCTGTAAATGGTAATAGTACCTTGAACTAATCTTTATGATACCATACAAAATTCTATTAGTGCACAATTGAATATTTCCTTATATCAATTGCAATAAAAAAAATACGTATATGGATAAAAATAGAAAATCATGAGAAAAAAACATCTATTTTATTGTTTATTATTAAAAGATTAAATATACCATAATGTACCTCACATAAAGTTTAGTTTACATAAATTTATTAAAGTATTATTTTCAAATTTTATTTTACTCTATATTATTCGCTATAAACATAAAATAAAATAGTATGATTTTCAGATATATAACCCAAGAAGCCATTAATGATGAAAATAAAATATTTGGTGATATACTACAAGGGCCCTTCTATGAAAACTACAGAAACCTTACATACAAACATCTTATGGGATTGAAATGGGCATCTACAGAATGCCGAAAGGCATCATATATTCTCAAAGTTGATGATGACATTGTTTTTAATATCCAGAAAAGCTATGAATTTTTGTCAAATTTAAGAGTTACAGACAATAATAATTTTATAATGGGATATATGTTAAACAACACTAAACCAAGGAGGAATGAACACAATAAATGGTATGTCACATGGGATGAATACCCTCAAAGTGCATATCCTTCATATTTATCTGGTTGGTATTACATAATGAGTCCTAAAATAGCAGCCAGGATCTATAATGAAGCAATGTACCATCCATTTTTTTGGATAGATGACATTTTTGTGACTGGTATACTTACTGAATCTCTTGGTCTCAAACTACAACAGTTACCACAGGATTACTGGCTAGAATACTATGAACTTTTGGAATGTTGTCTTCGTGATATGATAACTAAATCTATTCAATGCGATTATGCTGTTGGACCAAATGGTGGAAGGAATAATCTAATAGAAGAATTCAATGAAGCTTATTCAAATTGTCAAAAATGGGGCAACTGTACTGTTAGGCAATCAGCTAAAGAATTAAAGCACCAATGTATAGTGTTTCGAGAGAGAACAATTTTTAGTCATGGGCAAGCTGAAATAAAACACATCAACTTGAAATAGATAATAGCTTTTAAGGAAAATATATTTTTATATAAATAAGTATAATATAATTAAAAATCATTCAAATATTTTCTAATAAAATTTTAATTTTTTACTATATATTTAACTACCATAAACCGCTAATAACAATTATTTGATAAAGATCAATATCATCAGTCATGTAAATTATAATTTAACTTAAACATAAATATTATTGATTCTTAATATTGTGCTAGCCTATTCACAAATCTGGTATCATGATTGAAGCCAGGTGTTTGTAATCGAACTTCCATTAATTATACAATCCTTAAAACCTCTCATGACATAACTAGATTGAAACCATCTTATTCTATCAGTCGACTCAATTTCACTAAAATCGATATCTACGTCGTCAATTTTTAAATGGTCTAAAGTATTACTGAGTGCATCCCCAAATATCTGTAAACTGTTACAGCAAGATATATTATCAAAGTTCTGAGTTCTAAAATCGATGCAAACAATCTTTGAACTTCGTGGTATTTTGTATCCGCTACTTAATACAAAGGTATCTGAACAAACAACATCATCTTGCATGACTTTTTTTTTAATAAAAATAAACATGTTTGTTGGGGGTAGACCATTAAAAAAGAAATTACTTAATTTCTCAGATGTCACTAATGTCCTGCAACAAAATATTAAATATTAGAAAGATAAAACATATTTAAATTTTTAACACATCTATCTATCTAATTTCGGGGACGCCTGTCGGTGCAGGGCGGATGATCAGCTCCTATTCCGAACTATTCCACCCATTTCCCCAACACATCTAATAAGATTGTAATATATTTAAATTTTACTACTCTTGAGTCATCAGAGATGAATAAGAATGATGCCAAGACCTGGTGTCTTGCTAACTTCAACAGTTTTGACCTTCTAAGCAGTTTGTATAGTCTACCTAGGTTCCTTGGAATGATGGACCATAATAGGAAACAGGGTATGTGAAGCTCATTTCATTTTAAGAGATAGTCTCAAGACGACACATGCATAATTTACAAGAAGTGACATATTAAAAGCATTTACAGTTGAAATGAGGAACTAAGATGTATAAAGTGTGAAAACAGACTGTCTACTGTAACAAGAACAATCTAGTTTTTCTAACACAGATTAGTTGAGTCATTCAACTAGAACATAAATTATTTAGTAATAATTTTATTGGTTAAGTTTGCAACATAATATGATGAGTACATGTATATAATAACATCACCAATAACTACACTAAACAATATCAATAGTGTAGCAACATAATTCAATTATTGTTCAAATATATGTTAACAGATTAAATAAACAATTACAGAATATAATAGATTTTATAGATTACTTAAGGCATTATATAAAATACAACACAGGTACTTTAAAAATAAGCCTCAAACTCAACTGCCTGAACATATAAAAAATAAAATGTGTTTTTTTTATAAAAATAGTAATTTTTTTTGGATGTTGTGGCAACCTTAATCTAATATAAGCTTCACATTTAACGAACACTTAATATGTTTATAGTATAATAATCTATATAAATGACATATATCTATATAAGGATGTCATACCTGAACACATTTTTTTGTATTTTCTGGTCAGTTGCAATGTGAGTAGAATGGCACTGTTGCTTGTGGCATACTTGAGGTAATAGAATCCGATATATTTCTTTGCAAGTATATGGAGTTGCACCCAGAATGATGCAGACCTCTTCTGGCATTGAGGCACTATCAATTTCTTTTAGAAGGCTCTAGAAATTAATATAATATTCATCCACTCAAGTCAAGAAGAGGACAAATTCAATTTGTAAAGAGCTAAATTTTCTAAACTAACTCTAAAGTAAATAATTAGATGCTCATATGGTAAGATCAAATAATTTAGAATATTTTCTCACTGGACAAAATTTACACAATTTTTTTTGTATCATAAATACTAATAAACTATTAATTAACTATTTAACTAACTATTATTATTAATATACTTAAAGACATGAAAAAAAGGTTACCTTTATAATAAAATCTAAATTTTCCAATGCTGTGGAAGCTACATAAAAATGTTTTTCAGACTGGTGGCTTTCTCTAAAATCTCCAGACGATTTTCTCTTGTTAACAGATTGCTTTAGCCACTGGTAAGTGTACGGAATCTGAAGTCTTTGATAAGCTACAAATTTAATTATTTCTTCAACAATGTGTCCACATGATATTGAAGTTAATTGATCCCCTATATTTAAATCAATTTTAATTGGTTTATTTGAACTCATATTTAGTAGAACTATACTAGTTATAATAATAAAATATAAATCTGAGAAATTGTCTTAAAAACGGTAAAATATATTTTTTTGGTTTTGTAATGAAACCTATTTAATTGATCACCGATAAAATTGTAAACAAATATTTTTAAAAATTTAACGGCTTTTGCCATAGATTACTAACTACTAGTCTTTTTATTCTGCGGTAGCTGTTTCAGATTCTAGGGTTTTTGATCAAGAAAATATTTATTCAGCAGGTTAGGCTAGCAACATGACAAAATATCAAACAATTGACATTTGACATCTTATAACTGGGTTGCGATATATATCCTATGGTTGTTACTCAATTGCCTTTCAACATCATAGAGTTCGACATACCTAGAAATATCTTAATAATATTGTAGCCCGTAACGAAAGTCGCATAAATCTTTTACACACACATTTGAATATATGTTTAACCAATTATTTTACTAAAAAAAACTACATGACATAAAAATAACAAGACTTTAGTCTGTGTCTAAAGCTACAAATGTATAGTGAGAAATAAAAAGAGAAATTGTATTTTTTTTTTTTTAATATATTGGTTTAGCGGATTCGCCGTAAAAGAGTAACAAACATACATCAATGCTCACAAACTTTTGCATTCATAATATTAGTAGGAAGTAGGATTCTTCTATGACCACATGAAATAAATTGTTTTTGACGTGTTTATGATTTTTTCGAAAATCCAAAATGAATAAACAATTTCTTCATTTCGACATACGTGGACAACTCACATCAACAAGAACAATTATAAGGGCACACACTTATTAATACAACAATAGCAATTATGTGTGTGGTAAATATATTTTTAGGTTTAATGTCAAAGATGTGTGCTTAATAAATAGTAACCCCTGGAGTATCTGGTCCCAATGTTGGTGGAGACATAGCTTTGTCAGTTGCTACGTCACAGATAACTGCCTCTGCAGTAGTCAATAGCGATGCCACTCCACTTGCATCAGTGAGTGCTCTTCGAACAACTTTGGTTGGGTCTATGATACCCTTTTCAATCATGTTCACATATTCGTTATTAAGAGCATCATATCCATAATTTGTATCTAAATTTTCAACTTTAGAAACAACTACAGAACCATCATAGCCTGCATTGCTAGCTATAGTTAAGCACGGTGTACGAAGAGCCTTCTTAACTATTTCAATTCCGATTGCTTGGTCTGAATTAATCGGCTCAAGTTTTTCTAAGACAGGTATACACCGTACTAGTGCTGCGCCTCCACCTGGCACGATACCTTCTGAGATTGCAGCTCGAGTAGCATTAAGAGCATCATTTACACGATCCTTTTTCTCATTTACTTCCACTTCACTGCACCCACCAATTCGTAGTACAGCTACGCCGCATTTTAGTCTAGAAATACGATCTAGCAGTCTTTGTTTCTCAAATTCACTTTTTTCTTCTTCGAGTTCACCTCGAATTTGATCAATCCGTTGTTCTATATCTGCTTTATCTCCTTGACCTTTCAGCAAAAGAGTGGAATCTTTTGTTATCACTACCTCCCCAACTTTCCCCAAGCTTTGAAGTCGACAGTCTTCTAAGCGTATTAAATTTTCATTATCTTCAAAAATTACTCCTCCTGTTGCAATTGCTAAATCAATTAATGTATTTTTTCTATATTCACCAAATCCTGGCGCTTTAACAGCAGCAACTTGCAGTCCAATTTTCAATTTATTTACTACCAAAACAGAAAGAGGCTCGCCCTCATAATCTTCTGCAATTATGATCAAAGGTTTCTTTTGACTATTAGCAATTTCTAATGCGGGAACAATTTGACTCGCATTAAATATCTTTTTATCTGAAAAAAGAATTAAAGCATCATTGTATTCAACTTTGGGTCCTTTGCTCGAGTTAATAAAGTAAGGTGAAACATAGCCTCGCTCAATTTTCATGCCATCTATTATTTCTAACTCATCATCTAATGTTTTCCCATCTTTTACAGTTATAACGCCATCTTTACCAACTCTATTCATAGCACTTGAAATAAGCTTTCCAATATTCTTATCACCATTTGCCGATATTGTGGCAACTTGTTCTATTTCTTCGGAAGTTTTAACAGGTTTTGACATTTTTTTAAGTTGCTGTGTAACCGTTTCAACTGCTAACATGACTCCCTTTCTAATTTCTATAGGATTTGCACCTTTAGAGATACTGTCAAAACCTTCTCGTGCAATTGCTCTTGCCAATACTGTAGCTGTTGTAGTTCCATCACCTGCTTCTTCGTTAGTTTTATTTGCAACATTTTGAACTAGCTTTGCACCAATATTCTGGAATTTATCTTTTAATTCTATTCCTTTAGCTACAGTAACACCATCTTTAGTGATTTTTGGTGGTCCAAAAGCTTGTTCCAAAATTACATTTCGCCCTTTAGGACCCATCGTCACCGCTACGGCATCAGCTAAAATGTCGACTCCCTGTAACATGAGCGATCTTACGTCTGGTCCAAACCGAACCTCTTTTGCATACTCACGGTACGGTAGAAATGGATAAATAGATCTTAAATTTAATATTGTTATAAATTTTTGTACACGATACATTTTCAGATATTCTTTAAATAATAATGATATTTTTTATTGTTTGACAGTACACCTTTTTTTATTAACAATTCAATATCGATGTTCGAAATTAGAATCTTTTTTTATATCATTTCTTTAAATCCAATAACAGGATATTGACATTTTTTATAAAAGTAAAAACTGAAAAAAGAAAACTTTTTATAAAAGTAAAAATGCCAAACTAAAAAATTGAAAAAATTAACTCGTTGAAATGGTGCAAGCTTTTCTCCACTAATCTTTATTTTAACTGTTACTTGTTTTATGAACTGTATATTGCGAACGTAAACTGGAAAATATGAGCAATTTATAATTTTAACACTACAATAAGTAAAAATAAATTCTTAACCTTTTAAATATCAGTGTCTTTGTCCCTAAGTAAAGAATTTAACTCACAATATTCGGCGTTAATTTAAGTGTATGGAACCCATTAATAGATGCTAGAGAATGTTAAAGAACGCTTTAGCCAATATGCCTATAGGAGGTGTACACTTTTGCAAAGATCAAGCTTTGTTTGAGCTTAGCCTTGGCAATATTAAAGTGAAGAACCCTCTGCAAAATAAAACTAAGATTTCATCTATTATATATTATTCTACTACATTTATTATATTTTAGTCTACTACATTTATTACTAGCCGAACAGTCCTGGTTACCTGCACGGAGAACATATTATACACAAAGTGGACCCGTCATTGCTAAATTTTTGCATGCGTTAGTTTACATTTTTTTTAAACTGTTTTGATAAATTTATATCCATTTACTCTACCAGTTAGACAAAGATTGTATCTTTATTCAGTCTAAATGCCTTCCCTTTCGTTAAATTCCTTATCTTTGTGTTGCTAGCCAGGGCGGTTTTACTACAGGCGCCAATACATGCTATCTCGCATTCCTCTTGCACATGTACGTATTTATGAATGAATCGTATGAAAATACTCTCAGCTGCATCTCGCTCCACTCCTACATACGTATTTTTACGCACTCATAGTCATTTTGACTGTCTATCATATAACAAGTTGATTTTATCAATGAATGGGCGGTGTATTAAATTTTTAATTTCCCGTTGTAAAGTTCTAGTACTTTAATTTTTACTAAAATGTATAATTTTGTTTTAATTTAGTTAGCAAAATTCTTGAAACAAATATCACTAAAAGCAAATTAAATGTATAGTCTTATTTCACCAGTAGCTGTTGAGATATTTCTTAAAATGAGAAATATTTTTTTTGAAGCAATTTTTATACAATACAGCATTAATCCTTATCCAATGAAGTACCTTAAATAAATAGTTGATTTAATATAGATCAATATGGCCGTTTACAGCATGTAATTTAAGTGAACATTTTCGGAGATATTACAGATTTAGAATGCCGTAAGGACGCCGCGCTTCGCCCTATAACACTTCGACTTTAGCAGCTATGTCGCTCTTTCAAGAGTTTGTTTAAATACATTCTGTAATTAATTGTAAAAATAAAATACATAGGGAAAATGTAAAAGTAATGTAATAAAACTATAGTATTAACTTTCCTTAATTATATTTTCGTACATTGTAATCAGTAATCTACTTTACAAAAGATCCCTTATCCCTATTCATTGGTCTATTCTTATTAATTTCCATCGAACACATCCTTCTTGTCGCTAGCCGCCATCTTCTCTCCCCGTCCGCTCAGTGTTGCCACCCAAAATATCTCGTCGCTTTACACTCGTCCATCCTGACCGCGTGTATGTCCTCATGCACGGGATACCACTTTACACTCGGCAAAAGAAGACATTCATAACCTGCATATAAATTTAAATTAATTTTACATATGGCCATAACTTTAAAGTGCAACTATGGATTACTACTTCTGTTACGGGTAAAAACTTAAGTGGTCCCAAATTATTTTTTTTTTATATTGACTACCATCACTTTAATTTCACATTCCCATTAATACGACATCCCACCTACTACAATTCTTATAAATTTCCAATGTTTACTAATGTACCTATGTGTACATTTCGTTGGTGACAAAAACAATATTAAATTATGATGTTATCTGCTGTATACTAATTAAATTAGTATCGTTTATTAGAATTCAATTATAACTATAACAAACCATGTGATGCGTGCAAAGGGTAAATTCTATATATATTTATACTGGCTTTAACCCGCAACTCCACCCGCGTAAACTGTTGTCGCGTAATTGGTCGGTAATAGATGACGCCTTTTTTTTTTCCTTTCTATTCCTGTAGAACCAACATAAATTCTAAAATCCACATGTCACTCCGGTGTACAACGGATAAATGTGCCAAACCCTCAAACCCCATCAATACCGGCCCAGCGCGTCGGCCGCGAAAGAGTAACACACATACATCCATACTCACAAACTTCCACATCTATAATATTAGTAGGATGGTTGTCTATGTAAGTGGGGAAATACTGCACAGTAACGTAGATTTGCAATGAGGGCGCGCTGATAACTGGGGCCGGGTCGCATGCGGCACTTAGGCGGCGCGCTAGCAGCGCTCGGAACCGATCGACTGCCCCAGCAGGACCGAACTCTGCTGGTTATTGTTGTGGAGCCCCTACAGCGAAATATATCATGCCCTAAAAGCACAAATCCAAATCACAAATACACTAAAAAGAAAACATTTAAAAATATAGAAAATTGTCGTCCGCCGGGAACGGGGAAATATCCCGAGTTGCCGGTGGTTAGGGATTCAAAGTGAGGAACTTCCTCACAATGCGGGCCGTTTCAAGCAATACTGCCTTCTGCATCCGACACTTGATCCAACTGTTAAGCGAAAGCCTCTGAAGATGTTGGTCGAGGCTCTTCGCAATCAGACCGTTAACCGACACAACAATAGGAACAATTATTGTTGAGTCAACATTCCACATGGCGGTCATCTCATAAGAAAGGTCTAAATATTTAGTTAATTTTTCTTTTTCGGCTTTTATGAGATTATCGTCATGCGGAATGGTGACATCAACAATAATTGCACGGCGCGCTAACCGGTCTACTAACACTATATCAGGTTTATTGGCAGCAATAAACCTATCAGTGATAATAGACCGATCCCAGTAGAGCATAGCACGACTATTTTCAAGAACTGACGCAGGGTCGTACCTGTAATATGGTACCTCTTCATCAACCAGAGAGTATTGAAGAGCAATTTGTTGATGTATTATCCTGGCTACTTGGTTATGTCTGTGCAAATATTCACCGTTAGCAAGATGAGAACAACCGGAAATTATATGTCTGAGGGACTCCCCAGGACGATGACACGCTCGACATACGTCTACAGTGCCATCTTTCATAATGTATTTCCGGTAGTTCTTCGTCTTGATAACTTCGTCCATAATTGCACAGACAAAACCTTCAGTCTCCCCAAAGAGATCCCCGTATTGTAGCCAAGATACAGAGGCAATCTGGTCTATGTCTTGCCCCATTAAAGCCTTGTAGAATCTACCATGCAACTCCTTGCTCTTCCATATCTCGATGCGATCAGAGGTACCAACTATTACAGGTTTGCGCCAATTCTGTTTGCCTAAGGCGAGCGGGGTAAAGCCCTTATCAACTGCGACGACATCCCTATGCACATCACTGTCCACCTTGAGAAAATGATCTCTGAGGTTGTACACCTCACGATTATGAAGGTTCTTGGCGTTTAAAAAACCACGTCCCCCGCATTTCCGTGGGATGTACAATCTCATAACAGATGAACGGGGATGATGCATACGAAATGTCGTCAGCAGTTTTCGGACCTCTCTATCCAAGGAGTCCAGTTCTGTTTGAGTCCATCTCAGAATGCCGAAAGTATAGGTGAGGATAGGCATAACCCAGCCATTAAATTATTATTATTATTATTATTAATGCCATCAGGTTACTTGCATGCTGATAGCGATCACCATGCTCCACATAACTCGCAAAGAAAGGTATTTGTTAGAATCTATTCATAACAACAAGAATTATATACAGAAAACCTTTAAGACTAATTATTTCACAAAAATGAAAGCACATACCTAATATATAATAATATACCTATCTATAACCTAATATACCTATATTAAAACTAATTTAACAAATTTGTCAAAACTAATTAACAAAAGTACCTGGGATAAACCACATGCACCCCAGTTGTTCAAAATATAAATTCATACACTGTTTAATACTCCTTATAATAAGTTATGCGGCACTTTACCTCATATTTAATCCTTTCAAGATTTCATATACCTTTAATAAATGTTATGAACTGTTTATAATTATTTTGACCAGTGAATAATAATTTAATTATTAATATTTTATTTTTATTCATTAATATTTTATTCCATATTTTATTTTTTTTGGTTTATTTAGTGGAAAATGTAGAACTGTTGAAATTAGTACTTTTATTTGTATTTCTGTGTCAAGTATGTTCCTTACTTTTTTTTTACAATACAGAAATTAAACAACCAAATAAACATCTCACTTTCTAAAGAAGGTGGGAAATATACAAACAGATCCAAAAGTATCCTAAAACTTCTGTATATATAAATACAATGTTAAGATTAAATTATGGAATGTATTACCTTTAAATATTCAAGAATCCAAATCATTAGTCATATTTTTAAAAAATCTGTAAAGCAATACTACTTGTCAAATAATAATTACTGTATGTATTTAAATCATTGTTATGTATTCATTATATAATATGTATTAGTTTATAGATTGCATATATAGGTATTACTTTTAGATGTTTTTATGATGTGTGAATCTTTTGTCTTTGTATTCATATGTATTATTAGTATGTATTTAACTATAGAATAGTGCACCAACCACACCGTTGTTACAGTTCTATTTAACCCAAGGGTCGCCTGGAAGAGATCGCTACTAAGCGATAAGGCCGCCTCTTGTATGTTACATTTTTTTTTGTTTTTATTGTAGTGGTGTACAATAAAGTGTATAAATAAATAATAAGATTCCTAATGATTGATAATGAAGATGAACTCCTAATAAACATGATCACTAATATCAGTTTTGTTTCAAACAATAAAATTCTAATTGACTTATGTTAGAGTTTAGTTATAATAATAGCTGTGGATTTATTCCAATAAATAAATTATTTCTTTATATTATATAAATCATAATCATATTCTATCATAACTCAACTTATAGGGAAAGGGCATCAAATATTTAAAGACATGAATTAGATACAAACTGAAACTATCTGTAATTTATGAGTATAAACATATAAGTGAACTACTAACTGCTATCTATAACAAACCAAATCTATAAAAAACGAGCTGAAACTACACACAATAAAATTCCTGTGGAGATAAAAGTTTGTGAACACAGAAGCAAGGTATGATGAGAGGAAAGTATGAGTGACAGGTTAACCAAACTGAATGACTTGTTTGGGTAAGACTTATGGACTATTGCATGTTTACTTTTTTTTTAACTATCTCAGAGATAAACCATTTCACTCCATTAAAAACCATTTACCTGAGAATGATTTATCATTTATAACTACATTCACACACAACAATATATTTTATATCCTAAAAACTCAATATTACTAAATATTATAATGAATATGAAATATTGATTAATATTTTACTTGTTAGATCTAAAACTATTAGTTTGAAACTGCAATTATTTCAAAGGAATTCAAAATATTGAACACTAATTGGGTATAATTATCATATAGGTAATGCTTTTATTACTATTTCACATAAAAGCAACAACAAATACTTTTTAATTTACATTAACCATAAACTTATATTAGATACTTTTATTATTTACCTATATTATTTAAAAACTTTATTGTTTTGTTTTGTTGTATTTATTTTTATTATTATTATCTTGTTAATGGCCTGTACAGCGCAAGTATTTATTTTTAACGAATAAAATAATCAAATAACACAAAAGTCAATTACATGGAATACTGTCAGTTATCTATTTTCTTTTTAAGGAAGTTAATATTAATAAGGCAGTAGGCGTGTATATCAAAACAGTTATGATGAAAATGGTTATCGCAAAATAATAAAATATGAAATAATTAAAATTGAAAACTTTACCATTTTCGTGGTCAAGCCGACTTCGGAAGTGTAATAAAACTATAGTATTAGCTTTCCTTAATTATATTTTCGTACATTGTAATCAGTATATAATCTACTTTACAAAAGATCCCTTATCCCTATTCATTGGTCTATTCTTATTAATTTCCATCGAACACATCCTTCTTAGTTATTGTAGCTAGCCGCCATCATTTCATTATGTACACCAGGGCGGTTTTACTACAGGCGCCAACACATACTATCTCGCATCCCTCTTGCACATGTATGTATTTATGAATGAATCGTATGAAAATAGTCTCAGCTGCATCTCGCTCCACTCCTACATACATATTCTTACGCACTCATTCTCATTTTGACTGTTTATCATATAACAAGTTGTTTTTATCAATGAATGGGCCATAGATAATACACTAGATGAATGGGCGGTGTATTAAATTTTTAAATTTCCCGTTGTAAAGTTCTAGTACTTTAATTTTTACTAAAATGTATAATTTTGTTTTAATTTAGTTAGCAAAATTCTTGAAACAAATATCACTAGAAGCAAATGTATAAAGTCTTATTTCACCAGTAGCTGTCGAGATATTTCTTAAAATGAAAAATATAACAACGAAGAAACGTGCAGTCATAAAACAATAAGAAGAGGATTTACTTAATCATTATATAAATGTAAGTGTTGAGTTTTAATGAATTTTGTGCATCTCAATAATAGTAAGAGCTTTCTTAAAATTTACATTCTCACATTCTAAATATAATAACCTAACCTTGCATGGATAACCTAAAACCTTTAACATGCAGTATAATTTTTATTTCCTATTTGACTTAGTTATCGTTATATAAAAATTATGATATGTACATTAATTTCGATTGATGAATTAGCTATATTCATTATTATATTAAGGATATGTCTTGCGATTTTATATAGCTTCTAGTGTCTTGTAGTGCAATGAATGATTAATAATGGAACATTAAAGTTAAAGTTTTTTAGAAGTTTTTCTAATTGATCATAAGTGTGTATCTATCTTAGTTATGAATAATTTGGACATAACTTAAATGGTCTACTTAATATTTCTTTTTAGAAGTATTTTCAATTGAAGTTGTATACTTCACTGTATTATATTAGAACTTAAAAAATGATTGTCAAGTTTTTTATAATGAGACTCGGATGAAAAGGGAGTAAATAGCAAAAGAGAGCAAGTTTATTCTGTATAAAGCAATATAGGGTATATTGCTTTATATAACACTATTGTTGATTTTAAATTAAAAAGCAAAAGCAAAATTCAAATTTACAATTGATTAAACGATTGATTGATTAATTGCAGATTCAAGAATCCTCAGATCCAAGACTAAGAGTAATTTTTTATTTTAATATGATTGTCACATGAATTTATTTATAGTTATGATTTGAGATATCTTTACATTTACAGTGCTAATAAAAGATATAATAGTATGTGTAATGAATGAAAGAATAACAGCAATATTGAAAGACTGTTCTAGAAAACTGAAATTAAATATTTATGTAGTTTATAAATCACTTATAATGTGCAACTGTTTATATCTAATAATAATTAAATAACAAACAATATTTCTCCTTCATACTTATGCAATAATCAATTCAACTAAAAGTCAACCCATTTACTCTTTCTTAACAAATCAATGCATAATGACACAGACAACATTTTTTTTATATTATAGAACAACTATTCATATAGATTCAAATACAACCTCTTATGAAAGAGGTTGTATTTGAATAGATTGCTGCTGTCGCTCCGCCGTCGCGTCGAGCGCTCGAACAGCGCCAGGCCGAACAGTAGCGTCAACCACCAGGAACAGGACCGAAGACGTCATACGCGTCTTTGCGTTCGGCTACGTTCCGCGGTAGCCGTATGGCGGGACGTACTCGACCGCTTCATCACCTAGTGGTGACATGTCTCTCCCAGCTACAGTACAGACCCTGCATCACAGTTTTCGAACTCTGTAATTTGAGAAAATGCATTTGAGGTAACTAATACTCAAGTGAAGTCTGAATTTATGAAGCTAAGTAAGATATCCGTAATATCAGCCACAGATGTAAGCGTGCACTCAAACATCAGTAGCCAAAAGCGACTGGGAAAAGAATTAAGGTTTTACATGTATTGCAGGTGCCAAATACCGGCTCTTTGCCAACCGCAACACATAACCATTACAAGAAAATTGTAAAAGTTAATGACGTACGAATTAGCAAAACTGCGCATATTCAGAAATCAGTAAGACACCTTTATTATGGCTAGCCCGTAAATAAAACGTCTAACAAAGTAGCGCGCTTTTGAAGTTAATGTTCGACGATACAGAAAACGAACATTACCAACAAAACGCCTACACAGTATGGGAAGAAAGGACACTGCAGTGTCCACCTCAACCATACTGTTAAATGAGAAGAAAAAGCCCTGCAGCTTTTACAGGAGGGCAGTCAGTCGCTGCTAGTGCGACGCGGGAGTCCGACAGCTGGCCTCGTGACTCCACGAGCTACGCTGGTCTGGCCTCGCTGCCGCCAATGGAGACGTGCCGCCGCCCCTCACCCCAAGCCGGCCCGTCCGGCTATGCCGCAGCTGCTGTCGCTCCGCCGCCGCCTCGAGTGCTCGAACAGCGCCAGGCCGAACAGTAGCGTCAACCACCAGGAACAGGACCGAAGACGTCGTACGCATCTTTCCACCTCTGTAATTTGAGAAAATGCATTTGAGCTAACTAATACTCAAGTGAAGTCTGAATTTATGAAGCTAAGTTAGATTCCCGTAATTTCAGCCACAGATGTAAGCGTGCACTCAAACATCAGTAGCCAAAAGCGACTGGGAAAAGAATTAAGGTTTTACACGTATTGCAGGTGCCAAATACCGGCTCTTTGCCAACCGCAACACATAACCATTAAAAAAAAAATGTAAAAATTAATGACGTACGAATTACCAAAACTGCGCAATTTCAGAAATCAGTACGACACCTTTATAATGGCTAGCCCGTTAATAAAACGTCTAACAAAGTAGCGCGCTTTTGAAGCTAATGTTCGACGATACAGAAAACGAACATTACCAACAAAACGCCTACACAGTATGGGAAGAAAGAACACTGCAGTGTCCAACTCAACCATACTGTTAAATGAGAAGAAAAAGCCCTGCAGCTTTTACAGGAGGGCAGTCAGACGCCGCTAGTCATTTAATATTAAAGATTACAATGTTTATATTTACCTAAGCTATGATTAAAACAGAGTAATTATGCAAAAGTAATAATAAAATTATTTTGCTATAATCGGCGATGAAGTAAAATAGAAAATATATATAATGCTTAATGTAGAGTGGACAATCGGTTATCATACCTGATACATGCAGGATTCGAAAAAAACACATGCACAAACCTCCACCATACACAAGCACTATATATATTCACTATCACAAACTCAACAACTCAAATGTTTGAATTTCAACAAACATTCTCGGATAAAATGTGAGAAGTTATCCAAAACTTAAAAACAAATAAACTATACTTTTGCACTATTTAATACAAAGAAAATTGAAAAGTACTGACTCACCAGAAACGTTCGTTATACGTAATATATAACTGTAATCACTTTTTACTTACGAGACCGCCCGCCCGCCCCTCACCCCAGGCCGGCTCGTCCGGCTATGCCGCAGCTGCTGTCGCTCCGCCGTCGCCTCGAGTGCTCGAACAGCGTCAGGCCGAACAGTAGCGTCAACCACCAGGAACAGGACCGAAGACGTCGTACGCATCTTTCCACCTCTGTAATTTGAGAAAATGCATTTGAGGTAACTAATACTCAAGTGAAGTCTGAATTTATGAAGCTAAGTTAGATTCCCGTAATTTCAGCCACAGATGTAAGCGTGCACTCAAACATCAGTAGCCAAAAGCGACTGGGAAAAGAATTAAGGTTTTACATGTATTGCAGGTGCCAAATACCGGCTCTTTGCCAACCGCAACACATAACCATTACAAGAAAAATTTAAAAGTTAATGACGTACGAATTAGCAAAACTGCGCAATTTCAGAAATCAGTACGACACCTTTATAATGGCTAGCCCGTTAATAAAACGTCTAACAAAGTATACTGCGTCCATCATATTATCAGTCTTTTGACAGCTCACGCTCATTAAGTTTTGTATTGCTTACGTACAAATATCATACAAATAATATTTGTACTTTATGGATGGGTACCGCCCACTTAGTGATGTCACACATAATGGTTACTACGATTATGCCACAGATTAAAAATAATCGGTAGAAATCGATGTTACGAGTATTAAAAGACATTTAATAACATTATATAAAGTTTTACTTTCTTCTTAGTTAATACATGAATACAAATAAAACAATCAGGATATTTTAATTTATTTTATTAGCACGAGTCGTCGGAATGATAATCAACACTAGACTCCTCCGATGAGGAGTCTTCAGTAGCAGTTATTATTAGCTCTTGTGTAGATAATATATTATCAAACGCAATATCACGTTCCCAATCAGAGAATATTACTCTTTTAGTTCTTTCCACCACACTTGCCCAGTTCTCGGCCGTTACGTGGGTGCAAGCATTTTTTAGCAATTGCAACATTTTATTCGCTGTGAATGGGGGGCTTGTATTGCATCTCGCAGCATGCCCTTTTACTTGTGCCCATATAAGTTCTATTGCGTTGTACTAGCAGTGGTATGGAGGAATCCGAAGAACAGTATGGCCATATTCTGCTGCCATTTCATTGATTACATAGCGTTTTGCTCTCTTTTTGGTTTTTAATATTTTTATTAATTCAACTTTTAACATTGAGTCGTCCACATTTTCTCCATTGTCCCGAAGCCAATTAATTATTTCATGCTTTTTATTAGCCTGTGTTGGCATTTTGTCAATTTGACGGGAGTGGTAGGGCGCATTATCAATAAAAATTATTGATGGTTCTTCCAATGAAATGAGCATTTTTTTGAACCACTCTTCATACACATTTGCATTTATCTCTTCGTGGTAGTCATGTGATTTCTTCGATTTAAATGCCAACAGTGCGTCTTGTACAAATCCTTTTGCTGTACCTGCATGGCAAATGATTAGGCGCTCACCTTTTCCCATTGGTACTGAGGAAGTGGAATCAGCAGTATCATCAGTCCAGAAACGAGATAGTGTGTGGTTAGCGTTGAGCCATGTTTCATCCGTGAAAACAATATTTGCCCAATCTTGTATTTTCTTTGCCTCTCTTAAAAAATCACAACGTGCTATAGCTATATCTGTGCGTTCCATTAATAATTTTCTTTTATTTAACTTTTTATATGAAAAGCCAATTGTGTTCAAAACTTTGACCAAAGAAGATTTTTCACCATGAAATAGACCACTTCTTTTCAAAGAAACAATAAGTTTTCTCAAAGTTGGAATTTCTTTTCTCAAGTAGTAATCATATACATGACGACGAATAGCGTCAGCGTCAAAGTCATCAACAGCTGTCACCTTATGAGCCCGGCGCTTTCTTTTTGGTGTAGATGGTTTGTTTTGCTCCAAGCCGCTCCTGCCGTAGGCATCAGTAGTGATTTTAGTCACAGTTGATAGACTGATCCCCAACGCGGCTGCAACACGGTTTCGGACTTGCGTGATAGGTATAAGAGGTCCGCCATTTTGATTTTCTTGCTCAAAATACTCATGAAGTTTTAACACTAACTGTCTCGATTGTGCTTTCAACACACGTCCTTTCGGCATTTTCACGATCAATTAATATAAGATTCACAAAAGTTTTTCCGAGGAATAAAGCTACTTAACTCAAGGTGTAACAGATGCGAGAGAACACTCAGCGAACGTAAATGCGTGTGACTATCACGGGCGTTTCGTTGAGAGTGACAGATCACGTCAAAATGGCGGCCGAGCGGAAGGTCTGTTGATGTTGCCAGTTGATGTATAATATATTTTTTATGATTATAATAAATACACACGGATTAACATTTATTTTCAAAAAACTAAGGCAATCATCATCTTCCTGCCCTTTTCCCACTCTAGTGGGGTCGGCACAACATGTAATAAACATGTTGTCCTATGATTTGGCTGTGTTTTTACGACCGGCCGCCTGCCTGACGTCAACTTACCGATGTCGTACTTTACGACACCTCGGTAAGAAGGAGGGTGGTCTATTCTACTAAACCGGATACCACACGGTGGGTCAACTTACCTTAGTCGCCTTTTACGACACCTCGGTAAGAAATGAGGTTGGTCTATTCTACTCAGCCGGATACCACACGGCGGGTCGACTTACCTTAGTCGCCTCTTACGACACCTCGGTAAGAAATGAGGGTGGTACTATTCTATTCAGCCGGATACCACACGGCGGGTCGACTCAATCGGCGGGCGGCGTTCAAAAAACTAAGGCAATATTAAATCAAAATGTTGATTTCTATATCTGTTATTAGTTTACGTAGGTTATCATTAATCGAATTACTTAGGTACGTAATTCGATTAATGATAGTAGGTACTATAATCGGAATGGTATCGCATACGAGAATCTTTAGGACATCACTAAATATGTAAATCGTCAATCTGTCAAAAGATGGTTAATATAATGGACAGTCTATAGCGCGCTTTTGAAGCTAATGTTCGACGATACAGAAAACCAACATTACCAACAAAACGCCTACACAGTATGGGAAGAAAGAACACTGCAGTGTCCACCTCAACCATACTGTTAAATGAGAAGAAAAAGCCCTGCAGCTTTTACAGGAGGGCAGTCAGACGCCGCTAGTCATTTAATATTAAAGATTACAATGTTTATATTTACCTAAGCTATGATTAAAACAGAGTAATTATGCAAAAGTAATAATAAAATTATTTTGCTATAATCGGCGATGAAGTAAAATAGAAAATATATATAATGCTTAATGTAGAGTGGACAATCGATTATCATACCTGATACATGCAGGATTCGAAAAAAACACATGCACAAACCTCCACCATACACAAGCACTATATATATTCACTATCACAAACTCAACAACTCAAATGTTTGAATTTCAACAAACATTCTCGGATAAAATGTGAGAAGTTATCCAAAACTTAAAAACAAATAAACTATACTTTTGCACTATTTAATACAAAGAAAATTGAAAAGTACTGACTCACCAGAAACGTTCGTTATACGTAATATATAACTGTAATCACTTTTTACTTACGAGACCGCCCGCCCGCCCCTCACCCCAGGCCGGCTCGTCCGGCTATGCCGCAGCTGCTGTCGCTCCGCCGTCGCCTCGAGTGCTCGAACAGCGTCAGGCCGAACAGTAGCGTCAACCACCAGGAACAGGACCGAAGACGTCGTACGCATCTTTCCACCTCTGTAATTTGAGAAAATGCATTTGAGGTAACTAATACTCAAGTGAAGTCTGAATTTATGAAGCTAAGTTAGATTCCCGTAATTTCAGCCACAGATGTAAGCGTGCACTCAAACATCAGTAGCCAAAAGCGACTGGGAAAAGAATTAAGGTTTTACATGTATTGCAGGTGCCAAATACCGGCTCTTTGCCAACCGCAACACATAACCATTACAAGAAAAATTTAAAAGTTAATGACGTACGAATTAGCAAACTGCGCAATTTCAGAAATCAGTACGACACCTTTATAATGGCTAGCCCGTAAATAAAACGTCTAACAAAGTAGCGCGCTTTTGAAGCTAATGTTCGACGATACAGAAAACGAACATTACCAACAAAACGCCTACACAGTATGGGAAGAAAGGACACTGCAGTGTCCACCTCAACCATACTGTTAAATGAGAAGAAAAAGCCCTGCAGCTTTTACAGGAGGGCAGTCAGACGCTGCTAGTGCGACGCGGGAGTCCGTCAGCTGGCCTCGTGACTCCACGAGCTACGCTGGTCTGGCCTCGCTGCCGCCAATGGAGACGTGCCGCAATACGTAATTTTTTTACTTACGCAAAAATATACAAACCAACAAATGATTTTTAATTAAAATTAGACAATTCCATAAACTTCTTGTTAACGCACACTATATACAATAACACGATATAATAGGAATGCCACAATTCCCGTTCCGAGATGCACTTCTCTTGAAAGACGAACAAGGACTGAATGTCACTGAAACGTTTTATCAATAGGAAGACTCCCCACCGGATACAATAACGGCACAGTGTTGCTCCTATTTAATCAAAAAGAGCGCGATCAGGGTTGCCACCTTTGTTTTGAAGAAAAATAGTATTTTTCTTTTTAAATCAAAAAAATATAGTACTTTTAGGAAATTCAGGAAAAAAAAAATAGTACACATCTATTTTCAATCATTATTTATTTTTCCATGATTATTTTTTATTAATTTTCGCAGGATAATGACACGGAGTTAGAGTTACTAACTAACTAAGCCCCGTAAATACATGAATGAGTTTCGGTCAAACATTCCCTATGCAGTGCTGCGGATGCGTTCCATTCACAGTTAATTAAAAAAAGCACGACAATTGTGTTTTTATTGAACTGTAATATTATTGGGAAGTTTTATTTTTTAATTTTAAAATATAAGTAAAAATAAAACTAAAATAATAAAAATCCATAATCCTTCTATAGTAATATTAAAATACTGTACCGTGATCCGAAGTCTAATATAATGTTGAGATAGACCATTGCTTTCACTTCCTTTTTCTGTCTCTTTTCCTCCTTAGTAGTGAATACTATCCGTCCTTGTCTACTGCCACCACCAGGTAGGGGGGATGTTTCGAGGTGGGCCTCGAAACTTTATTCGTCATTAACGTTGTTGTTTTCACTTCGTTCCGACGCTCCACTGGTAAGTGCTAGCAAATTTATTTTATACGTATACTATTACTATAATAGTCAACACAGTGTTCTAAAAAGTGTTGATTATTAAAGCTAAGACGCTATGCGTCCGTGTTTCTTTTTCCAGTGTTAAGTAGTGAATTTTATTTTTGTGCGGTAACGGATAATATTTACTTTAGATCTAAATTAGCTGAAACAATTGGTAAAATATGAGTGAAGTGAATCTTCAAAACGATTTGAGAGACCAGAACCTACCAAATAATACTGAAGGCGGAAATAGTAAAAGGAAAAGACAATCTAATAAGCCTTTATCATGATCGTCCTCATCAGAAAGTGATTCAAGCAGCAGTGATGATTCATCTACCAAGCGTTCTCGCCGTCATCGACGCAAACGTTCTCGTGGACATCCCCGTGAAAATAGTAAATAAGATAAGCTCATTGCGGAGGTAAACAACATTAAGTCAAGGATATGTGACACTGAATATATTAATGGTTCTATCAGTGAGAATTTGTATAGTGGCTGTCAGTCAGAAGTAGAACAAGGCGAGTTATTTACGTTATCGTTTCGAACAAAATTAAAAGACCCCAATATACTAACAAGTCCTACATCATATTTGGAAATTTTAAAAAGGATTCAAAGATTAGGTGACGTGGAGTGGCAAAATGTAAGGTACGCAGAAGTACAGAAAAATTATCGACATACCCCCGGTTTTACAGAACTTGAAGCTAACGACGAAATAAAACAATATGAGACTTCACGTACATCTGTCAATGCCGATAAAGCCTTTGCTGCTATTTGCTATGCTCTGATCAAACAAAAAGATCACCTTGAAAAAGAACTTCGTGGATTTTTATCCTGGGCGAAAGATTCACGTGACCTCAATTCAATTCATGAAAAGATTGAAGATATTTTTGTAAATGGTGACTTTTCAAATATATCTAACGATGCCCTTCAATTAGTCTGCGGCCATAGAGCCGAAATGATTCAACACAGACGAGAAGCGATCCTGGCATCGGTTAAAGATCTCTTACATAAAAGAATGTAAAGGAAAATACCGCCCTCTTGCAGCAACTTATTTGATGCTGAAAAATTCTCTTCTGCCTTAGAGAAGATGGGAGAACATCATAAAGTATTCTGGCCTCTTATTAAAGACCGCGAATCTGCTACGCAAACCGGTCCAACTTCTAACGTTCCTACTGCTGCAACTTCTGGGTCATATCATAATCAACCAGGATATAGATCTAACAATATTCAGTATGCCAATAATAGACCCCGTGCGGTCTTTAATTCTAATAAAACATTTCGGGGCAGATCCGATACTGCCAATAGTCGTAGGAATATCAACCAAGCAACAGCAGGCCGAGGTTCACGTGGAAGACATACCTCTCCCTCATCCCGCCGGGATAGGAGAAATAATCGAAAGTATTGACTCACCGAGTCTCTTTCGTGCCGGCCAGCTAAAACATTATCGGAAAAGATGGGAGAAAATGGGAGCACCCGATTATATAATAAAATTGATTTCCGGATATCATATCCCATTTTCAAAGCGGCCGCCACTACATCTTCCCAATCCATACAACATACGGCAAGTCACTCTCGAAATTTCACGTATGTTTCCGGTTCCCAAATCGCACGGGTCTATGGGACCCATATTCGACCTCAGAGCTTTAAATCAATATGTGGTCACAACTCCGTTCAGACTCATCAACGTACACAAAGTCTCAAAATTTTTGCAACTAAACGATTGGCTTGTCCAAATAGACCTCTCACAAGCATACTTTCATCTTCAAATAAGCACATCTCACAGACGCTTCCTGCGATTGATGTATCGTCAAGAATTATTGGAAATGAGGTGTCGCCCCCTCGGATTGAGCTCTGCTCCCAGGACCTTTGCTATTGTAACCAATTGGATAGCAGAAATAATCCGACAGAAAGGAATCAGACTTCTCGTGTATCAAGACTACGATCTATCTAAACTATCTAATCGCCACTACAAGTCAATTTATACTGTCGGGGAATTGGTCCCTTTCAGAGAAGAGCTTGCACTCAATTATGAAGGAGCTATTGGTGGTCTTAAAAGTTTTAAAAGATCAAGGTCCGAACCTCCAGTCAACTACAGTACATTTGCTATGCGAGTACAAAACTGTAGTAGCGTACTTACGCAACGAGGGAGGAACGAAGCCTCTGAATTTGCTGGCTTTCACATACAAGATCCTTCAGCTTCTGGATTTCTATCAGATAGATCTAGTAGTATATCACCTTCCAGGAATATACAACGCCGAGGCAGATTATCTGTCACGTCATCGGTCTATACCAGAATGGCACCTCCTGCCTTGAGCGACAAATCCCATATTTTCCAAATGGGGGACTCCGATTATAGATCTATTCTCAACAAGACTGATACGTGTAGTACACGTATCAGTCTTGTATCAGTACACGTATCACGTAACAAGATGCTGCACTCTGGACTACTATGCAGAGTTTTACGACGCACTGTCAATAATGTGGAACCATGCACTGGCGTGGGTCTTCCCACCCCCACCTTTGAAAGTTCTCCAGCACCAGAATCAATGCATAGGCACGTATCTGATAGTGGTGTCAAGGTGGGAGAAGGTGTTTTGGCGTCCAGATTTACAGGACACATCAGCACCCTGGATAATTTGAGATCTCCACCAGTTTGGTGGACGTTTTGACAGGGCAGCCTCCTCAGAATGTGAAGGAAATGGAACCGGAAGTATGGAAACTTGGGGCTGGAATGAGCAGTTAAGAGATTGGACGCCGCAGCAAAAAGATCTATTGATTACTAGCTGGCGTCCTTCAACAATAAGAACTTACAAACCTGCTTGGTGCAGATGGGTAAAGTGGACCAATCTCAATAAAGTTTCTTGTAATAAGCCTTATAGATCAGACTTAGCACGTTTTCTGTCAGACCTATTTTTTGTAGAAAAGCTTTCGTACAATACAATTCTGGTTCACAAGTCGGTAGTGGCCACACTATGTGATCCAGAATGTTCTGAACGATTAAGCGGCCACCCTTTTGTTAAGCGAATTCTTAAAGCGATAGCTGTATCAAAACCAACCTTACCTAAATCTATAATATGGGATATTGATGACGTAATAGAATTTATGTCACGAACAGACCCTAAGACTGAAAACTTGTATCAAGTATCGAGACATACAGCTGCGATATTGCTATTGTATTCTGGAAGGAGAGTACATGATTTTACTCTTCTAAATGTTGACTCGGAAAGTTGTATAATTCATGATGATTATATAGTCTTATGGCCTATGTATGGATCAAAGACTGACTCCGCTGATTATCGTCAGTCTGGTTGGAGGCTTAATGTTAATTCTAATATAAAATTGGACCCTGTTTTCTTGATAAATAAATTAATAATTACTGGACAAGACAGGAGACAATCTGCCAATTGTTCAAAGCTTTTTGTAATAACTTGTGGAGTACCGAAGCCAGCTTCTAAATGTGTAATTTCAGGCTGGGTTAAAAATTTATTAAAAGATGCTGGTATAGAGGCTACTGCTGGCAGTTCTAGAGCTGCGGTCGCCTCTAAAAGTTGGATCGAAAATATGTCTATTGATGACATACTATCCAGAGGGAACTGGAGATCAGAAAACACCTTCCGAAAATTCTACTGCAAACAAATATTACAATCGAATATGCAAAATAAAAAGCAAATCTTTCAGACTTTAAGTGATAACATTGCATACATTATACCTATTTATGAATCATTGTCTAATTACAATGATTTAAATGATATTCTTTTATTTTATTGTCAACATACTCGTCCGTCTTTGTTATCTAACAAATGTAGAAATTATTATTTACTTGATCACATTGACGTTTTAACCACCACCAGGCGATAGCAAAAATCTCTCAACATTATATTAGACTTCGGATCACGGTACAGTATTTTAATGCAAGCGTTTTACCTGAAAATAAAACGTATATTAAAATACTTACCTGATCCGAAGTCTAATATTTTAAAATCCTGCCTGGTATACCAAAACAACAAGTGCAATGACGAATAAAGTTTCGAGGCCCACCTCGAAACATCCCCCCTACCTGGTGGTAGCAGTAGACAAGGACGGATAGTATTCACTACTAAGGAGGAAAAGAGACAGAAAAAGGAAGTGAAAGCAATGGTCTATCTCAACATTATATTAGACTTCGGATCAGGTAAGTATTTTAATATACGTTTTATTTTCAGGTAAAACGCTTGCATTTATTGTGTATGCTTTATTGAAGTGTTGTATATCATATGTCATACCCAATATCAGTTATATTCTATGTTTTAAGTGGTTATTTCTGAATAGTTTTTATTCTTTCTGCGACAGACAAGGATTATAGACATACTTTATTTAACAGAAAGTTATTTGTTCAAGATACTTTAACATACTATCCCATTTAGTTATGCACATTTCAACTGGATTTTTTGTCTGAGTAACTGTGTCTGGTCAAGGCATTGCTACTGTTGTTGCAATGAATTCATTAATATCTGATACAATGGCTGATATTCTTCAAGTGAGTTAAAATGTTTCAAATATAAATCATTTTTCTTTGTAAACACAAAAATTGGCATGTGTATGTTTAAAGTAACAGCCTGTTATCCACCCCAGCAGTGGGAACCATAAGCTTCCTCTATCCGTTTTTTGGAGAGAAGTATTGTAGCAAAGACCTACCATCGCGTTGCTCCAATGCGGATTGGTAGGTTACGCATATCCCTAGAATTCGCTAGAAGTATGCGGATTTCCTTACCATATTTTCCTTCACCGAAAAGAGTGTCATATATTGCATTGTCAATTAGACATGTGCCTGCGCGGGGTATAAACCCATGATCGTCTTTACAGAGTCGCACGGCCTCACCGCTGAGCTATCACAGCTTGTTCCATATTTATTAAAATGTTTTTGCATAATTTTCAGATGAACCTGGTCATTGCCAAAGAGAGTACTCATTGGGATGACGTCTAAGGGCTATATGCTGTTGATGCTTTATGGGATGAAGCACATGATTAGGTCAATTGATTTGACTAGATGAAGGCAAGTAAATATTTGATGTAAAGTATGTTAGTCTGTTTATTTCACTTTCAATTAAAACTGAAGCTTATATGTCTAATGGGCTAACTGCCTAATCCGTTTGAGATATAACAAAAAATGTTTGGTACAATTTTTCCTCTATTATAGTGATGCAAAAAAGTGTGTGATATAAGAATAGCTTAAAAGACATATTAGTGATGATCATTGGAACTTTGTTACATATGCTTCTTAATTGTCACATACAATTCAGTATTTGGAAAGCATAATATCTATTCTATACTTAAAATATAACTGTAGACATAGTTATAGACACGTAAAAAATATTTTCCAGACACTATTTAAGGCCAGTAGAAGCTAAAAAAATATTTTTAAAATTTAAAATCTCTGTTATTTGTCAATGCATCATTCTCCTACCCTTATCCCACTCTAAATGGGGTAGGCACAACATGTTTTAATCATGGTATCTTACGACCGGCCGCCTGCCCGACGTACTTACCTTAATCGGTTTTCGCGACACCTAGGTAAGAAATGAGGGTGGTCTATTCTACTCAGGGGATATCAATGCCAAGATTGTCTGTAAGACTACCTTTGCAAACTAATGTTCTATGTATACATTATTTAAGAATTACTTATTTATTACAGGTTAAATATGCTGCGAACTCTTCCGCCGGGAAGTGTCCACGAGCCCGATGATGCAGATGAACATATATGAAGAACTTCAGTCGAATCATAATTATTTAGCCTCATTTATTGACATTAGTAATAACATTTTCACAGCGCGAATGCTTTTATTCACTAACAATTTATTTTGCCGCCTGAACCGTTGGGAATTTTGGAATAAGGCTGTAAAAGTCCGCTTCTATGCTAGAGACTCGAGAGATGGTTGTGTCTTCAAAATAGTATTCATATTAGTATAATTGACAAACATTATGAAGTTTGAAACTTCTTAACTAGGACCCAATGGATTTTTTCTCAAATCCGTGGATAAGGGGGCTCTAGCTCACTAGAACGGATCATAATTTGGTTTCATTGTTTAAAACATTATTGGTTAATATTATTGTTTGATAGTTATAGTACCTTGTATTCCATCAGAAATATTTTCCAGACCCAAGCCTTATCATAATACCGGTTCAGTATATTGGTATATCGGTCATGTGCAGCAATAGTGGTACAACTCAAAAACTCATATTTTGAGATGAATGGGTTTAAAATTTTCATTACTAAGGAAAATGAATAACAATGGCTTAGTTGCTAGTTTAATTGCTAGTTTGCTTAAACGATGAGCTTATAATGCATTATGAGTTCTGCCTGTATTGCTGCTAAAAATTGTGTATTTTAACATTAACACCATTTATTCCTATTCAAAACACGTGTTTTTACTTGT